>CP092864.1:103317482-103957774 GCA_030710605.1 Cordylochernes scorpioides
TTATGGACAACAGGGATCCCTCTTACCTCTACCTCTCCTTTTTACATCCATCAATCTTCCCACCTCTTTTCACTGTCTGAGCTAATGATGCAGACGGAATATATTGGGCCTTCTGTTAATGAAAACAATGCCTCACTTAAACAAGTTCGCATTGCATTGCAGAATGCTTGGGATATTGCCTGGCAGAAACATGCTCAGATACCCCCTTTCCCTTTTTCAACCTTAGCGTGACATTATACGTTCAGTCAATAAATTAACTTCATTTTTTTTCTCTTCTTTTATGCAATAAGATATTATTTTCCTTGTACGATTTTTTTACCATATTTACCATTTTGTATTATATACTTTCTCTTAATCTTTTATCATTTATTTTGTGCGTTTTTATTTTTATAACCTTTATTTTATTTCATTGATACACCACCATTACAACATCTTTTTCTTTTTAACTTGTAGCTTAATAACAATTTTAACTAACTTGTATACAAATTATTTCTTTTATTTTTTATAATAGGTTTGTTAGGTCATCATTCATTACATGTCATTCCCCCAACCAAACCTTCATCACCGGGGGCACATTCTGTAGTATATTTTGAGTTAGATAGTTCACAACCTTCTTCTGGTATTTATTATAACCCCATATCTATATAAAAATATGTATCGACCTTGTGGAAATGTATGTAACAAATAAACAAAGAGGCAAAGGTAGACCAGACGGCGACAACGACCAACGGCGCCAGAAGGTGGCGTGATTACAGAAGCCAATCAGGACTCACCGCCATATGCGGGGGTCCAGTATAAAAGGGCCCAGAAAATGAGACAAAGGAGTTGTTTTCAGAGTGACGCCGTTATACGGTCGGTCGGATCTCTCACCCCTTCTTCTATCCGCGAGTAGGCTTAGGGCATCCGCGGCGCTCGTGTTCCGACTGCCTTCGTCCGTGGTCTATCTCTACCTCTTGGAGCTACCGTCTAGACCTGCCTCTGTCTCTTGCTGTCCCCGTGCGGGAATCCCATCACGCACCCACGACCACGACTGCCCAGTACATTCCACGTCGGGTTAGTCGGGGTTACTACATATATATACATATATAAAGGTTTTATAATATTTTTCAAGGAAAGTTATAGAAAATTTCGATGTTGATTTGAGAGTATAATGTCAGTATAGCAAGTTTTTACTGAACGAATAAGTATAATTAAATATAATTTATATGAAAGATAGTTGTAAATTAATGATGATTGAAACAAATTATTAAATATTATTATTTGAGTATCAAAAAGGTTTCAATTATTTATGTAATAATATAGGGTTTTAACAAGTTCACGCTCATTACCTCGGCCGTTACGCGTCATTTAAACAGAACATAGAAACAAAAAAAGAGAAGAATTGAAGATATTAGGGTAGGAAAAAGAGCAAAGACAGAACCATGTAATCTTTTTATCAAACAATTTAAATTTATAAAGAAAGAAAATATTTAAATATTTTTTTAAGTAGTATTTTGTGTAATTTTATATATATTTTTTTGTATGGAAAACACATTGAATAATATAAACATTTTATTGTAAGATGGAGTCAAATTTTTGTGTTGTTTCAATGGTTCGCCCAGGATGGAAAGTGATTAGTACCGAGCCGGAACTTGTCAAAGATAAACCCGGCGGGAGTGTCGTCCCTGCTAGCTGACTCACCTACCAATCTCTTCGACCAATGAATAAAATTGGATTAATATAAAAGAAAGAGTGGAAAATATTTCAAAATAATAAAATTTGCTTTTGTTGTGGGTGGTTGTAATTATGACACTGTGTGTATGTTAGTTTCTATATGTGTGTGTTGTATGTGTATTAGTTTGTGTGTGTTTTTACGTGTATTTTTTCTAAAGATTAAGTGTTTGTATACATTCTTGTGTTTGTGATTTTCCTCATTGTAATCACAATTAAGAGCTTTTCTTAAAAGGAACAATTATGTGTGAATACCTCATGTGTACTCTTAAACATTATATATATAGTATATATGTCCAATAACAAGTTTCAAGCAGTTTGAATTATAATCAACAAATATTAAAAATGCGTATATTTATAATAAAACCTACCAATATGTCTCTTTTTTAAATTAAAATATGAGTACATTTAAAAACCCATGTAATTATCAAGTCTATTATAATATTACTACATTGGACGATCGAACAAAACCAGTAAAAAAATGTTATCCAAATTTCATCTTTGATCAATTACCTTTAGATCTATTTATGAATAACTATAACATTGGGTTGATTGATTAAATAATTTTATTTCTTTCTTTTAATAGTCATGTCTTTTAGGATCAAATAATTTAATTTAATGAAAACCTAGAAAGTTAAATTTTTTGTTGTTATTAAAAGAGAAGTAAAAAAGGTGGGGGATATTTTAAACTGAAGCACTGAACAAAAATATATAAATCAATTGGATTATAGACCTGAATTATAAGGTAATATGAATAAATTAATTTAAAATATTTGTGTGTGACTCTTTGGCGTTAGTGTCGATAGACTAAGGCTAAAGATCGAAATACTTTAATTGGTTGATAGAAGATGTTAATTAAATTGTTATAGAAAATTCATACCAAAATACTTATTTACAGGGTTAAGTATGAAATGAATTAAAACTCAAAGTGAGATTGGGAGAAAGAATAAAGAAAATTTAAAAAATGTTTGTTGTTGTTGTTGTGGTAGGAGGTATGTGGGAGATAGAGTGTGTGTATGCACTTATGCGCATGTGTGTTTATTGTCCATTACAGTATTTGTGATTATAGAAAAGGTATCAATTGGATTATAGATCTGAATTATAAGGTAGTATGGATTAATCCAATTAAAATATTTGTGTGTGATTCTTTGGCTTCAGTGCCGATAGACTAAGGCGAAAGATCGAAATATTTTATTTGGTTGATAAATTGTCAGTACATTCATATCAAAATATTTATCTCTAGAGTTAAATATGAAATGAATTAAAACTAAAAGTGAGATTGTGAGAAAGAATAAAGAAAATTTAAAAAATGTTTGTTGTTGTTGTTATGGGAGGAAGTATGTGGGACAGAGTGTGTGTATGTCCTTTTGCGCATGTGTGTTTATCAAATAGATGAGTGACCTATGTACTTTAGTTTTCTGTTAATTGATGATGATGTCAATTCACAAATTTTATATTTGTATATATATTCAATTTTTTCCCTTCATCAATTGAAATATTGTATTAATTAGTTAGAGAAGGTATTAACATTAAACAACCATCGTTCTTCTTAGTGTTGAATTATTCAAATTATGGAAAATCAAGAAATAAAAAAAAATCGTCATTTCTCTTCATTTATCAACCAACTAAAATATTTCGATCTTTCGTCTTAGTCTATAGTCACTAAATCCAAAGAGTCGCACACAAATATTTTAATTGGTTTCATTCCTACTACCTTATAATTCAAGTCTACAATCCAATTGATGATTTTTCTTTGATCACAATGATTATAATGGACAATACACACACATGCGCATAAGTACATACACACACTCTGTCCCACATACCTCCTCCCACAACAACAACACAAACATTTTTTAAATTTTATTTATTCTTTCTCCCAATCTCACTTTTAGTTTTAATTCATTTCATACTTAATCCTGGAAATAAGTATTTTGATATGAATTTTCTATGACAATTTAATTACCATCTTCTATCAACCAATTAAAGTAGTTCGATCTTTGGCCTTAGTCTATCGACACTAACGCCAAAGAGTTACACACAAATATTTTAAATTAATTTATTCATGCTACCTTATAATCCATGTCTATAATCCAATCGATATATTTTATTTGTTCAGTGCTTCAGTTTAAAATATCCCCCCCCGCTTTTTTTTCTTTCTCTTTTAATAACAAAAAAAAATTACTTTCTAGGTTTTCATTAAATATATTATTTGATCCTAAAAGACATGACTATTAAAAGAAAGAAATAAAATTGTTCAATCAATCAACCCAATGTTATATTTATTTATAAATAGATCTAAAGGTAATTGATCAAAGATGAAATTTGGATAATATTGTTATTACTGGTTTTGTTTGCTCGTCCAATGCAGTAACATTATAATAGACTTGATAATTGCATGGGTTTTTAAATGTACTCATATTTTAATTTAAAAAAAGAGACATATTGGTAGGTTTTATTATAAATATACACCTTGTTAACATTTGTTGATTATGATTCGAACTGCTTGAAACTTGTCATTGGACATATATACTAATGTTTAAGAGTACACATGAAGTATTCACACATAATTTCTCCTTTTAAGAAACGCCCTTAATTGTGATTACAATGAGGAAAAGTCACAAACACAAGAATGTATACACGCACTCAATCTTTAGAAAATACACATAAACACACACACAAACTAATACACATACAACACACACATATAAAAACTAACATACACACAGTGTCAAAATTCCAACCACCCACAACAAAAGCAATTTTTTTTAAATTTTAAAATATTTTTCCACTATTTCTTTTATTTTAATCCAATTATTCATTGGTCGAAGAGATTGGTAGGTGAGTCAGCTAGCAGGGTCGAAACTCCCGCCGGGTTTATCTTTGACATGTCCCGGCCCGGTACCAATATCTTTCCATCCTGGTCGAACCTTTATGGTTTCCACTAAAACAACACAAAATAATTGACTTCATATTACAATAAAATTTATATTATTAAAAGTGTTTTACACACAAAAAAAATAATTTAAAATTACATAAAATACTACTTGAAAAAATATTTAAAAATTTTATTTCTTAATAAAATTAAATTGTTTGATAAAAATATTACATATTTCTGTCTTTGCTCTTTTTCCTACCCTAATATCTTCAACTCTTCCCTTTTTTTGTTTCTATGTTCTGCTTAAATGACGCGCAACGGCCGAGGTAATAAGCGTGAACTTGTTATAACCCTACTAGCCGAATGACCCGGGCAACGCCCGTGTTTTACCCGATTGAATGTTTTTATTCAAATACTATTTGTTACAATTATAAATTGGCGTCTTAAATAAATGCATATATTAGTTAATAAATATAGCCTATGTGCTTTATCTGTCTATGTACTGTTGGCTTCCGTAGGCGTCTCATACTGGGAAAAAGAAAGAGAGGATTCCATTTAGTTATTAACTAATATATGCATTTTTTTAAGGAGCGACCCGCTCCAACACAATAGTTTCAAAAACGAAAATGCGAGTGGGGGAGGCATGATGGGGGGGGGGGGGGGGGGGGGGGAAAGGTGGCGTGATCGTAGCCAACCAATAGGAGCGCGCCATTCCGAAAAAAAAAAGCAAACGGTGACAGAGTTGATTGATTAGGAGATGAGGAATGACGCTCGTAACTGTATATAGAATATTGTTATTTTGATATCCAAATAAAAATATTTAATAATTTGTTTTAATCATCATTAATTTACAACTATCTTTCATATAAATTATATATGATTATATATATATATATATATATATATATGGTAATTTAAACCAACAACCCCATACTGTCTATATAACTTGTAATAAGATTGTCATGTTGTATATAGAAACACATCTATAAATAATTATGCGCATGATTAATCTGTGTCATTGCATCACCTATGTAATGTTATTTGTACAAAGTGGATAAATAAATAAAATCTGCAATAGATTTAAGAGTTGAGCTAAAGCAGAGATCGAGCATAGTATTACCAAAACAACAGTCTAAAGATGGAACTCATAAATCAGGTAGATTCACAATTCCCACGACAGGCCACCCACACTGTCACATGTGGTGGAATGCAGAGACCCCTCTCACACCTGGACAGGTAAAGGCGCCCTTTCTCAAACGCCCCTGTCACATAAGGTCACCCTGTCTTTAACCTATAAATCATCACCTTACAGGGACTTGACAGTTCAGACAGTTCAGTCAGTTGAGTTGAGTTCACCCTTAGCGTCAGCTCACGTCGGTCGTACCTTATGTCGATCTCAACTATCATGTAGACGAGTAAGAAACTTCTATGTCTCCATCTTTCGCTCCTGGCTCAACTTTTATCTGTTTACGGAACTTTCTTAGTGCAACTGTGTCTTCGTTTTTTGTGTGGATATCCCCAGCTTTCCACTCTGCCTCGACCACGACTGCCTGTATTTTGTGAGAACTTTTAAAGGTCTTACAAGGTGCAGAGAGGTACTGGAAAACTCTACAGCCTGACTGTTCCTTTTGGTCAACACAGTACAACAAGAGCTACCAGGACTTCAACATTATTTCAGTAGTCGACAGGATCTCATCACAGATAAGTCGACAGCAACTCATCATCACATTTAAGCCGACAGGATGACCAAAACGAAGGATGACACAACGAAGAGGTAAGAAGACCTTTCAGATAGGAAGCGAGAAAGAGAAAAGATGGAGGAACAAGCCCGACCATTCCAACGAAACGTCCAAGCAATCTCTCCCCAAGATATTTACGGAAGAAACGCCGCCCCAACGGACTTCCGCATACCCGCTAACCGATCGCCAAAGTCGGGAGCAAGCTGACCACCCCAACGACACAGCCGAAAATATCACAAGACATGGAAACCGAGCAGCGATGTGGCCCAAACCCTGTGACAAGTTCCACACCTTCGACTTGACATCGTCGAGACAATGCTCAAGGCAACAAGCCACAATCAACTTCACAGAAGCTACAAGCGTCTAAAAGCTCTACATGGAGCGTCTTCAACGTCAGCAGGAATACAAGCCAAGACCAAGTTTCCTGACTGAACTTTCATCCAAACTGTAAGTTTTAAAATCTTACATAACTTTATCCTCAAGTTCACAACTTGATTCAACCTAAATTTTGTATTTATATTTTCACTTTAAGCATTTAAAATCAATTTTTACCTTTTTTATATCATTTTTTATTGAATTTTTAAAACTCTCACACTCTCATTTATCAAATTTATTTTAATTTTTAATCAGATTATAAATTTCAAGTTATTACTCTCAATTTTACTTAAAAAAAAAAAATTTCGCCCATCACGCATTTTTACAAATTTGCCAATCTTACATGTCATAATACTAAACTTATTTTTGTTTTACTTATTAGTTATCTTTATACCAAAAGACCAATATCTTTATCAATTCTTAAAATTTGGTAATGTTCACCATTTCAAGTAAGCGCCCAATTCAAATTATTTGTAACTCTCACGACATTGCCTTTTTACAAGGAACATCTTCACGCTACCATAATCAACGATCAAAAATATCAATTTTTAAATATAAATTAACGTAGGTGAAACACATTTTTTTTTTAATTGCAAAAATCGGAAGATACAATATCTTCAAAAACACCACTAGGGAAAACAACTATCTTTCCCAAAACAAGTTGAAAATAAAGATTCCCTCCACTTCATCGCCAGTAGCTAAATTAGGTCACAACCTACCAAACTTATTAACAACATTTTATTCTAACTTAGATACACTCCCTCGTCTCTACTTTTTACATGCATAATTAAGCATCAATAAATCTCTCTCAACAAATGTTACAACACTCACACATCACTTTATACAATTGGCAACCATTTTTAGTGCGCGACTTAACACACAAATCCAAATCTTGAGCCACACAAGCCTCCACTTAACTCTATATCGTCGCCACAATAAAATAATTTCACATTAAACTTGCCAAATCCACTAACAGTCAAATATTCTCTCGATGTGTTTCATACAACAACCACCCATGACTTTATTAAATTTGTTATTCATGGTGAAACAGGTTAGATTTTGTGCCAAACTAAGACTTCACGTGACACCTTTTTATTCACATTTCTCACTTCGTGTCACAGTGCCACACCACAAAACTTTTTCACTTTTCAGGCCAAAGACGCCTTCACGCCTGTGACACCACATCTCAACTCAAAGCGGGTCCACGTTGAAAGTCGAACTTTCACCACACATCTAAACCTGACATCACCTAATAACATTTTTTCTAAGTCTAAACTAAATTCGAAACACAACAACTACAAAACACCGAGAAAATCATATCTTTCAATTATAACAGTAAATTGCCAACTCAACAAAAGAGAGAAAGTCAGTTTCAAGTGAATCTCAGGCCTGGAGAACCATCCCACATGTGTGACCACCCCAGAATGGAATTTCCGTGAGGAAAAGGAAGTGGACGCCCTTTTTGACGCCACTCCCCTGGTCACTGTTATCTTTTGAGAATATCTTCTCTCCCCCCTCAAGCAGTCATCTTGACCGCTATCTTCATGATCGCCATTTTAAACAAATGTTTCAAACCAACCATTTAGATTTCCTCGAGAATCTCACAAATCTCACCAACGAGATATCACAACACAACATACTTTAAACATTTTACATGTTAATTGATAACACCAATTAAAACAATTTGGTTAAGTCTTATATAGACTTTTTAACGCGAAAGAGAAATCATTCTCTACATACCAGCATTGAGGACAAACGAAAAGATCATTTCACATATTCCCAGTTTTAGAGTCATAGAAACACCAATGTTTACCAATGGGATATGATCTACACACAACAATTGTAACTTTTCTTCAAAAGAGACAATATTGTTCAATTTCCCACTACTTAACATTTATCCAATCATTATAATAATCTTTAATTATATTGTTATTTGTATAAAATCTTGAATAATTATCCTTATTTTTACCTTTCAATTATATAAACAAATTTTTTAATCCAACATTAAAAAAAAAAAACCTTTAATCAAATTTACTTTTATTTTTCATTATATTATTTTAGTATTGTAAAACATCTAATTGTTTCAAAAATTATTTTTATTTTATTATTTATTATATATTTTATATATTACAGGTTTAATTTTGTCCACTTACACTTTTTGTACCCGCAATCATATTTCTATATTTCTATTCACTATATTTTATTTGTTTAAATACCTTTATTATCTGACAAAGTTTATCATCCACTATCGGGCATCTACAACAATCGTTTTCAACAATCATATTCTTTAACCAATCCCCTATATTTTTCATCACTATCTTTTCAGTCATTGCGTCACATCAATGTAGAAAAACGACAGCACTGCTTGACAATTCATTTTTTGATTTCGTAATTCAACAAACGCCTTGAACACAGTTCCCCAGACTTACAAATCCAAACTTCTGGTCTGAACAAGCTTCAAGAGTTTATTTCATTTCATCCGCAGAGCAAATCACCAACGCATACACAAAGCGTTCACTTTTTGCAACTTTCAACTTTTTTTTTTCAGCTCTAGCGGACCACATTCAACCTTTGATTTCGAGTCAAGTCAGATCACCTACTGTCTCTACAATTCTACTTATCGCATGGCTCTATTTCACTCCTTTCTCAATCATATTAATAAGCAACTTTTCTTCAACAACTTTTAACCCAATAATCCTAAAATTGTGACAAAACACTGTAACCCTTATATAGGATCGCAAGTGAAACATTGCCAAGGAAGACAGCTCAAGTCTATATCCTCGCTTTGCACCTGGATCTGAGTATTTGGTTTACATGAGCACTTCTAACAATTACATATTCTTCAACAACTTTTCAACCCAATAACACTACAATTGTGACAAAGCACTGTTACCCTATACAGGATCACAGGTGAAACATTGCCTAGGAAGACGCTCAAGTCCATATCCTCGCTTTGCACCTGGACCTAAGTATTTGATTGCATGTGTAAATCTCACAATTGCTTATTCTTTAACTACTAACCCTGTCCAACGCCCACCAATATTCTCTTAGAATGTGAAATTTTATGTCATCATTTTATTTTAATCAACTTTTTTGTTAATCAAACAAAATGTCATTTTTATTTCACTTTTATATATCCAACAAATATCATCTTGTTATAGCCCGTTTTAACCCTCACAGTTTAAATTAATTAAAAGAAATTTTAATTACTTACCAGTGTTAGAGAGGCTTTACCCGTCTAAACCCGGATAAACCCTTTCACTCCCGGGGCCCATCTATGGTAATTTAAACCAACAACCCCATACTGTCTATATAACTTGTAATAAGATTGTCATGTTGTATATAGAAACACATCTATAAATAATTATGCGCATGATTAATCTGTGTCATTGCATCACCTATGTAATGTTATTTGTACAAAGTGGATAAATAAATAAAATCTGTAATAGATTTAAGAGTTGAGCTAAAGCAGAGATCGAGCATAGTATTACCAAAACAACAGTCTAAAGATGGAACTCATAAATCAGGTAGATTCACAATTCCCACGACAGGCCACCCACACTGTCACATGTGGTGGAATGCAGAGACCCCTCTCACACCTGGACAGGTAAAGGCGCCCTTTCTCAAACGCCCCTGTCACATAAGGTCACCCCGTCTTTAACCTATAAATCATCACCTTACAGGGACTTGACAGTTCAGACAGTTCAGTCAGTTGAGTTGAGTTCACCCTTAGCGTCAGCTCACGTCGGTCGTACCTTATGTCGATCTCAACTATCATGTAGACGAGTAAGAAACTTCTATGTCTCCATCTTTCGCTCCTGGCTCAACTTTTATCTGTTTACGGAACTTTCTTAGTGCAACTGTGTCTTCGTTTTTTGTGTGGATATCCCCAGCTTTCCACTCTGCCTCGACCACGACTGCCTGTATTTTGTGAGAACTTTTAAAGGTCTTACAAGGTGCAGAGAGGTACTGGAAAACTCTACAGCCTGACTGTTCCTTTTGGTCAACACAGTACAACAAGAGCTACCAGGACTTCAACATTATTTCAGTAGTCGACAAGATCTCATCACAGATAAGTCGACAGCAACTTATCATCACATATATATGTGTGTGGGATCGTAGCGAAATCTTTTGAAGTTGGTTGATAATTGATTGAATTGATGGTGGCGCAGTCGTTTCTTGCTGAGTGATAAGTTATGCATACAGGGGAAAATAACGAATACACAGGGTTGGTTGAGTTGAAAAAGGCTAGTAATCTAGGGAGAAAAAGGAGTTGAAGCTATTTGAGGAGTTGGCTATCGGCTCTCTATTCCATGATTGAGGATTGACTTATCTGAGGTGTTGAGGAGATGGGATTTGCTCCAAGCTGATCTCTAAGGCGGTCCAGGGGCTAACTCGATCCTGTCCAGTTCCCAACTTGACTCTATGGTGGCACACTCCTGACTAACTATTCTTCGTTCCCGATTTAAGAAGAAAACTACTCAGGGTTCTGATTGGCTGGATTACCAGGGGTGCTGGATTTCCATTGGTTCTTAGCAAAATCTCCTATTCTCTCATTGGGTCTCTGCTACCCTTTGTTCTGGACTTGTGCTGACCTGTCCCAGGAAATGCTAGGTTCTTGAACTCAGTTTTATGAGTTCCGGGATAATAAAACCTGCTAATGATTGCTTCCTCTCTTGGCCTTTCTCTAAATTTCTCCAAGATTCTTAAGCCTTGTCTTTATTAAAATCTTTTAAAACATACATTGCATACATATTGGGGCGGGTTTGCATCCAGTTATGTACAAATTATGACAGATAAGAATTCATGAAGGGGATTAGCCTGAGTGAGTTCTGTAAAGAGAAAAATAATTTTGTGGGAAATTAGTTGTGGTTATTGAGAGGCTATATACAAGCATTGGTGGTGATATAAGAGATAAAAGAGAATGGGGTTAATGATAAATAGCTTGCGTATAATTAATAGAAATCAAAAAATGTTTAATTGTAAGACATCAAAATGAATACTATGCTACATAGTGGGATAAAAGAAAAGAAAAGGTGCCTAAACTATATTCTACTCGAAATTGGGAATGAAAGTCGAGGGAATTCTATTAGGTCTTTTGAGAAATCAAAAATAAAAATAAAAAGTTGGAAGAAATAAAAGTGGATGCTTGATGCATGGTGAGAAAAAAAAGAAGAAAAATGCTTTGTTGCATGGTGAGAAAAAAAAAGAAATGCCTAACTATTTTCTACTCGAAATTGGGAATGATAGTCGAGGGAATTATATTAGGTCTTTTGAGAAATCAAAAATAAAAATAAAAAGTTGGAAGAAATCAAAGTGAATGCTTGGTTGCATGGGAAAAAAAGAAAAAAAGAAAAATGCTTTGTAAGTCAAAAAATATAAAATATCTAATTTTAAAAGAAAACCAGTGCTTTCGTTGATAAAATTTGTTTAGTTGTTGATTTATGATCAAAAATAAAAGAGGTGGTAAATAAAATGCTAAATAATTGCTAAAATAAATGATAAGTAATTGAATTAGGAAAAAATGATAAATTGGATTAAGTATTTTGAATTAAAATAAGAAAATAATGTAAATGAATGATATATAAAAAAAATATCTATAGCGAGGCTCGCAAGTTCGCTTTGTAATTACATGCCACAATCTATCACGCTCGCAATCAATTAATTATTTGTACCTTGCAGATTTTTTGTCTTTCCTGTGCGACTCTTGGGTAGAAACATGATCTGTCCCAATTGTGCGGATTTATATTGTGTATACAGGAGACATGGGAATCTAATTAACCTTACGTGTGCATTTTGTCTTTGTGTTGTGTTGTTTTTCGAGATCTCAATGCCGAATGTGGTATGTTAATATGTCCCGAGCCTTAATGCGTTCTAGGGATTTTTATGCAATTCCCTAGGGCACTTAAGTTATGCTCGCCCAATACCCACTTTTTATATCGGGTATCGATACCTGAGTCAAAACTTTGAATACAGGATCCGAGGAGAGTCCTCGATCCTTCTAAAATGGTTGTTTAATCCCTTCGGAAGAAAACGTAAGCTCGAAAGCTTAGCTACCTAATTTTTCCTATCATTTAAGTGGTTATGTGCGCGTTTTGTTCATAATTAGCCTTGAGATCTGCGTGTTTTTAAAGTTTAACATTTGTGTGTCTAGGTGTGAAAAAATGTAGAGTTTTGGAAGTCTTTAGAAACAAAAATAGAAATGTAAAACTCATTTGGATGTGTTTGTATCAAGTCTTTTGTTATTAATTATTAAATTGTGCATCTTGTAAAAGTCGATATGTAGGCTCAAACTGGAATCCCAGAGATGGGCGACGCTAAAGATGTGTCTGGCAGCGCTGACCTCGATTATTTGTCGGCGCGGGGTCCGCGAGGGGGGGGGGGGGGAAATATGATATACGCCCGGAAGTGTGGGGAAGGTTTTCTGAAACCGTCTTCCTCCCCTTGTGTATAAGTAATTTGATGACCTAGCTGCCGGCATCTTTGTCGCGCGACTCGAACGGCCCCCATCTCATTTCCGGCTTCCCTAATTGATGGCCTAATTGAACCTGCACGTGCTCTAATTGAATTGGGTCTTCTCCCTCCGACATCGTCTTTGTTTCTTCTTAGTTGATTCGAGTTCTTCTGAGTTTTCCTAAATTTTCCGCGAGAATGTCCCATAGTATGTCTAGGAGTTCTACAATGACTTGGCCCATAGGGAAGATGGCTTCATGGACGGAATTTCCTATATGGGAGATGGCTTCATAGATGGAAGTTCCTATATGGAAGATGGATTTTAAGACGGATTTTCCTACATGGAAGACTGCCTCTTGTAGCTGGAAAAGCCGATGGTAGGGTAGGGTATAAACTAGCATGTGGATTATGAATACACATGGGACGAGTCCATAGGGTAGAAATAACAGACAAATAACAGAGATTAGGTGAAAAATGGGATATTGGCACATCTTCTCCCATGTTTTTGCCATTAAATGTGGCTCTGGAATATCTGGTGGGACTTTTATTAATTGTGGCGGATTTGGCACGGAGTGTGTATGTAGTTGTTCTATGTCGGCATTCTTGTTACCGTTGGTGAATTGCGTAAATCGTTTTTTGGAAACAATAGTACGATCTAAATGACTGTCAGGTTCGCTGTTCGCCAGTTTGGTGGTCAATGGTTCTGTTGAAGAAATGTCGGGTGTAGGTGTTTTAAGTGGAGACGTGCAATCGTCTCTCTGTCTTAGATGTTGTAAATTTGTTATTGTTTGTATTGTGCGTGTGGTATGTTTGGTGTACGGATTTAGTTTGTTTCTGCGTGCTGTATCGGTGTCTCTTTGTAGAGGTTGGTTGGATTCATCGATACTTCTTGCGAATTGGCAGGTGGGACAGGTTTTTACCTGTTTTGCTATGTCTTGTGTCATGTTCTGCCAATAATATTGAGCAGAGATGAGTCTCGTCATCTCTGAGATGTTTGGATGGTCGTGCTGTGTGTGTACTGTTTTAAGTAATTTGTTTGTGAGTGATTTTGGAACTATAATCTTAGTTACACCTTTTCGGGAGACGGTATGCAGTCCATTGTGATTTACGAAGTATGGCGCCCGTTTCATATTGTTGTACTCCATTTATGCTACGGACCTCATATTCGTACCTTGATAGCCTTAATCTCCATCGAAATAGTCTGCCGAACGGGTTTTTGATCTTTGTCAGCCACTGCAATGCGTGATGGTCAGAAATTATTGTAAATTTTCTGCCCATCAAACTGACACGGAAATTATCCACACTCTCCACAATTGCTAGGCATTGTAGTTCAGACATGGGATAACTTCGTTCGTGTGCCCGCAGAGCGCGGCTAAAATTCTGAACTGTATAGGTCTTCCCATCAGGGTGGACCTGTTTGAGGACGCCTGCGATGCCGAGTGTTGAGGCGTTACAGTACACCTGGCATGGCAGACCTTCCTGGTAAAGGTGTAACGTGGGGTGTGTTGTAAGGCTTTCTTTTAGGCTAGTGAACGCTTTCTGGCATTCTTCATCCCAGACCCACATGACATCCCTTTTTAGAAGGTTGACAAGTGGCGTCCGCAAGCGGGCGTGGTCCGGAATGAACTTTTTATAAGCGTTCACAGCGCTTAAGAAAGATCGCAATGTTTTGCGCTTGTGTGGTTGTTTGGTGGCGTGGATTGTCTCTATGTTTCGCGTAGACGGTGTGGTTGTGTTATTAATGGTTGTGCATGTGTTTGCTTGTTGTTGTCGCCTTTTGGTGCGAGTGTCGCGCTTGTTGCGCTGGTTGTGCGTGTTACTGTTGTGTGACGACGTGTGGACAAGTGTGTGTTTAATGTGAAAGTTGTCCTGTTGGATGGATACTGTCTGTGTATTGTTGTTGTGCGTATCGTGTTTGTTGCGATGTACACGTGCGTGAGGGTCGTGTGGTGACGTGTGGTCACCTATGTGCTCGGTGCGTGAGCGGTCCTGCTGTATGGACATGTTTTGTGCATTGTGGTTGTGATTTGAAGCCGTTGTGGCCTTGTGAGTTGAGGGCATATAGTAAAGGTAATTGGCCTTAGTGAAAAAGGTGTGTTGTGCGGGCGCGTGACTAGATTGGTGGGTGGTTGATTGGGTTTTGACCAATGAATGCGCGCATTGGGTGCCATATGCGGAAGGTTTGGGTGCATGGTGAGTCCTTTGTGACAATTTCTGGCAATCCCAATATGTGCATTCATTGGGTACATGGTGAAAATGGTAGGTAGGGGTAGACAATGGGGCGCCAAGCTGGAATATAGTGCAGTTGTTAAAATCTATTGTTATTTTAAAATGATGGAGGGTACTTATGCTGAGAATTCCAAATGGCAGAGGTGCTTCCACCACGTGGAAATTCTCCTTTCTAGATATTTTACCTATTGTCAGCGGGAGGGTCAATTTACCTATTGTTTTTGCAAAACCATTTAGGGTCTGTAGATCTATAGACTGTTCTTTTAATTTTAAATAAGGAGGATGAGGTTTTAACATATTGTACAGATTATATGGCACTATATTCAAGCTTGCGCCTGTGTCAATTAAAAAGGGGCATGGTAGATCAGGGGTTAGAAACAATTTCAGCGTCAATTTCTTGACGCCAAAGGGTTGACGTTGCCTTCCTACCTCAGTTCCGAAAAGTCTCCGCTGCTTGGGCGTCTTCGGCGTGGGGCGGGGGCGTGTGACGCGGGGCGTGCTGTTGTGTTGGGACCATTTGCACTGCCCTTGCACTCGTGGATAGATTTCGGGCCATTTGCACTGCCCGTGCGTTCGAATGTCGAGCTTGTTGGGATGGTACAGTCCACCTACTTGGTTTTTTCTGGGTACTGGTGTAGGGATCCGGCATGGTGGGTGATGGTTCCTTTGGGTGGCGCGTCAGATCGCTCGGCCACGTGTCGGCGGCGGCATCTCCGTCCGTCTCCCGGCCTGTCGGTCGGCGGGGGTTGTGGGCGGCGTATGTCCCGCCGGCGGTGGGACGGGTTATCTTTACTCCCTGGAGGATCGCCGTCAACTGTGCTAGAATCGCCGTTAGGGTGCGTCGTGTCGTCCTCCTCCTCTCTGCTAAATCGTCGCCGTTAATCTTCGCTACTTGGTCTCGTTTGTTTTCCATTTTATCCTGTCGACTTACTGTGGGATCGTACCGAAATCTTTTGAAGTTGGTTGATAATTGATTGAATTGATGGTGGCGCAGTCGTTTCTTGCTGAGTGATAAGTTATGCATACAGGGGAAAATAACGAAGACACAGGGTTGGTTGAGTTGAAAAAGGCTAGTAATCTAGGGAGAAAAAAGAGTTGAAGCTATTTGAGGAGTTGGCTATCGGCTCTCTATTCCATGGTTGAGGATTGACTTATCTGAGGTGTTGAGGAGATGGGATTTGCTCCAAGCTGATCTCTAAGGCGGTCCAGGGGCTAACTCGATCCTGTCCAGTTCCCAACTTGACTCTATGGTGGCACACTCCTGACTAACTATTCTTCGTTCCCGATTTATGAAGAAAACTACTCAGGGTTCTGATTGGCTGGATTACCAGGGGTGCTGGATTTCCATTGGTTCCTAGCAAAATCTCCTATTCTCTCATTGGGTCTCTGCTACCCTTTGTTCTGGACTTGTGCTGACCTCTCCCAGGAAATGCTAGGTTCTTGAACTCAGTTTTATGAGTTCCGGGATAATAAAACCTGCTAATGATTGCTTCCTCTCTTGGCCTTTCTCTAAATTTCTCCCAGATTCTTAAGCCTTGTCTTTATTAAAATCTTTTAAAACATACATTGCATACATATTGGGGCGGGTTTGCATCCAGTTATGTACAAATTATGACATATATATATATATATATGACATAATAAAAATATGATTTTTATTATTCATTAATATAATTATATTTTAAATAATCATAGAACCAAACACAGAGTTGATTTTTAAAATCCTCAACAAAAGGAGTACAACCCAAGATGTTTTTTGTTTATACTTAGATAATATTTATAAAATTGTATGTATGCAAACTGTTTTGTTCTTAAAATATAATTATTAAAATAAATACAATTTTGGATATAAAAGTTATCATTTCACTTCAATCCACGACTGCATGAATGAATTGGTAACGTACCTAAAATACATCTTTTTTTACGACATCTTTATTAATAGTCGACAGGATGTATTTTAACCCTGTACGAGAAGAATTCCAATAGATTTCAAAGCCATATATTGCAACTAAGATATTTGGGAAAAGATATAGATAAAAGAATATCAATTATGGAAGTCGAAACTTTAATTAAGAAATTAAAAAGGATAAAAAAAAGTATAAAAGGCATTGAAGAAAATATCGAATCCATTGTGTCTATGGTAGATGTAAATGCAACGAAATGCAAACTAGAGTATGCAAATAATGATTTGATGAAAATGAGTGATATTTTCTTGCAGCAACTTGAAGATGATGAATTGAATGACGAAGTGGAAAATTGCATAGATAAGTGTATAAGATTAAAGTGTGAATTGGATTTAAGGCATAATGGGCAAGAAACATCTGAGAAAAAAGTAAATTTACATGTTAAAATGCCTAAACTTGAATTGCCAACTTTCGATGGTAGATTAGAATCATGGCTTTCATTTAAGGATCTATTTTTTTCTGCGGTTGGTTCTAACTCACAAATACCTAATATTGAAAATTTACAATATTTAAAAGGCCAACTGAGAGGCGAAGCCCTAAGACTGGTAAACGCATTTCCAATTACAGCCGATAATTATGTTGAGGTTTGGCAAACCTTATTAACAAGATATGATAATCCAAAGGATCTGATTTTCACCCAAATAGATAATGCATTAAGATTACCAAAGTTAGCCGATGACAACCATAAGTCAATGTTTAAACTTCTAGATAGTTGCAACGAGATAGTAAGAACAGTGAAGGTATTAGGTTACCAAATCGATAGTTTATCTGATGTGTTTCTCGTCAAGATCATACAAGATAAGCTTGATAAAACCACAAGAAAACAGTGGGAATTGCAGAACAACCCAAGGGTTGTGCCTTCAATTAAGGATTTAATGGAATTTCTAGAAATTCACGCAAAAAGCTTGCAGAATTTGCCAAATAAAGATGCAAATGTGGAGGAGTCATCTATTAAAAGGGAAACAGCCCCAAGAATGGATGTACAACCAAAGCAATGGGGACATCCAGGTAGAAGCCCTATGGACTATAGTTCTAAAAGACGTCCTTGCCGAATTTGCCTGAACCGGGGACATGCCGGACGCTTCCACCCTGAGAATAGGTGCTGGTTTCGCGAGAGGGCCGTGCAAGCCCCCCCCGCTGCAAGCTTCATGTCCGTGCCGTCTCGATCCATGGACACCTTGACGCAGACAACAGCCCCTTCGAGCGAATGCCGACCAGCTCCCCTTCAACACTCCTGACGCCAAGGTCTGTATATAAATCTAAATGTGAATAATAACAGTATTGTAGCTCTCATGGATACTGGCTGTACCTTCTCTATAATTCCTCACCATATGATAGATAAGATTCAACCAAACTATGTTGTTTTTAATAATTTACCTCTTATTAAACAGACATCCGGTATGCTAAATATAAATTCAAAAATTAATGTTAATACAACTATAGGATTTATTACTAGAGATATTGATTTTTATTCCTCTGATATTAATTTGCCATATGTATTGCTTTCTTTACACCATATAAGATTATTTAAATTAGACATTGATTTTCAAAGTTTTACAATTACTCAATTTGGTAGAATTCTTAATGTTAATTACCATAACCCTAATAATAATAATTATACACATCATAATGTAATTCCTTTATTTAAATCTATTATTCCTCCTAATGAAAATGATTTTAGAAATTTTAATAGTGTAGAATTTGATGAAAAACTTTCACCATATGAAAAATCTGATTTAATTAAATTAATTAAGGAAAATAAGGAAGCGTTTGCTGCCCATAAAATGGATATAGGACATATTAAAGCAGATCCAATTAGAATTAAACTTACCTCACAAACACCTATTTCATTAAAGCCTTTTAGACCTTCCTTCTCGGACAACATTGAAATTAAAAGACAGATTGAAGAACTTTTAAAATATAATGTCATTAGACCATCTTATTCCTCCTATGCATCCCCTGCTATGTTGGTGAATAAGCGAAATGAAGGTAAAATTCGACTAGTAATAGACTACAGAAAATTAAATGATATAATAAAAAGAGATTCTGAGCCCATACCAAGAATAGATTCTATATTAGATAAGCTTTCAGAAGCTAATATCTTCACTACACTAGATCTTTTATCAGGTTATCACCATTTAGATATACACCCAGATGATAAAGAATACACAGCTTTTACTACCACTCACGGACTTTACGAATTTAATAAATTATCTTTTGGATTAAAAAATAGTCCAAGTCAATTCCAAAGAGTTTTAAGGCAAATTTTAAATAAATATGATGTTGATTTTTGCATGAATTACTTCGATGACTTCATTATATTTTCAAATAATTTTCAGGAACATCTGACCCATTTAAAAGTAATTTTAGATATTTGCATAAAGGAAAATATTAAGCTAAAACTAAGTAAATGTAAATTCGCTACTTATCAGATTTCTTTTCTAGGATATGAAATATCAAACCATCAATTTTCACCCAGCACTAATAATATAGAAACGATTAGAAAATTGAATTCCCCAAGGAATAAAAAGGATTTACAACGAGTTTTAGGATCTATTAACATTTACTCGAAATTTATCCCTAATTATGCTAAACTCAGACTCCCTTTGAATAATTTGTTGAAAAAAGATGTAAAATGGAAATGGGATGAAGAATGCGAAACCGCATTTTCTAAATTAAAAAATATGATAACCTCAAAACCTATATTAGCTATCTATAATCCCAAATATCCTATACACCTTTACACGGATGCTAGCCAAGAACAGATCGGATCTATCCTAAAACAAGAACAACCCGATGGGCTTTTAAAGCCAATAGCGTATAGAAGCCGTAGAATGACATCTTATGAATCAAACTATTGTGTAACTGAGCAAGAATGCCTTGCTATTATTGATGCTGTGGATTTCTTTTTACCCTACTTAGATGGCGTGCATTTCACCATCCATACAGACCATGCTTGTCTAAAGTATTTGAAGAACATAAAGAACCCAAAAGGACGATTATTTAGATGGAGCTTAAAGCTCTCAATGTTTGACTTTGAGATAAAACACATAAGAGGAACTGAAAATAAAGAAGCTGATTTTCTCAGCAGATACCCCATAGCTCATTTTGTTTCTGACCCAGAACTAAAACAAGCTCAATTTGATGATAACATCAATGATAAGAAATATACTAAATTTAATGGACTTTTAACAATAAAGAAAAAAGGATTAATCAAAAGTGTTGTTCCACCATCATTAAGAGAAAAAGTATTAATAAGAGCTCATCAAGATTACGGCCATATAGGAGTATCTAAAATGTTAAATCTAATTTCCCCTATCTATTATTGGCCCTACCTAATTCAAGATATTTCTAATTATGTAAAACACTGTGAGGTGTGTCAACTCAATAAAATATCTCACCAGAAGAAATTTGGTCTGTTGGAAAGTCTCCCCCCAGCTAAGGATCCTTTTGATCTTGTGTCTATAGACACAGTAGGTGGACTAAATTACTATAATTCCACAAAGAAATTCCTTCACATCATCGTAGATCATGCTACTAGATACATTTGGGCTTTCCCCTCAAAAAGTCAAACTACTGACTCATATATAAATTGCCTAAACAAAATTTTTCAAATACAAAAACCCAAACAATTTTTAAGTGACAGGGCACCATCATTTACTTCACCAAGATTTAGAAAATATTTGATTAACAATAACATTAAACAATTATTGACTTCATCATCAAGACCTCAGTGTAATGGGTTAAATGAACGACTTAACCAAACTATAATAACCAGGTTAAGATGTAAATTCAATAACTTGAAAGGAAAATCAATACCATGGACAAAATTGTTAGATTCAGTACTAAATGAATATAATAATACTCCCCATTCCATAACAGGCTATACTCCTACTTACCTTTTGTATGGTAAGCTCCCTTATGATCCCCCCTTAAAAGAATCAGAATTTTACCCCCCTATAGACACTGCCAGAACAAATGCCTATAATAATACATTAAAATTTCATCAGATAAATAAAATTAGATATGATCAACATTATCAACCTTCCACCTTTAAAGTAGGCGATAAAGTTTGGTTACAAACCTTTTACCATCCAGATAACCGAAAATTAATGCCTCCAATGTCTGGGCCATTTACAATCTTAAAACAGATATCCCCAGTCAATTATGAAATTGATAAACCCCAATCTAATTTAGGAAAAACTACCATGGTAATTCATTCATCCAAATTGAGGCCATACTACTCAAAAGAAGGATTTGAGTTAAAACTGACAAAAAGTAAAATACCCACTTTAGAGAAAAAAACAAACCAACAAGTGGCACCTAAGGTAGTGAAAAGTAGAATACCTCTTCTTACTAAATAATGGTAGGGAAATCTTAATATAAATAAGACAATACCAAAAATAACTACGCCTAAAAATTAAGCCTTGAGAATATAATTTTTGTGCACACTTAAGATATAACTTGACACTTTTCTTTTCAATTGTTGTAAATATTTTACATTTTGATTTTATTTGTTGAGAAATTCACTCATATGATTCTATATATTTTTCCCTCACAAACTTTATATGGAACATTTCATATTCGAACATTCTTTTTTTTTTTTTTTAATGTAAATAGTAAAACTTCATGTGTAAATATTTTTCATTATGTGGAAGTAAATAACCCATTATTTTATGTTTTTATTCTGATCAAACCAAATAAATGTGAAACAAGATGTTGGATACCACTCGTCATTATGAGAAATAAATTTGTGATTTTCAAAGATATATTTTATTTGGCATGTGGCAAAATACCTTTTGAATCTTGAGAGCCTGAGAAGGCCTACTCAATTCATGAGGTAAATCCCCTTATAAATTATAGGAAGGAGACACCTATAAATTCAAATAAGATTGGATAATTTTCAGCTACTGTCAAGAAAAAAGGTACCAATAGGAATATGTAGAAGAAATAAAGAGCATCATTGATATAGTTTCAATTGGTATCCTCCATCTTAATTGATAATCTATGTAAATAATAATGATACTTTTTTTTACTTTGAAAATTACTCCCTAATTTTTATCCTTGGAGGGAAGAAATGACATAATAAAAATATGATTTTTATTATTCATTAATATAATTATATTTTAAATAATCATAGAACCAAACACAGAGTTGATTTTTAAAATCCTCAACAAAAGGAGTACAACCCAAGATGTTTTTTGTTTATACTTAGATAATATTTATAAAATTGTATGTATGCAAACTGTTTTGTTCTTAAAATATAATTATTAAAATAAATACAATTTTGGATATAAAAGTTATCATTTCACTTCAATCCACGACTGCATGAATGAATTGGTAACGTACCTAAAATACATCTTTTTTTACGACATATATATATATATATAATTTCTATTTGAAAAAGAATGGTGCTGGTGGTGAGATGAGATTGAGCAGTCGAGGCCTTTTGATTAAAGAAGATCAAAACACTCCACTCTTGACGGGTTTATTCAGTAACCAATCGTCAAAGTTTTACAAAATTAATGGTAATAACAAACTTGAGGAATCTTAACAGGTAGAATACCTCAATCTTGAGAGAAAAAAAAAAACTTAATTAAACAAAAATGTAGTAAATTTACATATTTGATAACAAATAAAGTCTAACTAACTCGACTAAGCAAAAAAAAACAACATTTATATCTACATCAGCGCCGTCTGGACTTCTCGGCGTCACAGAGTTCATCTATTAAATAAACAATAAAGTATTAATAAAAATATAATTTATGTATAAAATAATACGGTAAAATTATTCACAACATTTCCTTTTTTTTGAAATATAGTGTTTAGGCTATTATGCAAAAAGGTGAAAGTGACAGATAAGAGAGTTACATTTGCAAATGACAGGTGGCACTATTAGTTTAAAATTATTCAAAAAAATGCATTTTTTGTCAACAAGAATAAACAAATATATTAAGAAAAATTATGAAAACAAGGAATGCTTATTTAAATCAAGAAAATTAAGTGAAAGTAATAATCATACCCCAAAAAAAGACAATGTGATTTAAGAATAACAATTTACATAAATATGTGTTAAAATACAATAAGCAACTGTTTATCTTTCTTAATTGAAGCAGCTTTTAATAAATTATAACTATTGTAATTAGTGTTATCCTCATCCATTATTTACAATAGTTTCAATCGCTTATTTATAATTATTTCCCTTTTTGTTAAACCATTCTTAGATACCAATTTTACCATAGCTGTTTTTGCCCTTAAATTACACCACACCTTCAATCCTTTTAAACCTTATTTTTCTCTGCATAATTTGTACCTAAATATATCTCGCCTTCCATATTACCTTTAAATATCTGCAATCAAGTTAGAGCATTTACACATGCCATATCAATTTTAAACACCATATGTAAAACAACAAATAACATTACCTATTTCTCACATCTTCAATATTTTTTAAAACTAGTCTTCAACATTGTTTATCTTATTCCCACTATATTTTTCGTTAGTAACCACAATACCTTATAGCTTCACATTTCTATTATTTTAAAATCCCTAACTTTCAATATGTTGATATTTTCTTGTTTTATACTTATAAATGGTCACTTACAAATAGATTTTAAAACAGGTATAGTTTATCAGTATAATAATTTTTGTTTTCTTTTAGTGTACAAAATATCAACTCTAGATATGTAAATTCTTGTTTGCCTCACCCGTATTATGTAAAACACTCCATACTGTCCCAAATGAACCCATTCACACATTTTAATAAAACGATATTCCGAGTCAGTTTACATTGAGAACTAGCACATATTATTTAGATTTTGATAAATTAACTATACCTGCAAATTCTAGTGAGTCTCAGAAACAAAAACTTATCGATGTTTTAGGGAAATACAAAAATATTTTTGCCCAAAATGATTTAGACGTAGGATTAATAAATACTATACCCATCACTTTTATATTAACAACTGATACGCCAATCGTACAGAAGCCTTACAGAATATCTTATGCAAATAATACGGAAATTAATAGACAAATTCACGATTAAAATATAATATTTTAAGACCATCTTGCAGCGCATATTAATCACTCATATTATTAGTAAAAAGGAAATCTGATATCACAGGACGTCCTACTAGACTTTGTATAGATTTTCGAAAGCTAAATCTAATTACTAAAACTGAAAATGCTCACATACCACTAAAAGAAAAAAATTTAGATAGATGTGGAAATGCTAAATTGTTCACCTCTCTTGATATAAAACATGCCTATTGGCACATTCCCATAGCGGAAACGCACAAAGACAAAACAGCATTTGTTTGCCAACAAGTGTGCTATAAATGGAATAAGGATGCCATATGGACTAAAAAATAACCAAGTATTTTTAATAGGGTTATACAAAATATTTTACAAAAATTTGATATCCACTATGCTTTAAATTATTTTGATGACATCATAGTATTTTCTAAAGATTTCCAGGAACATTTACAACACTTAGATCATATTTTAAATGCGCTAAAAAAAGAAAAGATCAAATTAAATTTTAATAAATGCCAGTTTTTTCAAAATTAAATACTTTTTTTAGGATATACAATTAAAAATGGCACATATACGCCAAGTAATGCAAATATTGAGGCCATTAAAAAATTGGAAAGACCGTATAATATGAAAACATTACAATCTTTTTTTAGGGTCTATAAATGTCTACCATAAGTTCATACCTCATTATGCACAAATCAGAGTACCACTTAACACCCTTTCACAGAAAAATTCACCATGGCAATGGAATCAAGAACAGGAACAATCATTTCATACTTTTAAAAATGCATTGATGACAAAACCCATTTTATAGCTATATCATCCGCAAAAACCCGTGCATGTATTTACATATTCATCTATGTTAGGCGTAGGAGCAATACTTAAACAACCAGATAAACAAGGAGTTTTTCACCCAGTAGCCTATTTCTAAAGAAAGTTACACAAATATGAGCAGAATTATGCAGCAACCGAATTAGAGACATTAGCTATAATCGCAGCAATCCAAAGATTTCACCCATTTATTCATAATATACACTTCACTTTACATACAGATCATATGCCGTTAAAATGGCTTAAAACTTTTAAAAACCCTTCAGGTAGAATATTTAGATGGTCATTACTGTTAACACAATATGATTTTGACATTCTACACATTAAAGATTCACAAAATGTTGAAGCTGATATGTTTTCCAGAACACCGATTACTCATTTTTTAAATTTAACAGATATTAAGCAGTATCAACAACCAGAGGACTTTTCACACAATAGGTATAAAACACAAAATGGTATATTTGTAAAAACAAAAAAGGGATTTAATAAAATGTTTATGTGCCACTTAAACTTAGGGAAAACTTGTTAGAAAAAGTACATACACAATTTGGACATATAGGAACCACACAAATGACAAATACAATTTTTCCACAATAATATTGGCCAAATATGACACAAGATATAGTTAATTACATTAGGCATTGTGAAACCTGTCAGATAAATAAATCGAGAGATAATAGACCAATATATGGACCCTTGCAATCGTTACCCACAGCCACAGTACCATATCATATTTTTTCTATAGATACCTTAGGGGGATTACATAAATACGGATCATCCAAACATAGCATTCATTTAATAGTTGATCACCTATCTCGTTATTTATGGGAATTCCTTAGTAAATCCACCACAGTAGATTCATATATCACATGCTTGAAAACAATATTCCAAATATATTCCCCAAAGTTAATAATTAGTGATAGAGCACCAGCCTTTTTAAGTAGTAGATTTAAAAATTTCCTTAAGCAGCATAACGTTAAACATTTATTAACAAGCTCTCATAATCCACAAACAAATGCAAAAGTTGAAAGGTTGAATTCTACAATAGTTAATAGACTTAGATGAAAATATAATACACATTCAAATATACCATGGACCAAGCACCTTCCAGATGTAGTAAAAGAATATAATTCAACCCCCCATACTATTACCGGATTTACCCCTATGTATCTTCTGCTAGGTATCCCTCCATATGACACAAAAACCGATTTAAATTTACAAACTTATCCACCCATAGAAGAATCAAGAAAACTAGCAATTCAAAGAACTCAAAAATCCAATGAAAACAGTAAAATAATTTACGATAAAACACCTACCATTCCAGATTTTAAAATAGGCGATAAGGTATTAGTTCAGACATTTTTCTAGCCCAATACAGGAAAACTAACTAGGAAATATAATAGACCATATACAATACTAAAACAGTTATCCCCAGTCACCTATGAAATTGACAGACCAAACCAACCTCAAAAGAAACAAACAGAAATCATACATGCAAACAAATTAAAACATTTTCATCCTTCAGACAACTTTAAAATAACACATCATATGCAAAACAGTTCGACAATCAATAAAATTAACAAAAATGTAGATTTAATTACTTTTGATAGTGGTGAGCCTTCTATAAGTGATTGTGTTTCTATTTTTGATCAGGATAACCCTTATTACAATATTTCTAATTTATTAAAACCTGCTTCAATTGAGAAAGATAAACAGTTGCTTATTGTCTTTTAACACATATTTATGTAAATTGTTATTCTTAAATCACATTGTCTTTTTTTTTTGGGTATGATTATTACTTTCACTTAATTTTCTTGATTTATATAAGCATTCCTTGTTTGCATAATTTTTCTTAATATATTTGTACCTAAATATATCTCGCCTTCCATATTACCTTTAAATATCTGCAATCAAGTTAGAACATTTACACATGCCATATCAATTTTAAACACCATTTGTAAAACAGTCGGCCAAGAAAACAACAACAATAATACATTACATTTTCTCACACTATCAATATCTTTTAAATAATCAGCTAATATGTTTCATTGTTTAACATATTCTACCTTTCCTTTTTTACATTTTCTTTTGATAACACATTTATTTCCATCATATTTCTTATATCACTTAACAAATATGCAAATTTAGCGTAGTAAGCAAATATAAATTTTAACTCTTATTTTATCCACCTTGATTCTTTCTAATGCCCATTCTCTATTCTTACCATTAATTATTTCATCATTTACATGTTCATTTCTTTTTTGCACATTTTGCCTTTTGTACATAAACCTTGTCTCAACTTATTGCTTTTTCGCAAATGCCTTATTTTCTTATCATCAAATATTGCTCCCTATCCTTTACTAATGTACTTATTTTTATATTGCTTTCAATATTCTTCATATTTTCATTTTTATACTTTTGTAATAATCATTTATTTTGTTTTTTCCTCATTAACATTATATGTGTATCATTTCCTTATGTCGTTCCAATCTATTGGTTCACAACAAGCCAATACGATTATGGAAAACCACCTTTTAATTTCACTTTTGTAATTTGTATGCATTTTATTTTCATTCCTCATTTTTAATATTATATTGCGTATTTTTTCATGTCATTTCCAATCTATTGGTTCACAATGAGCCAATACGATTATGGGGGGATAACTTCTTCTTTTATTTTCCTCTTTTACATTTTCACTCATTACCACATTTTTGTTATCATTATTCACATTATGCATCATTTTGTACTTTCCTGTCTATTGGCTAACATCCAAAAACCAATATAATAAGTGAATATCACCTCACCTTTTTTCTTTCTATAAATCATTTTATCTTTTTTAAAACTATATTTTTTATTACTTTACTCTGAATGAACCCATATTAATTTCTTCAAAGGGGAGAAATGTTATATGAAAATATTATTTAATATAAAAAATTATATATTTCATAGATACAAATACTCTGCTCAATCGACCGCCAGAGGTCACGCTTCCACTATATAAACTCATTATTGTTGTTTACCGCTGGCCTCTGCTTGCCCAACGTTTCCACCACCCCTGCGAGACATCTCCTGCCGCCAGATCCTAGGGTCCCTTGCCACCCGACATCGAGTTTGGGCTCAAAATTCATAACTTTTGGTTAGTAGCCCGTAAAACCATATTTTCTCTTTACCGCTGGCCTGATCGGTTGGACGTTTTTTGCCTTATACCTCCCATAAATTAATCTTCATCCCGCTTTTCTTCAACGCTTCGACGCTCTCCCGCCATGGATTCCTGCAAGAAGAAGAAGAAGAAGAAAGCCAACAAGGCCTCTCAACCCTCGGTTGACATCGCGGCTCTTGTTGAAGAAGACAACGTGGTCATCTTCCGCCACTACCAAATCCTGCAATCCCTCGGCCTGCTCTCCCTAGCAGCTCTTCACCTGGACCTTGTTCGCTTCATTGAACAGCGAACGGAAATAATCAAGTGCCTAGTTAGGGATGTGGAGAACCTCACGGGCACCGTGAATGACTTCATGGAGCTGGATGAAATCATGGATGCCCAAATGCCCAAGAAAACCTGCCAGACCACTCAAACTTGCCCTGCTCCCACCTGCAAGGACTCTAGCGCTCAGACCGAGCTCATAAAGCCTGCCACCCCGGCCCAGCTGCTGTCCCTGTGGCAGCACCTGCTCCCAAGAAGCCAGATCCTGATCTAACCAAGAGGAAGCAGCGAGAGGCGTCAAACCAGCCCGCTAAGAGGACCAAACCACTGGTTCCAGCCAAGCCTGCATCTTCCCGCGCCCCCAAACCTGCCGTTGCCAAAGGCTCCCTCAATGGGGAGAAATCTGCGGCCCGCATCGTGGTTATTGCAGATAACCCGCAGGCCGACCCACGGGACATCCTCAAAGCTGTCCGCGCTCTCCACACTCTGCCCCAAGGCGTCTGGGCGTCTCTGCGCACCAGGGAAAAACTGGTGCTGCACTCCAGCACCACAGAGGTCATTCCTGCCGTCAGCTCTGCCCTGGACAACAAGCTCCAAGGCCTGAAAGTACGGGAACTGAGGCAATTCCTCCCAAGAATCTGCCTCTTCAACGTGGAGGCAGAAATCGCGGATGAGGACATTGTCAAGGCCTTCCTCTCCACCGATGCCCTCAGCCAGCTTCCTGGAGACAAGTCTGTCCGAGTGGCACACAGATCTCCGACCAGAAATGGCACCTGCACGGCCTACATTGAGCTGGACTTGGCTTCCTACAAGGCCATTGGAAGCCGTGAATGACTTCATGGTGCTGGGTGAAATCATGGAAGCCCAAATGCCCAAGAAAACCTGCCAGACCACTCAAACTGGCCCTGCTCCCACCTGCAAGGACTCTAGCGCTCAGACCGAGCTCATCAAGCCTGCCACCCCGTCCAGCTGCTGTCCCTGTGGCAGCACCTGCTCCCAAGAAGCCAGATCCTGCTCTAACCAAGCGGAAGCAGTCAGAGGCATCAAACCCGCCCGCTAAGAGGACCAAACCACTGGTTCCAGCCAAGCCTGCATCTTCCCGCGCTCCCAAGTCTGCCGTTGCCAAAGGCTCCCTCAATGGGGAGAAATCTGCGGCCCACATCGTGGTTATTGCAGATAACCCGCAGGCTGACCCACGGGACATCCTCAAAGCTGTCCGCGCTACCCACACTCTGCCCCAAGGCCTCTGGGCGTCTCTGCGCACCAGGGGAAAACTGGTGCTGCACTCCAGCATTCCAGAGGTCATTCCTGCCGTCAGCTCTGCCCTGGACAACAAGCTCTAAGGCCTGAAAGTCTGGGAACTGAAGCAATTCCTCCCAAGAATCTGCCTCTTCAACGTGGAGGCGGAAACCGCGGATGAGGACATTGTCAAGGCCATCCTCTCCACCGATTCTCTCAGCCAGCTTCATGGAGACAAGTCTGTCCGAGTGGCACACAAATCTCCGACCAGAAATGGCACCTGCACACAATGAAGATTGAGATGGACTTGGCTTCCTACAAGGCCATTGGAAGACGCGGCAGGATCATTGTGGACCAATTGATCCTGAACTACGAGAAGTCCGTCTGCGTCTGCTACCGCTGCTGTAGCTACGGCCACAATGCCGGTCAATCTTTATATTTTGTATTGAAGGGGTGATATGTATTATAATGACACCAGACCGCCACCGTGTTACGCAAGGCTGAACTGGGCATATCCGTCATTCCAGACTTGTCAGAAGAGCTGTCAGCTTTGGCCACGTTATTGTTAGAAACGTACTCGGGACGCACCACGGGAAGGTGTTGATCAGCATATGTAGGTAGCTGTCAAGACTTCCTACTTTGCGTAATCTGCAACTGGGCGTCACTCCTCTCACAGACCCCTATTAGCAACGCTAACTCTTCCACTGAGTTCCACAATGGCCTGTCGTGATCAGTTAGCCCCTACCACCCTCTTTCAGGCAGCCAGGTACAGACCGCTACTACCCGCGAGTCGGGTGCCGAGGGCTACAGATGCCAGGCATAGAGTCCTATCCAGTCTCTCTTAGCGGCCAGAACTAGGGCCCCGGGCCCAGCACAGTTGGTACATCCTTGGAGCAATGGCCACCCAGACCTTTCGGTCCATAAACCGGCATGCGAAAGCATACCCTTTGCTGCATTATCTAGGCCACCGTACCAAAGGAATGATGCATTCTCCAGTTTGCCATGAAATGTTCAGTTTTCGTAGGAGTTGATTTTTAGCTTCGTCCCCAAAGTTTTTAATCATTTGACCAAAGATTAGATTATCTCTTGGTGACCTCTTGGATTTTTCTATGGATGAGTTTAGCTCATTCCGTGTGAAGTCTCTCGCGAAAATATCTTGTTGATGGTAGTTTCTTGCTTGTTTAACTAACTTGTTTATATTATTTTTTATAGTCTTGTCTTCATTCGTATATTTGAGTATGGAAGTGCTTGAAAGATATTCAGCAATTATGTCAGCCATCTGTTTGTTCTCGTTCTCGCTGTTCTATTCATATCGGTTAGAGTATTGGAGGATTGGTGTTGGTTTTGACTGTTTTCTAACACTATAATCATATTCCAGTGTTGGCTGTCCTTTCTTGGATCCATTTTTTCGCAGAATTCTGCCATTTTTCTTGTTTGCATATTCAAATTTCTTGTTATATTTTGTGATTAATTTCAATGAGTTCCTTTCTGTTTTCTTTTGCTTTATTAGTTTTAAGTTCATTCATATTGCCTCGATGTTGTGGTCCTTCCAGTAAGGTATCCATAGGTCTTTACGTCTCCCTCTAGGTATCGATGCTTTTGCAGCTTTGGATATGCTTGAAGGAAATTTTTCAAAATTTTTGTCAAGCGTTCTGTAATTCAATTCTTCGTTTACCAGTTCTTCAAGCTTTTCTGTGATTTTTTTTCCAGTCGGCTTTCCTAAAGTTCTGTGTTCTTTTATTCTGTTGGACATTCTCAAATTTGAAGTTTAGGGTTGTTAAAATTGGTCTGTGGTCACTGATTGCACTTTTCACTATTTTACATTGTGTTGTGGGTGCGATGTTGTAACTCATCACTGTGATGTCTATTGCGGATTCTGTGCCTATGGACTTGGATAGATAGGTGTTCTCTTCCTTATTTAACGGTGTAAGGTCGAGGTCGGTTAGCATGTCCTCAACCTGTTGACCTTTGTTATTCTGGACAGATGATACCCAAGTTGGACCTTTGGCGTTAAAATCGCCGAGTATGATTGTGAAATCCTAAGACGCTTCACTTAATGTCTCTATTGTGTATCCCCATTCAAAATGCAAAGATTTCACGAGCTGAAAGGCGGCGATTCTGAGATGCGTCAAGAATTCGCTGCATGGGTGTTCCGGCAAATTGATATTGATGAAAACTGGCCGTCGAATGTTCTGTGGACAAATGATGCTCACTTTTCTATAAACGGAGAATTTAATATTCCGAACAGCCGCATTTGGGCAATAGAAAACCCTAAGATATTTACAGAAATGCCACTCATCAGCCTAGAGTTACAGTTTTGTGTGGATTCACTTCACCTGTATTGATGCTAGTATTATCGGGTTGATAAACATTTATGGTTGATATAGTTTTATCTGGGAGATAGATTTCTATTGCCAGAGCTTCTGTTGTGTTTTCTGTATGCTTATTCTGATTATAGGCGATTTCCTTAAATTTGATTTCTGAAGTTTTAATCAAAACGGAAAGTCCTTCTCCAAATTTTCCCGGTCTGTCCTTTCGTAGTTTTGTATAACCTTTGATATTGAATCTCAGATTCTGATTCAATTTTGTCTCCTGAAGACAGGCAATATGAACATTTTTGTCACGGAGAAGACAAGTCAGCTCTTCAGTTTTCTTTTGCGTGCCATTTATATTGAGCCGTAATAGATTGAATTGTGTCCTCATAGTAAATTTCTCATCAGGACCCCGGGCTGCAGCTCCTGACGCAACGGTTACCCCGGACGCGGTAGCATTACTGGAGATACCGGTTTTGCTCTCTATTGGAAAATAGGTGCCGTTGCCACGTTAGTCACCACAGAAACGAACTAGAATTTGTTGAAATATTCCAAGGGTCCAGGGGGGACCGCAGGAAGGTGTGGTAGGACTTCTCCCCTTCTCCATCACTACAGGATAAATCACTCTTGGTGAATTTTTTAAATTGTGATTCAGAATCTGCCACTGAAGCTTTACGAGCGTTTCGTTCCGTTAAAGGTATTCGAAGCGATAAAGGATCCATGATTTGCTACTCTCTAAGACAATTGATTAAAAATTTCGAGGAAATTGGATCTATGGCAGCAAAACCTTGGAGTGGAAAATCATCGCATGCAAGTCAGTGGCTGTTACGATTTTGCAGAATGTTGAAGCTATTGAAACGTTATACACGTATGTAGAAATAAGTGCTCGACAGGTTTCTCGACAAACGGGGATTTCGTATGTAACAGTTTGGAGAGAACACACATTTTGAATTTTTTATAAAAAATACCCATACCAAATTCAAAGTTGAAAGTCAGCGATTTTGAGAAGCGTCAAGAATTCGTTGCATGGGTTTTCCGGGAAATTGATATTGATTAAAACTGGCTGTCGAATGTTCTGTGGACAGATGATGCTCACCTTTCTCTAAACGGATAATATAATATTCAAAACAGGTGAATTTGGGCAACAGAAACCCTAGGATTTTTACAGAAATGTCACTTCATCAGCTCAGAGTTGCAGTTTTCTGTGGGTTCACTTCTTATTTTTATTGGGCCATTTTTCTTTGAAAATATCAATGGAAGAACTTTTAAAACCGTCTTTTTAACTGGTGAACGTTATGTTCAACTTTTGAGAGAAAAGGGTATTCCCATATTGCAGTTCAGACAAGCACTAAGCGAAATAACATTCATGCAAGATGGAGGACCTCCTCATATCTCCCGCGGTGCCAAACAATTGCTGAAGGATACGTTCGGTGAAAATCGTGGGATAAGTCGCCACTTTATATACCAGTGGCCTTCAACATCACCAGACTTGACGCCTTTCAATTTCGGTTATGGGGGTACATTAAGTCGCGTGTTTATCGATGCCGGCATACTACATTGGCCATGTTGAAGGCTTCTATCGGATTGCTCGTTTTATAAATATCAACAGAAATATTATTTAATGCTGTCCATTCTGTCATCTATCGTCTGCAGGCGGTGTTTGAGAATGAAAAGCGCCACATTGAGCAAGGATTGTGACCTAACACAAGAGAGAAGGCAGTTACCTCAGGTGTTATATAAGCTGCAATGAATTATACTATCTACCAATATTTTTCAGCTCTCTGTGTTGGGTTATGGGAATAATAAATGCTGTCCTCACATCTTGACTCTTTTTTTTTTTTAATTAGTGAACAGTAATTTTTTTGTTTGTCCTTTGATAATATCTTATATTATGTCGTGCAGGCCAAAGTGTTATAACTTCTCGAATAACACTGGCACACACAATTTTACCCCTTATGTTTAGTTTATCGCTTTTCGCCCATTAGAAGAAATAGCATAAGGAATATTCTCTGTTTCTCCCAACTTTAGAAATTTTGCGCGAAAAATAATGCAAAATTATTTTACTGCCACGTTTCTCAACGCAAAAGGTCGATTTAAAAATGATTTTTATTTGAGGGGATACATTTTTAAAAATATGTACAGTATAATAAATAATGATAACATTTGACAAGCCCATAGGATATTTGGAATAAAGTACAACAAATATATTTTGTAACCCCCCTCTTTATTTTATTTGTTGGATAATGAAAAATATCCAGTTAAATAGTCAAGGGTCGCCAATTAGTCAAGAAACTACATATTCCTTATAGCAAGAAATCCTATTAGTAGTGCCATCATAATTTTTGGCACTATATTAACATTTCAAAAAATCGTGTATTGATATCAGTAGTGTTTTTCAAACATTCACTCTATTTCACAAACCTCCATCTAAAATATTTATATTTTTTCTACATGTTTTAATTTGCATATACCTATTTTACATATCTTAGATTCCTGGTTCAAATTCACATTAATAGGTTCCGCTCAGCAAGAGCAACCTAGTTCATGATAATTGAAACAGTGAATAATGTGTGAAGGTTATTCACATATTAAACAAATTTTAACGCGGGATTCAATCCCGGTTCATGACTGTCGGGAATCGAGCGTGTTACCCTCTCATCCACCGACTTATTGTCGGGAATCGAGCGTGTTACCCTCTTATCCACCGACTATGTATATTTCAGATTGAATTTAAAAATATTCAACCAATTCTTCTACTTTTGGCGAAATGGTGTTTTATTAATTTATCATTTGATATTATTAGGGTTCTTTCCTGGTACTTAAAAAGGAAAAATATGTGTCGATCAGTTATATTTTTCAATTTACCGAACAAATTTGGCGCTGAATATCTGATTCTGGTAAAGCGCCATCTAGCGAATAAAGTTGTAACTAAAATCAATTTCGAAATTTTCCTTATTTTCCATAAAAATACCATTGCATCCTGAACACAATGGTGCTTACAGAATTGCTCTAGCGCAAATAATCGCGGATTTATCAATTTTTAAAGTTGGGCGGGACTTTTAGATCACCCTGTATTATGAGCATACAGAATTAACTTTCTGTTCAATATTGCAGAGTCATAAAATTACTAATGGTGTAAAATTCAAAACAGCAAAGTAATCTTGATAAATGCAATGAGCTATCATAAGGTGTGTTGCAGGCTAACAAAAATTTAAATTGAACCAGAAATGTTGACACCATAAAAATATCAATTATCTAGAATAGAGTTATGCAAATGAATTAAATGGGGGGAAATAAAGTAAAGTAAAAAGGCTTTAGTGATGAAACTACAGTAGAGCAATAATGATGAACAAAATATTGACAAAATATATTTACAAAATTCAAGCTTCTCAAAATCATTATTCGAATAAATCTCTTTAAAAATTGTCAAAATCTAGATCAAAGCCCTCTGATAAACAATATTGCGCGTCTTGCTGAAAGTAGAACTAAACTTGGGCTGGAAACACGGGAGCATGCTTAATAGAGTTGCGAATGCGAGAAACAGGGCGACTCAAGATGCACACCAACTACTTACACACACAATGTTTTACCCTGAGATTTATTAATTGTCAGGCAACCATAACTGGGAATTGCGAGCGTCTCAACTTAAAAGGCAGATCATTTGAAATAATAGGTATTCTAGGAATCAGGTCCTCTTCCCCTCGAAAAGAGCCAGTTAAAATTTGAGCCGGGGGAACATTAAGTGCCCATTCGAGTGATGCATAATCTAATTTCAGAGACGGGGTGGATCAAGGTTTCATATTAAAATTTATGGCACACCTAATTTTAGTACAATTTTGTGTGAAGGTGTACCAGACAATTCCAGTGAATTTAAAAATTCGGGGGGATTCGACATAGATTGATCAGGATCAACCATTGTATCAATTGATCTATACACTTTGCTTTCACCCGGGATTAAATTTAATATTTTAATTATTTATTCTATCGCAGTGCTATTTTGGGAGGCTAAAATAGTACGCGCACATAGCCATTCTTCAGATAAATAGTTTACACATATATTCGGAAAATATTTTTTATACAGACTTTCTGAAGATTCCACCACTTGGCAAAAAGTATTTGAAAACTGTATGTTACCCTCGGAATCAGTTTCTAGTCGCCTTTTTCCTATCTTTAAGAGTTCGTCTGCAAATTGTGCAGCAGTGGTATCATTATGGAGTTGAACTCTCATGTTGACTGCGAGATGCATTTTCACAATATGGCTCCAAAGATAATAAGACTTTAAACAGGCATTCAGCTCATCAGCAGGTGTACCTCTAGTGACTACTGGAAGAGTCTGTCGGAAATCACCGGCCAAAAGCACTAATAAACAACACATGGGTTGTGGATCATCACGGATATCCTGTAATATCCGATCAAGGGCTGACATGATGCACTCATCCCAAACCAGAAACTCACAGCCACGTAAGAGTGAAGCTTTATCACTATTTTTTTTTCGTATATTGCAGACAGCAGTCTGGCCCTCTTTCAGCACTAAATGTGCAGTCTTTCCCCCGCAAGCAATTTCGCAGCTATCCCTGAGGAAGCAACAGAAATGGCAATATTGTTTTCCTTCCTAACCATTGCTAATAGAAGATTCAACAGAAATGTTTTACCTGCTTCACCTGGCGCATCTAAAAAACATTATGGGTTGTGACAAATTCATTCTTGTTAAAACAGCATCAAAAACTCTTCTTTGTTCTGGCAAGAGTTTGGGAATCATGGATGCAACATTGTCTTCAAGTTCTGCCGTATCATACGCAAGTTCTCTCAAAATGTCAGAATTGGTAACCCCATCTCTCCTAGGTGCTTCTAAGCCTAATTCCTGCAGCTTCTTCCCACATATAGATACGGCACGATCCTCAATGTCACACAATGTTTCATTATATATCAGATCATTTTACCTGATGGAGGAATCTAGAAGCTGATAACGATGAAGAATATTACCTGCCCTCTCATCTCTATATGCAATTCATAAATGCTGAGGGTTTGAAATTGTGCATGTAGAAATTAATATTTTGAAAACAATTGTTTTATTCTTGTAGGAGCCTGAGAAAGAATGGCCTCATCCATTGTGACAACCCAATGGTTATCATTCTCCAAGAATTCAAGAGCTGCGCATGTATCTCTAAATGTTTCTTATTGCCTTCCATTAAACATTTTCAAATAGGTGAAGGAAGTTGGTCACAACGTAAACAAAGGCATTCAAAGCTACTGACATGCACAGCGTAAACCCGTCTAATAGTGTCTGATCCCTTCATTCCTGGCCATCCTTCAACCGGCTTGCCTAGAACTCGCGTTTTCCATTTATAAGCAGAATAATTTCAAGTGTATTATTGGGGAACATCTGGATAGAGCAGGGTCCTAGCAAAGGAATCAGTTTGGGATAATGAAAAAAAATGCAGTCAAGGTTGTCTTTGGTGGATTACGCATTTGATTGACAAGAGTGTTTTGATTGAAATATATCCATTCTTCATTTTCAAGATGCACAGCTAAATGGATAACAGCTAGATGGCGTTGGTGTAAAGGGAAGCTGAGAAGACGCCAAACAGCTTCATTGCTGCTTGTGTATCTGGCACACTGATACATTCGCACCTTATTTTGAGGGTCAGGACCTCTACCTTCTCTGCATAAATTAATAATAGCTTGATATCGCTGCCCTTATTAATATATTTGCAAATATATTTTATCGCCTTAACAGAACTACAGTTCTCAACACTGATATGCGCATAAAACATCTTCGATAGCAATGGAGAATAAGGCACCACCCAACGATTGTTAATTGTGACCTCTTCATTTCCACGTATTTCAACCTTTTCAGTAAAGCCACCTGCTTCAGGTGCGCGTCTCCTATATAAAGGATAACCATTCTCATTAATCTGAGTTTCCAGAAAAAACTGTTTGGGATATCTTATAACATCTACTATTCTTCATGCATGTGTCCCCCACAGGGTTGTACTCACCGCGAGGCCCACGGATCATATTCTTAACCACAATGTTATACAATTGTGGGCCTTTATAGGATCTGGAAACTCAGCACATATAACAGAGTCTATCTGAGTGGGACGGACCTTATTTGCTAGCCAAACTAATATGTGCACATAAGGAAGTCCCCTTTTCTGCCATTCAACAGAATACATCCGCGCAACTATTACTCCATATAATTGTCCTTTGGTTAGAGCCCCAATAAATTTAAGTAATTTTTGCCGAAAACCCCGAGCTGTGATATAATGCCTATCCAGCGGTTTTTGTCCTGGTAGCAACGCGGCAGATATCTCTTCCCAAGAGGGATTACTCGTAAAAGTAATAAAAATATCTGGACGCCCAAATTAAAGGGTGCTTATGACAAAGTTACTTTGTACGGGTTAACACAAAATGCAATAGACTAGGGTATAAAGTAATAGTAACTAAAAACACAAAAGCGTACACTCAAAAGTACAAAAAAAACTTACAATGGTTCACTATCAAACAACATTTTCCCCATTAAAATCTGAGATAGGATTAAAAATATGCAAATATTTGTCAATATAATTTGACATAAGGTATCCTTCCAAAAAAAAGAAAGAAAGAAACTAACCAATCTCCCAAACATTCCCATTGTCCCGTAAAGAAAACCTCCCGCTGTTCGGGAGGGAAAAAGCTCACGGGAGCCATGTTATAAAGATACAAAAAAAAACTAAAGGGAGGAGAAGAAGACATCCGGGTCGTTCCTTAAAGGTGCCTTCCATCTTGTTCCTCCCAACAGAAACTTAAAAAAAAAAATCTGCGCAAACTACGTGAGTTACCATGAGTGATTACCAAACACACACATACATAATATGCTTTAGTAGACAGAGTTTAATGGGGGGAACAAATAAGCTCTCACCTGGGACCGGCTGGGTATGTTAGGTAGATAATTTGGGTACTGATAGACGCTCACTTGATGAGAAACCGAACGATCCAATTCCATTCAGTTATCTAAAGTCCAAGAGCTAAAAGCTATTCTTATCGTCTGTTTCTAAACGCTTTCATCCTATCGACATGTACAACTTTCACATCGTTCATGGTGACCCCTCTTACTCTGAAGTTAACATCGGAGACCCTAGCTTCCACACGGAAAGGCCCATATAGGTTGGTGTAACCTTCATTCTTAGGAACCGCTAGCATTACCAGGTCTCCTTTGTGGAAACCTCTGGAATAAGGTGGCCTAGGATTCATAATCTTTTTAAAAGAATTACTTGACATAAACTGTCTGACAGTTTCCTTTGCTTTCCGCATCACCCTTAACCTCTCAGCCCAAGTAGGCTTTCTAAAACTATTAACAAACCCAGCGCTACACTCACAGTTTCTGTTAAACTCAGTAGGTGGCAACTTTACAGCTTCGTTTTCAATGCGCTTCACTGCTCTCTCCTTTAAGGAGCTTGAAAGGAAAAGGAAATCATGTTACCACGTTCCCGTATTGGAGGCAACGGGATATTGAATCTCCTTATATCATTGATTCCCAAAATCCCGTCGTAGCCCTTATCTCCGAGTGTCATTAGCCAAAACCTTATCTCTCCCAGCTCGCTGCCGTTTTCGTTACCAAATCTACAGGTTTTAACACGTGTAAGTGTCTGCTCGTGGCCTGCCACTGACACTATACGTAAAGTTTTAAGTGCATCGTCCCAATTCTTCTTCAAGACCTTGCACTTTTCAGAATCAATAATACTGACTTGGCTTCCTGTATCATATAACAGGTGCCACATATTGCCGTTAATATTCACCTTAATTATTGGCCGATTTCCAAACTGATCTCTGCCATAAGAACGTATGTTCACTATCTCAGCCTTGTCAAGAGTATTGCGGTTGGCAGACATAGAAGACTGTCTTGAGCAATCACTAGTTATATGTCCTAATCTACACTCAGGTGGATTCAGCTTGATTTCGCCCAACAATTTAGTCAGTTTTTCTATCTCACCTCTAAGGTCTTTAATACACTGCTCATTTTTGTGCTTCATCATGTTCACACTAGCACTAAGCATCTTCATCTCACCCTTAATGCTATTTATTTCTTTAACCCCTTCTATTAAACATACCCCTTTCATAAAGCTGCAACTGTGTTCTACACCATCTTCCGTGGCCATGACATTGACTGCTTTGTCTATTGATTCAGCCTCACTGCGAATAATAGCCTCTCTATACTTATCGAGCACATTTTCGAGGAAAATTTCGAACACTAGGCTATCGTCAAATCTGTATTCTACTTCATCTCCAATGGCCAGGAATCATTCTTTAAACACCATAGGACTTTCCCAAATTATCTGCTTAAGTTCTTCTATTAAATTTAGGGATTCCCTAATACCACGCGCTTTTTTAGGGTACAATATGTTCAGTTTACTAACGATACTTTCAAAACTGCTATCGTTACGGATACCCATCTCCTCTAAGCTCAACCTAACTTCAGGGGATAAAGCCTCGAACATGAGCAGTGCTTTGACCTCAGGATCCCATTTGCCTACTCGAGCTTTAAGCTCGACTTCCCGAATGAAATACTCGAGATCAACCCCATTAAACACTGACAAGTTAAGCATTGAGTTCACAAACATGATGGAGTACAAAAATAATGATAATAATAAACCACTCAAACAAAGAAAAAAAAAACCCGCACGTAGAAATTACAGGAATTTACACGTGCAGACACCAGTAATCCTGGCAGGGCTCGCCAATGACAAAGTTACTTTGTACGGGTTAACACAAAATGCAATAGACTAGGGTCTAAATTAATAGTAACTAAAAACACAAAAGCGTATACTCAAAAGTACAACAAAAAACAACAACTTACAATTGGTTGAATAAAATAAAAAAACAGTACTTATCTTTATTGCTGCTTAGGTAGGGATCGGACCGGGGTTACACAGGGAATGCGAAGAGATCACCAGACGCGGATAAAATACGAAGAGAACGCTATAAGCGTCTCTACACAAAATTTTTACCCACACTTGACTTGACTTGGGTTCCGGCTAATTGTCCAAATGAGATGGACTTCTAGCCCTTCTAACTCATCATGGCTGCAGACGCGATGTCAGGTGGCAAGGGATCCTTGGATCTGGCGGCAGGAGGTGTCTCGCAGGGATGGTGGATTCGTTGGGAAAGCAGAGGAGCAGCGCCAGGGAGCAGTGAGGCAGGAGTCTTGAATAGGCCAGGATACTGTAGAAGATGGCAGGTGGAGTTGGGGGCAGAAGGTTCTTGAAGTCTAATACGTGAGGGCCTTAGACTTCAGGATTGGGCAGTTTGAGGATCTCGCCTCGTGCTTGGCTAGGAGGCCCTTTGAGCAGCAGTTGGTACATTTGAGGGTGCGCTGGTCAGCAATGGTTGGGCAGTTGCGGCCTTCATGGCCGTCTTCACCGCAGTGGAAGCACCTAGGAGCTCTGGTGCATTGGGCAGAGTTGTGGCCGAAGCCACAACAGTGGAAGCAGACGCGGGCGCGGATGGACTCCTCGAAGTTGAGGATAACGCCATCAACCACGATTCTTCCGCGAACGCCCAGGGCTCCAAAGGTCTTGAGGTACACCTCGATGAAGGCGGTGCAGGTCCCGTTTCTAGCAGCAGAACGGTGCGCAACGCGCACCACTTTCTCTCCAGGGAGTTTGCTGACTGCAGCGGTTGCCAGGAAGGTCTCCTCAATAGTGGAATTGGAGGTCTCCTCATCCACTCTGAAGAGGCAGATTCTAGGCAGGATCTTCTTCTGCTGGCGGACCTTCATTCCCGTCAGCTTGCTGGCCAGGGAGGTTGTCACCTCAGGGATGACGTCGGGATTGCTGGAGTGGAGGACCAGCTTCCCCTTGGTGCGTAGAGAGGCCCAAACACCTTGGGGTAGAGTGTGGGCAGCGCGGACGGCCTTGTAAATATCCCTTGGGTCAGCCTGTGGGTCATCAGAGACGACCACTGTGTGGGCCGCCGATTTTTCCCCATGGAGGACTACTTGGGCGGCCGCAGGCTTGGGGACGCGGGAAGGCGCAGGTTTAGCTGGACCTTTCAGGTTGGATCTTTTGGCAGGGGGGGTTTGGAGCTTCAGGCTGCTTCCTCTTGGTTGCAGCAGGAGTGGCAAGCTTGGTGGGGTCAGTCTGGGAACTGGTTTCCTTGGAAGGAGCAGGGCTAGTTTGGGTGCTGTGGCAGTCAGTCTGGGGCTTGTTGGCATCTTCATCCAGTTCTTTAAAAGACGCGAGGATGCCAGAGAGGCTCTCCACCTCAGCAAGGAGGGCATTGATCTGCCCGGACCGCACCTTGATGAAATTGACCATGGCAGCGTACAGTTGCATCAGGGTTCCAGGACCAGAGGACATCATGGCATCCCTGAAGGGTTGCAGCGCCACCTCGTCCTCCTGTTCCAGTTGAGCGAGGGTCTTTAGGGGCACCTGGGCGTTCTTCTTTTTCTTCCTAGAGGGAGTCATGGCAGGAGCAGTTGAGCAGAGATGTGACCAGGTAGAGAGCTAGCTGGCAACTGTGAGCATTTTTACCCACACTCTCCTCCGCATTCCCTTAAACCCCCTATATATATACAAACATGGCCACATTCGTCCAATGAGAAGGCGGGAGAGATTGGTTCACTATCAAACAACATTTTTCCCACTAAAATCTGAGATAAGATTTTAAAAATGCAAATATTTGTCAATATAATTTGACACTCAAAGTATTCGACAGCAACTGAATAATTAAAACTTTCATTTTCCATAGAAGACCAAACGCTTCTAAAAATTATTTGTTCTAGTATTCCTCCGAGTAGAAGAATATCTCTCCGAATGCGCCTGTAAACGAGAATGGGTGTGATCAGGTGTCTCTAACGACCGCAGAGTGGCTTGACGTTCTGCCTGTTCACGTAATCTTCTAATATTCTGCCCTCTATTTTCACGCATTCTGTAAGCACGCTGAATCTTAGAGTTATTGGAATGCTGAGAAATATCGCTTCTCCGATGGCTAAACATGCCTACAAACACAAAACATTATAAAAAATAATAATAAAAAATAGGGTTAATCGAAATATGTAAAACATCAAGGGCTGAGAATGAAGAAAAATGAAGAAACTCGGCCCTTGATGTTAAAGAATTTCCGTTGAACTTAATCAAAAAGGGAGTATTGATTTGAAAAAAATAGTGTGTTAAAACAAGCTCGACTAAAAAGCTTGACTTATGACTAAAATGTAGGTCCAAAATCAAAAATGCATAGAAATAATATGAAATGTGGTAAAAAATGCATAAAATTCAGTGAAGTGGAACAATATTGAAAACTTAGAACAACTGACTAAAAAAATCAAATGGGAGAATATTTAAAAAAAAAAAAAGTATAATTTCCTGAAAAATCTGCACAATAAATATGAGTAGAACATATTCTGGCTCCCTCATTGGTCAGATTGCTGATTGTATTTTCTTTACTTGAACTATATAAGTATATTTTCATCTATATATATAAATACATATACAGTAAACTCTCCTATAACGCGATTAATGTGTTCCGTGTTGTATGAAATCGCGTTATAGGAATACGCGTTGAACGAAATAAAACTTGTATAATGCGAATGTTGTTAGGGTAAATTGTTTTATTTTATAACGCGTTATAAAATAAAATGCGGAAATTTCCATATTGACAACTGTACAATACATTTAATTTTTATGCACACGCGTTTTTAATTTTTTGTTTTTTTGTTTTTGAACGAAGTAGTGTTGTATACTTTGTCAATTTAATTGCACATGTGTTTCTATAAGTAAAATTTTTAAAATAGTGTTAAATTGAGTTTTAAAGCTTAAAATACTATTTTTAACGCATATAGGGTATTAAATTAGAATTTACGTGTAAATATTTTGCAAATATAAAAAAATTACGAAACTTGCTCCCCAGGCATGATGAATAAAGTTGGAAAAAAAGAAAATTGAAAAGGAGATATACTGTATCATGTAAAAATGTATTGGGTAAAATGATGCATATAGGAAAAATAATTATATACTAAAACAAAACTAACTGTTATATTATTATATATGCAAATGTAAATAAAAAAATTCTTAGTTAATAAACTTTAATTTTTTTTTAATATACATTTGCATATAAAATAATATAACATTTAGTTTTGTTTTAGTATATAATTATTTTTCCTATATACATCATTTTTAACAATACATTTTTACATGATATTTGTCACTAACAATTTACCCTAACAACATTCGCGTTATACAAGTTTTTATTTCCTACAACGCGAATTCCTATAACGCGATTTCATACAACACGGAACACATTAATCGCGTTATAGGAGAGTTTAATGTATTCAAAAATATGGTTGTGCCATATAGATATATATGAGCAGTTATATATTATGAAGCAGATAAATATAAACCCTACCTAAACAAATGACAGCAAAAAAAAAAAAAAAAATGAGCCTACCCTTAAAAAAAGAAGTTACTGAAAATGCATAGCTGCTGCTTACAATATAAATGCCATTAGAGCATAAACATATTACATGGAACAAACATATAGTGAAATATATGTAGCAAGTTATATAGAAAAGACAAACTTTTTTTTTTCAATAAATATACTTTTTACAACTTCAATAAAATTTATACTTACTCTAAATATAAGAAAGAAAAAAAAATACTGTTCTAAATCTCAATTTGTCTTAAAATATGAATATTCCTTATGAAAATCAAATAGTAAACCTTAGCTTAAAAAATGTAGATCGTTATATTTACACTAATTAAAATTAAACGAAGCAAAAATTGCATCGTCACAAAAATATATGAATAAGAATACTTCCAATTAATTCAATTTGAAAAATATTACTAAATAACTAAATAAAATCTTACCTTCTAAAATTGAAAAAAAAAAGTTATTCGAATTGCAATTTTTGCACTTTTAGTCTGAATGCTAAACCAAAACCTCAGCTACCTATGTGCTAAATTTCAAAATACAGTTTTAATTAACTCAGGTTCCGGGGGCATATAAATTTGATAACGATCGATTAATATTATTTCCAAAGAGTTTAAATATATATATTTATAATTTTACCTTTTGAAAACATTTATCGTGTAAACAAACCAACATTCATCGTGTCATCAAAATACGTGTAAAATTATTAACCAATCAAAATAATTTATCGTCGCGACCAGTGCTGCGCCAAGCGGTAAAAGGCTGGAATTAACGCCTTTTGGTTTTACATTTAAAAAAAAAGCGCATTAACCATTTTAGTTTTTTTAATAGGCTATATGTTAAACGAAATCTTTAGCTACCTACATGCGGAATTTCATAATGATTGATTCTGTGGATTTTGCGCAACGTGATAACAAACTTCGATTTTGAATTTCATTTTTATAGATATAAGGATTGAAAAATAAACTGCTGACGTGACGTCACGTGACTGATGATTATTCACCGAGTAGGCCACCACATATTATTATGCGGCATTATACAACCTCCTAACCAAATTACTATGATTTTTAAAAGAAGATGGGCTCTAAGGTGAATAGGGCAATTGGCTCTTTGATCTTCTCGGCGATGGCATATGTTGTATAGTTATTATTTAATTAAACATTACTCACCAGATGAAATTATTATTACTAATTGTTTATTACACTTTATATTTATATTTTTACATCAACACGTTGTTTACATTATACATCGTATTTTATTGTTTATGATGATGATCTATTATATTTTTAAAACACAGAATACTACATACCCTCCTTCCTTTAGATGAAAGGAATCATGTCTTTATATCTTGATGATGGCTTGACGACTCTTCCACTCCTGGTGATCACGGGTTCCTTGGTAGTCGGCAAGGGTGGAGAAACCTCTGGTGGCAACTGGTGAAGAGCCTCGGCATCAAGTCTATCTGAAACAACTGGGTTAAATGTAGACCCTGTTCTACTTGAACTTGGTCGGTTTAAAGAAGTGTCCTTGTCTTGGTTTGAGGAATTATCATCTGGTATTTGTACATCAGAAGAGTTGAGGTGTTCAATTCTTGTTGAATCTGAACTAAGATTTTCCTGGCTCTCTTCTGGAATCAAGTCAGAAATGTCTTGATTGGTCTCTTGAGTAGGAACATGTTTCAAATGTTTAGCATTTCTATGAATTATTTTCCCATTTTTAGTGTTGACTAATTTAAAAGAATTTATTGAAGTGTTTTCAAGAATGACATGATGTTCTGATCTGAAATTTGAATCAAGTTTTCCATTATTTGGATTTGCCACATAAACTAAATTTCCAATTTCAAAATTATGAGGACTAGCTTTCCGAATTATATCATTATATGTTTTCATTTTTTCTTTGTAGACCATATTGAATTCTTTGATGTTGGATTCATCTTCTTCTGCATCATTAACAAGTGAGCTTAATTTAGTTTTGATTTCTCTTGAAAATAATAGGAATGCTGGAGTCTTTCCTGTAGATCTGTTTGGAGTAGTTCGGTAAGACATTAAAATTCTGGATAAATCTTCTTTCCAATCTTTCCCTTCTTCAGAACTTGAATTGAATTGTTTCTTTAGAAATCTATGGAATCTTTCTATCTTCCCATTACTTTTTGGGTAATAGGGTGAGGCTTTGATGTGCCTGATTCCACATTCTTTTAAAAATCTTTCCATTGATGTACTTACAAACTGTAAGCCATTATCTGTTACAACTTCATGTGGATAACCATATCTTGCAAAAATCTCCATCAATTTTTTAATAATTGTCTTGCTGGAAATGTCTTCTATTATCATTGCTTCAGGATATAAAGAATAGTAGTCGATCACTGTTAAAACATAATGATGGCCAATTGGACCAACTATGTCAATTCCAAGTTTCATCCAAGGTTTTGATGGTAACGGAACTATTTGCAATGGTTGATCATTTATCAATGGTTGATTCCTTACACAAATTGGACAGTTTATTATCAAATTTTCAATGTCAAAGTCCATGTTTATCCAAAAATATTTTTCTCTTAACAGTTGTTTGGTTCTTGTCATTCCTTGATGTGTTTCATGTGCAATTCTCAAGACTCTCTTTATTAGTTTTGAAGGTAGCAAAATTCTACTTCCTTTTAAGATAAGATTATCAAAAATTGAGAGTTCATATTTAAACTTATAAAAACATTTGAATTCTTCATTCAAAGGATATGGCCAAACTCCCTTTTGAACCATCTCTTTCAGTTTTTGAAACAAAGGATCTTGCTCTGTACAAACTTTTATCTCTTTCAAAGACAGTGCTTGAAGCTCTTCAGAAGTGATGGATAAGACTTTATGAACATAGTCCTCCAGCCATTTTTCATCACTTGTGTTAGAAAGAGGTTGTCTTGAAAATATATCTGCAATATTTTGCTTTCCTTGAATGAATTCAATTTCAAAGTCATATGGTTGTAATCTCCAACTCAATCTTTGAATTCTTGGAGGCAAAACAGCTCCATTTTTAGGATTCAGCATATAGATTAGAGGTTTGTGATCTGTTTTTAACACAAATTTTCTTCCCCAAATATAGGTGTTAAAATGTTCAATTGCCCATACACATCCCAATGTCTCTTTTTCTATTTGTGAATATCTTTTTTCAGTATCAGTTAAGGATCTGCTGGCATATGCAATGGGTCTTTTAATGCCATTTTGTTGTGTTTGTATTAATACTGCTCCAAGACCAATAGGGCTTGCATCTGTGATTAATTCAGTTGGTGAGTTCAAGTTGTAATATGCTAAGCATGGCTCTTTTGTTAGTGACTCTTTAAGATCCTGAAATGCTTTATTTGTTTTCAAATCCCAATTCCACCTAACATTTTTTCTAGTCAAATTATTTAGAGGTTCAGCCAATTTAGAAAAATTAGGTATGAATTTTCTTAAAAACCCACAAGTTCCTAAGAATGACCTTAACATCTCAATATTTTTTGGTATTGGAAAATTTAAGACTGCTTCTATTTTCCTATTATCAGGTTTAATACCTTCACTACTAACAATGTGACCTAAAATATCCAATTCTTCCATGGCAAATTTGCACTTATTCCTGTTGAGCCTAATGCCTACTTTATCAAAACTTAGTAAGACTTTTCTAAGCCTTTCTTCTAGTTCTTGTCTATCTTTGGCGTAAACTACGACATCGTCCAAGTAACAAATTACACCTTTCAAATCAAGCAAAATTGAATCCATTCCTTTCTGATATGCCTCTGGAGCACTTGATAGACCAAAAGGAACTTTACAAAATCTGTAACAACCACGGTGCGTGATGAAAGTTGTAAGGGGTCTTGATTGAGGGTCTAAGTCAACCTGCCAAAACCCTTTTTTTGCATCCAGCTTTGCAAATACTTTAGCACCTTTAAGGGCATGTAACATGTTGTCAATTGTAGGAATTGGATGTCTTTCTCTCAATATTGCTTTATTCACTTCCCGAAGGTCTATGCATAGTCTAATTTCCTCACTATCCCTTTTTGGAACAAATATTATGTTAGAAACCCATTCAGAACCTTGATGCACTTCTTCAATGATTCCATTCTCTAGCATCTTATCAAGCTCTTGATTTACTGCTTCTACCATTGCATAAGGTAAACGACGGCATCTCTGGGCAATGGGCCTATAGTTGTGTTTCAATGTCACTTTATGACTATAGCCTTTTATAGTTCCAAGTCCATGGAAAATATGTTCATGTTCTTGAACAAGAGTTTCTATATTAGTAGACATTGATTCATTTACATGATTTACCTTTTTAATTATACCTAGTTCAAAACTAGCCTTGCCTCCCAACAAAGATTCAACTTTTTTATCAATCACATAAATTTCTTCTGAAATTGAATTTTCTTTCCAAGAAATCACAGCATTGAAATAACCATAACATGGAAGAGGTCTATCTTAACCATAGGCAAAAAAGGTTCGGGTGGTGTCATGTAATTTTGGCATAATTTTATGGCCATATAATTCAAGCATCTTATTATAGCTTATGAAAGTTCTATCCCTCTCTGTATCAATTATCATATTTATTTCACTACCATCTATTTGCACTTTTTCTTTATTTTCAGCACCTGTATAGTAGGTATATTCATCTGAACTTTCACCTACTTCAGTCTTATTTTCTTCTTGTATGGTCTTAACTTTAGTTTGATTGAAATTTTTGTGGTTTCTATTATTATTTTGATTTGGGCGATTCCTGCAAGCTCTAAAAAGATGTCCTAATTTATTGCAATATGAACAAGTCATTTTTTTAGCACCACATTCTTGTGCTGAATGTGTATCTAATCCACAGCGATAACATTTAGGCTTTGAGGCACCTGAAAATGATGGGGTACCTTGATTAGTGAATCTACCTTTGTTGAAATTATTAGCATTATAGTGCTTTTTAGGTTTATTTTGAACTCTATTCAGTGTTTGATCATTTTGAGGTTCAAGAAGTCTAATTTCTTTTCTAGAAATTTCTAACATTCTAGCAATATCAATGGTTTTTGACAGTGTCAAATTTTCTTGTTGCAACAATTTTTCTTTAAGTTTTTTATTGTTACATTTTTCAATTATTTGGTCTCTTATCATATCAGCTTCTAAATTCCCGAATTCACAAGATTTAGAAAGCTCTCTTAAAGAAATTAGGTAGTTGTCGATCGATTCATCATCTTTCTGGACTCTTTGTCTAAATTTAAATCTCTCAGTGACCACATTTTTATAAGGTGTGAAATATTTATCTAAAGCCATTTTAGTTTGTTCATAATTTTCCTTTTCATCTGGCAAGTTGAAAAATATACGCTGTACATTTGGCCCTAAACAATGCAATAGAGTTGCTCTCTTAATTTCATCCGATTTTTTTGAAATTCCAGATGCTATTTCAAAAATGGCATAGGATTCCATCCATTACTTATATTCCGCAAATAAATTGCTTGCATTTATATTCATGGGTAACGGTGGCGTCAGGTTGGCTGCCATACTTGTTTTTTTTTTTTTAGGGCTACAGTTATATTTTCAAATTCTCGTCGCCAATTTATGTTGTATAGTTATTATTTAATTAAACATTACTCACCAGATGAAATTATTATTACTAATTGTTTATTACACTTTATATTTATATTTTTGCATCAACACGTTGTTTACATTATACATCGTATTTTATTGTTTATGATGATGATCTATTATATTTTTAAAACACAGAATACTACAGCATATGCTGCATTTAACGCCGTGAGTGATGTAGGCAGGATTTTTTTCTCCCTTGGACTTAATGCCCAGTTTCTCAAGGAGATGACGAAACTCCATGCCTTCAATCATGAAGATAAATACTTCCCTGTTTCATGTGCTACAGGAGTAGGGAAACAAACAGGCAATATGGTTGCATTATTGCGATGATGTCATTCTCCATCACCGCGATGGGTAGGTTCCCGATGACGAACTTTTCTGTCTTTTTTCTATAGAGGAAAGATTTGAGGATGGTATCGCTAATGGTAATTACTTCCTTCACCAGGCGCTTCGCCTTCTCAATGATAGCCATTCTGAGCAGAACATGGCCGGTCGTCTTCATAAGCTGGTAGATTGATCCCTACCCAGCATCTCCTCCAAGGCCTTTATGTAGTCACGGGATGTAAGCCCTCGCGCCATTCGACATACCAGCTCTGGTCGATCGATTCTGCTGCTGGCCTAGCCTTGTTCAGCGTCTGCCTTTGTCTGGTGTTCCTAACGAAGGTCACGGAATCCTTCGTGGTCCAGCCGCCTTGAAATTTTGGCGCCAGACTTCGAGATTTTGGTTGCATTGCTTTTGGAGTCTGACCCCTTCCTTTTATTCTGATTTACTGGGATGAAAGGTACAGAATTCTCTTCCATTTCCGCAGCCTCCACTTGATCCACCCAATTTTCATTTTTTATCTATTTTTTTCTAAGATTTACTCTATGAGTTTGTGCAAACTATATATTTTAAAATTGAAAGGAAAAGGAAAGACTTTCGTTATCAGAAGTTTGTCGTTATAAAGATTTCAAGGTAAAAAAAAAATAGATTTTTTTATAATATTGGATATTCAAATAACAAAATCTATAATGCCATGGAAATGTCACACTCACATTGAGATCAATATGACTACGCTATTGAAGAGCAAAAGTGAAGTCTAAACTATGATAATCATGGCGAGGGTTGGCTCAAATTGGCTGAAATATAAGGGCTATGACACAAACAAATACTGAGAACAGGCGGCTGTCACTTGCATTGATGAGTAATTTACATCAACTTGCCACCAATTTGAAATGGAAATGTCAGCGTGTCAAACTGCGATGACACAATTCCAATTTAATTGCTTCTTTTATTTATAAAAAAAGTTTTCGACTTGTTTCAACTTCAGCATGGAGCCTTCTGGTAGGTGGTTCCTGATATTTGTCTGGGCTTAACGTTGAGCTACAAGTACGACGTTCTTGTCTACTTTGATAAATATATTTCTGTTAAATTTCAAACTAAGTTGAGATACAGGTACGACGTTCTAGTCTACTTTGATAAATATTTCTGTGACATATCAAACTAAGTTGAGATACAAATACGACGTTATGGGATCTACTTTGATAAATATTTCTGTGACATTTCAAACTAAGTTGAGATATAAATATGACGTTCTGAGGACCTACTTTGATGAATAATTCTGTGACATTTCAAACTAAGTTGAGATACAAATACGAAGTTCTGGTCTACTTTGATAAGTATTTCTGTGACTTTTCAAACAAAGTTGAGATACAAGTACTACCTTCAGATGTATTCTGATTAATAATTTCCCTGGCCTTTTAAACTACTTTGAGATTACGATGTTCTTGTACACTTCAAAAGAGTGGTGAATTTTATTGTTTTTAATTGTCTTCTGCTTTCGAGTAGGTCTAGACCACATTTTCTCTGAATTTTCTCATTGTTGGTGGATGAAACAGCACCAGTGATTATTTTGGCCGTTTTTGCTTGAACACTGTCTAGTCTTCTTTTTAGTGATGAACTTGTAGGAGCCCAGACGGGTGTTGCATATTCCATTATTGGCCTTATTAAGGTGATATATGTTGTTATGAGAATTTTGGGTTTTGCTCCCCAATTTGTTCCACATGGCCTTCTCAGAATGTTTAGTTTTCTGGTAACTCTATTTGAGGTGTTATTTATGTGTTCTGTAAATCGCAATTTCTCATCAGGTATCACACCTAGGTATTTTGTAGATCTAAATTTATCAATTATTTGGTTGTTTATGCTAATTTTGGGGTAAAATAAATTACTTTTTCTGTCAGTAGAGAAGACGCATAGGTTTGTTTTTTATTGGGTTTATGGTCATTTTGAGTTTCATTGCCCACTTCTCCAGTCCTCTCATTGATGTGTTCAATATTTTTCAAAATGATTTTTCTATACTGCTACTTGTGTTCCATATGGATATATCATCTGAATATAACAGGCAACCTTTGTGTCTTCAGTGAGGTAAGGATGGATGTCGTTAATGTTGTCTTGTAATTAGATTTACAACAACTCAAACTTGACCATTACTCTTTATTTAGCTCTTATTCTTTTCGTTTGGCCAACAACAAATGTCCAATTTATATACGCATATATTCTTACATAACGAGGTTTTAAAGAATGCACATAATATTTATCTATTTACATACACAACACATCTCCCCCCTTAATAATACTCCAGTGGTCTGGAGGTTTCCTTGCTCTCTGAGGTCTAGGACTGCGGACGGGCACTTGCACAGCTGCAGGCTCCGGTTTAGGACTGCAGGAGGGCACTTGCACCGCAGACGTCCCCGGTCTAGGAGTGCAAGAGGACACGTGCACAGCAGCAGTCTTTTCTTCGTTTCCGGATGTAACATCTGGAACCTCCTCTTCACTTTCTTTCTGACTTCCACCTACGGGCTTCTCTCCTGATGTTCGAGGAAGTATCAAATTTATTGTCTCCACTTGTTTCTTTCTCACAGGTCGCAATTGATTGATATGCCTCTTATACACGAGGCCCTCACAACCTATAAGGTAGTGACGGCAGCTCAATAATTTCAAAATGTTACCTTTTTTCCATTTAGGGCCAGTTGCATAGTTGCGGAAATAAACCTCGCAACCTGTAGTAAACTGCTCCTGCCTTCTTACGGCCTCATGAAATATCTCTCGCGGATTTCCCATTTTCGGTATTAAATTCGAGAATCTTGATCTTAAACTTCTCTTCATTATAAGTTCCGCGGGGGATTCCTTTTTTACAGTTTGGGGGAATGCTCGATGAGCAAATAGGAATCTTTGTAGATTCGTCTCTAAATCATCCTTCCCAATATTCTTTCTCAAAAGGTTTTTAAACTTTCTTACATATCTCTCAGCTAAACCATTTGTACTAGGATTATACGGAATGGTCTTAGTGTGCCGTATAACATTCATTTTGGTAAATTGCTCGAATTCACCGGAGACAAACTGTCTTCCGTTATCTGTAACCAAAAATTCGGGCAATCCAAATCTGGGGAAAATTTCTCTATTATGACTTATAATCGTTTTTCTGGTAATATCTTTGAGAATAAAAAATTCTATTCACTTTGAGTATGCGTCCACGAGAAACAAAACATCCTTCACATGAACGGACCCGCTTGATCAAGATGAAGTCGATGTCACAGTTTTTCTGGACAAGTCCATTCCGAATGGTAGCCGGGGGCATGCTTGCCGATTCTTGGCATACTCTACATTCTCTAGTTAACTCCTCGATGTTACTGTCTATGCCTGGGCATCAGAAAATAACGTCTGGCAATCATCTTCATTTTAACAATCCCCATGTGCATTCTATGCAAGTCATTTAAAATTAAAGATCTTAATTTTTGAGGAATTACCACTCTGTCACGCCATTGAATACAACCAAATTTCAAATTTAATTCCTCTTTGATCTTATAATAAGGAGCTAGTGGATTTTCCCTCGGTACCCTTGTGAATTTCCAGTTGCCTTCTTTAACATTCCTTGATACTATAGATAGTATTTTTATCTCGGGACATCTCATATGCCACCTCCCTAAAAGAGAACGGTACCTCCGTACAAAAATAACCCCTTTGTGTGTTTATATTAACAACAACTTTGGCTTCTTCCGCAAACATTACTTGTGAGTAAGCCTGTGATAGATCTCGAGTCGAAAGTACGGTGCTTGTAGATAATTTTGAAAAGATCTCATCGATTGATGGAAGGGTATACCTATCTAATTCTATTGCTTTATTAGCTGTACATCTAAAATCACCACATATCCTTACACTACCATCCTTTTTTAATACCGGTACTATTGGAGCGGCCCAATTTGCATGAACTATAGGTTCTAAAATGCCAGAATTCACTAAACGATCAATTTAATTCTCTACTTTGTTTTCTAGAGAGAAAGGTAAACTTCTGGCCTTAATAAACACAGGAGTCACATCCTTTTTAAATTAAAATTTATTCTAACATCCTTTAGAGACAGCCCAAATATTTGTTAAACAAATCTGCATACCTATCCATCAAACTATTTCTATTAGATTCATTATTTAAATTTTTAATGCTAAACAATCTAGAATAATCAAGTTATAATTGTTTAAGCCATTCTCTTCCTAATAAAATTACCTGGATTTTTTTCATTTACAACTATTAATCGTAAATATTGGTTGGCTTATTTTACAAAAACATCTATTTGACCTATCATCTCTATTGTTTTACCAAAAAAGGATTTTAATCTTAAATTCATTGGAAATAATTTTTTATCTTGCCAATAATTCTTATAAATATCCTTAGGTATTAACGTACCTGGACTTTCTGTATCTATTGTAAAGCACAAAGAATAAGCATCTATTGTTAAATTTATTGTGGCATCAGTTTCGCCCTGTACAGAATATATAGAGTCCTCTTGTACAAATTTACATCCCCACATATTTCTACTAGCTTTGCAGACCCTACTTGAATGACCCAGTTTTTTACATTTTAAAACAAGTCTTTGTTCTATGAGGGCAAACAGAGGCCACGTGTGAATGTCTTTCACCACATCTATAACATATTATTTCTCCTCTTTGCCTGAGAAGCCTATGCTGCGCCGTACTATTATTTTACTCACCTTTTTTTTATCTTTTCCATTCACAGGGGATACCTTGGCCACTAATTTATCTTGTAATTCTATTGTATTTATCTCCGCCAGTTCGAACGAGATCGCCACTGCAAAAACTTAAGGATTGGCCCTACATGCCCTGCCTCACCCCGACCATCCAGCATCTGCCGGTTCTTCCTGACCTGCTTGTGGTTCACCCGATGGCTCCCTGGGCCTTCGGTACTGGAGCTGCCCTCACATCAGGCCCCTCGTCCGCGAGGCCTTCCAGGTCGTCGGCAGACCCCTGATCTACAAGCCTGGATCTTCGAGACTGACCTGGTGGACGATGAGCTGGCCATCTTCGCCTCAGCGAAATCAAGAATCAACCGATACATCGTCCAGGTCGGGCTGGGCCAGACCATCGAGGACCCCGTCATCTCCTGGAGAAGGACACTATCGTGGTGGGAAGGAACACCTGGATGATCTTTTTCATGTAAATATTTTAAACTGTAACCTCTCTCCCTAATTTTGACTAGATGTCAAAAAACTGTTTTTAATTGTCAATTGTTACTGCAAAAAACTTTATCCAGGGTGACATTGTCGTCGTCTGGTAGTAACTTCTTTTGCAGGCTTTCCGACTTGATTCCAGCCACAAAACGGTCTCGCAACATGGTTCCCAGCATATCGCCGAAATTACAATTTATTGCTAAATGTTTCAATTATTTAAGATATTCCGAAATTGATTCTCCTTCCTGTTGAATTCTCTTCAAAAATCTGCATCGTTGTGGTATCACTTTCTTCTTTGGATCCAAATGCAGCTTAATTCCTTGAATGATAGTATCATAGGGTTGATCTTTCATTAGGCCGGTAAGAAAATGTCGTTTCCCAGCTTCAATGTTTCAGAATCTAGTAGCGAGGTAAAAATTGGCACTTTACTCTCCTCCTTCAGATCATTTGCCATAAAGGAAGCCTTAATATTTTGTACAAAAAGATCGAAGGTATCCTCCACTGGGCTTATAGCATCTAAAAGGTACTATTAACTTTGAACTTGTCTTGCTGATCTTTTCTACTCCTATTTTTCTTGATCCAGATAGTTTCAAAAATGTAGTAGTTATACTTGCGTAGACGCCGTTTTTCTCATCTTTTTACTGGCTTTGTAGATCCCGCATCCTCGTCGCCACTTTTGTTGTGTCGTAATTAGACGTACAACAGCTCAAACTTGACCATGACTCTTTATTTAGCTTTATTATTCACGTTTGGCCAACAACAAATGTCCAATCTATATTTACATATATTTTTACATAATGAGGCTTTAAAGAATGCAAATAATCTTCATCTATTTACATACACAACAGTTAATATATAGCGAGAAGAGTAGAGGACTGAGCACAGATACCTGAGGTACACCAGCCCATGTTCTTCGGTCCTTGGAAAATGTTCCTTTAGCCCGAACCTTTATACTTCTTCCTCTTTAGAAGTCTGCAATCCAGATTAAGTTTTTCCTCTTACTCCGATGTTGTGCAGCCTTTCAAATAATTTCTCCCTCTACACTCGATCAAAAGCTGAGGTCATATCCAAGAATACGGCCGTTGTCGTCTTTGGCGGTTTTTCCTGGAAAGAATCTATTATGGATTAACAGAAGTAAAACAGTTGATCAGTTTTACATTGTCTAAATCTATAGGCAGTTTGGTAGAAGCTTATTTTATTCTTGTTAGTGAGCCAGACTATGAGCCTAGAGTGGATAATTCGTTCTGTTATTTTACAAAGTATGCTGGTGAGAGCAATTAGCCGATAGTTCTTGCATTCCTTGGCATCTTTGTTTGGTTTCAGTATTGACACTATAATTGATATCTACCAATTCTTTGGTAGTTTACCAGTTTGCCATGAAATGTTCAGTATTCGTAGGAGTTGATTTTTAGCTTTGTCTCCAAAGTGCTTATTCATTTGACCAAATATTAGATCATCTCCTGGTGACCTCTTGGATTTAACTTTTCTATTGATGAGTTTGACTCATTCAGTGTGAAGTCTCTCGAGAAAATATCTTGTTGATGGTAATTTCTTGCTTGTTGAACTAACTTGTTTATATATATATTTTAGAGTCCTGTCTTCATTCGAATAGCTGAGTCAGGAAGTGCTTGAAAGATATTCAGCAATTATGTCAGCCATCTGTTTGTTCGTTCTCGCTGTTCTATTCATATCGGTTAGAGTATTGGAGGATTGGTGTTAGTTTTGATTGTTTTATAACACTCTAATTATATTCCAGTGATGGCTGTCTTTTCTTGGATCCATTTTTTCGCAGAAATCTGCTCATTTTTCTCTATATCTTGTTTGAATATCCAAATTTCTTGTTCTATTTTGTGACTAATTTCAATGAGTTCCTTTATGTTTTATTCTGTTTTATTTGTTTAAAGAAGTTATTTGATATTGTCTCTCTCTGCAATTATTGCCTCGATATTGTGGTCCTTCCATTGAGATATCCACAAGTCTTTACATCTACCTCTAGGTATCGATGCTTTTGCAGCTTTGGATATGTTCGAAGAGAATTTTTCCAAATTTTTGTAATTCGTTCTGTGATTTAATACGTCGTTGCACAGTTCTTCAAGCTTTTCTGTGAATTTTTTCCAGTGTTCTTTTATTATGTTGGACATTCTCAATTTTGAAGTTTAGGGTTGTTAAAATTGGTCTGTGGTCACTGTTTGCACTTTTCAGGATTTTCCATTGTGTTGTGGGTGCGATGTAATTTATCGCTAAGATGTCTATTGCGGATTCTGTGCCTGTGGACTTGGATAGATAGGTGTTCTTTTCGTTATTTAACGGTGTAAGGTCAAGGTGGGTTAGCATGTCCTCAACCTTCAGACCTTTGTTATCCTGGACAGGTGATCCCCAAGTTGGACCTTTGGCGTTAAAATCACTGAGTATGATTGTGATATCCGAAGACGCTTCGCTTAATGTCTCTATCAGGCCTGGATTAATGCTAATATTATCGGGGTGATAAACATTTATCATTGATTTAGTTTTATCTGGGAGATAGATTTCTATTGCCTGAGATTCTGTCGTGCTTTCTGTAGGCTTACTCTGATTATAGGCGATTTCCTTAAATTTGATTTTTGAAGTTTTAATCAAAAGAGCAAGTCCTCCCCAAATTTTCCCGGTCTGTCCTTTCGTAGTGTTGTATAACCTTTGATATTGAATCTCATATTCTGATTCAATTTTGTCTCCTGAAGACAAGCAATATACACATTGTTTTCACGGAGAATACAAGTCAGCTCTTCAGTTTTCCTCTGGGTGCCATTTATATTGAGCTGTAGTAGATTGAATTGTGTCTTCGTAGTAGATTTCTCATCAGGAGCCCGGGCTGCAGCGCCTAACGCGACGATTACCCCGGACGCGGTAGCATTACTGGAGATATCGGTTTTGGTCTTCATTGGAAAATGAATGCCGTTGCCACGTTAGTCACCTTGGAATCAACCTAGAATTTGTACAAATATTCCAAGGGTTCAGGGTCCGCAGGGAAGTGTGGTCGGACTTCTCCCCCTCCTGGAATGCCGTCACTACAGGATAAAGCACTTTTGGTGAATTTTTTTATTGCGATTCAGAATCTGCCACTGAAGCTTTAAGAGTGTTTCGTTCTTTTAAAGGTATTCGAAGCGGTAAAGGACCCATGAGTTGCTACTCTCTGAGGCAAATGATTAAAAATTTCGAGGAAACTAGATCTCTTGAAGCAAAACCTCGGAGTGAAAGACCATCGACATGCAAGTCAGTGGCTGTTACGATTTTGCAGAATGTTGAAGCTAATGAAACGTTATCCACGTATGGAGAAGTAAGTGCTAGACAATGTCTCGACAAACGAGGATTTCGTATGTAACAGTTTGGAGAGAACACACATTTTGAATTTTTCTTAAAAATACCCATACAAAATTCAAAGTTTTCACTAGTTGAAAGTCAGCGATTTTGAGAAGCGTCAAGAATTCGCTGCATGGGTTTTCCGGCAAATTGATATTGATGAGAACTGGCTGTCGAATGTTCTGTGGACAGATGATGCTAACATTTCTCTAAACGGAGAATTTAACATTCAAAACAGCCGCATATGGGCATCATAAAACCCTAGGATATTTACAGAAATGCCACTTCATCAGCCTAGAGTTAGTTTTGTGTGGGTTCACTTTTTCTTTTTTTATTGGGCCATTTTTCTTTTAAAAAAAATCAATGGAAGAACTTTTAAAACCGTTTTTGTAACTGGTGAACGTCATGTTCAACTTTTGAGAGAAAAGGGTATTCCCATATTGCAGGACAGACAAGCACTAAGCGAAATAACATTCATGCAAGATGGAGGACCTCCTCATATCTCCCGCGGTGCCAAACAATTGCTGAGGGATACGTTCGGTGAAAATCGTGGGATAAGTCGCCACTTTATATACCAATGGCCTCTAAGATCACCCGATTTGACGCCTCACAATTTCGGTTATGGGGATACATCAATTCGCGTGTTTATCGATGCCGGCCTACCACATTGGCAATGTTGAAGGCTTCTATCAGATGGCACGCGCGCGTTTTATAAATTTCAACAGAAATATTATTCATTGCTGTCCATTCTGTCATCTATCGTCTGCAGGCGGTTTTTGAGAATGAAGGGCGCCACATTGAGCAAGGATTGTGACTAGGGCCTCCAATCCCGGGATCCCGTTTCCCGGGATCCCGGAGCCAAATAATGATCCCGAAATCCCGGGATTCTGCTGAAAAAATCCCGGGATTACTGGTTTGTGCATGAAAACCAGCGCTAAAATATATTTTTCTCATCTAGCATTTTGGTAATCAAACAGATGATGAGATAGCACACTTTTGACGTTTTGTTTATACAGCTGCAATTCGGGTCATTTTTTCTGAGAGATTTGAAATAATTTTCATGCCCTAATAACGAAGGGTTATTCTGCAAGATCTTTCCAAAATAGCAGCCTCTAGAATGAGAGTATGCAGCAGTATACATGGAGGGGGCCCCAGTTTTTGTTCTGACCTTTCCGAGGATGACAATGAGGACACTTCTCCATTTAACGTTAGCCTAGAGGTAGCACATCCCTCATTCCCTGAAGCAATTTATCCACAATCTCCAGTATTTTCAAAGAAAAAATATAAATGAAGTGACGAAAAAGCTCGTGTGGTTGTGAAATTGTTCAAACGATCGCCGCTGAAGAACGAGATCTTACTGAACTACATGCGGCAAGATAATCGCATTTCCACCAGTATGTGTCTCATTCTCGACTGCAGAACGCGCTGGGATAGTTTATTGAACATGTTGGAGAGACTTCTCAGTGTGAAGTCAGCGATTCAGAAGGCGCTAATAGATGTGAATGCAAATGTCCGTCTAACTGATGCAGATTTTGATATCATGACGCAAGTAATTTCCGCACTGAAACCATTTCGGGCAGCTGTGGCAGCTATCTGTAGACGCGACGCTACGCTTTTGACTGCAGAAGTAACAGTAAAGTTTCTTCTAGAGGAGCTGCAAGCACAATCTCATTCTCTAAGCAAAGATCTGCAAAAATCTTTTCAAAAGAGAGTTTTAGAAGAGTGATGCAATAAAACATCTTTAGTCCTCCAATATCTGCACAATCCGCAAGCACAGTTAGAAAAAAGAAGATGGTCAAAGACTTTAGCGTGAAATTGCTTTTGCGTCTTAAACCGTTACAGGAACAAATGGCCGAAGTAAGAAATCAGGCTGATAATTCGCAACTTCCTCGGAGTTTACAAGAACGCCATGAGCCATCACAATCGAATGACCATCTTACAATTGAGCGCCGATTGCAAGAAGCTATTGAGGCTGCCTCTTCGACTTCAATTGCAATACCTACACCAGACTCCGCATCCTACTCAATTATGATTAACCCAGTGCTGTAGTCGTAAAATTAGCATAGGGTATACGCTTGAGAATATAAATTTTTGGTAAAAATAAACAAGGTTATTTTTAATTATATTTTTATTTGAAAAAAAGACGTAAAATATTACATACAACTTTTACATAAAAATGTCCCATAATGACTGCCGAGATGCATCTGTATTTTTTCTGGCACAAACTCTTGATCTAGTGTCAGTAGATGATCTATGATGTAAAAGCCATGATTGAACGTATTTTTTCGGCTGAAACTTTTCGATTGGTGGTCCATTTGAATTTATGAACATTAAGTTCGAAACATTTGATATTAGCAAAGAAGTCCGCAAGTTTGTTATTATATCATTCATCAGGCTGTAACCTCGCTCACATTCAGCTGTTGAACAGGGCAATGTTGAAATTGCCCTGAAAAATGGTTGAAGTGTTTCGGGAACATTGTTTTCATCATCAACAAAATCTCTCAAGCCGTTAATGCATTTCATTTCATCTAAGTTAAACCTTCGACAAATACGTCTCATTTCGACCTCTCCATATCGAACATTTTCTGCGTCAAAATTGTTTGGTTCTAGAGCTGAAATATCCTCAATTAATTGCTCATTATCTTCATTTGATTCTGTACACAACCTTAATTTTAACTTTTCTATTATACACACTTAGAAGAAATATTTTTCTATCAATCGGAATAATTTTGGCATTGGGAACTAATGTTACGCTCCTAAAAACTAAGTTTTCTGCCGCTTCAAGAGCTAGCAAGCTTTTTTCTCCTGGTGACGTTTTGAAGCTTTCTATGACTCTAATTGTTCTCTTTATTATATGTTCCGCCTTTTGTAAAGTAGTTGTTCTAGACTGCAGCTCTAAAGACAACATTGACATTTCCTGAAGCGTGTCGTACATTAAACCTAAATCTAATATAAATTCTGGACTCTCCAATCTTCTTAATAACCCTTGATATGTGGAATCGAGATATGTTGATGATTTGAAATGATGGTGCAATGACTCGTATGACTCCCAGACGGTTTTTATTGTTCTAAAACTACTTGAAATCCATCGTACTCCTAAAATTCGACCCACTTTAGCAAATCTTGTTCCTAATTCATGGCAAGCTTCCTCCAGAGCACGACAAATTTTGGGAGATTGGCTATATAATGAATACAGTTTGTCCATAAAAGCTTTAAAATGGTTGATTCCGCGGACTTCTTTGATAGTATCGCCAACAGAAAGCTATAATCTATGGTTGAGGCAGTGCCATGCAAAAAGTTTTGGAAACTTTTGCTTAAGTCGAGTTACGACTCCCGAATGTCTTCCTACCATGACACTTGCCCCATCAGTCGCAATTGCTATCCAATTTTCTTTTAAATATTCTTCGTTCAACCCATGTTTATACAAAGTATTCAAAAGCTCTTTTTCAATATTTTCTGAGTCTTGGCATTGTAATTCATTCAAATCAAAGAAAATATAATCAATACTTTCTCCTCCTAAATATGCTTTCAAGAAAATGACCAAAGTTGATTTATTACTTAAGGTTGTTGATTCATCAAGTAGTATAGTAATTTTTGAATTTGTTGACAAAATCTTCGCAACAAGCATTTTCCGCATTTCGCAGGCTATATGGTTTATTATTTGTGTAGCAGAATATCTGGAGTGAAGAGTCGATCCTAATTTAATGCCATTTAATGTTTGTAACGTGATATGATTTTCATAATCAGAATATGGTCTATTTGTTTTAGCGATATTATAAGCAGTTCTAAAAAGCTTAATATTTTCATTTTCTACTTCAATGTTCATATTGTTTGCATATTCTTCTAATTTATTTTTTTTTCTGTCTTTCTTAATATTCTCAGCTATTTTATGAGCTTCAGACTCACAATGCTTTTTAATTTTCATTCGAATGTATGATAATTTGCTTGCCCGATCTTTTCCTGCTGCTTCTATTAGGTAGTTACTCCATTCTGGTGAAATATGAATTCTTTCACTTTTTGCAGCCCCTAAAGTTTTAACACTTGCGCAAATGTTACATCCGAGTCTACCTTTGGAAATTGAAAGCCATGGATACTTTTCCTTAAATTGAATATATTGGGAATCATTCCAAACTTCAAATTTGGAATCCTGATCATTCATTTTCTCTGGTGAACTATTGATCAATATATCAGCTCTTTTTGAGATAGTACTTGCATTTGATGTACCAACAGTGTTTTTATTTCTTTTAACAGCTTCTTCTAGTTCATTCTTTTCTGCATCTTCTTCTACCTCCAAACTTCTTTTAGTACATAAATTTCCTGTCTTCAACCAGCGGTCCATAATTAAACAGAAGAGTTATTTTCGAAAGCTAGTATAAGTACAGAAAATTTAAATTTCACTTATTTTAACATCAACAAAATTTAGATACTTACTTAATCGATTTGTTTTGAATAAAATCTTTATTTTATTTATTTTTTTAAAAAACAAACACCAACTTTTCATCAACAATTAAAAACAATTTGAATAAGCTTTTAAGCCAGTATCAATAAACTTACTTAAAGAAGTTTTCAAAATTATATATTTTTGAAAATCAATGTTATTTTGTCAACAGCTTTTGCTAACTTCAAATAAACTAAAGAATATGCTAAATTAACGTCCACAATAACGTAGTTTAGCATGGTTACCATAGCAACTTTAGTTAAAGAAGAGTATTTGATAAAATTCAAATATATTTTCAATTGTATAGAATTAGAAGAAAATCGTTTTAAATCGAAAACCAAATTGTTTATGTATTAGTTTACATCACTGCTGGATAAATACAGCATTGGTAATAAGAGAACATCTATCTTGAAGAAGTCGTTTTTACTTTTTTTTGTAAATGATTTTAACATCAGAAAATATAACTTTATTTTTATTTAAACTTTAATTTTTTAACATATTTTCTATTAAGCAAACATAATAACTTTTAAATATTAGGAAAGTTTAAAGTTTTCATTTCATTGTGGTTTTAAACAAAATTACCATTTTCAAAAATTAAAGGTTCGGTTATATTCGTTTTCCGTTTTTCGTTAAAGGAGGCTTGTTTGATTATTAATTTGAATATAGTTGATATATTTTTCCCAAGAAATTTTTACTAAATGAATGAAATATTTTGTGTGAATTGTTAATTTGATTTTTTTTTGCAATTTTTCAGTACAATTTTTATCATCATTTTTTTTACTATTACAAAGAAAGAAAATAATAAATTTTTAATAAAAAATTTGAACAAAATCATAGGGCATACGCTATTTTTAAGTAAAACCACTAGGTATACGCTATCTAAATTTTAAAAGCATAGGGTATACGGCGTATACCCCCGTATACCCTCCACTACAGCACTGAGTACGACAAATATATTTTGTCACTCCCCTCTATATTTCATTTGTTGGATCATGACAAATATCCAGTAAATAGTCAAAGGTCGCCAATTAGTCATGAAACTACACATTCCTTATAGCAAGAAATCCTATTTAGTAGTGCCATCATAATTTTTGGTACTATATTAACATTTCAAAAATCGTGTATTGATATCAGTAGTGTTTTTCAAACATTCAATCTATTTCACAAAACTCCATCTAAAATATAAATATTTTTTTTGCTACATGTTTCAATTTGCATATACCTATTTTACATATCTCAGATTGTATTTAAAAATCGTCAACCAATTCTTCTACTTTTGGCGAAATGTTTTTTTTTATTAATTTATCATTTGATATTATTAGGGTTTTTTCCTGTTATTCAAAAAGGAAAAATACGTGTCGATCAGTTATATTTTTCAATTTATCAATCAATTTGGCCGCTCAATATCCGATTCTGGTAGAGCGCCATCTAGCGAATAATATTGTAACTAAAATCAATTTCGATTTTTTCATCATTTATCATAAAAATCCCATTGCATCCTGAACACAATGATGTTTACGGCATGCTCTAGCGCAAATATTCGCGGAGTTATTGATTTTTAAAGTTGTGCGGGACTTTTGGATCACCCTGTATATAGATGACGCTCTGCCTTCTGAAAATCACATGTGCTCCTGGTCAGGATATGCCTACTTTGTTTTTAATATCAGCACCTGATTTTTTTTCTATTGTTTTTTTTTTCATATATATACACAGTCTAGCCATAAATTCTGTTACAAACAATTTTATAAATTAAATGATTAAATGAACAAAAACTAATGGAACATAAATACATATTTTATTAGCCAATAGGACATAGATTTTCAATATTCCCCTATCCCCCGATTTACACAGTACTTGTTTTACACGTTTTCGCTTTTACACGGTTTTCCAAATAAGTTTTTTTATCACAATTTTTATTTTTCAATTAAACCTATTTGGTAAATTGCCATCATTTCCCTCTAAAATTTTCCGCATTTTTTTCCGCGATAAAAACAAAAAAAAAAAAATTATTTGGAAAACCGTGTAAAAACGAAAACGTGTAAAACAAGTACCGTGTAAATCGGGGGATAGGTGTATTCCTTGATTTTTAATCATTCCAGAATTGGCCAAATAGCCATTCTTGATTAATCAAGAAAAGCTAACCAGGAACGCGTTTCGGGCTGTTAGCCCTCGCCAGCGTGGTGCAGGCTGTAACTCTACGACCAAAAATATTTTGGTCCCAGAGGCTTCTTGATTTCTCAGATAAATGGGTTAGCCAAATATCAGGGAACAGGCTAAATCAACGTTCAGTTGATTTCTGTTACACTAGATGGCGTTCTGCCATCTAAAAAGCTCATGTGAGCGTGGTCAGGATATGCATTTTTTTTTTAATACCAAAACCTGGAATTTTTACTATCATTTTAATTAATTTATTTTATTGTTTTTTTATATATGTATATTTGTGTTTGCACCTCTCTAGTTCGATATGCAGTATATAGGCAAATTTATTTTGATAATTTCTTTCTAATTAAAAACTTCATTTTATTGTAGTTTTATTTTAAAATTTGTAGCGCAATTTTTTCGTTTACTTCAAATTTTATTGTATGATACTTAACCTTTGTATATCAGTGTATGTTGTGATAAAATACAACGTTTTTAAGTAATATAAGGCAATATGTATTACTTCAGGTACATATGTGCGTTCAACATTTTCACGTGGTATGTTGTGATGTTACAAACACACGCGAGTCCAAGACTTGATTGTGGTAGGTTTTGAAGTTGAAAAATCACGCGAGTCTAAGATTTGTATACGGTAGGCTAGATGCTACAACAAACGCGGTTTCAAGACTTGCATGTGGCATGATATGATATTACAAGTACATGCGGTTTCAAACCTTTATTGTTATGATGTCACAACCACTCTCTCTCTCGCATAGGTGAAAGCCGTGCGTATTACAATGTGGCGTGCGGCGATCCAGAATTCCTTACTGTCGGAGCCTACATACGAGAGCTGTTCAAGGATTCTTCCTGGTCCTCGGTGCTGCCCCGGGTGAGCTCCAACAAACAGGGGCTACTTTTCAAGTTCACCGTTCTTGTGGTCTGTACCACAGGATTTCTCTACCAGGTATTATTTAACTCTATTTCAAAGATGTGAAATTGCATTTTTTTAAATGCTCATTAATTAATTCTATTAAAAATGTGTTTAATTTAAAAAAAGAGTCAAAGAAATATTAAAGAACATATATAAATAAAAACATTTCACCAAATACAGGATGATCCAAAAGTCTTGCACATATAAAAATTAGTAACTCCACGAATATTTGTGCTAGAGCAATGCGGTAAGCACCATTGTATTCAGGATGCAATGGGAATATTTAGGGAAAATAATTAAAAATTCGAAATTGATTTTAGTTACAATTTTATTAGCTAGATGGCGCTCAACCAGAGATTCAGCGGCCAAATTGCTTGATAAATTAAAAAATATAACTGATCAACACATATTTTTCTTTTTTGAATACCAGGAAAGAACCCTAATAATATCAAAGGATTAATTAATAAAACACCATTTCGCCAAAAGTAGAAGGATTGAATGACGATTTTTAAATGCAATCCGAGATATGTAAAATAGGTAAATTCAAATTAAAATATGTAGCAATATATATATATATATTAAAAAACGAAAGAAAAAATAGAAGATAAAAATATCAGGTGTTGAAATCAATATTAAAAATGGCATATCCTGACCAGGAGCACATGTGCTTTACAGAAGGCAGAGCGCCATCTGGTGGAACAGAAATCAACTAAACATTGATTTAGCCTGTTCCCAGATATTTGGCCAACCCAATTTTTTTAATGTGCTAAACGTATTTACGCAAGTTTGGCCTTAAATACCCATTTCTTGGTTTTTCGGGAAGCCACTGGAACCAAAAAATATTTTTTGGTCGCAGTGGTTCAGCCTACTCCACGCTGACGAGCGCCAAAAAGCGCGAAACGCGTTCGTGGATGGCTTTTCTTGATATATATTAGATGCGGTTTTGTAAAATAGATTGAATGTTTGAAAAACACTGCTGAAATCAACACACGATTTTTTCAATTGTTAATATATTACCAAAAATTATGATGGCACTACTAATAGGATTTCTTGCTATAAGAAATGTATAGTTTATTGACAAATTGGCGACACTTGACTAACTGGAAATTTGTCATGATCCATCAAATGAAATAAAGAGTGTGGTGACAAAATCTATTTGTCGTACTTTATTCCAAATATCCTATGGATTTGTCAAATGTTATCATTGCTTTATATACTGTACAAAATTTTTAGAAATGTATCCCCTTAAATAAAAATCAGTTTCAGATCGACCTTTTGCGTTGAATAACCTGGTAGTAAAATCATTTTGTATTTATTTTTCGCAAAATTTCAAAAGGGTGTACAGAGAATAATTCCTTATTAGCCGAGTGACCCGGGCAACGCCCCAGATTTACCCGAAGGGCCCGCAGAGATATTAAAAGTAGAGATAGTGGGTTAAAAATTGCAATGAGTATAATATGATTTCCAAGAAACAGCATTTCAAATATAAGGGTGTGTGAAAATACTTTATAATTAAAGAATATACATTCGGGAAAATCTTATATTTCTATATCAAAATGAGAATGGAATCATATCATCCATAACAAACCTTATAATTTACAACATATTAGACAGCACATGCAAAAATGTAGAAAAATATTGAATAGAGCAGTGGTGAAAATAAGTAAATAAAGAGAGGAAAAGAAATCAAAATAATTGATAATAGTTTATTAGTGAACAAATAATACAAAATTACCTTCAGGTGAGAAACTTTAGGCATTGGTGAAATGTTTTTAAAATACATTTAAAATATATAAAAAAAAATAAAAATATTTAACAAATCAGAAAATTAAATTTCCAACAACACAACTATTATTTGAAGCTAAGACAACATATAAAAGGAATGGATTAATTTTTAATTTGAATGATTTCATATTTAATTTAATTTTTAAACTACCTTTCTAGTTTTATATATACAGTATAACCTCGACAGTTGATTGTTGTTTAAATACAACTTTACCCCTAAAAAGGTATTACAGAGGCGGGCGACCTCGGCTGAAAATGTACAAAATTTATGAATAGAGCAGTAGGAAAAAAATGAAAATAAAATCAAAATGATTGATAATATATAGTTTATCAGCAAACAAATAATACAAAAAATCAGGTGAGAAACTATAGACATTATTGAAAAGTTCATATAAATATATTTATATATAATAAAAAAAAGATAAAAAAAATAAATCAGAAAAAAAAGAAGTTGCAACCTATATAGCAGAGGAGACTACTTATTAAAGGAAATCATCTATAGGAACTCTTTAAAAATAAATTTCTAGTTTTATTTTACATGGGTTAAACTTTACATGTTTGCTATCCAAAGTTCGCACACGTGAAAAAGGCACATAGAGCTGTCCATGCGTAAACACAGAATTTTAAGCAAGAGACCAAAAGGTTTGGCCTTGAGTCTTATTTATAGTCATAGTAAAAGCCAACTTTAGTGGAAACTGATTCCTCTTCAGTATGAAGGGAAGGTTGATTTCTGAAGGTCCCAAAGATATTTTGACACCAATACAGTGTGTCCAACTTTGGTCTCTGTTAGTATTTGTGCTTCAAGGACATTAGAGCACTTGCGCTGTATCATCATTCGTGTGCCATTTTAAAGATCCAGCTTAGGATTCAAATTTCTCAGAAGCATAACAATAGCACCAACCTAAAGTTTAACTGGTGAGAAGGCATTCCTCTGGTAGTAAGTCTATTGATAAATTCAGTAGGGTAGTTATTTTGCTTCTCCACATTCTCACACTCCTCACTGTCAAAACTGAGAAAACACTGACTCATGGTTGGTAAGCAATTTCAGGGAAGAAACTATAGGCATTGGTTGAAAAGTTTAAATAAATATATTTAGAGCGAAAAAAAAGAGAATATTTTAACAAATCAGAAAATAAAATTGCAAACAATACAACTATATTGCAGTTAAGACGACATATAAAAGGAATGAATTCATTTAAAGGACATTTTTAACGACTATATTTCTATTTTTATAAATATAGTATAACCTCGTTAATTCGACACACGATAATTCTACCTTGTTTTGATGTCCTGAACAATTGATTGGAAAAAAAAAAAGATTCCAAGAAGATTCCGCAAAAAAGAAAACCAGACACAAAGCCACCTAACCAAAGCTATGCTTACAATTCTAATTAAGTAATCAACAATTGATTATAAAAATACACCATCAGCCTATTCATGAGAAAGAACAAATATGCCAAAGACTTATAAAATATACTGCATAAAAGAAAACCAGACACAAAATTAGAGCTATTTTTAAAAGAAAAACTATATATACAATGTGTGATCAATAATTTCCAGGAATGAGATTGGATCACGTAAAATATTCAAAATATAAATAAATAAATAATTAAATAAATAAAAAAATAAAAAAATAATAAATAATTAAATAATAAGGACCATATAGATAAAACATTTCTCAACACGTAGAAAAAATATTGATGACACAGACGCACGCGCTCACGTCGTTTTTTCGAATTTATAAACTCGAGTATATCAGAACATTTTTTAACATCAGTATGGACCGTATTTGAAAACAGCGAGTCTGCATATAGTTTTAGCTTCCAAATCATTTCAAATGTTGAAGTAGATTTTAAAGAAGATGCCCTATCGCAATCGAGAACATTTGAATGGTTTGCACGATATAAAGCTGGTCGAACAAGCGTCAAGGATGATAAACACACTGACAGACCTTTATCGATAAGAAACCCCTAAAATGCACTCAAAATCAAGTCATCGATCAAAGCAAACCCAATAATAACTATCAGAGAGCTATCGGAAGACTTGGATATCTCTTTTGGAACATGCCAAACCATCATAAAGAATGATCTGCATCTTAAACGATCCCCGGCCAAATTTGTCCCACATCTCTTAACGAATGAGCAAAAAGAGTATCGCAAAGAAACTTGCAAAAACATGGTCGAAATGTTTAATTCTAATCCTTATTGGCTAAAAATATTATCACGGGAGATTAAGCATGGGTGTACTGATATGATCCCGATACTAAGAGGCAATCAAGCCAGTGGCTCGAGCCTAGAGTACCAAGATTCAAGAAAGCAAGGATGATCAAATCGAAGCTTAAGTGTCTTCTTATCACTTTCTCTGATGTAAAGGGATTGGTACACTATGAATTCGTGCCCGAGGGTCAGACCATTAATCAACATTACTATCTTGATGTATAGCGACATTTAAGGGAGGCTGTGCGTCAGAAACGACCCTAAAAATGACATCAGAAAAATTGGCCTTTGTATCATGACAACGCACGGCCACATACGGCCGTCACTGTACAACTCTATTTGGCTAAACACGGAATTGCTTTACTACTCCAGCCACCCTATTCTCCTGGTCCTGCTCCCAACGACCTTTTCCTTTACCCTAAAATTAAAAAAAATTTAAAAGGACGTCGATTTGACTAAATACCTGAAATAAAGGAGAATATGAAGAATATTTTGAAAAGCCTGAAAGATGAGGGTTTTCAGAAATGTTTTGATATCTGGAAAAAAGATGGAACAAGTGACAGTGATTATTTTGAGAAATTTTGAATAAAACTATATTATACTTTTGTATTTATTTATATATTTAGCATTCCTGGAAATTATTGATCACACTATGTATAACAAAGAAATACTAAATATATATTATGAATTAATTAAAAGTAATAATACAAAAAGAACGTGTTTTAAAAATAAACAATTCGATGATGAATAACAACAAATAAGATAAGTAACATTTGAAGACAAAAATCTATGATTGCAAAATCGATTAAATTGAAAATAAATAAATCTATCCATATTTGGAAATTAAAAATCAAACGAACATGTGGAGCAAAAAATAACGAAAATATTGGTATATAGATGGCTATTTATTGTTAAGTATTTTTGGAGGAGATAGCTTCAGACTTTACAACTTAAAATTAGTTAGCCTATTATCTATATAGATGCTATTTCTTCTAATGAGCGAAAAGCCATAAACTAAACATAAGGTGTGAAATTGTGTGTACCAGTGTTATTCGAGAAGTTATAACACTTTGGTCTGCACGACATAATATAAGATGTGTTCAAATGCAAAACAAAAAAATGCTGTTCACAAAAAAAGGAGTCAAGATATGAAGACAGCATTTATTATCTCCATATCCCAACACAAAGAGCTTCAAAATATTGGTAGATAATATAATACATGACAGCTTATATAACACAAGAGGTAAATGCCTTCTCTCTTTTTAAGCCACAATCCTTGCTCAATGTGGCGCCCTTCATTCTCAATCACCGCCTGTAGACGATAGATGACAGATTGGACAGCATTAAATAACATATATATGTTGATAATGATGAAACGTGTCGTCTGATAGAAGCCTTCAACATGGCAATGTGGTAGGCCGTCATCGATAAACACCCGACTTAATGTACTCCTATAGCCAAATATCGCAAGGCGTCAAGTCTGGTGATCTTGGAGGCCAATTGTGTATAAAGTGACGACTTATCACACGATCTTCACCGAACGTATCCTTCAGAAATTGTTTAGCACCGCGCGAGAATGAGGAGGTTCTCCATCTTAAATGAATGTTATTTCGCTTAGTGCTTGTCTGTCCTGCAATATGGGAATAACCTTTTCTTTCGAAAGTTGAACATAACGCTCACCAGTTACAGAAACGGTTTTAAAAGTTCTTCCATTGATTTATTCGAAGAAAAATGGCCCAATAATGAAAGAAGAAGTGAATACACACCAAACTGTAACTCAGGGCTGATAAAGTGACATTTCTGTAAAATTCCTAGGGTTTTCTGTTGCCCAAATTCGGATGTTTTGAGTGTTAACTTCTCCTTTTAGAGAAAGATGAGCTTCATCTGTCCACTGAACATTCAACAGCCAGTTTTCATTAATATCAATTTGCTGGAAAACCCATGCAGAAAATTCTTGACGGTTCTCAAAATCGCCGACTTTTAGCTCGTGGAAACATTGAATTTTGTACGGGTATTTTTTAAGAAAAATTATTAGTGCTCTCCATACTGTTTCGTAAGAAATCTACATTTTTCGAGAAACTTGTCGAGAACTTACTTCTCCATTCGTGGATAACGTTTCAATAGCTTCAATATTCTGCGCAACCGTAAAAGCCACGGACTTGCATGTCGATGGTCTTCAACTCCGAGGCTTTGCTCCCAGAGATCCAGTCTTCTCAATTTTTATCATTTGCTTTAGAGAGTAGCAACTCATGGGTCTTTTACCGCTTCGAATACCTTTAAAGGTACGAAACGCTCGTAAATGTTCAGTAGCATATTCTGAATTGCAATAAAATATTTTAATCAAGAGTGCTTTATCCTATAGTGACGGCATTGCAGAGTATGCTTAATCATCAGCGATAGATGATTACTTTCAAATAATTTAAAATAAATATAAACAATACTGAGAGAGAGTTGAATTAAAAAATCAAAAATTTAATATCTTCGAAATTTAAATCGCTGAGAGGATTCCAGCAAACCGCACCTAAAATTAAATTATTTTTTTTGCTACATTTTCAAATTTGTATTTACCTATTTTACATATCCCGGATAAAATTTAAAAATTGTCATCCAATTTTTCTACTTTTGGAGAAATAGTGTTTTATTAATTTATCATTTGATATTATTAGGGTTCTTTCCTGGTATTTAAAAAAGAAAAATACATGTCGATTAGTTATATTTTTTAATTTATCAAGCAATTTGGCCGCTGAATCTCTGATTCTGGTAGAGCGCCATCTAGCGAATAAAATTGTAACTAAAATTAATTTCGAATTTTTCATTATTTAGCCTAAAAATTCCCATTGCATCCTGAACACAATGGTGTTTATCTCATTGAACTAGCGAAAATATTCGGGGAGTTATTAAATTTTCAAGTTGTGCAAGACTTTTGTATCACCCTGTATTCAGCTAAATTATTCGATTGCAGCACACTTGTAAACTCGAGCAATGGAGGCGTCCAAACAATGGCTGAGAGAGCCGAAACTTCAGAAATCGTCCGTTGTCCGATAGACGCAAATAATAAGAGCAGCAGGTCATAGACAATGTCTACAGTAATTAAATCTGAGCCAAACGGTAACGCTCTCCATGTCGTCGTTTAAGACTCTGCGGAGAATCCACAAATTATACCTAGTAAAACCTCTATAATAATGGTCCTCATACGAACAGAAAAAAAATGCTTTTTAAAAATGCATTCATTGGAACGCCATGAAACTTTGGGAAGTTATTTAGTATAGTACTGGGAAGGTTTCTGAAAAATAATTTCTTGAATATCTTGCATATCCTTAGAGTTATTTGCAGATTTGTAGATTTAACTCGCAAGCAGCGCCACCATTGCGACGATGATAACAATTTTTTTTTATCTAAAAGTTTTGTTATCACTAAGTTTATTATCTTAAAGATTATTTATCAAAAGTAAGGTTATCTCAGGATGACACGGCAATTTATTTAAGACAAGAATAATGATACAATTCCAAGGCAAATATACTATTCCTTTAACTTCCAATTACCGAGGGAATCAATTAATAATGATTTTATTCAACTTATCGAGTATTTTTCAAGGGACCGGGAAAAAATGTTCACTAGATAAAACGATAATTTTGTAATGTAGAAAATTAGGAAAGACAAAATTCAGGATGACACGGCAATTTATTTGAGACAAGAATAATGATACAATTCCAAAGCAAATATATTATTCCTTTAACTTCCAATTACCAAGGGAACCAATTAATATTGATTTTATTTAACTTATCGAGTATTTTTCAAGGGACCGGGAAAAAATGTTAATTAGATAAAAACGATGATTTTGTAATGTAGGAAATTAGGAAAGACAAAATTCAGGATGACACGGCACACAGGGACCGGGGAAAATGTTCACTTTATCGAGAGATTCAAATTTACGAGTTCAAATTATCAAAATATATCTATTATTTTTTAAAATAAGTTTATAGAGAATTGTTTTAACAAATGTTCGTTAGACAAACCTTTACTCGGGTAAAACCCCGGGCGAAGCCGGGTACATCCGCTAGTATATATATAAATGAATTTTGTCTGTCTGTCTGTACTCGATATATTCAAAAACCATACATCCAATCGCCGTGAAACTTTGGGAAGTTGTTTACTATACGACCGGGAAGGTTACTGATTTAACTTTGATTTGAAATAAATATTCGTTGCAATTTTATTTACAAAGTGTCTACTTTCATTCGCAAGTAGCGCCTCTCGCGGTATCTGGCGAAATTACACCTCAAGCAGCGCCTTCGCGGTATCTGGTGAAATTACATTTATATATTAGAAAAATGCTAAAATGTGTTTCAAGTATGATAGATTTAATATTTAATTTGAGTATTTAGCGATTTGATTTTCCAATGACGTTGTAAAAAAAACTTGACATTTCAATATTAATATACGTTATAAGAAAACATCTTATTTAAAATTCAATAAATGTTTTTAAAAAGTATGTGTTTAAAAATATATTTAAACTATATAACAATATTTATTTACGTTTATAAACTATCTCTATCTCTAGGTTTTTAATTTTTAATTAGACATTTTAAATTTATTATTTTTCATTTCAATTTCGACTCTTTCATGATGATATTTTATAATTACAAAATTATTGTTCATTTGATATTCGTTTTCAATATTGTTTAATTACACAAGTAAAGAAGCATGTTTATTCTACCATCAACTATGCATATCTATGTTTTGTACATATTGTAAAATGGATGACAAGCCCAAGATTTCAGAGTAAAATTGGGGGAAGATGAGGGGAGGAATGGCCATGTGTTGCCGGAAGGAGGGGGGGGGGGGGGGGGGCAGGCGCCAAAAATAGAATTCCTGTGTTGGGAAGATTGTGTGAGGTATCAAAACTGCCCTTTTGTTCAAACACAGCAATGTGTGAACGGGTACAGAAGGTGGGGCAGAGCATTAAAGATAAAGTTATCTTGAAACGTATAGATTCAGTAGGGATTGGATGTTTTCTAGAATCGTTTTAACAAATGTTCGTTAGGCAAACTTTTACTAGGGTAAAAACCGGGCGAAGCCAGGTACATTCGCTAGTAATTTATAATTACATAACGAATATAGTATTTGAATAAAAACATTTTTAAAAATATATACGCAGTCGGGGAAAAAGCTTTTGGATAAAACCGGGCGTAGGCCGAGTCATTCGGCTAGTTATATTACACTAATTTTAGCAATTTCAGAATGTATGGTACCAAGAAAAAGAAGAATAAATTGGTATAAGTTAATGATTTTGATATGTTAACATATTAATTAAAAACAATCCGCCAATAGTGCTAAAATACTATAAATACACACACATTTTTGACTATGGCCTCAGGTAATTTCTAATCTTAATACGAAGCAGAAACATATAAGATGTACACGGAATGCAAGATGTAAACAGAATGTATACCTGAATAAATAGTTCCGGCGAAAATTGCCTTCATATATTTTCCTGAATGTATGCACCATCGTACTTTAGGCTCTCTATACCGAGGTGTCTGTGTCACCATATCTCCTTTGATTATCCTGGCTGGTGAACGCCCGTGTTATTAAGATAGCAGTCCGCTCGTTTTATGAACCGCCTTCAAGGTCAACTAGCTCACCAACATATTCAGAGTTAAGTTGTCAGGTTGCCAATCAGATACTTCTTTCATGACTATGCTGAATCGGACTTATCTCTCACAGGGACATTTCTAATTTGTCTCAATGTACACTTCAATCTAGTACATCTGATTATGGCGAATAATAGGCTCTTTTGAGGAATGGGATATTAGTGGAGGTGGATGCTGTGTGTGAAATTTAAATGGCCAATTAAGAAACAAGGTGATTGCAGGTAGGAGCCTTTCTGTCTCTCTACCTCCAGTTTCCCAGCACCACAGACATCGAGATCTCCTACTCTGCTGAATTTCCTTTCCCTGCCTTGACCATCTGTAACGGTAACGCGTAAGTTCCTTTATATATTTCCACACTCTTTTATTTTTTTGTATCTTCTCAAAATATATTTTCGTTAAAGCGCGCTGCAAATGTAAAAATAAATAAAAAAAAAAACATGGGGTAAACCTAAAATTCAACTGCCTCGTAGACGTCATCTTTTATTCTACAGGTTTTTAAATTTATCAGTCTGGCGCTAGTGGCATCAGCAAAGGTAGAGAGCCCACAATTTTATTAAAAGAAATGAAATTCACTTTTAAAAGGAAATGGTATATATATAAGTAAACATATGTATATATTGAGAAAAAATTACAAATGTGATATTGTACTGGGGTGAGGTGCATAAATTATGAGAAAGGCGTCTCCTTATCGTGCAAATGAAAGTTTCTGATAGCTTGCCCCATCTTTCGTAATAAATATCAACTATAAAACGAAAATTGCAATTATACCGCGAATGTTTCTTTTAAACAAAAATCGAAATGTATTTTAAAGAGAAATAACGACTATTTCTAACTTTAAGGATGAAGTATGAAAGGGTGAAAATATGAAGAGTAATGGCGAACGGAAAAATAAAAGTGTACAGGGGCGGGAATCGAACCCACGACCTTCCGCTTACCGGGCAGATGTTAACTATTCCGTTGATTTTTATTTATTCCAGAAAATGCCAAATACCCATTCTTGATTAATCAAGAAATGCTAACCACGTACGCGTTTCGGGCTGTAGGCCCTCATCATCGTGGTGCAAGATGTACCTCAACGACCCAAAAAATATATATATATATTGGTCCTTCAGGCCATGTATTTGGGCAATTCTGGAATAAGTAAAAATCAACGAGAATAGTTGATATTCATTCCGATAGATGGCACAAGCCATCAGCAACTTTCAGTTGCACTATAAGGAGATGCCTTTTTTATAATATGTATATATGTATGTATGTTTGTCACCTATGCACGTCCTCAATACCTAACTATTTTGCCTGATATTTTAACAGTATATAGAATTGAGTCTGGAAAAAAACTTATAGTCAAATTTTCAGGTTTCTATCTTAAATTTCATTGGAGTTATTTTTTATTTTGCATTACACATTTTTATTTCACTCGCAACCAGCGCCCACTGCGGTGGAGATAGGTTTAGGCAGGAAGCCTGCTGCATTTCTTAGTATTGTTACATCATGGTTTTTATTTAATTTTTACTATTAATTTTCATATATTTTTATTACATTTATTTATTTTATTAAACAGAACATATATATATGATAAACAGATTATGTATTAGGAAAATTCGAAACTATTATAGATGTGTATGATTCTTTTGAAAATTAAACAATTTCTTCTGCCCTTACTGCAATGGAAAAATTAATGGGGGGCCTGGCTCATCAGTTGTGAACCCTCACAGCGGTTTCGCCAATTTAACTTTAAAATTTTGACAAAAGGTTAACATGGTTATGTTATTGCTCTTATCCTAATACCTTCAAATCTTCTTTTATTTCCCCTAATTTCTGTTTCTATGACGCGTAACTGCCGATGCAACAGCGTGAATTTGTTATAACCCTATGTTTTTACTTAAAATACAAAACATTTTAGACACCTTAAAAGTAATATTTTTCTTTTTTTTTAATTATCATTACTCCTTCTATAATACCAACCATCTTTCATATAAATTATATATAATTCTACTTTATTGCTCAGTAATAGCTTGCTATACTGACATTATACTTTCTATTCGACATCGAATTTTCCTATAACTTTCTTTAAATATTATAAAACCTTTATATATATTATATATATATATGAAAACGAAATATTATATATTATATAATATTTATATAGAATAAATTTCATACCAATTGATTTAAATCTCCTGGAAATTGTCATCAGAAACTTCTTCGATCAATTTATTTTCTAGTTCTTCAAGTCTTGCTTTGTGCTGTTCTTCTAAGACGCTCTTTGTATCTCCTTTCTTTCTTCCTCTTCTTATGCATCTTTCCGATATCGGTTCAGTTTGTGTTGAGTCATTTTCAATGTCACTACCTGATTTTACTGAAGTATCCTCCTCAGACTTCATTTCGCTCTCTGTGAGAGGATTGTCTTCTTTCAAGACAAGAAAGTCTACAGCTACTTCACAATTTTTCCTTTATAGGTCAAATTATCGCAATTAATATCATCCTGAAGATCATTTGCATAATCGATTCCTCTCTTATCTTCACTAAATTTTGCCAAAAGGACTTCATGAATTATCTTTGTCATTATATCATATTATTCTGTAGACATTTCCTTTATTAAAATCACCGATAAATATTCCCTTTCTACCCTTGGGTGAAAATAGTTTCTTATTGTTTTGCATTCAAGCCAATATGTCAATCATCCAAATATTCAAATTTTTTGACCGATGGTTTCCTGCCATTCCATCTCTGCATAGGCGCATGGTGCTTGATAGACCTGTGGGGAGTGCAATTCTTAATATATAATAATAAAACTTCATGGGTAATTTTGAGCCAATTAGTAAGGTTCTCGCTGTATCAATAAGAGAGTCCTATTCACTTTCTCTGCGACTCCATTACTTTGCGGTGAATATGTGGTGGCAAGTTGGTAATGGCTCCTGTTTCTCTTGAAAAAATCCTTCAAATCTAGAGTTACAAAATTCAGTTCCATTTTCGGTTTTTACATCTTTTATTCTAAAACTTAATTCGTTTTCGAAATATACAAAGATCCTTTTACTGTAGTCATCTACTATAAAAAGAAAATTCTTAGCTCCTCCTAAAAATTGATATGAAATTGGTCCTCATAAATCCATATGATTCAACTGCAAGGGCTTAGCTCTATAATTTTCCGTAATATTATATGGCTTCTGAATCAGGTTTCTCATTATGCATGTTTCGCACTCTGGTAACCTTTCGAATTTTAGATACAATCCTCTTACAATATGTCCTTGGGTCATTTATCAATGTATTCCTCATTCAAATGGTTTAATGTTTTATGCCATAAACATATATTGCTATTTGTATTTGAAAAAGGTGTATTTATAACCATGACGTTTTCATTTTTTTTCTATTGACATATATCTAAGTTTTGTTTCCATCATATCTTTAATATATTTTACAGAGTAACTAAATCATTTCCTTCTATATAATTTTTTGGTTCATCCTTTGAAAATAACTGAATTTCTTTAGTTGACTAATTCGTGTACTGACAAGAATTTATTCCTTAAATTTGGTACATGTAAGATTGATGCGAATATTTTCTTGGCCTTCATTTGTGCATGTAGTAAGTCTCATATCTCTTTTGGCTATGGCTTGGGTAGTTTTGCCCTTCTCAGCTAGATTTATTTCACTTTCGTAATCTGTCGCCTTTTCATCACAGTTAGGTTTGGCGTTAAATGTGCGGTGCATCCTGAGTCTACACACCATATTTGTCTATCATTTCTATCATCTGGCGAATCTTCGAATTCTTTAACATATGTTTCAAATGCTTGCTCATTGATTCCACCTTTAACAGTATCCTCTTTGATATTAGAATGTTCTCTACTGTATTTGTGATTTCTATAATCAGGAGTCCATTTCTTTTGATACCCTTGTCTCTTTCCTGAAAATGAAGATACTTCGGCCAGTAAATATTTTCTCGAAAATATGAATTATGGCCAGGTAGCCTCTATCTTTACGATAATCCTTGTTTCTGTTTATCTCGAAACCAGTATTCGTTAGCTAGAGAGAGAGAGAAAGAGAGATTGAGATTCAATCCACTTTTATTACATCGTTCATAAAAAAATTATATATATAAATGAAAATTAAAAAGAAATAAAAATAATAAGTAAATATGAAAAAGACAAGGATGAATGCACATAATGAAATATATACAGGCTTTATTGGTGTCGCCAACCGCGGGAACGACTCCGTCACCGGTGGACAGCGAGAGTTCTCTCCCACAGAGTGAGCAGGACGATGCGATGGCTGTCGTTGCCCACCTCAAGACCAAGATGGTATTTCTAGATGGTAGCCTTCGCCACACTTGTGTTTACTTTTACTTTCTCCTCTAGTCTGGATCTGGTGGGTTCAATTATATCTTCATATTGTGTGAAAGAGAGTAAGTAAGTAAGTAATACAGATTTAAATGGGTTGGTGTAGAGTATGTAGATAAAATAGGTTTGTGAATTTAACGGGAAAATTTCTGGTCGCTACTTGAGCTTAGTTTTAAAACGATCGATGTTGAATAAATATGGATTTAAATGTAGGAATGGCTGGGAAGTTTGAGGAGGAATTATGCTAGTTGCGTCAACATTGAATATGTCTGGCGGCATATGGTTATACGGGGATAGGTCTAGTTTGGACTTAGCACAAGAATACCTATGGGGATTTGTTACTTGTGAAGGTGTTATAAATAGGGCATTTTCTGTATAGTACCGTGATTTATTAAATTGTATTGTATCTGTTTCCCGGTTAAGTGGTTGATTCGGCCTATCAATACGTACCACATTAGGCGATACTATCTCCAATATGGTGTCACTGTCTCTATTGAGAGGTTGATTGGGACGATCTATTCGAACGACATTGGGAGCGATTATTTCAATTATTGTTTATGGTCCAGTAAAATATGGTGCTAATTTACCTGTGTCAGGATGTCTATAATTTTTTATCAAAACAAGATCATTCACTTCGAATTGTGGTGTTCTGTGCTGCTTATCAAATGTTTCTTTATATTGTTATGCTTATTTTGGGTACGAGAGCGTGCTATCTCTCGAGCTATATCTATTTCGATGTATGGATTAAGATGAGTTCTTAGATCTGGGGGGAAAACATTGAACATTAAGTAGGTGGGTGGAAAACTTGTGACAGAATGGGATGTATTATTATACGTCTGAGTGACGCGCTTAACTATTTGAGTCCAGGGAGCTTTCAGATTTTCTAGATAAGCTAGTCTGTGCTTGCCTGTAACGGCGGCATTTAAGCGTTCTATTAAGCCGTTTGCTTGTGGGTTATTACTGGTAGGAGTAGGGGTTGATACCATGTGTTATTAAAAAATTACGGAATTTTTCTGAGTTAAAAGCGGGCGCGCTGTCAGATAACAGACGTTTTGGAAATCCTTGTTATATTACAGTTATAAAGTAGGTTGAAATCCTCTGATGAATATAAGTAATAGAATCAAAGCATGCGAGGATGCGTATCTTATTAGTTTTAATAAAGGCGAGCTTTCGGGCTAATAACCCTTCTTCAGGACATCATATCTGACTGATCTTGCATCTTATATACATATCCATATTGACAAAAATCAGCTTATATACAAAAATCAAACGTATCAGCCAATCAGTTAGAAAAGTAATAGCGAGAAATAACCGCGTGTCCCGAGTTCCTACTTGATATGCTCGGGACACGCGGTTATTTCTCGCTATTACTTTTCTAACTGATTGGCTGATACGTTTGATATTTGTATATAAGCTGATTTTTGTCAATATGGATATGTATATAAGATGCAAGATCAGTCAGATATGATGTCCTGAAGAAGGGTTATTAGCCCGAAAGCTCGCCTTTATTAAAACTAATAAGATACGCATCCTCGCATGCTTTGATTCTATTACTTATAGTACAGTTATGAGGGTTTGAATGTACGTTAGGGTACTGGTGGACTTCGATGGAAAGGTTCAAGCATATCGCGTTAAATGATCCACTATTACGTGTAGATATGTCTTGGAGTGTCCATATCTCAAAAATCCAGCTTTGGTATCTATAGAGATTAAGTCGAAAGGTTGTTGTTGTGGTGGAATTTGTCCGAGGGCACCATAGAGTTTACCTTTGGGCCTTTCAATGAGTTGACAGGTGTGACACGACCTGACAAATTTTTCTATAGATTTAGAGATACCTTTCTAGTAGTACTGGGTATTAATTATGCGGGTCATCTGAGAGATGCCTGGGTGATTATATTCTTGGTAAACTTTGTTCATGAGAGTATGTTGTAGGGTTTCGGGAATTATTATTTTAGATACACCTCTTCGGGTAATGTTATGTAAGCAGTTTGTATCAATGTTGAAGGGGGATGCTGTTGGCTGATGCTGTTTAATAATATCAGCACTGATAAATCCTATAAAGGGGTTTCGTGATAGTAAATCTGCTTCGTACTGTTGGCTGCCTTTGAGGTAGTGGATTTCGTAATTATAGGTAGATAGTCTCAGGTTCCATCTAAAGAGTCGTCCTGACGGATTTTTTTTTCATAATTTTAAGCCATTGTGAAGCTTGGTGATCTGTGTATATGATAATTTTTATACCGGTGAGGTATATTCGGAATTTGTCTACACTTTCGACGATGACGAGGCACTCGAGTTTGAAAACGGTGTAGTTTCTCTCATGTGCTCTAATGGTGCTGCTGAAATATTGTACAGGATGAACTTGTCCGTCTGGATTCACCTGTTTGAGTATGCCTGCGATCCCTTGGTGGATGCGTCGCAATAAAGGCGACATGGCAACTTGACTTAATATAAGTGTAGTACTGGTTTACTGGTTAAACTCTATTTGAGAGTGTGTGGTGAAAGCTTGTTGGCAGTTTTATGGTTTGAAAGATGTAGTTTCTCGGTGCTCGTAAGTGTTGTGTTTCGACGTTGTTGCGGACTTAGTAAAAAGTTATTCAGTCATTTCAGATTAAATGTGTGGTGAAAGTGCAACTTTTGACGTGGACACGCTTTGAGGTGAGATGTGTCACAGGCGTGAAGGCGTCTTTGGCCTGAAAAGTGAGAAAAATTGTTGTGTTGCGCTGTGTGACACGAGTGAAGTGAATTGAATGGAAATGTTTCACGTGAATTCGTTGTTTTTGGTACAGCATCTAACTTTTTTCACCATGAATAACAAATTTACTAGTCATGGGTGGTGGTTGTACAAAACACATCGAGATAATTTGGTTGTTAGTGGATGTGGCACGTTAAGTGGCGACGATATGGAGCTGGTGTGGCTCGAGATTGATTTGTTGCTAAGTCGAGCGCTAATAGATGGTGGCCAATTGATGAAATTGATGGGGTAGTGTGCTGAAGTTTGTTGAGAGAGATGTGTGGATGATTAATAATTATGCATGTAAAAGGAAAAGAGGAGGGAGTAAACTATGTTGGATTTCTAACTTGTTTTGGGGAAGGACAGTTACTTTTCTAGTTGTGATTTTGAAGATATTGTATCTTTCGATTTTTGAAATTAAAAAAAAATGCCTTTCACCTATGTTTATTAAAATTTGAATATATTTTTTAAATCATTGATTATGGTAGTGCGAAAATTATCCTTGTACAAGGGCAATGGCGTGATAGTGACTTATAATTTGATTGGGGCGTTTACATAAAATAGTGAATATAACAATGATTTTTGCAAAGTTTTGAGTATTTGATTTAGAAATTGGTGTTTTGGTATAAAAATAAGATATTAAAAAACACACACAAATAAGTTTAGAATTATGATTCGAGTAATTAAAAAATAATCTTTTTTTTTCTTATGTAAAATTGAAAGTAATTAATTAAAATTTATAAGTTGCTTAAAATAAAGTAAAATTGATATATATAAATGAGGGTGCAAAGATTTAAAATTTGAATTGAAATGCAAAAAAAAATGTAAAAATTGATTTAAAATGATTACAGTGAAAATAAACATTAAATTTATGGAGAATCAAGTTGTGAGCATTAGGAGAAAGTTACGTAGGTTTTTAAACTCACAATTTTGATGATTGTTCAGTCAGGAGACTTGGTCTTTAGTTGCCGCCCTGAAGTGGAAGACGCTCCATGTAGGGCTTGTAGCTTCTATTTGCCGACGGTGGCATGTCGCCTGGAAGGTGAATGCGTTGCCAGGCCGAAGGTGGGAAACTTCTCACCGGCTTATTTTGCGGGATCTTCGGCTGTGTCGTTGGGGTGTTGATAGCTTGCTCCTGAAATATAGTCTCTTGTTGGGGGAGAGATTTCTCGGTCGTTTTGTTGGAATGGCGGGTTTGTTCCTCCATCTTTACTTTTTCTCGCTTCTATCTGGACAGACTTCCTACCTTCTTCGTTGTGGTCTCCTTCGCTTTGGTCATCCTGTCGACTTATCTGTGCTGAGGTATCCTGTCGACTCTCGCTATATCTGTGACATCCGAGGGTCAAACCAGTAGTAACCGAGAAGGACAGTCAGGGCGTGGAGAGTTTTCCAGTATCTCTCTGCACCTTGAAGGACCTTTAACAGTTCTCACAGAGTACAGGCAGTCGTTGTCGAGGCAGAGTGGAAAGCTTGGGAATGTCCACTAACAAAAAACGAAGAGACACAGTTGTAGTAGGAAAGTTCCGTGAACAGATAGGAGTCGAGCTAAGAGCAATATGGAGATAGAAGAAATCTTACTGTTCTACATGGTCGATGAGGTGGACCTGGGTACAACCGACGAGGACTCACGCTGATGGTGAAGCGACTATATTTTTGGCTAGGGCAGAGGTTTTATATATATTTGCCAAGGGGGGAGAATGGACTTTGAGCGGGTGCAAAGGGCGTGGGGCGTCTGCGGTAATTCTACACCCTTTGACCTTGATGGAACGACCTGCCAAATTCTTCTTTAGGGTTGTTGGACTTCTTTCTCGATTTTAGACGTTTTCGAACTTCTACTCAATCTTGCTTTAGCTCAGCTCCTAATTTATTACAGAGTTTAATTTATTCATCCTCGGTTTGTACAAAGTACATTACATATGGTGATGCAATGACACATGTCAATCATGCGTATAATTATTTAGAGATATGTTTCTATAAACAACATGACAATATTGTTATAAGTATTATACAATATAGGGTTGTTGGTTTAAATTACCATATAGATATAATTTAATTAATTTATATAAATACCCCAAATCTTCTCAGAAGCGCTTCAGTTTAGCGATTAGAATAAACTTCTTGCTTAAAATTCCGATTAAATATTTTCGATTTTGAGCTTTATATCAAACCACACTCTGCTACTAATTGTTGACTTTGTTTAGAATTTTTAATGAAGCTGATTCCAAGAATATTAATCAAATTTTTATTGATTTACAAGAGAAAAATCAAAATGAAAAATAATTTTATAGTGAACAAACAGAAACTCTTCCTACAGTTTGCACCTATTTACTTGTGATCTTACACACATACTCTGTGGAAATAATTAATTAATTAAACTCAATATATATACAATAGTTCGTTAATAACATCTTATGCAATATTTGAAAAATAATTATTAAACTTGTGTATAAATATATGACTTGAAAATATGCTCCTTTAGATATTGTTATCTAAACTATAAGTAAAAGATTTGAAGCGTACGAGGATACTTTTCTTTTAAACTTTAATAAAGATTCGAGCTTTCGGGCGAAAACAGCCCTTCTACAGGAACATTAGAAAAACAATTTTAAATAGTAACGTTTGTAAACATATAAATGATATCTATACCGAATTTTATAGAGATTATATATATATATATATATATATATATATATATATATATATATATACTAGCCGAATTACCCAGGCAACGCCCAGGTTTTACCCCATTAATTGCTTTTATTCAAATACTATTTGTTTAAAATTATAAATTGGGTGTCATTCTTGTGAAACGTCCCGCTCCAAACTTTGTGTGTTTTTAAAATATAAATTTTCACAACGATATTTGAAAATTGTATTATTTAGATTTTTATATGAATATATTTTAAATTTGATATATACATAAAATGATAGCAAGTGATTTCTTGCCCCTACGCCATCATTACATCACTCAAGGTCATCACTCTTGTGAAACCTCCCGTTCCACCAATCCCCGTCGCCCCACGTGGTCCATCCTTCCTCAACTTTACTTCTCGAAGTTACCGCAGTGAGGCCCTGGTTGCGAGTGAAATGGGAAAATCTGTTAATAATTCCAAGGAATTTCGAGATAGAAGCCTGAAAATTTGCCTTCAAGTTTTTCCAGATTCAACTCTAAAATTTCAGTCAGATTAGTTACATATTGTGAACGTGTATAGCCGACACACATAAACTGACTTATATATATATATATACAGGCCGAATGACCCGGGCAACGCCCGTGTTTTACCCGATTGAATGCTTTTATTCAAATACTATTTGTTACAATTATAAATTGGAGCCGTGGATGTCACTCTTGTGAAACGTCCCGCTCCAAACTTTACATGTACATTAGGTCAGCTGGTATTACCCCTCATTTTCACCGCTAGAGGCGCGAGCGAATTGACTTTTTGTAAATATACATAATTATAAAGATAGAAGCTTCTATAGAAGATAATGATCATAATGATGATGCGCGCGCATCCGTGACAGCGGCCGATGAGGAATTGTGGAATTGAGGAAAGACGGTCGTGACTATATATATTAATAATAATAATATACTAATAATTATTATTTTTATTATAATTAGATAATGATAATGATCATAATGATGATGCGCGCGCATCCGTGACAGCGATGAGGAATTGAGGAAAGACGGTCGTGACTATATATGTTGACTAGACGAATGGCCCGGGCAACGCCCGGGTTTTACCCGAGTGCGTATATATTTTTAAAATGTTTTAATTAAAATACTATTCGTTACAATTATAAATTGGCGCCGTGGATGTCTCTCTTGTGAAACGTCCCGCCCCAAACTGTGTGTGTCTTGAAAATATAAAAATAAAAATGTGAACGGAAAAATATGTCAAGGGTAGCCTAGTGGTCATGGCATCTGCCCGGTAAGCGGAAGGTCGTGGGTTCGATTCCCATCCCTTGACACTTTTTTATTTTATCCATTCTGACCAAAATCTATCCGTGAACTTCACACAGACAAAATAAGGCAATTATATAAGTAGATAATCCAAATTGTGCCTTATCACACACTATTTTTTTATTCGGCCATATTACCTTGGGTTTATAATCTATGACGTAATGCCGGCGGCGCGCGCCCGTTGGCGAGCACGTGACCTCCCTGTACGCGCGCATCCGTGACAGCGGCCGATGAGGAATTGAGGAATTGAGGAAAGACGGTCGTGACTATATATATTAATAATAATAATAATAATAATTATTATTATTATTATTGTTATCATTAGATAATGATAATGTTCATAATGATGATACGCACGCATCCGTGACAGCGATGAGGAATTGAGGAATTTAGGAAAGACGGTCGTGACTATTTTTTAACTAGACGAATGGCCCGGGCAACGCCCGGGTTTTACCCGAGTGCGTATATATTTTTAAAATGTTTTTATTAAAATACTATTCATTACAATTATAAATTGGCGCCGTGGATGTCTCTCTCATTAAACGTCCCGCCCCAAACTGTGTGTGTCTTGAAAATATAAAAATAAAAATGTGAACGGAAAAATATGTCAAGGGTAGCCTAGTGGTCATGGCATCTGCCCGGTAAGCGGTAGGTCGTGGGTTCGATTCCCATCCCTTGACACTTTTTTATTTTATCCATTCTGACCAAAATCTATCCGTGAACTTCACACAGTGAACTTCACACAGACAGAATAAGGCAATTATATAAGTAGATAATCCAAATTGTGCTTTATCACACACTATTTTTTTATTTGGCCTTATTTCCTTGTGTTTATAATCTATGACGTAATGCCGGCGGCGCGCGCCCGTTGGCTGCCGGAGAGCACGTGACCTCCCTGTGCGCGCGCATCCGTGACAGAGGCGGACGATGAGAACTGAGAAAAGACGGTCGTGACTATATATATATAATAATAATATAATAATAATTATTATTATTATTATCATTGGATAATGATAATGATCATAATGATGATGCGCGCGCATCCGTGACTGAGGCCGATGAGGAAAGACGGTCGTGACTATATATGTTGATAATAAAATAATAATAATAATATAATTATTATTATTATTATTATTATCATTAGATTATAATGATCATAATGATGATGCGCGCGCATCCGTGACATGAGGAATTGAGGAAGGACGGTCGTGACTATATATGTTGACTAGACGAATGACCCGGGCAACGCCCGTGTTTTACCCGATTGAATGTTTTTATTCCAATACTATTTGTTACAATTATAAATTGGAGCCGTGGATGTCACTCTTGTGAAACGTCCCGCTCCAAACTTTACATGTACATTAGGTCCGCTAGAGGCGCGAGCGAATTGACTTTTTGTAAATATACATAATTATAAAGGTAGAAGCTTCTATAGAAGATAATGATCATAATGATGATGCGCGCGCATCCGTGACAGCGATGAGGAATTGAGGAAAGACGGTCGTGACTATATATTAATAATAAAATAACCCGGCCAACGCCCGTGTTTTACCCGATTGAATGATTTTATTCCAATACTATTTGTTACAATTATAAATTGGAGCCGTGGATGTCACTCTTGTGAAACGTTCCGCTCCAAACTTTACATGTACATTAGGTCAGCTGGTATTACCCCTCATTTTCACCGCTAGAGGCGCGAGCGAATTGACTTTTTGTATATATACATAATTATAAAGATAGAAGCTTCAATAGAAGATAATGATCATAATGATGATGCGCGCGCATCCGTGACAGAGATGAGGAATTGTTGAGGAAAGACGGTCGTGACTATATATGTGAATAATAATAAAATAATAATAATAATAATATAATAATAATTATTAATATTTTTATCATTAGATAATGATAATGATCATAATGATGATGCGCGCGCATCCGTGACATGAGGAATTGAGGAAAGACGGTCGTAACTATATATGTTGACGAATGACCCGGGCAACGCCCGTGTTTTACCCGATTGAATGTTTTTATTCAAATACTATTTGTTACAATTATAAATTGGAGCCGTGGATGTCACTCTTGTGAAACGTCTCGCTCCAAACTTTACATGTACATTAGGTCAGCTGGTATTACCCCTCATTTTCACCTCTAGAGGCGCGAGCGAATTGACTTTTTGTAAATATACATAATTATAAAGATAGAAGCTTCTATAGAAGATAATGATCATAATGATGATGCGCGCGCATCCGTGACAGCGATGAGGAATTGAGGAAAGACGGTCGTGACTATATATTAACGAATGACCCGGGCAACGCCCGTGTTTTACCCGATTAAATGTTTTTATTCAAATACTATTTGTTACAATTATAAATTGGAGCCGTGGATGTCACTCTTGTGAAACGTCCCGCTCCAAACTTTACATGTACATTAGGTCAGCTGGTATTAACCCTCATTTTCACCGCTAGAGGCGCGAGCGAATTGACTTTTTGTAAATATACATAATTATAAAGATAGAATCTTCTATAGAAGACAATGATCATAATGATGATGCGCGCGCATCCGTGACTGCGATGAGGAATTGAGGAAAGACGGTCGTGACTATATATTAACGAATGACCCGGGCAACGCCCGTGTTTTACCCGATTAAATGTTTTTATTCAAATACTATTTGTTACAATTATAAATTGGAGCCGTGGATATCACTCTTGTGAAACGTCCCGCTCCAAACTTTACATGTACATTAGGTCAGCTGGTATTGCCCCTCATTTTCACCGCTAGAGGCGCGAGCGAATTGACTTTTTGTAAATATACATAATTATAAAGATAGAAGCTTCTATAGAAGATAATGATCATAATGTTGATGCGCTCGCATCCGTGACATGAGGAATTGAGGAAAGACGGTCGTGACTATATATATTAATAATAAAATAATAAAATAATAATATTAATATAATAATAATAATTATTATTATTATTTTTAGATAATGATAATGATCATAATGATGATGCGCGCGCATCCGTGACATGATTGACGGTGGAAAGACGGTCGTGACTATATATGTTGATATTAATAAAATAATAAAATAATAATAATAATATAATAATAATAATTATTATTATTATCATTAGATAATGATAATGATCATAATGATGATGCGCGCGCATCCGTGACATAATTGACGGTGGAAAGACGGTCGTGACTATATATGTTGATAATAAAATAATAATAAGAATATAATAATAATTATTATTATGATTATCATTAGATAATGATAATGATCATGATGATGCGCGCGCATCCGTGACAGCGATTAGGAATTGAGGAAAGACGGTCGTGACTATATATGTTGACGAATGACCCGGGCAACGCCCGTGTTTTACCCGATTGAATGTTTTTATTCGAATACTATTTGTTACAATTATAAATTGGAGCCGTGGATGTCACTCTTGTGAAACGTCCCGCTCCAAACTTTACATGTACATTAGGTCAGCTGGTATTACCTCTCATTTTCACCGCTAGAGGCGCGAGCAAATTGACTTTTTGTAAATATACATAATTATAAACATAGAAGCTTCTATAGAAGATAATGATCATAATGATGATGCGCGCGCATCCGTGACAGCGGCCGATGAGGAATTGAGGAAAGACGGTCGTGACTATATATGTTGATAATAATAATAATAATAATTATTATTATTATCATTAGATAATGATAATGATCATAATGATGCTGCGCGCATCCGTGACAGCGGCCGATGAGGAATTGAGGAAAGACGGTCGTGACTATATATATTATTAATAATAATAATAATATAATAATAAAAATTATTATTATTATCATTAGATAATGATAATGATCATAATGATGATGCGCGCGCATCCGTGACTGAGGCCGATGAGGAAAGACGGTCGTGACTATATATATTAATAACTAGCGGACGTACCCGGCTTCGCCTGGGTTTTACCCGAGTAAAGGTTTGTCTAACGAATCTCTCGATAAAGTGAACATTTTTTCCCGGTACCTTGAAAAATTATCGATAAGTTGAATAAAATCAATATTAATTGGTTCCCTCGGTAATTGGAAGTTAAAGGTATAATATATTTACCTTGGAATTGTAACAATATTCTTGTCTCAAATAAATTGCCGTGTCATCCTGAATTTTGTCTTTCCTAATTTTCTACATTACAAAATCATCGTATCATCATGATAATATTTAGAGCAGATTGTTGAATTATAACAGATAAATTAGAATATTTATCTTGATTATTTTAAAGCGAAAAGTTATTTCAAAAATTTTATTTGCTAGAAACCTTCCCAGTACTATACTAAATAACTTCCCAAAGTTTCATGGCGTTCCAATTAGTGGGTTGGTCAGGCATAAAGGACAGACAGACCACACACACACACACTCGAGCGTGCGGCCACGCTTTTGCGAGCTCCGCCGTTTTCGCCTCTGGAGTGTGTGTAAGAGGCGCTTACCATCACGAGTTTGGTACCAGAAGAACCCTCTAGATCCGCTGAACAAGTGCCTGAGAGGCCCAGCACTGGATCAGAACCAGGCGAGAAGTTTTCGCCGGAAAACATGAAAAATACAAAAGAAAATTCTACACTTCAAAAGAATGCAAATTCGCCGGCAGGCGACACGCATGTAAATTTGGCCGCCGCGCGTGACGTCACGGCGCCAACGACTGCTGCCTCTCTCAGCGAGAATCCAGCTAACCCGGCCTCGCTCAACTGGGCCGACAGCGAGATGGCGGAGGTGGGCGCCAACGACGATTTCATCGTCGTGAAGGGCAAGAAGAGGCGCCGCGGCTCAACGTCAACTGAGCACGCTGCAAGGCAGCCCAATAAGCCTGGAGACCAGCGCAGTTCCAGCAGCGGAAGCGGCCAACAGGGCCGAGAGCAGTGCCGCCTCAGGAGATCAAGGCGACACGCGCGAACATCGCCGCAGCCAGGGCGAGGTAGACCTCTTCAACCCACGAGAACTACGTCTTCGTTGAGCTGTGCCCAGACATCCCGGACTACTCCTACCTCCGGGCAATGAGCAGGCTATTCGGAGGGCCTGGAGGCATAACACAATTCAACAAGATGAACAGCCACTACATCGTGGGCTTGGAGACCAAGGATCTTGCGCGCCGTCTAGTTGAAGGCGGCCTAGAGATCGAGGGAACGACCATTAGGGTCTTCCCCTACCGCAAGAGGGCCGAGCGAATCAGAATCGCCAACCTGCCAGGCTTTGTGGAGGACAGAACCGTCGTAAACGCCCTGGGCCCATACGGGAAGGTCACCTCCATCGCCCCCATCATGGTCAAAATGGGGGAGTTCACCTTTACCGACGGCCGTCGGGAGGCCTTCATCCTGCTCAACGACGGCATCAAACTCGACAGGCTGCCCACCCGCCTGGAGATCCAGTCCAAGGGAGACACCCTGCAGGCCTTCCTCTCCTTTGGCATCAAGTGCTCAAAATGCGGGAAACAGGGCCACCGCAGAGCCAATTGCCCAGCGCTCGCCAGGCAAGGGAACGGCAGCCCCAGACAAGCAGTGTCTCCCACCGACGCAAGAACTCCCCCCCCCCCCCTCCTCCTCCTCCTCCTCAGCAGCCAAGGAAGCCGGCACCGGCGCCCGCAACACCGGCGTCCCCTGTCCAACCGGCGAAGACATCAACAGAGGCTCCGGCGATCCCCTCAGCGCCCCATCCTGCCGAACCGATGGATCTCGCCCAGCCCGCCCATGCCGCCGTCCCTGCTCCCCTGGCTGCCCAGCGGCCCCTCGAGCCTCGCATCTCTCCCCTCGACCACGAGATGTCGGTGGAGGGGCTGACCTCACCTCCATCCACGCCTGCCCGGGGAGAATCCGCACTCAAACAGCTGCTGAAGCACATCGAGGAGACCCCCACCCTTTCCATCGACTGGCACAAGCTGCCCGGCCTTAACTGCAAGGACGCACAGCAGCTCCTCACCTCTGAGACCACGTTGAAGAGGCTAGCGCCCACGCTGACAGAAGAACAGGTCGCCACCCTCGACAAGTTGCACGACACCTTCAAGGCCTCGTGCCCAGACTCCAACTCCACCATCCGCAAGACCCTCCAGAAGACCAGGAAGGTCCTGCGAGGTCTACAGCGCCAATGAACCACCGCGTCGCCACCATCAACGCGCGAAGGCTCGCCACTCGGGGGAGGAGCCTTGCCCTTTGTCATCTCCTCAGACAACATCACGTGGACATCGCGTTTGTCCAGGAGACAAACGCATTTCATCTGGGCAGAGGCCAAGACCTCTGCCTCGGCTACAACGCTGTTGTATTGGCCCATCCCGTAGCCATCTCGGGATCCGGACTCGCCTGCGTCTTCGGGCCAGGCGTAGCCGTGATACAACAGCGCGTCCTGTGGCCGGGCCACATCGCCTTAGCAACCATAGATGTCCGAGGATTAGCATGGCCCCTGCGCAAGGATGACACGCAAAATCGTGAAGCGTTCCATAGATGTCCGCGGCGAGGAGATGACGGCCATCGCCGTTCATCTGGCGCATGAACCCCGGGAGAGAAACCGGCAACTGGAGCTCCTGGCGGCGACAGCGGCACAGGAGGAGGAGGGGGCCTGCTGGATCATCGGCGATTTTAACATCAGAGATCGGGGCCCCTCGTCATCATCATCGTCGGATGCCCTCGCCGCTCTTCTGGACCTGGCCGCGCTGGTCGACGTGGCCACCCAGTTCGACGCCGCCCACCTGCCCACCAGAGTCGCCAGGCACGGCGACCAAGTCGAATCCAGCCGCCTGGACCGGATCCTCGTCCCAGCTGGAGTCCTGGATCGCGTGTCCATCTACGCGACCAGCCACTACCACCTCTCGGACCACCGCCTCGTGCTGCTCCAGGTGGGCCCGCCCACCACCGCCGTCTCCTCCCCCACCCAGCCTCGCTTGGCCGCGATGCTCCGCTCGGGCCTCGTTCTCGAACATCTGGCTGGTTACATCCGGGAGCTCGAGGAAGACACGGCGCACGATGACGACGACGGGATCCTATGGGACAGGTGGACCACCATCAAGGCGGGACTGCTGGCGGAGGCCAGATCCCTGCACGATCCGCGCCACGCTGCCAGCGACAGCTACATCTACAGGGCAAGGCGCTATATCGCGGCGCAGCTCGAGGCCTCCTCCATCCGGGCCGACTACCCATCGCTGCCGGACCTAGCACGCGCCATCCGCCTTCGAAGCCCGGTCAGCGTCATCAGGGACGAGCAGGATAACATCATCGAGGGCCCCGAGCTTCGGCGGAGGGCGTTCGCGACCTTCCAGCCCCGCTTCGCCCGTCCCACCAGCGATCCAGCTTCGGGAGCTGCCTTCATCGCCAGCAGCGCGCCCACCACCACCCGCGAGCTGAGTGAGGAAGACCCGCTCCTCCGGCCGGACATCAGCCCCAGCGAGATCGCCAACGCTATCGAGCACCTCCCTCGCGGAAAGGCCCCCGGCTGGGATGGCTTGCCGTGCGAGCTCCTCGTCGCCTTCAGCGAGGACTTCTTCGCGGAAGCTCTGGCCCGGGTGTTCGCGGCATCACGGCTCCGCGGTGCCCTGCCTCCGTCGACGCGGCGCAGCTCCATCTGCCTCGTGCCCAAGGCCCGCGGAGGTCGCGGCCTTGATGGCTACAGGCCCGTCGCGCTGCCTTCGGCCGACTACAGGGTCCTGGCCGCCATCCTTCACCGGCGCCTCAAGCCCCACCTGCGAACCCTTGTGCCGGAATGCCAGACCTACGCCGTCCCCGGGAGGTCCCCGTCATGGAACATCGCCATGGTGACGGACGCCGTCGAGGAGGCCACCGCTCTGGGCTCGCCGCTGGCCGTCATGGGCGTAGACCTGGAGTCCGCCTTTGACTCACTAGACCGCGGCTTCTTGGAGTCCCTGCTAACGTCCCTCCGCCTCCCGCCGGCCTTCTTGGCATGGATCAACATCCTCTACGCCGGGGCGGACGCTACGATCCGGGCCGGAGGCTTCTATACCACCGCCTTCCCCCTCCTCAACGGCCTAAGACAGGGTTGCGCCGTGAGCGCCGCACTCTTCAGTATCGCCACGGGGCCGCTGCTACGTCGCCTGGAGTTGACCCTCGGCGTGGGCAATGTCATCGCCTACGCCGACGACATTGTCCTCCTATTCCATCGCGACGGAGACTTCGACGGGTGGCGACCGTCTTCGAAGATTACAAGCAGGCCTCCGGAGTTGGCGTGAACCTCCGGAAGAGCGCTGGCCTCTGGTGCGGCGCTTGGCGCAACCGCGGCGACTCCCCTCTCGGCGCCTCCTGGTCGACCACCTCCATCAGGATCCTCGGGCTCGACATCGCCCCCAGGAGCACCGTCGCCCACCGGGAGCAGCATCTCCTGGCCCTCCTGGAGACTGCGTGCCGCAGATGGACGCCCTTCACCCGCGGCCTCTCCCTCGTCGGACGAGCAAGAGCGGCGAACACGCTGGTGGGGTCCACAATCCAGCACCACCTGCATGGATACCTCCCATCACCCCCGACCATTGCCAAGCTGCAGGCCCGACTGGCGAGGTTCGTCTGGGGGCCAGACCACACGGCGTGGCTTCCCGCCAACGTCATGGCGAGGCCAGTTGCCATCGGAGGCCTCGGCCTTCTCGACCTCGCGACCCAGCTCCAGCTCGCCTGCCTCAAGGGGGTACAGGTCGCGCTCCGCGGGGGCAGAAATGCCTTCAGCTGGCTGGTCGGCGGCAACAGCTGGGAAGCCTGGATCCACCCTCCACCGGACGGCACCCGTCTCCAGCCCCGCCGTGTCCGGCTGCTGAAGCTATGGGAGGAGGCCTCCAACATCCTGGGCCTCAACCACCGGGCGGTCCCCACGGCTCAGCTGCTGGACCTCCCCATCATCGGCGGCTGCCGGTTCCTCCGCCCTCCCGACCTCCTGGCCCCCGCCCGCTGGAGCGGAGCCCGAGTCCGGGACCTCATCGAGGAGGAAAACCTCATCGCCCGCCCTACGCGCTCGGCCCTGGCTGACGCCGCGGCCCTGGGCGCCTTCTGTCGGAGGCTGACCTCCGAGAACGCCGTGGGCTTCGGGGAGGAGTCCACGCCTTCATCCAGTTCCCTTGCTGCGGCCGTGGTGCTGCGTGGGACGGCTACGCCGTTCCTCAACGGCCTCACGACCCGCTCGGGCCGACGGGCCCTGGATCGCCCGCGCCTCGCCGCCACGCTCATCTCAAGGTTCACCTCGAGATGGTCGCCCACCATCGGTCCACCACCATCCAGGATCGACTGGGCCTCGCTTCGGCACTGCGCCCACTCGGGCCACGAGGCCGACGCGGCCCTCAAGTTGGCCCTCCACGCCCTGCCCCATCCGGCCCATCCTGCCTCGGTCGGCCCCTCCTGTCCTGCCTGCGGGTCCATCGACCGCTCCCTCACCCACCGTTACTGGTGCTGTCCTTCCATCAGGCCTCTCATTAGAGAGGCCTTCAACATCATAGGGCGGCCCCCTGACCTGCAGGCTTGGATCTTCGGCGGGTCCGGCCTTGAGGACGACGCCATTTCCATCCTGGCGTCGGCAAAGTTGCGAATTTATCGCTACTTTTTCCAGGTTGGGCTCGGAGAAGCAGTGGAGGATCCGCTCATCGCCTGGTCCAGGACCCTCCAGCGCCGATGTTTCTTTCCTCCATCTCCAATTACCATCATGTAATATATGTGTCATATATTTATATATTTTTCTTTCTTTCTCTCTTTCCTATATGTAATATTGTCTAAGATGACAATCAATATTTTTTAATTGTCAAAAATTGTCACACACACACATACATTCATTTTTATATATATAGATTAATTAATAATAATAATAATAATAATATAATAATAATTATTATTATTATTATCATTAGATAATGATATTGATCATAATGATGATGCGCGCGCATCCGTGACAGCGATGAGGAATTGAGGAAAGACGGGGGGTCGTGACTATATATGTTGATTAATTAATAATAATAATAATAATAATAATAATAATAATTATTATTATTATTATTATTATTATCATTAGATAATGATAATGATCATAATGATGATGCGCGCGCATCCGTGACAGCGATGAGAAATTGAGGAAAGACGGTCTTTACTATATATGTTGATAATAAAATAATAATAATAATATAATAATAATAATATTTATTATTATTATCATTAGATAATGATAATGATCATAATGATGATGCGCGCGCATCCGTGACAGCGATGAGGAATTGAGGAAAGATGGTCGTGACTATATATGTTGATATATATATATATATATATATATATGTAGTAATCCCGAAGTGGAATGTACTGGGCAGTCGTGGTAGTGGGTGCGTGATGGGATTCCCGCACTGGGACAGCAAGAGACAGAGGCAGGTCTAGATGGTAACTCCAAGAAGGTAGAGGTAGACCACGGACGAAGGCAGTCGAACCACGGGCGTCACGGATGCCTACATCGCGGATAGGGGTGAGAGACCCGACCGTATGACGGCGTCGCTCTGAAAACAACTAACTGAACAACTAACTAACTAAACTGTCCCATCTTGGGGGGATTTATATACTCGGACTCACGCATGTGGTGGCGCGTTTTGATTGGCTCCCATAAATCACGCCACCTGGCCGGACACCTGTTCGGCCACCTGCTGACGGGGGGATTGAACTCATTAACATAAACACCTGTTAGGCGCCGGGTGGTTTATCACGTCTGGCCTTTGTCGTCTGGTCGATGGTGTCGTCTTGGTCTACCTTTACCCCTTTATTTTATTTGTCACTATTTTTACAAGATCGATACATTTTTATATAGATATGGTGTTATAATAAATATTAGAAGAAGGTTATGATTTATCTATGTCAAAATATACTACATATATATAGGGATAAGATAAGCAATAAGGGAAGTTTGCAGAGAGTAGCAAAATATAAATAATATAAATATCAAATATTTAATAATCTGTACTAATTAATATAATTAATTAAAATCTGTAATAAATAATAAAACATATCAAATATTTCGAACTAGCGGACGTACCCGCTTCGCCCGGGTTTTACCCGAGTAAAAGTTTGTCTAACGAATCTCTCGATAAAGTGAACATTTTTTTCCCGGTCCCTTGAAAAATACTCGATAAGTTGAATAAAATCAATATTAATTGGTTCCCTCGGTAATTGGAAGTTAAAGGAATAGTATCTTGCCTTGGAATTGTATCATTATTCTTGTATGGATGTACCCGGCTTCGCCCGGGTTTTACCCGAGTAAAGGTTTGTTTAACGAATCTCTCGATAAAGTGAACATTTTTTCCCGGTCCCTTGAAAAATACTCGATAAGTTGAATAAAATCAATATTAATTGGTTCCCTCGGTAATTGGAAGTTAAAGGAATAGTATCTTGCCTTGGAATTGTATCATTATTCTTGTATGGATGTACCCGGCTTCGCCCGGGTTTTACCCGAGTAAAGGTTTGTTTAACAAATCTCTCGATAAAGTGAACATTTTTTCCCGGTCCCTTGAAAAATACTCGATAAGTTGAATAAAATCAATATTAATTGGTTCCCTCGGTAATTGGAAGTTAAAGGAATAGTATCTTGCCTTTGAATTGTATCATTATTCTTGTCTCAAATAAATTGCCGTGTCATCCTGAATTTTGTCTTTCCTAATTTTTTACATTACAAAATTATCGTATCATCATGATAATATTTAGAGCAGATTGTTGAATTATAACAGATAAATTAGAATATTTATCTTGATTATTTCTAGGCGAAAAGTTATTTCAAAAATTTTATTTGCTAGAAACCTTCCCAGTACTATACTAAATAACTTCCCAAAGTTTCATGGCGATCCAATGAGTGGTTTGGTCAGGCATAAAGGACAAACAAACAAACAAACAGACACACATACATTCATTTTTATATATATAGATAAGTTGAATAAAATCAATATTAATTGGTTCCCTCGGTAATTGGAAGTTAAAGGAATAGTATCTTGCCTTTGAATTGTATCATTATTCTTGTCTCAAATAAATTGCCGTGTCATCCTGAATTTTGTCTTTCCTAATTTTCTACATTACAAAATCATCGTATCATCATGATAATATTTAGAGCAGATTGTTGAATTATAACAGATAAATTAGAATATTTATCTTGATTATTTCTAGGCGAAAAGTTATTTCAAAAATTTTATTTGCTAGAAACCTTCCCAGTACTATACTAAATAACTTCCCAAAGTTTCATGGCGATCCAATGAGTGGTTTGGTCAGGCATAAAGGACAAACAAACAAACAAACAGACACACATACATTCATTTTTATATATATAGATTAGAGCAGTTATTATAAACGGCGAATTTGAAAATATTTAAATCTTCAAATCGAGCGAGCGTCTATAAATATTTCGATTTGATTTTTCAAACGACCTTTTTGAAAAGGGTTTTTAAATATATATATATTTGAAACATGGAAATTATAATACATTAAATAAATAAAAATAGGGGGAACACGAATAAAACATACCAAATATTTCAAATTAGAGCTGTTATTATAAACGGCGAATTTGAAAATATATAAATCTTCAAATCGAGCGAGCCGCTATAAATACACTGCGTGACATTGAAAATGGAACACCAAGAAATAGTGGCCAGAAAATTATGCAAATTTCAGGGTAGACGCGCCTAACCGAGTTATGCAAATGATGTAAAATGCGCAGCTCTCGTGCGCACATGGAGTAAGATATAAGGGAAGGAACTTGCAGAAAGGACAGTATTCGTGTCGTTATTTCTTCAAGGAAAATCATTGTAGAAATTTTGTTCTTGTGCAAAAGACACGTGTAATAACAGAGAATGCCAGGTCATCGTAAACGGAGACAGTTCAAGCAGACAGACGCTTTTACGAGGGGCATGGTAATCGGACTGAAAAGGGCAGGTTGGTCCATACGTCAAATCGCAGCTGATACACACCTTGGTGCGTCCACGGTGCACCGACTGTGGAGAAGATGGTTGGAACAAGGAAATGTGGCAATTTATAGGAATGTCGGTGCAACCAGAGTGACGTCAGCACGTGTGGATCGGCGTATCCTTCGACAAGCAGTGGCGGCCCCACAAGCCACTTGTACCGCCATCCTGCAACATGTGCAAGACACCCTAGATCATTCCATCTCGACCAGAACCATTTTCCGTCGATTGGCTGCTAATGGCTTGCACTCATGCCGTCCGCTAAGAAGACTGCCATTGACCCCACCGAATAGGCGCCAACGTTTGGAATGTTGCCGGGCTAGATCGACGTGGATGACGGAATGGCACAGGGTCGTGTTCTCAGATGAGTCGCGTTTCTGCTTGTCCAGTGATAGTCGCCGTGTACGCGTGTGGCGTCGACGTGGAGAAAGGTCCAATCCGGCAGCAATTGTGGAACGCCCCACCGTGAGACAACGTGGAATCATGGTTTAGGGGCGCAATAGCGTATGATTCCAGGTAACCTTTACTTCGTATTCAGGGCACTATGACGGTCCAACGATACGTCGATGATGTGCTGCGACCGGTGACACTCCACTACCTTCAGGGGGTACCCAATGCCCTTTATCAGCAGGATAACGCCCGACCGCACACTGCTCGCATTAGCCAACAAGCTCTGCAAGATGTACAGATGCTTCCCTGGCCACCGAATTCTCCTGATCTCTCACCAATCGAGCACGTCTGGGACATCATTGGACGCCGTTTGCATGCCTTGCCACAGCCGCGTTCAGAAGACGAACTGTGGCAAATGGTTGAGAGGGAATGGAGAGTCATCCCTCAGGACGCCATCCGTACTCCGATTGACTCTCTACCTAGACGTGTTGCTGCGTGCATCGCCGTCCGCGGTGGTCCTACTTGCTACTAAGCCGACGCCGTTCTCGCTCTGTATTATGACTATCATTTTGAAATAAAGATCACTTATTGTTCGTCCCTGTCTCTCTCTCTGTCTGCCGAGTTTCATCACTTTCTGGCCACTATTTCTTGGTGTTCCATTTTCAATGTCACGCAGTGTATTTCGATTTAGATCAAGTATTCTAATTATTAAGCGAACTATTATTCATACAATTTTGAGAAGATTTCGATTTTAAACGTATTTATAACCTTTATAGAGGGCGCTGTTCGTGAGCTAAGTAGAATAATTTGAATATATATAGTTTTAATATTTAATTTATATATAATTTAAAATAGCCTATCGTTTTCCTCGTATTTTTTTAAAACTATGTATGGAAATTTTGGTACTGTAAAAAAAACTTTGCTTCAATAATATATATATAAAAAAAAAAAACACCCAGGCTAAGTTTCGAACCAAGGTTGTGGAAATACGAAGCCGTACACCTAACCATTAAGCTACGCTTGGCATCATAAATATTCGCCTGTAAAGCTATTTCAGGCCTTACATATTTCTAACGACCTTTTTGAAATAGGTTTTTGAAACATGGAAATTATAATACATCAAATAAATAGAAATAAAGTGAACACAAATAAAACAAACCAAATATTTCGAATTAGAGCAGTTATTTTAAACGGCGAATTAGATCAGTCATATCTAAAAATGAAAATATATAAATCTTCAAAACGAGCGAGCGTATATAAATATTTCGATTTAGATCAAGTATTCTAAACGTATGTGTTATTAAGCGAACTATTATTAATAAAATATTGAGAAGATTTAGATTTTAAACGTATTTATAACCTTTTAGTATTTGATAGAGGGCGCTGTTCGTGAGCTAAGTAGAATAATTTGAATATATTGCTTTAATAATTGCTTTATATATATTTTTAAAATAGCCTATCGTCTTCCCCGTATTTTTTACCTATGTATGGAAATTTTGGTTTGAATTAGTGAACTACTGCGAATTTGTATACCGGACATACAAAAAAAACAAACATACAAACATTGCATTTTATATATATAGATATATCATATAATTATATATATATATAATTATATATATATATATATTGTTACATCATGATTAATGGCGTATTTCTTATATTAGTTTTAATATATTTGAAATTTAAATTATATATTTATTTATTTTTATATAAAATATTCTATGATATTTATTTAAAACAGATTATTAATTTATCATCATTTGTATTTAGGTACACTGTGACTTCACTGCTCTCTTTGATGTGAGAAAATAAATAAAGGATTCTGGTGGCTACTTAAAGAAGACTTATCTCGTTATTCCCTTTTATAAATTTCTAGGATGGTTGAAACACGCTCTGGTAAGATGCAGGACCCAGCACAGGAGAGAATCCAGGCTGAAGAGTCTGCCAAACCGCAACCTGGTGCAACAATTGGTAGAGATGCTAGTTCCGACCCAGTTGTCCTGAATCCCAACATCGACATCCCCAAGTATGATGGAACGGAAGACCCTCGCCCATGGATTGAATCTCTTGAAGAAATTGGCTTCTTGTACCATTGGGCAGACTACATTATCTCTCGTTATGCCGCCATGAACATGACGGGAAGCGCTAAAACCTGGTTGAATTTACACAAAGCTAGTTTCACGAGCTGGGAAAATATTAAAATCCGCCTCATTCAGGATTTTTCTTTGGACGCGAATAAAGAAGAACTTAGAATGAAGCTCAACAGAATGCAACACTGGAATGAACCAGCAATCAGGTTCGCGGAAGACATTCTAGTGTTGTGCAACAAGGTTGACCCCGCAATGGAAGAAGAAACAAAAATTGAACATGTTATTGGAGGACTGAAAAAAGAGTACTCATTCGCGCTCTACCTGAACCCTCCTAAAACGACCGATGACCTTCTTGTCGTGTGCAAGAAAATGGATTATTTTGAAAAGAAGTATCGGGAACGTGTGGAGAAATCCAGAAACCTATATAACGGTCCACGCTATTCTAGACCCCAACAACAATCGAGGTACGTGCCGCCGACTGCCGCACGAAACTACCAGACCACTTCCAGGCCCCAAGCCCCTGTTTCCAATAATTACAAGAACGACTCCCCTCCTACCCCCAGACAGTATCGAAACAACTTTCCCCAGCCCTCTACCCCTAGACGTCCTTATAATCCTAACTTTGTGCCGAAACCAAACCTTCAGAGAAACACTTACAATAAAAGCCAAGAAGTGAGCAAAAATAGGACGGAAGATGGAAGACCAATCTGCTTTAAATGTAACAAGCCAGGGCACGTGGCCCGTTATTGTAGGGTCAAGTTTATAAGAATCCTAGAAGAGGATCCAGCAGATACCCAAGAGAAGGTCGAAGAAAAATGCCAAATGAATGAAACATCAGAGAAATCAGGACCTCGGCTTTATGCTGATGTATGTCATAGCACACAGACAAATATTCCTACCCGGAATAGATATTCCGTGTTGGAAGATTTAAACTAAGCGTCGCGCCTGAATCTGTCAATCAAAGCAAGTCGACCATAAACGGAATCAAGAAGTTGGACCCTAAATACAAATTAAAAATTAATGTGGACAAGATAGGGACTTTTGAAGCTTTGGTTGATACAGGTGCTGACCTCTCAGTGGTCGACCTCAGAACGGCCCTCGATACAGGCCATGGTATAAGTAAACTCGCAAAAATTTGTGCAGGACCCGATGGAAAAAAATTGGACATGGTAGGAAGTATATTTTTAAATATAAAAATTGATGACGAAACATTATCACACAACTTTGTGATATTGAAAACGCATTTACGGACATTAATTCTTGGAAGAGATTTCCTTAAGAAAATGAACGCAAAAATAGATTGTAAGCAAGAAACTATAAAATATGATTTGACGAATAATCATGACGAAATCAATTTTGAAATGTTGAAAATAAAGAGTGCCAAGGATTCCATTGTACCGGAATGTTCCATGAAATTGATCAAGGCATTGATAGAAACAGAGGATGGAGAATATATTATCGAAGAGAGCAGCAAAATGTTTCAAACAAATGGACTTCGTCTAGCAAGAAGCTTGATCAATGTTATAAATAGGGAAACACACATCTGGATAACTAATCCGTATCCTCGACCGTTAAAAATAATGAAAAACCAAACATTGGCTTTTGGAAGTAGTCCAGCGAAAATAAATGTGAGTCGAGAAAGAGAGGTAGAAAAGAACGAAGAACCTAGATTCCAAATAAACGAAAATCTTTCACCAAAGGAACAGAAGGAGTTAAAACAAGTTTTAGAAAGGTATGGAGATCTTTTTTCATCGAGATTAGGGAGAACCAATTTGGCAAAACATCGGATAGACACAGAAGACGCGAAGCCAATTAAACACAAGCCTTACCGGGTAAGTGCTAAAGAACGAGATATTATAAAAGAGCAAATTGACGAGATGCTTACAGAAGGCATAATTAGGCCATCTTCTAGCCCCTGGTCTTTTCCAGTAATATTGGTCAAGAAGCGAGATGGTAAATACAGATTTTGTGTGGACTACAGAAAACTGAATAATGTGACGGTAAAAGATGTCTATCCGATCCCTAGAATAGACGAAGTTATGGATACTCTCCAAGGATCTACACACTTCTCAGCAATAGACCTCAGATCTGGATATTGGCAAGTTGAAGTCGAAGAAAGAGACAAAGAGAAAACAGCTTTCACTACAGCGCATGGATTATATGAATTCAACGTGATGCCTTTTGGACTTTGTAACGCGCCTGCTACCTTTGAGAGAAATATGGAGAATATGCTTGGAAATCTGAGATGGCAAATTTGTTTGTGTTATCTGGATGATGTTATCATATATAGCCCGGATTTTCCAACGCACCTCAAAAGACTTGAAGCTGTTTTTAGATGTTTTCGTGAATCTAATTTAAGGTTAAACGACAAAAAATGCCGATTTGCTTTTGAAGAATTGGAGATTCTCGGCTATATAACGAGCAAACATGGTATAAAACCCGCGGAACATAACATCAAGGCTGTCAGAAATTTTCCTCGGCCCAAAAAGGTCAAAGAAGTACAATCCTTTTTGGGAATGTGTTCATATTATAGAAAATTTATCAAAGACTTTTCAAAAATTGCTGACCCTTTGACCAACCTTATAAAAAAAAGTGTATCATTTACCTGGACAGAAAGACAAGAGGAAGCGTTTCAAACCCTAAAAACAGCACTATTAAGTCCACCAATTTTAGGTCACTTCAATCCAAATGCACCTACTTATGTTCATACTGATGCGTCCAACATCGGCATAGGTGCAACACTTGTCCAAGACATCGGTGGTGAAGAGAAGGTGATCTCATATTTGAGTCGTACCCTAAGTAAAGCGGAGCAAAATTATTCAACCACTGAAAAAGAATGTCTGGCCGTTGTCTGGTCAATGTCAAAATTACGACCCTACCTTTATGGAAGACACTTTAAAATAGTAACAGACCATCACGCCTTATGCTGGCTCAAAAACTTGAAGGATCCAACAGGTCGATTGGCAAGATGGGCATTGAAAATTCAAGAATATGACTTCGATATAATACATAAATCGGGAAAGAAGCATCTGGACGCCGATGGCTTATCTAGGGGGCCCTTACCAGAAACTGATTGGGATGAGGATTTTGAAAGGCTATTTTTAAATCAAATAACAGACGAAGAGGATAAATTTATCGAAAGTGTTAAGAAAAACCTTAATGGAAGCAGGCGATCAATTGCGCAAAACTTTAAAGAAGAAGATGGATGCCTCTTTAAGAAAAACCCGAACCCTGAAGGCAGGGCGTGGTTGCTTGTGGTTCCAGAGAATAAAAAGAGAGAAATTATGAAAGAATATCACAATCATATGTCGAATGGCCATCTGGGCGTCGCCAGAACCATGTACCGAATAAAGAGTAAATACTTTTGGCCATCCATGCTAAAGGATGTCTCAGAATTCGTTAAGACGTGTCACCTTTGCCAAAGTAGGAAAGGCTCAAACCAATTACCTTCTGGACTACTACAGCCCATCCCCCCAGCCAACTTTCCTTTCGAAAGAATTGGAATTGACTTTGTTGGTCCACTACCATCTACGAAAAACAGGAAAAAATGGATAATCGTGCTGTCGGACTACTACACTAGATATGCAGAAACAAGAGCAGTCTCGGAAGCAACAGTGAAAGAAGTTTCTAAATTTCTAGTAGAGGATATTTTTCTTCGGCACGGAGCCCCACAATATCTTATTAGTGACAGAGGCTCTCAATTTACCAGTAATTTAATGAAAGAGGTGATGAAAACGTGCAAGATTAAACATTGCTTCACAACGAGCTATCATCCCCAGACTAATGGATTGACAGAGCGGTTAAATAGAACATTGATCAATATGCTCAGTATGTATGTGAACACTGATCAGAAAAATTGGGACGAAATACTCCCATTCATCACTCACGCTTACAATACTACAATTCAGGAAACCACAGGATATTCTCCCTTTTTCCTGATGTTTGGAAGAGAACCCACGTCTCTTTTGGACGACAGGAATATCTCGGTGGACATTGACAAAGATGATTATGATGAATACATAAAACATCACTTAGACAAAATAAACAGAACAAGAAAATTAGTTATTAACAACACAATAAAGACTCAAGAAAGAATGAAAAAGAACTATGACAAGAAACACATGGAAAGAAGCTACGAACCAGGAGAATTAGTAGCAGTTTGGACACCAATTAGGAAAATAGGAAAGTGTGAGAAACTACTGAGAAAATATTTTGGCCCATATAGAATATTAAAGAAGCTGTCCAACGTAAATTACTTAATTGAACCAAAAGATAATCCTGGCCAAGACCCATTGATTGTCCATGTCTCAAGAATCAAACCCTATTTTGAAAGAATTGATGAGGTCAATCACGAGGACGTGACGACCTCTGGAGAGGGGGAAGTGTTACATCATGATTAATGGCGTATTTCTTATATTAGTTTTAATATATTTGAAATTTAAATTATATATTTATTTATTTTTATATAAAATATTCTATGATATTTATTTAAAACAGATTATTAATTTATCATCATTTGTATTTAGGTACACTGTGACTTCACTGCTCTCTTTGATGTGAGAAAATAAATAAAGGATTCTGGTGGCTACTTAAAGAAGACTTATCTCGTTATTCCCTTTTATAAATTTCTAGGATGGTTGAAACACGCTCTGGTAAGATGCAGGACCCAGCACAGGAGAGAATCCAGGCTGAAGAGTCTGCCAAACCGCAACCTGGTGCAACAATATAAATGAATGTTTGTATGTTTGTTTGTTTGTATGTCCGGTATACAAATTCGCAGTAGTTCACTAATTCAAACCAAAATTTCCATACATAGGTAAAAAATACGGGGAAGACGATAAGCTATTTAAAAAATATATATAAATCAATTATTAAAACTATATATTCAAATTATTCTACTTAGCTAACGAACAGCGCCCTCTATCAAAGATTTGATTAAATTATTCTGATGCAAACAAATAGATAATGCTAATAACAAACAATTATAAAAAAACTTATCTAAATATATATCACTCGGGTAGATATGCACACGGGTCAATCCCGGGGCGAAGCCCGGGTCACCCGTCTAGTATAGATATATATACTAGCCAAGAGACCCGGGTAACGCCCCGTGTTTAAACGAAGGGCCCGCTGAGATATTAAGTGTATAGATAGGGGCTTAAAAATTGCAATGGGTATAATCTGATTTTCTCGAGGCAGAATATCAAGTATATGGTGAGTAAAATACTTTCTAAGTGAAGTTCATGCATTCGGCCAGATCTTATATATTTTAATATCAAAATGAGAATGGAATCATTTCATCAACAACAAACCTTTATATTAACATCATATTAGAGAGCACAGTGCAAGAATGTAGAAAATTAATGTATAGAGTAGTGGTGAAATAAGTAAAATAATACAAAAAATCAAAATAATTCTGAGGTAAGAAACTATAGGCATTTGTCAAAATTTCAAATATATATTTTTGAAGTGAAAAACAAAAAGAAAAAATTTAACAAATCAGATAATAAAATTGCAAACAACAAAACTATATTACAGATAAGTCAACATAAAAAGGAATGAATTCATTTAAAAGCCCTCATTAAAAGCTACATTTATATATATATATAACTTCGATAATTCGACCATTATTTGATGTCTCGACTTGCATGTAACAAGCTGTAATTCGACACTATCGATAATTAGACTATTTCAAAATTCAAATTTCAACAGTTGCTTTTTGTTTTAAACTTTTTTATTAACAATATATTCAGACTGCACAGTGTAAAAATGTAGAAATTTTCATGTATGCATATAATTGTATGTATTGAGCAATGAGTAAAATAAGTAAATAAAAGGAAGACCAAAAATAAAAATATTTGATAATAGTTTATTAGCTAACAAATAATACGAAAATTATCTTCAGGTGAAAAACAATAGGCATTGGTGAAAAGTTCAAATAAATATATTTGAAGTGAAAAAAGAAAAGAAAATTGCAAACAAAACAATGATATTGCAGATACGACGACATATTAAAGGAATAAATTCATTCAAAAGACCCTATTAAAAACTATATTTCTAGTTTTTTATATACAATAAAACCTCATTAATTCAACACACGGTAATTCGACCATGTTTTGATGTCCAGACCTACTGCCTATCATACATCAAACTGTAATTAGTCAATATCTATAATTTGACTCTTACGATAATTTGACCATTTTAAATTTCAACAGTTGGTCGTTGTTTAAATACAACTTCACCTCTAAAAAGGTAATACAGAGATGACGGCTGCCATCGAAAATGTACAAAATTTGTGAGTAGAGAAGTGGGAAAAATAAAGAAAAATAGGATAAGGGGTGTTGTTCCTGCGGCGAGTAATATAAGCACGCCTAGCGGTTTGAAGAAGTGAGTCTTTCACGGCCTCTTAGAGGCATGACAGAAGACGCTGAAAATAAAAGGAAAAATAAGAACCAGGCAGAGAAAAAAATGTAAAACTGAGTGCCAGGACAGGAATAAAAATAAAATCTTAATCATGTGTGGAAACAATTGATTGAAAAAAAAGGTTCCAAGAAAATACTGCAAAAAATAAATCTAGAAACAAAAATGGAGATATATTCAAATGAAAAACAATAACAAATTAAGTAATCAACAATTGATTATACAAATACAGCATTAGCCTATTTATGAGGAAAAAAAGATGCCAAAGGCATTAGGAAAGATACTGCAAAAAAGAAAATCAGAAACAAAAATGGAGCTAAATTTAAATGAAAACTATAACAAACTACTTACAAATTATAATTATATTAAAATAAAAGTAACAATTGAATCAGAAATACGAAATATACAGGGTGATCCAAAAGTCCCACACAACTTTAGAAATTACTGTTCGCAGAAAAAAAAGAGTCAATATGTGAGGACAGCATTTATTATTCCCATAACCCAAAACAAAGAGCTGCAAAATATAACACATGAGGTAACTGCCTTCTCTCTTCTATTAGGTCACAATCCTTGCTCAATGTGGCGTCCTTCATTCTCAAACACCGCCTGCAGACGATAGATGACAGAATAGTCACAATTAAATAGTTGAAATTTATAAAACGTGCCATCTGATAGAAGCCTTCAACATGGCCAATGTGGTAGGCCGGCATCGATAAAAACGCGACTTAATGTACCCCCATAACCGAAATTGTAAGACGTCAAGTCTGGTGATATTGTAGGCCACTGGTATATAAAGTGGCGACTTATCAAAGAATTTCACCGAACGTATCCTTCAGCAATTGTTTGGCACCGCGAAAGATATGAGGAGGTCCTCCATCTTGCATGAATGTTATTTCGCTTAGTGCTTGTCTGTCCTGCAATATGGGAATAACCTTTTTTCTCAAAAGTTGAACATAACGTTCACCAGTTACAAAAACGGTTTTAAAAGTCCTTCCATTGATTTTTTCAAAAAAAAAAAATGGCCCAATAATAAAATAAGAAGTGAACCCACACAAAACTGTAACTCTGGGCTGATGAAGTGGCATTTATGTAAAAGTCCTAGGGTTTTCTGTTGCCAAAATGAGGCAATTTTGAATGTTAAATTCTCTCTTTAGATAAAAGTGAGCATCATCTGTTCTTAGAACATTTGACAGCCAGTTTTCATCAATATCAATTTGCCGGAAAACCCATGCAGCGAATTCTTGACGCTTCTCAAATCGCTGACTTTCAACTCGTGAAAACTTTGAATTTTGTTAGGGTATTTTTATAGAAAAATTCTAAATGTGTGTTCTCTCCAAACTGTTCCGAAATCCCCGTTTGTCGAGAAACTTGTCTAGCACTTACTTCTCCATACGTGGATAACGTTTCAATAGCTTCAGCATTCTGCAAAACCGTAACAGGCACTGACTTGCATGTCGATGGTCTTCCACTCCGAGGTTTTGCTTCCAGAGATCCAGTTTCCTCAAAACTTCTAATCAATCTCTTTAGAGAGTAGCAACTCATTGGTCCTTTACCGCTTCGAATATCTTTAAAGGAACGAAACGCTCGTAAAGATTCAGTGGCAGATTCTGAATCACAATTTTAAAAAATCACCAAGAGTGCTTTATCCTGTAGTAACGGCATTCCAGGGGGAAGGGGAGAAGTTCGACCACACCTCCTTGCGGTCCCCCCTGGACCCTTGGAATATTTGACCAAATTCTGGTTCGTTTCCAAGATGACTAACGTTGCAACGGCACCCATTTTCAAATGAAGAGTAAAACTGATATCTCCAGTAATGCTTCCGCGTCCGGGGTAACCGCCGCGTCAGGAGCTGCAGCTCGTGCTCATGATAAGAAATCTACTACGAGGACGCATCTACTACAACTCAATATAAATGGTACCCAGAAGAAAATAAAGAGCTGACTTGTCTTCTCTGTGACAACAATGTACATATTACTTGTCCTCAGGAGACAAAATTGAATCAGAATCTGAGATTCAATATCAAATATTATACAACACTACGAAAGGACAAACCGGGAAAATTCGGAGAAGGACTTGCCGTTTTGATTAAAACTCTAGAAATCAAATTTAAGGAAATCGCCTATAATCAGAGTAAGCCTAGAGAAAGCACGACAGAAGCTCAGGCAATAGAAATCTATCTTACAGATAAAACAATTCCAATCATTAATGTTCATCACCACGATAATACTAGCATCAATACAGGCCTGATAGAGACATTAAGTGAAGCGTCTTTGGATATCGCAATCATACTTGGTGATTTTAACGCCGAAAGACCAACTTGGGGATCACCTGTCCAGGATAACAAAGGTCAGCAGGTTGAGGACATGCTAACCGACCTCGACCTTACACCGTTAAATAACCAAAAGAACACTTATCTATCCAAGTCCACAGGCACAAAATCCGCAATAGACATCACAGCGATAAATTGAAATATCGCACCCACAACACAATGGAAAAATCTGAAAAGTGCAATCAGAGAGCACAGACCAATTTTAACAACCCTAAAATTCGAAATTAAGAATTTCCAACAGAATTAAAGAACACTGGAAAAATATTCACAGAAAAGCTTGAAGAACTGTGCAACGAAGAATTAAATCACAGAACGATTGACAAAAAATTGGAAAAATTCTCTTCGAACATTCCAAAGCTGCAAAAGTATCGATACCTAGAGGTAGACGTAAAGACCTGTGAATACTTTACTGGGAGGACCACAATATCGAGGCAATGATTTCAGAGAGAGACAATATCAATGAACTTCATAAAACAAATAAAACAGAAGAAATCATAAAGGAACTCATTGAAATTAGTCACAAAATAGAACAAGAAATTTGGATATTTAAACAAGAAAAATGGGCAAAATTCTGCGAAAAAATGGATCCAAAAAGGAAAGCCATCACTGGAATATAATTAATGTTATAAAACAATCAAAACCAATACTAATCTTCCAATACTCTAACCGATATGAATAGCGAGAACGAACAGATGGCTGAAATAATTGCTGAATATCTTACAAGCACTTCCAGACTCAGCTATGCGAATGAAGGCAGGACTCTGAAAAAAATGTAAACAGGTTAGTTAAACTAGCAAGAAATTACCATCAACAAGATTTTTACTCGAGAGACTTCACACTGAATGAGCTAAACTCATCAATAGGAAAGTTAAATACAAGATGTCACCTGGAGATGCTCTAATCTTTGGTCAAATGATTAAACACTTTGGAGACGAAGCTGAAAATCAACTCCTACGAATACTGAAAATTTCATGGCAAACTGGTAAACTACCAAAGAATTGGAAGATATCAATTATAGTGCCAATACTGAAACCAAACAAAGATGCCAAGAAATGCAAGAACTATCGGCATTTTGCTCTTACCAGCATACTTTGTAAAATAACAGAATGAATTATCCACTCTAGGCTCATAGTCTGGCTCACTAAAAATAATAAAACAAACTCTACCAAACTGCCTAAAGATCCAGACACTGTACAACTGATAAAATGTTCTACTTCTATCAATCAATAATAGATTTCTAGGAAAAACCGCCAAAGAAGACAACGGCCGTATTCCTGGATATGACCTCAGCTTTTGATCGAGTGTAGAAATTATTTGAAAGGCTGCACAACATCGGAGTAAGAGGAAAAACCTTAATCTGGATTGCAGACTTCTTAAGGGGAAGAAGGATAAAGGTTCGGGTCAATAGAACATTTTCCAAGGACCGAAGAACATGGGCTGGTATACCTCAGGGATCTGTGCTCAGTCCTCTACTTTTCTAGCTATATATTAACTGTTGTGTATGTAAATAGATGAAGATTATTTGCATTCTTAAAAGCGCATTATGTAAAAATATATTCTATATACAGTTACGAGCGTCATTCTTCATCTCCTAATCCTTTATCAACTCTGTCACCGTTTGCTTTTTTTTTTGAATGGCGCCCTCCTATTGGTTGGCTACTATCACGCCACCTTTGCCCCCCCCCCCCATCATGCCCCCCCCCCCCCCCACTCGCTTTTTCGTTTTTGTAACTATTGTGTTGAAGCGGGACGCTCCTTAAATAAATGCATATGTTAGTTAATAATTAAATGGAATCCTCTCTTTCTTTTTCCCAGTAAGAGACGCCTACGAAAGCCAACAGTACATAGACAGATAAAGCACATAGGCTATAGTTTTTAACTAATATATGCATTTATTTAAGGCGCCAATTTATAATTGTAACAAATAGTATTTGAATAAAAACATTCAATCGGGTAAAACATGGGCGTTGCCCGGGTCATTCGGCTAGTGTATATATAAATTGGACATTTGTTGTTGGCCATGGTTAAGTTTGAGCTCTTGTACGTCTAATTTCGACACAGCAAAAGTGGCGACGAGGATGCTCGATCTACAGAGCCATTAAAAAGCTGAGGAAAACGACGTCTATGCAAGTATAACAACTACATCTTTTAAACTATCTGGATCAAGAAAACAAAGGAGTAGAAAAGATCAGCATGACAAGTTCAAAGTTAATAGTACCTTTTAGATGCTATAGCCCAGTGGAGGACACTTCGATCTTTTTGGACAAAAATTTGAGGCTTTCTTTTTGGCATCTGAAGGAGGAGATTAAAGTGCTGATTTTTACCTCGCTACCAGATTATGAAACTTTGAAGCTGGGAATCGACATTTTCTTCCTGGACTAATGAAAGATCAACCCTATGATACTATCATTCAAAGAATTAAGCTGCATTTGGATCCAAAGAAGAAAGTGATACCACAGCGATGCAGATTTTTAAAGAGAATTCAACAGGAAGGATAATCAATTTCGGAATATCTTAGAGAATTTAAACATTTAGCAATAAATTGTAATTTCGGCGATACGCTGGGAACCATGATGCGAGACCGTTTTGTGGCTGGAATCAAGTTGGAAAGCCTGCAAAAGAAGCTACTACAAGAAAACGACGATGTCACCCTGGATAAAGTTTTGCAGTGGCGATCTCGTTCGAACTGGCGGAGATAAATACAAGAGAATTACAAGATAAATTAGTGGCCAAGATATCCGCTGTGAATGGAAAAGATAAAAAGGGTGAGTACAATAATAGTATGGTGCAGCATAGGCCTTTCAGGCAAAGGGGATAAATAATGTGTTATAGATGTGGTGAAAGACATTCACACGTGGCCTCTGTTTGCCTTCATAGAACAAAGACTTGTTTTAAAATGTAAAAAACTGGGTCATTTAAGTAGGGTCTGCAAAGCTAGTAAAAAAATGTGGGGATTTAAATTTGTACAAGATGACTATATATATTCTGTAGATAGCGAAACTGATGCCACAATAAATTTAACAGTAGATGATAATTCTTTGTGCTTTACAATAGATACAGGAAGTCCAGTTACGTTAATACCTAAATATATTTATAAGATTTATTGGCAAGGTAAAAAATTATTTCCAACAAATTTAAGATTAAAATCCTTTTGTGGTAAATCAATAGAGATTATAGGGCAAAGAAATGTTTTTGTAAAAGAAGCCAACCATTATTTACGATTAATAGTTGTAAATGAAAATCCAGGTGATTTTGTTAGAAAGAGAATGGCTTAAACAGTTAAAACTTGATTATTCTAGATTGTTTAGCTTTAAAAATTTAAATAATGAATCTAATAGAAATATAGTTTGATTGATAGATATACAGATTTGTTTAACAAATATTTGGGCTGTCTAAAGGATGTTAAAATAAATTTTAATTTAAAAAAGGATGTGACTCCTGTGTTTTGTAAGGCCAGAAGTTTACCTTTCTCTCTAAAAAACAAAGTAGAGAATGAAATTGATCGTTTAGTGAATTCTTGCATTTTAGAACATATAGTTCATGCAAATTGGGCCGCACCAATAGTACCAGTATTGAAAAAGGATGGTGGTGTGTTAGAGAGAGAGAGATTGAGATTGAAACTGATTTATTTTAACGTCCATATACGATTATATAAGGTTAAATACAGAATAAATAAAAATATGAATAAATAAGATTATATAATGAAAAATACATGAATAAATAGATATAAATATATAAAGTAATAGATAAATATACATATATATAAAATATATACAAGGTCTTCATTGGTGGCGCCCACCGCGAGAAAGACTCCGCCACCGATGGACTGCGAGAGTTCTTTCCCACAGGGTGGGCAGGTCGATGTGTTGGCTGGCATTACCCAACTCAAGACCAAGATGGTACTTGTAGATGGTAGCCTTCGCCACACTTGTTAGCTTCATTGCCTCGGGATGGAGGCCGACGCCGAAGAGCCAGGCCTGCAGATCCAGGGGCAATTCGCAGGAAGCGAACACTTCCCGGAGCAGGGTTCGCACGGCTCGGCAACTCCAATATCTGTGGGCCAGCGACCCGTCGCTGGACCCACAGGCGGCACAGTTGGCACGCCTCGAGGCAGGATGGTCAGGATGTGGTAGGGCATGGAGGGCCAGCCGTAGGGCGACATCTGCGTCGTGCCCCGAGAAGCAGTTCCGACGCAGGTCAGCCCAGGGGATGGAGCGGGGCACATCCACGGTGGGGGTCCACCGGGCAGCCAGCTCTGCAGTAGGATGGGCCTGGAGCCGTGCCGAGTCCAATGCCCGGCGCGCCCTCTGGCTGGGTAGGCGGGTGATGGGGGTCGCCGATCCCCGCAGGACGATGGTCTCCGCCTCGTACTCCGCATGATAGCTGGAGCTGGCGTTTTCCCGCAGGAGACGTTAGCAGAAGGCCCCCAGGTGCTGCGCATCTAGGATCGCGGCCCGCGTTGAGCGCGCAAGTGCAGGGGCGCCATCGGAGAAGTCCCCGACAGTCGCCTGTAGCCAGCGCTCGGGAGCCAGCAAGTCTGGCGGCCGCAGGAACCTGTTGTCACCTCGAAGACGCAGGGACCTCAGGCAGGCGGGATGAAGAACCCGGTGGTCAAGCTCGAGGACGCTGGACGCGGCCTCCCACAGGCTCAGTAGTCTCCTCCTCCTAGGCGAGTGCCAGACGTCAGGAGCCGGCGGTGTCAGCCACGCCCGGCTGCGGACCAGCCAAGAGTAGCCGTTGGCGGCGCCGCGAAGAGAGGCCTGGACCCCCTTCAGGCAGGCGAGCCGAAGCTGGCCCGCGATGTCAAGCAGGCCGACGCCACCATCGGAGACTGGACAAGCCAGAATGCGCCCGGGGAGCCACGAGACTCGGCTCGTACCCCACACGAAGCGCGCCAACCGCGCCTGCAGCCGGCCGACGGTGGTTTCAGGTGGAAGGTAGCCATGGAGGTGGTGCAGGATGGAACCCAGGACCAGGCTGTTGGCCGCGCGAGCACGACCCACCAGCGACAGTCCGCGGGTGAAGGGCGACCACCTCGAGATGGCTCGCTCCAGCAGCCCCATCAGGTGTGAGGCCTGGGAGGCGACGGTGTTCCTGGTGGTGATGGTGCAGCCTAGGACGGTCAGCGACTCGGACGTCCAGGAGATTCCCAGAGGAGAATCGGTCCGGTGCTTCCAGGAACCGCACCAGAGCCCGCAGCTCTTCTTGAAGTTGATAGCCACCCCGGAGGACACGCGGAACTCTTCAAAGATCAGGGGCACGAGCTCAAACTGAGCGTCGTCCCTGATGAAGAGTACGATGTCGTCCGCATAGGCGACCACGTTGCCGCGGCCCAAGGTCCTCTCGAGGCGGCGTAGCAAAGGTCCAACTCCGATGCTGAAGAGCGCGGCGCTGAGACGGCAGCCCTGCCTCACCCCGTTGAGAAGCGGGAAGGCCTTGGTGTAGACATCTCCGACCCGGATGGAGGCGTCTGCTTCCCCGTAGAGGACAGCAATCCACCCTAGGAAGGTAGATGGTAGGCCCAGCTTCTCCAGCAGGGCGAACAGGTAGCTCCTGCTCAGGGTGTTGAAGGCCGACTTCAGGTCCAAAGAGATGACAGCCAGCGGCGTATCATGTCTGGATGCCCCGGCGGCTTCGTCAGACACTCGCGCGATATTCCAGGAAGATGACCGTCCTGGAACGGCGTAGGTCTGACATTGGGGCACCAGGTCTGGCAGATGACGTCGCAGACAAGCCATGAGCACGCTGCTGAGGACCCTGTAGTCGGTCGTTGGCAGGCTGATTGGCCGGAATGCCTGTAGACCCGGACCACCGTGCACTTTCGGCAGCAAGATCACCTTGCTGCGCCTTGAGGATGGAGGTAAGGCCCCGCGGAGTCGAGAAGCCTCGAAGACTTGCCAAAGAACTTCGGCGAAGAAATCTTCAAAGGCTTTGACAAACTCGCAGGGGAGTCCGTCCCATCCCGATGCACGGCCATTTGGCAGGCGATGGATGGCTGCCGCTATCTGGTCGCGGGAGATGTCGGCGAGAAAGAGCTGGTCCCACTCGTCGAACTCCAGTGGAGTCACTTCAGCTAGGAAGTCGGCGATGGCTTCTTCCGAGCTTGGAGCCTGAGCGAAGCGACTGCTTAGGCGCTCCAGAAGGAAACGCCTAAGCTGGCCCCCGGAGATGGCGTTGCCGTCGTCGTCGGTGAAGGTGGAGGGAGAGCGGCGTCTGGCTCGGAGGGAACGCCCGAGGTCCGACAAGGAAGGATAGTCGGAGCGGGCAGTGTCGTCCTCCAGTCTCCGCCTCAGGAAGAGGCTTGCTCTCTCGATGTATCCACCGCCAGACTCGGCGACGGCAGGCGCGAGTGACCGTATCTCCGCGACCAGATTTGCCTTGATCCTGGTCCATTTTTCCCATAACATCGGAGGTGAAAGATTTGTTAGGTCTACCGATATTTCATCGATGAACGTTTCCATTCGATCGACAAAGAGGTCTGACCGTAACAGCTTTCCGATGCAGGGAAGTCTTGTAGGAGCTGGGTCTCCTACTTGGATCAGAACGGCACGGTGGTCCGAGTAGGCATAATCAACAGTTTGGTATTGGGTGACGCGGTCGCAGAAGCCTGATGGAAGTAGGATTCTGTCCAGACGACGCGCGTCGACCCGGCTTCCGATGGTGGCAACCCTGGTGTGCTCCAGTGCAGCATCGAAGAAGGTGGCGACGTCGACGAGGTCGGCTTGGTCCAGGAGCTCCGCGAGGGATTCTGCTGAACCTGATGCCAGGTCCTTCGCCGATTCCTCGGAGATGTTCAGGTCACCGAGGATCCACGCACCTTCTTCACGCGCCAAAGCTGCGATGATCTGGAGCTGGCGGCAGCGCTCTTCAGGAGCATGAGAGACGTGGGCGTTGACACACGTCACGGAAATTCCCCGGACGGTGAGGTCGATGACAGCCATCTTGCCAGGCCATAGGATCTGCTGCCGATGAACAACGACGCCGGCCGCGAAGACGCAGGCGAGGCCTGATCCCACGGTGGTCGTTGCGGGAGCAACAACGGCGCTGTAGCCTTGGCAGAGGTCTCCTACGTCGTCCAGGGACATGACGTTCGTCTCCTGCAGAAAGCAGATGTCGATCTCATGCTCCTTGAGAAAACAGCAGAGCTGAATTCTCCGGCGAAGAGCGGCGATGCCGCGCGTGTTCAGGGTTGCAACTCGGAAGTTCATTTAGGGTGTCGAGCAGAGTTTCTGGCGCGAGATAGCTTTTTATACAGGGTGTTGCTAGTGCCCCCTGTCAAAGCCATAAGCGCCGTGGCCATGGTGTCGATGGCCTTTCTCTGCTGGATGTTGGAGTTGGCCAGAAGCTTGTCCATGAGGCCATTATTAGTAATGGCTCGGAGGAGTTGTTCTCTCTCAAAGCCTACCTTCTGGACACTGGCGATGGCCTCAGAAGCTTTGGCGTTCTTCATAAGAGCGTCCATTTGTTTCTGGGCCAAATTTCGCTTATCCTGGGATAGAGGAAGCTCCTGGGTGTTATATGGTGGGCTGGAATCCTCGTTAGTCCGCTCAACTTCGTCGCTGGGTGGAGGGATTGCGACGGCTGTGGCGGTGGGGGGAGGAGGGATTTCAGAGAGAAAGAGAGTGTAAGTATATGTGGTGATTTTAGATGTACAGCTAATAAAGCAATAGAAATAGATAGGTATCCCATTCCATCGATCGATGAGATCTTTTCAAAATTATCTACAAGCAACGTACTTTCGACTCTAGACCTATCACAGGCTTACTTACAAGTAATGTTAGCGGAAGAAGCCAAAGCTGTTGTTAATATAAACACAACAAAGGGGCTGTTTTCTTATAAAAGACTACCATATGACGTAGTTGTAGCACCAAATAAATTTCAGAGGATTATGGAAGGTCTATTTGCTGATTTGCCAGGTGTGGCCTGCTACATAGATGATATTTTGGTTGCAGGAAAATACTTTGAAGATCATGAACAAATTTCGGATCTGGTGTTCAGAAGATTGCAAGAAAAAGGTTTAAAGTTGAACAGATATAAATGTAAATTTAAAAAGAAATCGGTGGAATATTTAGGGTTTAAAATGGATAAATATGGACTGCATCCCTTATAAAATGAAATTAAAGCAGTGATAGAGGCGCCTGAACCTAAAGAATGTTTCGCAATTAAGATCTTTAACAGGACTCTTAATTTATTATTATAGATTCATAAAGAATATAGCAAACATTTCAGCGCTATTCTATCAACTTTTGAATAAAAATTGTAGATGGAATTGGACGAAAGAATATCGAATGTTATTTAAAAGACGTAAATCATTATTAATGGACTATGGACTAGGCGTAATTCTGAGTCATAGAAATGATAGAAAGGAAGAATGCCCTATAGCTTTTGCTTCTAGAACTGAAGCGGAAAAACGTTTCTCTCAACTAGAAAAGAAAGCGTTGAGCATAACTTTTGGCGTTGAGAAATTCAGACAATCCTTACTGGGACGAAAATTTGTATTGGTCACAGACAACCGACCCTTAATTCATATATTTTCACCTCATAAACCAATTTTCATATGTGCATCATCCAGAATTAAAAGATGGTCCTTAAAATTAGCTGCATTTAATTATACTGTGGAATTCCGAAAAACTAGTGATAATTCCAATGTTGACGCATTGTCACGTCTTCCTTTAGAATCGAGTGTCAGGGAGTCTCTTGATGAAGACCAGGTACTTCTTCTCAGGAAGTTGAATGAGGTACCGTTCTCTTTTATGGAGGTGGCATATGAGACGCTCCAAGATAAAATACTGTCTATAGTATTAAGGAATGTTAGAGAAGGCAACTGTGTGGAAATTCACAAGGGTACCGAGAGAAAACGCACTAGCTCCTCATTATAAGATCAATGAGGAATTAAGTTTGGAGTTTGGTCGTATTCAATGGCGTGAAAAAGTGGTAATTCCCCAAAAATTAATATCTTTAATTTTAAATGACTTGCATGAAATACACATGGGGATTGTTAAAATGAAGATGATTGCCAGACTCTATTTTCTGGTGGCCAGGCATAGACAGTAACATCGGGGAGTTAACTAGAGAATGCAGAGTATGCCAAGAATCGGCAAGCATGCCCCCGGCTACCATCTCGGAATGGACTTGGCCCGAAAAACCGTGGCATCGACTTCATTTTGATCTAGGCGGTCCGTTCATGGGAAGAATGTTTTTGGTTCTCGTGGACGCATACCTAAAGTGGATAGAAATTTTATCATCAAATATATTACCAGCAAAACGATTATAAATCATCTTAGAGAAATATTTGCCAGATTTGGATTGCCCTAATTTTTGGTTACAGATAACGGAAGACAGTTTGTCTCCGGAGAATTCGAGCAATTTACCAAAATGAATGGTATACGGCACACTAAGTCCAGTCCGTATAAGCATAGTACAAATGGTTTAGCTGAGAGATATGTAAAAGAGTTTAAAAACCTTTTGAGAAAGAATAATGGGAAGGATGATTTAGAGACGAATCTACAAATGTTCTTATATGCTCATAGAGCATTCCCCCAAACTGTAATAAAGGAATTCCCCCGCGGAACTGCTAATGAAGAGAAGATTGAGATCAAGATTCTCGAATTTAATACCAAGATGGGAAATCCGCGAGAGGTATTTCATGAGGCCGTAAGAAGGCAGGAGCAGTTTACTACAGGTTGCGAAGTTTATATCCGCAACTATGCAACTGGACCTAAACGGTAAAGAGATCACCATTTTGAAATTATTGAGCTACCGTCACTACCTTATAAGTTGCGAGAGAGTCGTGTATAAGAGGCATATCAATCAATTGCGACCTGTGAGAAAGAAACAAGTGGAGACATGAAGTTTGATACTTCCTCGAACATCAGGAAAGAATCCTGTAGGTGGAATTCAGAAAGAAAGTGAAGTGGAGGTTCCAGAGGTTACATCAGGAAACGAAGAGGAGACAGCTGCTGTGCACGTACCCTCTTGCACTCCGTTGTGCAAGTGCCCGTCCGCAGTCCTAGACCTCAGAGAGCCAGGAAACCCACAGACCGACTGGAGTATTATTAAGGGGGGAGATGTGTTGTGTATGTAAATATATAAAGATTATGTGCATTCTTTAAAGCCTCGTTATGTAAGAATATATGCGTATATAAATTGGACATTTGTTGTTGGCCAAACGAAAAGAATAAGAGCTAAATAAAGAGTCATGGTCAAGTTTGAGTTGTTGTAAATCTAATTACAAGACAACATTAACGACATCCATCCTCACTGAAGACACAAAAGTTGCCTATTATGCAGATTATATAGCCATATGGCACACAAGTAGCAGTATAGAAATATCAGAAAAATACTGAACACATCAATGAGAGGACTGGAGAAGTGGGCAATGAAACTCAAAATGACAATAAACCCAATAAACACAAACCTATAGGTCTCCTTCACTGACAGGAAAAAAGGCATGAATTTAACTCCAAAATAAGCTTAAACAACCATATAATTGATAACATTTGATCTCCAAATTACCTAGATGTGATACTTGATGAGGAATTGCGATTTACAGAACACATAATTAGCACCTCAAATAGAGCTACCAGAAACCTAAACATTCTGAGAAGGCTATGTGGAACAAATTGGGGAGCAAAACCCAAAATTCTCAGAACAACATATATCACCTTAAAAATACCAATAATTGAATATGCAACACCTGTTTGGGCTCCCTCAAGTTCATCACTAAAACGAAGACTAGACAGTGTTCAAGCAAAAGCGGCCAAATTAATCACTGGTTCTGTTTCAAATACCAACAATTAGAAAATTCAGAGAGAAAGTGGTCTAGACCTACCTGAAAGAAGAAGACAATTAAAAACAATAAAATTCACCAATAGCTTAAAAACTAAAGAAACCGAACACATATGCCATAGAACCTATTTAAACTGGACACAAAAAGAAAGGCTCAAAAGATCTTCAACACTTCAGTACGATAACAATATTAGAAAGAGCATAAATATGAAACATAATGAATTTCAAATTCGAGAATAACCAATATTTCCTACCCCATTGCCATCAAATGTAATCATCAATCTTAACCTGAATGAACCCCGCAATAAAAAAAGAGAACGAAAACATACTTGAAAAGAAAGGACTTGGCACAATTGGTTTATGCGATCAGATAAACTATTTAACAGCATATACATATGGATCATCAGACCTTACCATAAGTTTTTGGAGGGGCTGGATTTAACATAATACTGCAAGATGGAACAAACATCAAAATCAAAGAAGGAGCAAGAAATATTTCGTCAAACTTCACTTGTGAACTGACAGCTATCTGGAAAGCTCTTGATGTAGCCTGAACCAACCATCCCTGCATCAAGCAGAAGGAATTATAATAAACCATACAACGACTTCATATCCTATCTAGAAGCAATTCAGAAGAGCAATACTATATTTACACAGAAAATACATTTGCTACTTACTCAACTGATATCATTGGAGAATAACTGCATTCTACAATGGATTCCTGCCAGTGTTTGGATCGGGGGTAATGAAATGGCAGTTGAATTTGCAAAGGAAGCCAGAAAGTTGAGCCAAAGGAAAGAACAAATGTCATTATTTGACGCTAATGCTTTTGCAAAATACAAGATAATTAAACAAAAAATAAGAAAAGATCAAAATGTGAAATAAACTCCGAGAGAAAAATGACAAACCTATAACAAGATTTAGAACAAAACATTATAAAGGATGACAATACATCCAGATGGCACAAGAACCTATAGAATATGAAACAACTGTCCTGGTGTGGAACTAACACATACCCACATATTCTCATTCCCGCAGCCTTGCAGAAAATTGACATAGACCCAGAGCAGCTGCTCTACACACCCAAGATAGTGTAAAATGCTGCTGCTGCTGTGATAGAGATGCATGGAGACATCTGAGGCTCTTTATTGGACACGACAAAAACAAAAACGGCATTCCAGAGTAAAATAAAGCATCAGAGATAGATAAATATTTTTCAAGTGAATTAAAATAAATATAATCGATACTCAGAGAGAGTTGAATTGAAAAAAATAGAAAATTATCATTTTCGAAATTTAAATAGCTGAGAGGATTCCAGCAAACCGCATCTAAAATATCAGGGTTTTTTTTTTGCTACATGTTTTAATTTGCATATACCTATTTTACATATCTCAGATTGTATTTAAAAATCGTTAACCATTTCTTCTAACTTTTGGCCTAATGGTGTTTTATTAATTTATCATTTGATATTATCAGGGTTCTTTCCTGGTATTCAAAAAGGAAAAATACGTGTCGTTCAGTTATATTTTTCAATTTATCAAACAATTTGGCCGCTGAATCGCTTATTCTGGTAGAGCACCATCTCTAGCAAATAAAGTTATAACTAAAATCAATTTAGAATTTTTCATTATTTGCCATAAAAAATCCCATTGCATCCTGAACACAATGGTGTTTACCGCATTGCTCTAGCGCAAATATTCGCGGAGTTATTAATTTTTAAAGTTGTGCGGGACTTTTGGATCACCCTGTATATTAGAAATAAATTAAAAGTAATAATACTGAAAGAATGTGTTTTGAAAATCAACAATTCGATGATGATAAATAACAAATAATATAAAATAAGAGAGCAACATTTGAAGGCAAACAATCTACGATTGCAAAATCGAATGATTAAAAAAAAATCTACTAATATTTGGAAAATAAAACGGTCATGTGAACATGTGAATGGTATATAGATATCTATTTATAGTTGAGTATCTTTGGAGGAGATAGCTTAAAACTTTACAACTGTAAACTCTGTTAGCCTATTATCTATATAAAAATATATTGCTACATCATGATATATATATTTTTTTTTCATCAAAATTATAATATTTTATAATTGATTTAAATAATAATATTATTAGCTTTTCAATGATTATGTATTATATTTCGACAGAGTATTTTTATTATTATGCATATTTGACAACATTTCTTCATGATTTTCCAAAGAAGGTCTTCCCTGTCGTGCGTCATCTTGGGTTGACTCTCTAACAGATTTGAAACGGGCAAGCCACTTAAACGTTTTTGATTGTGATAAGGCTGCTTCCCCGAACGCCAATTTCAATTTTTGACAAAATTTTATGCATTCCCTTTATTCACTTTTATAAGTTATAAAGTTGCTTGAAGGCGCGGAGATGCAACATGCATCATTGTAATATTATTTTGAGTTAGAACATCTTGTTCTGTTTTGAAAAAAAAAAAATCTAATATTACTACAAATGGAAATATGGTTGTTAAAACTAGTTCATTTGCATAGTTTTCTTTTTAATCACGTGACAGGGAAACCCAATCAGGTGAGACTTTGCGCAAGCAAGGTATGGTATAAAAGCACGGCGGGATGGCCGGCGCGAGGATTAGTAGAATTAGTAGGGTTTGTTAGAAGCGTTTAGAAGGATAGAAGTGCCTTAGCCTAGGAGTAGACGAACTCAAGCTCAAAAGAGAAGTTTATTATGAATGCCTGAGCCTAGGACATAAAGAACTCTAGCTCAGAAGAAGTTTATCATGAATGCATGAGCCTAGGACATGAAGAACGCTAGCTAAGAAGAAGTTTATTATGAATGCCTGTGCCTAGGGCATAAATAACTCTAACTCAGAAGAAAATAAGAAAAGGCAAAGGAAGTTTATAAGAAGCTGAATAGAAAGTGAATTGACTGAAAAGAAGTTCATAAGAAAAGGCTAAAGTTAGCAAAACGATTGATTGGCATAATAGCAGGATAATTGCTCCGAATGAAATAAGTTTAATTTTATGTATCATTTATCATTATCAACAAAGCTCATTATGGTAAAATCATAAAATCCTGTTGATCATTACCTTCAGAATATCACCTGCCTATCGCTACAGTAAGTTCAATAGTTAGAAACAAAGAGAGAGAGAGAGAGAGAAGAGAGAAGAGAGAGAGAGAGAGAGATTATTTAAATTATTAATATGCTTATTTAATATTTTCTCAATTCTTTCTTTTGTTGTTGTTTTTTATTGTTTTTGTTTCCACTTACTTTATTCCCAACAATGGTTAAAGGGAAGCATTGCTTACCTTTGAATCGCATGAGATGTTTGCTGTACTGTGGCTTACTATTAATTAATTATTTGTTTTGTTCAAATAATAGTGTCAAATTCAAAAGCTTTATTCACATGGAAAACAACAGATGTCCCTTGTTTTTATATCAAATTTATGTTTATTAATGCCTGTTCATATGTTTAATGTGATGGCAGGCTGAGGCGTTCCAAGGTCTGCGAGGACAATCCTGAACTGTGCTTCTTGACTCCTCGAGGAGAAGAGATCTGTGATGAAGATCCCGAGCTCTGCAAAAATGCCACCTTCATGAGCTACTATATGGTAAGCAGGATTCCTAACTAGGCAAAAATTTATCTTCACGAGATACTATATGGTAAGCAGGATTCCTAACTAGACAAATATTTACCTTCACGAGTTACTACAAGTAGGACCACTAATTCTACAATAACGCGACCTTCACGAGCTACTACAAATTATGTAGGATCACCATCTCTATAAAAACTCCACGTTCACGATCTATAACACGTTATATAATTAGGAACATTAAATCTACAAGAACACCTCCTTCACTAGCAACTACAAGTTGAGGAAGACCACTATTTCTACAAGAAAGCCGCATTAACGATCTATTACAACTTATTTTTTAAAGTAGGACCACTATATTTTTCTCTACAATAACAACATCTTCACGAGCTACTACAAGTTGAGTAGAATAATTAACTCTACAAAAACATCACGTTCACGAGATACTACAAGTAGGATTACTAACTCAAAAATAACGCTACGTTAACGAGATATTACAAGTTAATTATGACCACTAACTCTACAAGAGCGCACACTTCACGAGCTACTACGAGTAGGACTACTAACTCTACAAGAACGCCACGTTAACGATCTTCTGCAAGTTACGTAGTATCACTAACTCTCTAGAAAAAGGCCACGTTCACATGACACTACAAGGTAAGAAGGACCACACTAACCTGAAAATTCGACAACTTTGGATATTTCAAGGTAAGAGCAGTATACACCGTCATGCCTGGTAAGAATTCCTCTTTCATTAGTTATGGCAATAAATGTCTTTTCTTTTAAACTATCTTCATATAATACCTAATATTTAATGAATATTTCAAATATTCTACTTTGTAAAACTGACCCAAGAAATTTGTTCGTTCAAATTTTAGACACCTTATATTTAGAGTTCAAATACCATCTATATCGATACATTTTGTAATACTCAATTTTGTTAATGTATTTATTCTCACTTGATAATATGACTTGATAATATCACTTGGAAATATTAAAAGTTTTTTAATGAGATGGCCTAGATCCTCAGTGGTGAACCCTCTTAGCGTTTTCTCCAACGCCAACGGTTTTTAATTTAAACTGTGAAAATTAATTCAATTTTTCTGTTTTTAACTTAAACTGTGAAAATTGATTTAATATATTTCTATATTTCTCGAACATTTCCCGTCAAGTTTTATATTTGTATGTAAAAATGTAGGGGTGTTGGTGTGTTAGCTCGTCAAAATGGACAACCTGGGCTTCGAGCCTACCACAAACCTCCACTATCTTCATAAGTATGGCCACGCAGCAGAAAACCTGTTCAAAGAATGCTACAAGTCTTGGGCGCCCGAGGAACCATTCTGCACGTGAGTTGAATTAATTTATTATTCAATTTATGAAAGGGAAAATTAGAGAAAGCATATTTTAAATATATTATATATATGTATTTTTTTAATAAAATATTTATTTATGGATTGCTCTATTTTCAAAAAAAATGTATATATATAAAGATAATCTGCAGTATTTCGAATATTATCTATAGGGATCCTGGAGCGTAAATGACCTATAGAGAATTATTAATCATTTACTTGATCCCGGAATCCATAAGCATGTGACACTGCAGTCGTGGCAATAATACCAAAAATAGCTTAGATCATAATTAGCTTTAATTGAGCTTAAGGAATATATAAAACTAAATTTGATGAAGTACTACCCGACTTGAGGCGAATAGAATATAGAAAGAAAATAACTTATTTACATATGTACAAAAGATTTGACCCGGCCAACGGGAAACGGAAATATCTTTATTTACGGGGCTGCTAACCAGAATGGATGATTTTTGAGCCCCGATGGACGCATAGAGCGGAATATAAAGAGCACTATGTACATTTCACTGTTGGAGGGGCCTGGGGATATGTGGCCAGGGGATCATCGCCAGGTGAAGCCAGAAGAGCCAGGATGTAAAGGAGGATCAGTGGGGCAGTGTGGTGATCCGCGGAGATCAGGGGGAGGCAGAGACGGGTCCAATAGTATTGAGCCCAGGGGTGACCGTGGAGAGCAGACAGACCACAATGCTCTGTTGCAGCCAGGGCGGACAAAGTAAAACTCTCTCTTCACAAAGTAAAGAGAGAAAGAGAATATGGTTTTAAGGTCTATTAACTAAAGCGTATGATTTTTGAGAGCAAAATAATGTAGTAAGCAGACAAGCCGCAATGAAATATACCAAAGTAGCAAGGTGCTGCACGCAACCAAGGTTGTTCATAAAAGGTTAGATTCCCCAGGCCAGTGAAGATAAAAGAAAGACAGGTGTTGTTTAAATAAGAAGATTAGATAAAGAGGGATGATACAGCAATTGATAGGAAATATAGATTTTCCTTTTGTAAAAATAAAAATATAAAAGGTTTTAGATAGAATAAATTTGGTAATATATAAAAATTTTGAAATCGAGATCTTATATCAAGGATTACTAGTGAGGGTACCAGTACTAAGACAACCAACCACAAAAGTACACCAGAGATTGCATAGCGCGTTCTAATGGTTCGCTGCGTAAGTCGATTTCTCGAGCAGCCCGCGCCGTCGAATCGCCAAACCATTTCCCTCTGTCCTGGGGCTACAGTTACAGCGTCAAGGTCGATTACATACGCAGGGCAGGTCTCGAGGCACATCCCAGAGTTGCGTCTACGAGCGGCCGCTAATAACCGGTGTTAACCATGAGGCGAGGAGTCCGAGTCACTCAAGTGGTCGGAATCCTCCGCGCGGATACGTAGCTTAGGTCTATCAGAGGCCTTTAGGAACCCAAGGCAGGCACGCCAAGTGCTCCTGTTGAAAATAAAGTCTTTGAGTGACCGCGGAGTGTACCCCAATTCTTCTGCACAGGTGGAAAGAAGGGGGAATCTAAGGGCAACAAGGCTGCTGCACTCTAGCACGATGTGCGACAGAGTTTCTTCCCTGTCAGCGTCGCAGTAAGTTTAAAACACTCATTGGAGTGTGGCCAAAGCAGATGTGGATAGAAGGACCTAGATAGAGGAATCTGCTTTCCCATGCTTCATGCGCCCGGCCAATGATTTCCGATTTTACAAATGACAAAGGAGCGAGTTTGTAATAGCTTGGGTTAGCAGACTCAGTACCCCGCTTTTCAAGTGTGTCCGCAATGTCATTACCTACGATCCTACTGTGGCCCTTGATCCATTGTATGGTGCATCTGTTCCCATTGCGATTCAATCGCAATATCAGTAGCAGAGCTCTGTCGATAAGGTAATTACCAGTCTTAGAGTTCAGAATTGACTTCACGACTGAGAGGTTGTCCAGGAAGAATCCTAAGGTTAGATGATTTGGTAAAGTGGTTGCGTTTTCAAGTGCCTTAACCATTCCAAGGGCTTTCGCCTGAAAGACAGAACAATGAGGGGACAGGACATGAGATTCACATATTTCAGGTGCACAATCGAGACAAGAAAACCTGTACACGCCGGCGCCAACTCCATCTCTGGTTTTGAAACCAACTGTATAGTATGCCACGTGGAAGAAAAGAGCAGGAATATTACTGGGAGCGGAGTAATAGGGAGGGGGGGGGGTAAGGGAGAGGATGTGGAAAGGGAGGAGGCTCGAGTGGAATTTAAGCGTCATCCAATCCATACTTTTTCAGGTACTGCTCAGTTTTAACCGCGATTTCCAGATCAAGAGGAATAACTCTAGAGAGGGAGAAAACAGCAGCGTTTCTGGTTGATCTAAAAGCTCCACGAGCCCTCACTATGAAAGGCCTTTCAGCACTCAGTAGAACATTTAAGGAGCGTTGAGAAAGATTGGGAAACCATACCGCCGAGGCATAGGCAATGGCAGGAACAGCCACTTGCAGATACAGTGTTTTCAAGGCGCGGTAACCAAAACCAAAGTTGAGATTAGCAGCTGCGGTCAAACGCGGCAACATGTCGCCGACCTTGGCGCAGACTTTAACTACGTGCTGGTGTCAAGATAGACGTCGGTCAAATTTTACCCCAAGCACCTTAATTGAGTCGCACCAATGAATTGGTTGTCCGTGGATAACCAGATCCCGACTCGTTTCAGGTAGTCTCCCGTGTGGTCTGAGGAGGACCATAGCCTGAAACTTTCCCACGCTGAGTTCCAGTTTATGCAAACTGAACCACCTAGCGATCATATCTATGGTGTTTTGGGCCGCGGGAATTTGACTAGGTCGACATCCCGAGACCACCACGACAAGATCATCCGCGTAGGCTTGCGGGAAAACATTATTCCTATAATCCAGCTCGAGAATTTCGTCAAAAACAATATTCCAAAGTTAAGGGCCGAGAACTGAACCCCGAGGACATCCTTTGAAAACTCGTCGTGACACAATACAACCATTCATAGACGGTCTCACAACACGGTTACATAGAAACGAGTTTATCAGATGATAAATGTTTCTGGGACAAACGCTTTTGTGCAACGCTCTCAATATTTTGGAATGGAGCACGTTGTCAAAAGCGCCTTTAACATCAAAAGAAAGAAGAAGACAAGAATTCCTATTTTTAATCGTCAGGATTATAGTAGATTTAGATTTAAGAGTGCGGCTGTAGTAGATTTACAAGGCTCATATCCGAACTGGTTTGAGGGCGCTTTACACATCCTATTCGCCATCCACCGCAGCCTAGCAAATATTAGGCGCTCAAGGATCTTGCTGAAACCAGGCAGCATCGTGATTGGACAGTGTGATGCGAGAAAGTCCTCTACACTTCGCTTGGGAACGTCCGAAAATCTCAACTAGTTTTACGATAAGAATAGGTGGCAGGCCATCACTACCAGGATAATAAGATAAGTGCACCTTATCCGCTGTCAACAACAACTCGTTATCTGTAAATAAAGGATCGTTATCAGATAACGATGTGATGACTTTGCTTAAATCTTTATGTTCTATCATGGTATCGGGCAGGACGCGGCCGAAATAGTATTCTAACACATCATTTAAATGTGTCCCGCGGACCTTCAGTGAAGCCGCTACCAACTGGGAGTGCTGAGAGGGGTTTGTGCTTGAAATTTACCTAGATGAAACTAGATTCCACCCCAAGGGCTGATTTCGAAACGCGAGCAGGCTGCCCTCCAGGCTTCTTTCTTAGCTAGTTTCCTCGCATGGCGATATCTTGCCTTCAGTCTCTTGTAAAATACCTCCAGCACACTCTTAACGACTCCGCATGCTTTTATAAAGGCCCACTGTGCCTTTTGAGCGGATTCAAATCAGATTTACACTAAGAGATGGACTTGAAGTATTTATCACTTCTGGGACAGGATGGAATGGTGTTTAGACATGTGTGGAAAATCTATTCCCTGAGTAAATTAATTACATCTTCGAGGGAGGATGAAGCACGCACGTTTTCTAAAAAATATTAATATCTTCTATTTTTTGGCTGAAATTTTCAAAAATTCTATCCCAGTCAGCGCGACCAAAGCTGAAGTATAAATGCTAAATTTATTTAATTTAAATCTGATGTTGTCCTGTGAAGAGGGAGCGGAATTTATGTTAAAGACGAGGCGTTAAACACAACATTAACACTGGACAAATGAAACAAATGGACAATTTAAGGCTAGGATTTACTACAATGACCATAGCTCCTAACCTAGAGCTTGTAATAGGGCCATAGCAAACTCTGTTAGATGGAATTGGCAGCGATGTGATTTTGCCGCGTGTGGCTGGTAGCTCTTTTAAAAGTTTTAAATCTATGTTCTCCTTATGACAATCATTCAACACTGAATACAAATAGGGCTGAGAGCGTCTTATATTGGTTTTTAGATACTTGAAACAATTCATTTGACCATCAACTTATTGAATTGATCCTGGCATCTCGCATGTGCTTGCACATCATGGAGTTGGCATTGTTGTTGTCACCGCACGTGTGACACTTAAGCACGCTTTTATTTTCACAGGCAGTGGTAAAATGTGCACCCAACGGGAAATATCTTTATTAACGGGGCTGCTAACCAAAATAGAATGATTAATGGCCGCGTAAAGCGGAAAATATACAAACCACTAGGACCAGGCTGGGGAGGCTAGGGACAGGATCTCCGTCAGGGAAGAGGCAGGTTAGGCCGGATTGGCTCCGCGGAGGTCAGGAGGCAGGAAGAAGACGGAAGGACGAGAACTTTGCAGTTCTAGACATTGCTCTTGCCTCGTGGTCGGCAGAGCAAACGGAAATATCTTTATATACGGGGCTGCTAACCAGAATGAATGATTTTTGAGCCCCGATGGACGCATAAAGCGGAATATATACAAAGCACTGTTTGGAGGGGCCTGGGTGGCCAGGGGATAATCGCCAGGTGAGGCCAGAAGAGCCGGGATGTAGAGGAGGATCATGGGGGCAGGGTGGTGATCCGCAGAGATCAGGGGGAGGCTTAGACGGGTCCAATAGTATTGAGTCCAGGGGTGACCGTGGAGAGAAGACAGACCGTAATGCTCTGTTGCAGCCAGAACGGAGGCATATCCTACGGAAATATCTCTATTTACGGGGCTGCTAACCAAAATAAAAAGATTTTTGAACCCCAATGGCCGCGTCAAGCGGAATATATAAAACCACTATGACCAGGATGGAGAGGCTAGGGACAGGATCTCCATTAGGAAGAAAGCAGGTTAGGCCGGATTGGGTCCGCAGGGTTCACAGGGCAGGAAGAAGGAGGGAGGGCTATAACTCTGCAGCTCTAGCTCTCTGGCAGTTGGGCAAGACATTGATATTGCCTCGTGGTCGGCAGAGAGGCCCTTGGCTGAGCAGTTGGCGCACTTGGCCGTGCGCGGGTTGGCAAGAGTTGGACAGCTTCGGCCTTGGTGGTCACCAGAAGCGCAGTGGAAACAGGTGATTGTAGCCTTGGTGCACCTATCGGCGTTGTGGCCGTAGCCACAGCAGCGATAGCAGACGCGGACGCGGACAGACTCCTCGTAGCTCAGGATCACTTGGTCCACAATAATCCTGCCGCATATTCCAATGGCCATGTAGGAAGCCAAGTCCAGCTCGAAGAAGGCCGTGCAGGTGCCATTTCTGGTCGGAGATCTGTATGCCACTCGGACAGACTTGTCTTCAGGAAGCTGGCTGAGGGCATCGGTGGAAAGGAAGGCCTTGACAATGTCCTCATCCGCGGTTTCCGTCTCCACGTTAAAGAAGCAGATTTTTGGGATGAATTGCCTCAGTTACCGGACTTTCAGGCCTTGGAGCTTGTTGTCCAGAGCAGAGCTGACGGCAGGAATGGCCTCTGGAGTATTGGAGTACAGCACCAGTTTTCTCCTGGTGCGCAAAGATGCCCAGACGCCTTGGGGCAGAGTGAGGGCAGCGCGGACAGCTTTGAGGATGTCCCGTGGGTCAGCCTGCGGGTTATCTGCAATAACCACGATGTGAGCCGCAGATTTCTCTCCATTGAGGGTGCATTTGGCAACGGCAGGCTTGTGAACGCGGGGAGATGCAGGCTTGGATAGAACCAGTGATTTGGTCCTCTTTGTGGGAGAGTTTGGCGCCTCCGGCTGCTTCATCTTGGTTAGAGCAGTATCTGGCCTCTTGGGTGCAGGTGCTGCCACAGGGACAGCAGCTGGAGCGGGCGTGGCAGGTTTGATGGGCTCGGTCCGAGCGCTAAAGTCCTTGCACGTGGGAGCAAGGGCAGTTTGAGTGGTTTGGCAGATTTTCTTGGGCATTTGGGCATCCATGATTTCCAGCTCTAGGAAGTCATTCACGGTGCCCGAGAGGTTCTTCACATCCCTAACTAGGCACTTGATTATTTCCGTACGCTGCTCAATGAAGCGGACAAGGTCCAGGTGAAGAGCTGCTAGGGAGGGCTGGCCGAGGGATTGCAGGATTTGGTAGTGGCGGGAGATGACCATGTTGTCTTCCTCAACAAGAGCCGCGATGTCAACTGAGGGTTGAGAGGGCTTGCTGGCTTCTTCTCTTCTTCTTCCAGGAAACATGCCCCGAGAGCGTCGGAGCGTTGAAGAAGATCGGAGAATCGAATATGTTTTTTAAGAGCGTTGCGAGTCAGAGCCTACGGAAATATCTTTATTTACGGGGCTGCTAACCAAAATGAATGATCTTTGAGCTCCGATGGACGCATAAAGTGAAATATAGATAAAGCACAGTTGGAGGGGCCTGGGGATGGGTGGCCAAGGGATCATCGCCAGGTGAGGCCAGGAAAGCCGGCATCTAGAGGAGGACCAGGGGGGCAGTGTGGTGATCCGAGGAGATCAGGGGGAGGCAATGACGGGTTCCAATAGTGTTGAGCCCATGGGTGACCGTGGAGAGCAGACATACCGCAATGCTTAAAGTGTATGATTTTTAAGCCCAAAATAATGTAGCAGGAAGACAAGTCGCAATGCACTATATCAAAGTACCAAGGTGCTGCACGCAACCAAGGTTGTTCAAAAAGGTTAGATTCCCCAGGCCAGGGAAAATAAAAAAGACAGCTGTTGTTTAAATAAGAATATTAGATAAAGCAAGAATGAATCAGCAACTGATGGGAAAAGATAGATTTTCTTTTTGTAAAAAAATAAATATATAAAAAGTTTTAGATAAGATTATTGGTGAGGGTACCAGTACTAAGACAGCCAACCAGAAAGGTACACCATAGATTGCATAGGGCGTTCAAATGGGTCGCTGCGTAAGTCGCTTTCTCGAGCAGCCCGCGCCGTCGAATCGCCAAACCATTTTCCCTCTGTCCTTTGGTTACAGAGACAGTTTCAGAGGCGATCACATACGCAGGGCAGGTCGCGAAACCGATCTTAAACAGCGGCACAGGCCAGAGTTGCGTCTATGAGCGGCTGCTAACCATGAGGTGAAGAGTCCGAGACACTCAGGTGATCGGAATCCTCCGCGCGGACGCGTGGCTTAAGTCTATCAGAGGCCTTTAGGAACTCCGGGCAGGCTCGCCAAGTGCTCCTGTTAAAAATAAAGTCTTTGAGTGACCCCGCGGAGTGTACCCTAATTCTTCTGCACAAGTGGTAAGAAGGGGGAATCTAAGGGCATCAAGGCTGCTGCACTCAATCACGATGTGAGACAGAGTTTCTTCCCTGTCAGCGTCGCAGTAAGGGCAGGAAGGATCGTCAATGACGCCTATCCTGTGGGCGAAACTGTCCGTCCTCGTGTGTCCCGATAGCAGGCCAATCACAATGTGCTCGCTAGGGACGATGTACCCATACCTTTTGTCTCATTGGCCTAAGGCCAAAGCGGGTGTGGATAGAAGGAGCAAGAGAAAGGAATCTGCTTTCCCATGCTTCAAGCGCCCGGCCGTAGATTGCCGATTTTACAAACGACAAAGGAGCGAGTTTGTAACAGTTTGGGTCAGCAGACTCAGCACCCCGCATTGCAAGTGTGTCCGCAATGTCATTACCCACGTTCCCACTGTGGACCTTGATCCATTGTATGGTGTATCTGTTCCCATTGCGATTTAATCGCGATATCAGTATCAGAGCTCTGTCGATAAGGTAATTACCAGTCTTAGAGTTCAGAATTGACTTCACGACTGAGAGGTTGTCCAGGATGAATCCTAAGGATAGATGATTTGGTAAAGTGGTTGCGTTTTCAAGTGCCTCAACCATTCCAAGGGCTTCCACCTGAAATACCGAACAATGGGGGGACAGGACATGAGATTAACTTATTTCAGGTGCACAATCGAAACAAGATAACCTGTACACGCCGGCCCCAACTCCATCTCTGGTTTTGAAACCAACTGTATAGTATGCCACGTGGAAGAAAAGAGCAGGAATATTACTGGGAACGGAGTAATAGGGAGGGGGGGGGGGGTAAGGGAGAGGATGTGGAAAGGGAGGAGGCTCGAGTGGGATTTCAGCGTTAACCAATCCATACTTTTCAAGGTATAGCTCAGTTTTAGCCGATATTTCCAGATCGAGAGGAAGGACTCTAGAGAGGGAGATAAGAGCAGCGTTGTTGGTTGATCTGAAAGCTCTACAAGCTCTCACTAGGAAAGGCCTTTGAGCACTCAATAGAACATTTAAGGAGCGTTGAGAAAGATTAGGAAACCATACCGCCGAGGCATAGGCAATGGCTGGAATAACCACTTGCAGATACAGAGTTCTCAAGGCGCGGTAACCAAAGCCAAAGTTGAGATTAGCGGCTGCGGTCAAACGGGGCAACATGCCACGGACCTTGGCGCTGACTTCAACTACGTGCGATTGGAAAGATAGACGTTGGTAAAATCTCACTCCCAGCACCTTAATTGAGTCGTTTATTTTTTTAAATTAAATATCAAAAGTTAGGGAATTTTAAATATATATATAAGATGGAAATGTGAAGCTATAGGGTATTGTGGTCATTAACAAAAATAAATAGTGGAAATATGATAATGATAAAGATTAGTTTAATAAAATATTGAAGATGTCAGAAATAGGTAATATTGTGTGTTGTTTTCTTGGCCGATATCTGCATATGGTGTATTAAAAACTAATATGGTGCTTACGGTTTAACTTAATTACAAATGTTTAAAAGTAAAATATGGAATAAGATATATTCAGTATGACTAAATCTCCAAAGTAAAATGAAAGTTTGAAAGGTTTAAAGGTGTGGTGTAATTTAAAGGGCAAAAACAGCTATGGTAAAATTATATTTAAAACTGATTGACGAATAGGATATAACTATAAGAAAATATAGGTATTAAATATTGAATGCGAAAACTAAAATAGCCGAGAAGTGGTAGTATGAAAGACAGGGATATAAACCAACAATAAAGTATGTCACAGAATGATCCAATACAGTATTAGAGCTCTGAGAAGCGGTCTGGTGGATTAAATTGGCGAAACCGCTGGGAGGGTTCACCACTGATGAGCCAAGCCCTCCCAATATATTTTTTCAACGCAGTGAGGACAGTAGAAGTTCGTTTTATATATAAAAGAAACATTCGCGCTTTTAAATCCTTTTATTTTATATGTATAGATGGCGCGTTATTGCTTTGTGTTAAAAGTATGTCACGTTAGGATTATCAGGATGCAGGTGGGAATAGCAGATTCGAGGTAGGGATCAAGGTGGAGGATAGGTGTAAGGGCGGGGACGGCGTTCAATTTTGAAAGATAAGGACTTGGCGGAGAGAAGGTGGCAGAGAGTAGTGGTATTTTTAGATCAAAGGGGAGCGTCCTCATCAGTGCAATGGAGGTAAGGGTTGGTGTCGTGTGGAAGCCGCGGATGGTGTTGATCGAAGTAGGCTTCTACCAGCCCTGGATTTAGTGGCCTCACCCCAAATGGCTGCCGCATATGTAAGGGTAGGTTCGAAAACTGCGGTTTACATTAACCGGCGGGCCTAGAAGCCCAGTCCATAGTATGCGTTCGCGCAGGAGTGTGGTCGAGGAAAGAGGTTAAAAATTTTGAGCAGATATGGTTAAGGTGGGATGAAAACGAGAGGCCAGAGTCAAATTTGACCCCGAGGATTGTCATTTTTAAAGGCAAGGGATCGGGATGAAATTTAATGGAGGGATGGGTTGTGGAAAATATTAGGAGGATGAAAAATTTGTTTGGAGAAAGTTTAAATATCAAGGCACCAAGTGTTGGTGAGATCGAGGGATGTCTGTGCGGTGGAGGGAAGAGTGTCAGGATGTCCTGTGATAACCAACTGGCTATCATCAGCACACAAAGGATTGGATATGTACGCCCTGTGGAAATAGAAAGGAAAGAACAGATTCAAAGAAGTTGTTCCATAGGATAGGACCACTCTTGGATCCCTGTGCACATCCTCTAGAGGGGAAGACGGATCGCGAATGAACTCTGTAGGTAAAACTGGCTGAAGGGTTAAACAGGAAGGAGCCATACATGTTGATTAAGGAGGGAGGAAGGTTCAGAGAATGTAGGCGATGGGATAGGGCCTGGATCCAAAGTTGATCAAAAGCAGAGGTGATGTCCAAGTTGATCAATAGGCAGCATTGGAAGTCGTGTATTGCCTTCTTAATTTTTCCCTTGAGTAGAAAAAGTGCATCGACTGTGGATATCCCCCGGCGGAAACCAAATTGAAGAGGTTTAAAGAGAGAGTTGGTTTCCCGGAAATATATAAGGCGGTAGCATAAAAGGCTCTCGAGAATCTAACTAAAGGCGGAAAATATCAAAGCAATCTCCTCCAAAGATACTGAACTATAGATAGCGATCTATATACCAAATTTACGTTATTTTTTGTTTCGTGTTATTTTATATATTTTACACTTATTTTTATTTTACAAATATTGGTAATTATATATATTTTTTAATTCATTCAATTATCGAATCTCTTTGATTCTTTGCTTTCAAATTTTACTTTATTTATTTATCATTAACAATTTTTTTTTTGTTCACAAAACATGTGCGTTTGTTTTATTGAATTGTATTGTGGCAAGGGAATAATTCATTATTTAATTTAATATTATTCGATGAAAATATTTTACAGATTATAAAAATATATATTACTCCGTATTTGTAAAATCATCTTAAAAATATTTATTTGCTTGCTTGTTCAAGATTCCCTAGCGGTAGATAGTTGGGAGTTAATTTGTTAATATTTGTCGACTACTCGTGGTGACGTTATCAATAAATACTTTCACATCTCCAGATATACAAATAATTGATATCTACTCTACAACTGGTGGAGAAGCTGGACCGATATCCATTAAGAAATAAAAGGAAGATTGATTCTGTTGTACCAGAAGAAACTTCTATGAATGTAAAGACGGAAGATACCCAGGTAAGCAACTACTTTGTTCAACATCTGCCAAGGAACCCTTCCATTTTCTCCGGGGAGGGTGGAGAAGATCTCCAAAAATGGTTAAAAGGGTATGAACGTGTGGCAAGATACAACCATTGGGAAAACCCTTTGTCTCACTAAAGTTTATTTTTTTCTGTCTGGAATTGCTCTAAAATGGTTCGAGAACAACGAAGAAAGCCTCCAGAGTTGGAAGGAATTCACATATAAATTAGAGAATGTGCTCGGAAAAAAAAAATTCAAAATTGTAAGCGGAGAAGAAACTTAAAACACGAAGGCAATTAAAAGGTGAGCGTGCCGAATTTTACATCCAGGATGTCCTGTGCTTGTGCAAAGAGGTTGATCCTCAAATGAGCGAGGAAGTTAAAATCTCCCACCTCATGAAGGGGATAGCGGAGGAGCTTTATCAAGCACTCCTACCGAGGGATATACAGAGCATCAAGCAATTCATTATAGAATGTCGCCGTCTCGAAGCGCTCCGTCGTTGGCGAGTTACCCCAAACAGGTACGAGCGCTTACCAAATGTAGCCTCTCTCTGTGACCAGGATGACGAAGAAGATCTGTCATCGCTGATCCGAAAAGTTGTTCGCGAGGGGATAGAGCAAGCATTGAACTCTCTTCCAAGAGGAGCCTAAAATCGTTGCCATTGAAGATTTAGTGAGGGAAGAGATTGTAAAGACCTTGGCACCTAGATCAAAACCTACAATAAGTCACCTTCAAGCACGCAGGCCGGTATCAAATCCTAGATTCGAGGTTCAACCTAGAAACCTGGAATGAGCTATTAAAGCTGCTTGCCAGACAGAATGTGTGAGGTAGCAACAGACTATTCTTCGGTCAACAACAACAACACAGGCTGCCAATGTAGACCAAGTCTATGATAAAAAGTTACCACCAAGAAGGTTGAATTCTACATTTGGGAAAAGAGAGGCTTTAAAAGAAAAGTAAATTTCAGAAGTGGAGCAAGCCTGAAAAATCTGGATGTATAAGATGTGGTGCTTCGAAATTCCATCCATATAAACACTGCCTAGAAAAGAAGGTTAAATGCCATAAATGTAAAAAGGTAGGACACTTTGCAAAGGTGTGCTACAATAAAACAGTAGGACAAGTCACCCAAGGTGATGACTACCATTTTTTTGGTAATATCTATGAGAATGGACAAAACTCAAATGATTGGCAAGTTTATGTAAAAGTAGATAAGAGATTAAAATACTTTTTTAAAATGGATACAGGAGCGGATGTAAATATAATACTCCAAGAGATTTATTTTAAATATTTTGCTCACAAGAAGTTATGCAAACCTGATATTCAACTTTTAGGACCTAGACAAGTTAAATTACATGTAATGGGAAAATTCACAGCTTTGATATCAAAAGATGGGAGAGGCATCCCTGGAGAAATATGTTTTGTTCCTCAACTAATGCAACCACTCTTGAGCGGAAAAGCCAGTGAATCTCTAAACCTAATCAAAAGACTTCGGTCAATTGAGAAAAGAAATTCGCTTAATCCTTTTGAAGAATATCCAAAGCTTTTCACAGGACTCGGAACACTCCAAGGGAGCTACACAATTAAATTGAAGGATGAATCGCAGCCTCATGCTATATATACTCTCAGAAAAATACCTATTCCACTTTTAAATAGAACAAAAGAACAACTTGATCAAATGGTTGAAAAAGGAGTAATCGAAAAGTTAAAGCAACCAACGGATTGGTGTGCTCCAATGGTCATTGTGCTCAAACCGTCTTCTAATGATCTAAGGATTTGTGTATATCTGACAGCTCTAAACAAGATTATAAAAAAGGGCGTACCTGGATCTGTAAAAGAAAAAAAAAACAATTTTTTTCTCAAAATATTTCGAGAGATTGCTCCCTCTTTATCAATTTATTGTACAGTGAATTTAATTAACAATTTATTGTACATCATATGGAAACAAATTTGTCATTGGTCAAAAATAATTATTAATAATGATAAAAAAAAATAATAAATAATATAATAAAATATTTTGAAAATTAAAGGTTTTTTTGTAATGCAGTATTTTTTAATGTTTTTCAAACGAAATTTAAGGAAATAAAAATAAGAAACAAATTAAATTGACTGCGATTATTAGAAAAAAAAAAGTTAAAAGAGACAAATAAGGTTCGGGGATTTCTTCGTATCTATTTACACTAGCAGCGTCCTTCATTGATGCTATGGCCTCCAGGAACTTCCTCTGGTGCGAGTTCTGGATGCCCCTGTAAATAGTGGAAGTATTTTCCCAATCTGGCTGATGTCCCGATCGGAGACCATGCTCCACCATGGCAAACCTTTCTTTTGCATACTTCCAAGAAGATTTGTGTTCTTGGAGTCTGGTCCCAAGGAAACGGCCTGTCTCTCCAATATAGGATACATTGCAGCTTTTGCATGGGATCCTATACACAACGTCCTTTGTGTTCCCTATCTCCACTTTCTGTTTTGTTATTGTATTTCGGACTATAGTTTTTAAAGATGGTGCATTTTTGAAAACAGTGGTTATTCCAGAATTTTTTAAAATATGAGCTATTTTCTCAGCTCCTGCTCCATATGGCATTAATAAATATAAATGTATAATGCCATATGGAGCAGGAGCTGAGAAAATAGCTCATATTTTAAAAAATTCTGGAATAACCACTGTTTTCAAAAATGCACCATCTTTAAAAACTATAGTCCGAAATACAATAACAAAACAGAAAGTGGAGATAGGGAACACAAAGGACGTTGTGTATAGGATCCCATGCAAAAGCTGCAATGTATCCTACATTGGAGAGACAGGCCGTTTCCTTGGGACCAGACTCCAAGAACACAAATCTTCTTGGAAGTATGCAAAATAAAGGTTTGCCATGGTGGAGCATGGTCTCCGATCGGGACATCAGCCAGATTGGGAAAATACAGGGTGATCCAAAAGTCCCGCACTATTTTAAAAATTAATAACTCCGCGAATATTTGCGCTAGAGCAATGCGGTAAACACCATTGTGTTCAGGATGCAATGGGATTTTTTATGGCAAATAATGAAAAATTCGAAATTGATTTTAGTTACAATTTTATTCGCCAGATGGCGCACTACCAGAATAAGAGATTTAGCGGCCAAATTGTTTGATAAATTGAAAAATATAACTGATCGACACGTATTTTTCCTTTTTGAATACCAGGAAAGAACCCTAATAATATCAAATAACAAATTAATAAAACACCACTTCGCCAAAAGTATGAAGAATTGGTTAACGATTTTTAAATACAATCAGAGATATGTAAAATAGGTAAATGCAAATTAAAACATGTAGCGAAAAAGAAATGATATTTTAGATACGGTTTGTTTCCGAAGATAATACATTTCTAATATTTTTAATTCAACTCTCCCTCATACTGTACACAATTTTAAAGAATGTGTCCTCTCAAATAAAAATATTTTTTAAATCGACCTTTTGCGTTGAAAAACGTGTTAGTAAAATCATTTTGTATTATTTTTTTGCACAAAATTTCTAAAGTTATTGGTGTACAGAAAATATTCCTTATGCGAAATACTAAACATAAGGGGATAATTTGTGTGTACCAGTGTTATTTGAGGAGTTATAACACTCTGGTTTGCACGACATAATATGTGAGCAAATGACAAACAAAAAATTACTGTTCACAAAAAAAAAAGTTAAGATGTGAGGACAGCATTTATTATCCCCATATCCCAACACAAAGAGCGGCAAAATATTGGTAGATAATATAATACATGGCAGCTTATATAACACATGAGGTAACTGCCTTCTCTCTTGTATTAGGTCACAATCCTTGCTCAATGTAGCACCCTTCATTCTCAATCACCGCCTGCAGACGATAAATGACAGAATGGACAGCATTAAATAACATATCTGTTGAAATTGATAAAACGTGCCATCTGATAGAAGCCTTCAACATGGCCAATATGGTAGGCCAGCATCGATAAACACACGATTTAATGTACCCCCATAAACAAAAATCGCAAGGCGTCAAGTCTGGTTATCTTGGAGGCCACTGGTATATGGCGACTTATCCCACGAATTTCACCGAACGTATCCTTCAGCAATTGTTTGGCACCGCGGGAGATATGAGGAGGTCCTCCAACTTTCATGAATGTTATTTCGCTTAGTGCTTTTTCCCTGCAATATGGGAATACCCTTTTCTCTCAAAAGTTGAACATAACGTTCACCAGTTACAAAAACGGTTTTAAAAGTTCTTCCATTGATTTTTCAAAGAAAAATGGCCCAATAATAAAAGAAGAAGTGAACCCACACAAAACTGTAACTCTAGGCTGATAAAGTGGCATTTCTGTAAAAATCCTAGGGTTTTCTGTTGCCCAAAAGCGGCTGTTTTGAATGTTAAATTCTCCTTTTAGAGAAAAGTGAGCATCACCTGTCCACAGAACATTCGACAGCCAGTTTTCATCACTATCAATTTGCCGGAAAACCCATGCAGCGAATTCTTGACGCATCTCAAAATCGCCAAATTTCAGCTCGTTATATCTTTGAATTTTGTATGGGTACACACAATAGAGACATTAAGTGAAGCCTCTTCGGATATCACAATCATACACGGCGATTTTAACGCCAAAAGTTCAACTTGGGGATCATCTGTCCAGGATAACAAAGGTCACCGACCTCGACCTTACACCATTAAATAAGGGAGAGAACACCTATCTATTCAAGTCCACAGGCACAGAATCCGCAATAGACATCACAGCGATAAATTTCAACATCGCACCCACAACACAATGGAAAATCCTGAGAGGTGCAATCAGTGACCACAGACGAATTTTAACAACCCTAAACTTCAAAATTGAGAATGTCCAATAGAATAAAAGAACATGGAACTTTAGGAAAGCTGACTTGAAAAAATTCACAGAAAAGCTTGAAAAACTGTGCAACGAAAAATTGAATTACAGAACGCTTGACAAAAACTTGGAAAACTTCTCTTCGAATATATCAAAAGCTGCAAAAGCATCGATACCTAGAGGTAGACGTAAAGACCTGTGGATACCTTACTGGAAGGACCACAACATCGAGGCAATGATTTTAGAGAGAGAGACAATATCAATGAACTTCTTAAAAAAATAAAACAGAAGAAAAGAGAAAGGAACACGTTGAAATTAGTCACAAAATATAACAAGAAATTTGGATATGCAAACAAGAAAAATGGCAGATTTCTGCGAAAAGATGGATCCAAAAAAGGACAGCCAACACTGGAATATGATTAGAGTGTTAGAAAACAATCAAAACCAACACCAATCCTCCAATACTCTAACCGATATGAATAGAACAGCGAAAAAACGAGAACAAACAGATGGCTAACATAATTGCTGAATATCTTTCAAGCACTTCCCTACTAAAATATAGGAATGAAGACAGGACTCTAAAAATAATATAAACCAGTTAGTTAAACAAGCAAGAAACTTCCATCAACAAGATATTTTCTCGAAAGACTTCACACTGGATGAGCTAAACTCATCAATAAAAAAATCCAAGAGGTCACCAAGAGATAATCTAATGTTTGGTCAAATGATTAAACACTTTGAAGACAAAGCTAATAAACAACTCCTACGAATACTAAACATTTCATGGTAAACTGGTAAACTACCAAAGAATTGGAAGATATCAATTACTGTGCCAATACTGAAACCAAACAAAGATGCCAAGAAATCCAAGAACTATCGGCCAATTGCTCTCACCAGCATACTTTGTAAAATAACAGAACGAATTATCCACTCTAGGCTCATAGTCTGGCTCACTAACAATAATAAAATAAACTCTACCAAACTGCCTATAGATCCCAGCACTGTACGACTGATCAACTGTTCTACTTCTGTCAATCAATAATAGATTATTTCCAGGAAAAACCGCCAAAGAAGACCACGGCTATATTCCTTGATATGACCTCAGCTTTTGATCGAGTATGGAGGGAGAAATTACGTGAAAAGCTGCACAACATCGGAGTAAGAGGAAAAACCTTAACCTGGATTGCATACTTCTTAAGGGGAAGAAGGTTAAAGGTTTGGGTCAATGGATAATTTTCCAAGGAAGGAAGAACATGGGCTGGTGTAACTCAGGGATCTGTGCTCAGTCCTCTACTCTATCTGCTATATATTAACGACATCCATCCTTACCTCACTGAAGACTCAAAGGTTGCCTGTTATGCAGACGATATAGCCATATGGCACACAAGTAGCAGCATAGAAAAATCGTAAAAATACTGAACACATCAATGAGAGGACTGGAGAAGTGGGCAATGGAACTCCAAATGACCATAAACCCAATAAAACCAAACCTATGCGTCTTCTCCACTGACAGGGAAAAAGGCATAAATATAACCACAAAATAAGCATAAACAAACAAATAATTGATAAAATTAGAAATCCAAAATACCTAGGTGTGATACTGCAGTCCTGGATCTTTCCAGTTGGTCTCGAGGACCACGCCATCACCATCTCCTCAGCGGCGAAGTCCGCGATCTACATTTTCATCGTATATTGCAAAATGCGTGGTGTCGCTGGAGACCCACTGGCGATTCTCCACCAAACTCTGCAGCGCTGGTAGAGGCGCCATATTCATTGTACATAGTGTATATAATGCATATTATCTTTTTTAAATAGTGCAGACTGTGCACTTTGCATGTATTGACAAGATAGCAATAAAATTATTTTAACTGTCATTGATGAGGAATTGGAATTTTCAAAACACATAATTAGCACCTCAAATATAGCTACCAGAAAACTAAACATTCTGAGATGGCTATGTGGAACAAATTGGGAAGAAAAAACCAGAATTCTCAGAACAACATATATCACCTTAATAAGGCCGATAATGGAATATGCAACACCGGTCTGGGCTCCCTCAAGCTCATCACTTAGGTAAGACTAGACAGTGTTCAAGCAAAAGCGGCCAAAATAATCACTGGTGCTGTTTCATCCACCAACAATGAGAAAATTCAGAGAGAATGTGTTCTAGACCTTCTCGCTCGAAAGCAGAAGATAAAATAAAAACAACTTGGATCGGCACTTCGGAAACGAGGAACCAGAGGACGAGATCTCTCTGAATACTTGTGGTTTGGTGGATCCGCCCTTTTCTGAGAATGAGGTGAAACTTACGGCTTTCAAGTTCGGGAAAAGGAAATCTCCTGGCCCCGAAGGGATCGATAACACGGTCGTGAAAGCCCTGTTAAGAATGCACCCATCACTTCTTGCCAGGTTTTTCAATAGGTGTCTGGACACTGGTACTTTTCCTGAGGCATGGAAGGTTGCTCGAGTAGTGCTTCTCGAAAAGTCTGGTAGAAAGGGTAATTATCCTTATGAATATCGCCCGCTTTCTTTACTAGTGTGTCTAGGTATGGTCCTGGATAGCCTACTAGCTCAGCGACTGAAGCACTGGCTAGAGATTAATGAGCTCCTTTCCTCTTTCCAACATGGTTTTAGGGAAGGGAACTCCACAACCACAGCTCTGAACGAGGTGTTAGAGGGGGTTGAGATGGGCTTAAATAAGGGTGCTTGGGTTCTTTTCGTGGCCCTGGACATTGATGGTGCGTTCAACTCCATGAGCTGGAACAAGCCGATGAGAAATTTGATGGACATGGGTTGTTCTGATAATTTGTGCAGCTTGGTTCGTGACTTCCTGAGGGATAGACGGATTAGCCTCAGATTTGGTGGGCGGAAGTTGGAAAGAAACTGTGCTAGGGGTTGCCCCCAGGGCTCTTTCTGCAGACCTATTCTGTGGAATATCCTGGTAAACACCGTTTTCCAGGAGGAGCTCCCTGAGGGAGCCAGGCTGGTTCTCTATGCTGACGACCAGTTTCTCATCATTGAGGCTGCTTCAAGAGCGAAAGCTGAGAAGTGTGTTGAAGCTTCTTTCCAAATCCTCTCGAATTGGGCCCATGACTCTGGCCTTAAGTTCAATGTCTCCAAAACTAAAGCCCTCAGCTTTAAACCTAGGGACATAAGAACTAGAAGGAAAGGGATCAAATGGGAGCACAAGCCGGCTATCCGGATGAAAGGACGGAGGGTAGTCATGGGGGTGGTCATTGATGACAAGATGGGTTGGCAATACCAGGCGGAGGAGATGGTGGCGAGAGGTAGGGAGGCGTTGTGCAGGCCTGTCCTGGTTGGCTCTCAACGGGGGGGAGAAGGAGGGTACTATTTTTAGGAACCTCTGCCTCTCCTGTGTCGAGCCAATCCTGCTATAACAGGGATCAGAAGGTGGCAAAAACTCTAGAGAGCGTGCAGAGGACAGCGGCACTCAGAATCACAGGGGGATATCGCACTACCAGCAGTGAGGCCTTTTTGGTCCTCGCTGGGCTTATTCCCCTGGGATTGAAACTAGAGGAGGAGACCATCAGACAGAAGATCTGGGAGAACAGGGAAGATGCCCTAGGACTTGAAGCGGGTGCCCTGGAATGGAAGAGGGACCCAAGGAGGCCTCCGCAGTGGTTGCCAAAGTGGAATTGGAGTCCTGGAGGGCCGACAGGGATTGGCACGGAGGTTTTCACTGATGGTAGTAAGTCTGGAACCAATACTGGAGCTGAAGTAGTGATTTTCACTAATGGAAAGCTGATCTTCCAAGAAAGCTAAACACTCAGAGTGGACGAATTGGTCTTTTCAGCCGAGCTGGTTGCGATCAGGGTAGCCCTCAGAGTGTGTGCCGAGAAGAACTTCAGCCCGGACCGCCTCTATTCAGATTGTATGTCGGCCCTCGTCGCCATCAATCTGGTGAAAGGGCAACTCGCGCATCAAATAATCCAGGAGCTGGAGATGACAACGCGGGCTCCGGAGCTCTATTGGGTTAGGAGACACAGGCTCATCGAAGGTAATGAGTTCGCAGACAGGCTCACTAAGGCAGGATGCTTTAGAGATAGATCATTGAGGACCCCAGTGACCAAGAAAGAAGTTTATAGGAGGATCAGGGGGCACGTCCAGGACATATGGTTGGACAGATGGAGGAACAGTGTGAAGGGGAGAGAGGTATATATATATTCAATTGGGTAACAACACCCAAGTACCTCTGTAAGGTAATGTCCCACAAATTCATTAGGGTAGTTCGGGACAAGGGCCCTTTCCCAGGAGTCTCCACAGATTTAAAATTAAGAGAAACCCTGATTGCGTCTATGAAGAAAGGGATGTGGATGCACGCCACTACGTCTTGGATTGTCCAAGGGTAGTGGGTGTGCAGGAAGAGAGAAGGAGGGCGAGGGGCGCGATCGAGAGTAAGCTGCTGAGAAACCACAGCAAGCTTCTTGAGAAAGCCCACGACGTGGCAGCTGAGCTTTTCCTCAGCTGTTAGTGAACAGAGTCGACCGGGGGCCGCCTCCCCGCGGTCCCTGCTGGACACAGTAGATAGTGTCCTCTTTTGCTGTATTAAAGGCCACCGGTATAGAAATCCTTCCAGACACGTTGTCTGGGAGGTGGTGTTTCCAGGTACAATGTCCAAGCACTAGCTTTGGATATCGTTACTTGGCTTATGAGTTGAACAGAATAGCAGCGAAGTGCATGCTTCGGATGCCGGCTTGTGGACCGAAAGGTCTGGGTGGCAATCTGCTTCTAGGGTGTACCAACTGTGCTTAGGTGGGATCCTCCAGTTCTTGTTTATTTTTGTTTTGGCTACGGTTTCTATTTCTTTAAAAGTAAGTTTATTTTTCTGTAGCAAGGTTTCTTTTGTGCCTTTTTTCGCTAGCGCATCAGCAGCTTCATTGCCTTCAATGCTAACATGTAAGGGTATCCATTGAAGGTGAATTTTTGAGGTATTGAGAGATTTTGGAGATAACCAATTATGTTCCTGCTTACTTTGTCTCTAAGTTCCCTTGTGTGACTCAAGTGTTGTATTGCACTTCGACTATCAGTAAGAATCCATATATCGTGATGTTTAGTGTTTCTGATGGATTTTAAGGCTTCATAGATGGCTATAAGTTCTGATCTGAAGACTGAGCAAAAATCTGGGTTTCTTCTGTTTATTTTCTCATTGCCATTTGTGGTTTTAATGAGAGAGTCACTGTCAGTGTGTCCCAACTCGTCTCTGCTACCATCGGTATAGATAGTTATTACATTTTTAGGAATTTTATTAATTATTTCTAATGATAATTGTTTTAAGTATTCTGGATTTTGGTATTGTTTGTTGGTGGGTTCATTTAAAGTGGCATTAAGAATAACATTTTGTTAGTGATTCGCATGGGGATATTTTTTCTGCTAAATAATATTTTTCCACTTTATATTTTAAAAATCCATTTCTTTTGGCCAGGTGGAGAGGGCCTTCTTTTTTGAGTCTTATATTGGATTCCCAATTAAGTATGCAATTGGAAGTTCTGTGTTTGTTTTCATAACTCTTGATTTTGTTTATATATTTTGGCAGATTGAAGCTTCTTCTACCTTTTAAGGGCTAAATGTCTGCCTCGTAAAGTACAATATTATTAGGGCAGGTATTTCGAAGACCTGTAATAATTCTAGCTGCATTTAGTTGTATCCTTTCCAGTGATTTTAGATTTGTTTCAGATGCTGTACTATAGATTTGATATCCATATTCCAAGATAGGTCTCATTAGAGATGTGTAAGTTAATTTTAGTGTTGTTGCTTCAGCTCCCCACTCTTCCTGAAATATATTTCAAGATTTTTAGTCGGTCTCTTCCTTTTCTAACAACTCCTTCAATATGTTTACTGGAGTTAATTTTTGGATCCAGGGTGTAGCCGAGATATTTAGGATGTTTATTATATTGCAATTGTTGTTCTTTCGGAATAATATTTGGTCTTATTTTGTATAGTTTCTTATCGGTAGTAAAAAGACAGGTTTCAGATTTTTGGGGGTTAAATTCTAATTTATGTGTATTAGCAAATTTTTCTAGGTGGAGAAGAGTCTTGTTCAAATCTCTTTCAGCTTTTTTCCAGTTAGTGTTGCTGCTCCATAGAATAATGTCATCAGCGAAAAGTCCAATATTGGTTTTATGAGAAAAAATTCTTCTATGCCTGCAATAAATTGGGTGAAGAGATTTGGGCTAAGGACTGATCCTTGTGGTAATCCTTGATACAATTTGAAGGTTTTAGATAAAGTGCCATTATATATGACCCTGATGCATCTATTTTTAAGGGAATCATTTATCCAAGTGATAGCTTTTCCATCAATTTTGAAATGTTTGTATAATTTTGTAATTAACTTGTTTTCCATACCTTATCAAAAGCTTGTGTAAGGTCTAAAAAGCAGCTATTGTGTGGTTAGTTGGTTTTCTGTTTTGTGCATCTTTTACCTTTTGTGTGAAAAATAAGGGCTGGTCTATTGTCCCATGTCCTTTCCTAAATCCATATTGTTCTTCTGGTCAGAGATTTCTTGTGTCGGGGTGGTAGGTGAGTCGTCTGAGTATAATTTTTCCATTAATTTTCAGCAAATACTTGTGAGAGAGATAGGTCGGTAGTTTTTTGGGTCATCAGCAGATTTGTAAAGTTTTTAAATGGGAATTATTGTTGCATTTTTACAATCTTGAATCAATTTTCCAGTTTTCCAGGAGTTATTGAAAATATTAAGAAGTCTTTCTTTGCCAATTTTTCCCAAGTTTGATATCATTCGGCCATGGATTCCATCTGGCCCAGGAGTCTTGTTTAGGTCAGTGTTTTCTAATGCATAAGCTAGCTCTTTCATATTTATTTTTTTCATGGAAAATATTATGAGTGCTGGTGACATTTTTACAGTCATGAATAATCCTTTGGGCCTTTGTTTCAACCTTGATTTTACTACTTATTTGATATGAATTACCTAAAAGATTGGCAGCAATTTTGTCATTAGTTGCTGGTGTACCATCTGTATTCTTAATCATATTAGTTTTTTCAGTTTGTGACTGGGAACTGTCAATTTGTTTTGCCAAATTCCAAAGTTTTGTATTTGGGTTTCTTGGGTTCAGGTTTTCACAAATTTGTTTCCATTTTTCTCTTTTCACATTTACGTATAATATTTTTATTTTTGCATTCACAATGTTCAGTTCAGTTCTACAATTTGTTTGGTTTTGGGTGCTCTTTTTTGTAGTTCATTTCTTTTAGTTATAAGTGTTTGAAAAAGTTTTGCCTGGTGTGTATAATTTGGAATCCATTTCTTAATATTACCTCTTGGTATTGAAACTGTAGCTGCTTTAATAATGCTGTTTTCGAAAGATATCCAATTAGCCTTTTTGAAGTTCCAGATTTTTTTTTAATTGAGCTGGTTTTGGTCTTGGTGCTAAATTCTATCAAATTAGGCAAATGATCACTTCCAATACTTTTTAATATTTGCTATTTGCATTTGTGGAAAATGTCAGAATAGTAAAAACTTATATCAAGGGCTTGTGCAGTATTATAGCTGTAGGAATGATGGGTAGGATTCCCATCATTTAAGCACATGATGGCATTGTCGTCAAATATGTTTGAAAGTATTTTGCCTCTTGGTTTTGGCGTGGAACATCCCCATAGTTGATGTTTGGCATTAAGGTCACCTACAATAAGAGTTGTCTGTAAGAAATTGAGCTATTGTTCCATCGTCAATAAGTGTATTGTTTGGAGGGTGATACATATTGTATATGTTGATGGCTTTGTTTTGATTGAGGTAGAATTTGATATCTTGGGCTTCGAGGTCTAATGTGTTTGAAATATTAACGGCTATGTCCTCATAGTACAAATTATTGATTAAAAATGCTAGGCCACCCCCTTCAACAGCATATACAGATGGATCTTCAGACCTTACCCTGAGTTATGGAGGGGCCGGAATTAACATAATACTGCAAGATGGAACGCACATCAAAATAAAAAAAGTAGCAGGACAGATTTCGTCAAACTTCACTTGTGAACTGACAGCTATCTGGAAAGCCCTTGATGTATGCCTTAACCAACCATCCCTGCATCAAGCAGAAGGAAATTTAATATACAGTGACTCCATATCCGCTCTAGAAGCAATTCAGAAGGCCAATACTAAAATCACACAGAAAATACACTCGTTACTTACCCAACTGGAACCATTGGAGAATAACTGCATTCTACAATGGATCCCTGCCCATGCTGGGCAAAGGAAGGCAGAAAGTTGAGCCAAAGGAAAGAACAAATGTCATTATTTGACGCTGATTCTTTGTCAAAATACAAGATAATTAAACAATAAATAAGAAAAGATCAAAATGCGAAATAAACTCTGAGAGAAAAATTACAAAAACTATAACAAGACTTAGAACAAAACACTATAAAGGAATAACAATACATCCAGATGGCACAATAACCTATAGGGCATGCAACAATTGTCCTGGTGTGGAACTTACACCTACCCACATATTCTCATAGCCAGCAATGGCCGCAGCCTTGCAGAAAATTGACATAGACCCAGAGCAGCAGCTTTACACACCCAAGATAGTGGACATTGCTGCTGCTGTGATGGAGATGCAGGAGACATCTGAGGCTTTTTATTGGACACGACAACAACAACGGCATTCCAGAGTAAAATAAATTATCAGAGATAGATACATATTTTTCAAATGATTTAAAATAAATATAATCGATACTGAGAGAGAGTTGAATTAAAAATATTAGAAATTTATTAACTTCGGAAACAAACCATATCTAAATTATCATTTTTTTTTTGCTACATGTTTAATTTGCATTTACCTATTTTACATATCTCTGATTGTATTTAAAAATTGTTAACCAATTCCTTATACTTTTTGCGAAGTGGTGTTTTATTAATTTGTTATTTGATGTTATTAGGGTTCTTTCCTGGTATTCAAAAAGGAAAAATACGTGTCGATCAGTTATATTTTTCAATTTATCAAACAATTTGGCCGCTGAATCTCTGATTCTGGTAGTGCGCCATCTGGCGAATAAAATTGTAACTAAAATCAATTTCGAATTTTTCATTATTTGCCATAAAAAATCCCATTGCATCCTGAACACAATGGGGTTTACCGCATTGCTCTAGCGCAAATATTCGCGGAGTTATTAATTTTTAAAATAGTGCGGGACTTTTGGATCACCCTGTACTTCCACTATTTACAGGGGCATCCAGAACTCGCACCAGAGGAAGTTCCTGGAGGCCATAGCATCAATGAAGGACCCTGCTAGTGTAAATAGATACGAAGAAATCCCCGAACCTTATTTGTCTCTTTTAACTTAATTTTTTTTTCTAATAATCGCAGTCAATTTAATTTGTTTCTTATTTTTATTTCCTTAAATTTCGTTTGAAAAACATTAAAAAATACTGCATTACAAAAAAACCTTTAATTTTCAAAATATTTTATTATATTATTTATTTTTTTTTTATCATTATTAATAATTATTTTTGACCAATGACAAATTTGTTTCCATATGATGTACAATAAATTGTTAATTAAATTCACTGTACAATAAATTGATAAAGAGGGAGCAATCTCTCGAAATATTTTGAGAAAAAAAATGTTTTTTTTTTTTTCTTTTACAGATCCAGGTACGCCCTTTTTTATAATCTTAATTAATGGATCGCCTTTTGACTCAAACTCTAAACAAGTTAGTTAAAAGAGAACATTAACCAATTCTATGAGTGGAATATACCTTGGCACAAATGGAAGGAGCTGAATTGTTTTCAAGACTGGATGCCAACAGTGGGTTTTGGCAGATACCCCTGTCAGAGGAATCATCTAGCCTTACAACCTTCCTGACCCCATTTGGCAGATACAGATTCAAACGGCTACCCTTCGGAATTTTTCTGCACCTGAGGTATTCCAGAGAAAGAGCAATCTACTGGAGAGCCAATCTGGAGTAAATCGTCACATGGACGACATTGTGATTTGGGAAGCTACACAAGAAGAACATGATGAAAGGTTAAGATGCGTTCTTAGGAAGCTTCAGGATTCAGGACAGACCCTGAATAAAGAGAAATGTATCTTCTCAGTGAAGGAAATCAAATTTATTGGTTACCTGATTACAGAAAGAGAAGTGCTACCTGATCCAAACAAAGTCCAGGCCATCAGGGAGTTTCCATCACCTTCAAGCATTTCTGAAGTGCGCAGATTCCTGGGAATGGTGAACTTCACAGGTAAATTTATACCGGACCTTTCAACTATCCTCTACCCACTTAATCAACTCCTAGTAAAGAGAAATGATTAGAGATGGGATAGTGCTCAGGAGGAAGCATTTGAAAAAGTGAAGAAACTTCTTTCAAATTCTCCAACAATAACATTTTTTTACCCTAATTTACCAACTACAGTGTCTGCAGATGCCTCTTCATATGGATTAGGAGCAGTGCTTTTACAAAAATCTGAAGATGGATACCAAAAGGCAGTTGCATATGCCTCCAGGACTATGTCTGAAACTGAAAAGAGATGGGCTCAAATTGAGAAAGAATCTCTAGCAATAGTTTGGGCCTGTAAAATATTTCAAGACTATCTGATGGGAAATACATTTTCCATTGAAACTGACTATAAACCTCTCATTCCAATATTTTCAACCAAAAATCTAGATGAAATTACACCACGCATACAGCGACTACGACTTCGAATGATGCGCTATTCATATAGCATTCATCACACGCCAGGCAAGGACATTGTTGTTGCTGATGCTTTGTCCAGAAGCCCAATTAAGATATCGCATGAGAAATATCTGGAGAATGAAATCTGTATTTTTGTTTAACAGATCACTTCATATCCTCCATTCAAGGATGGAAATATGAAAGAAATCTGGCAATATCAAAATGAAGAGAGAGAGTGTAGAGAAATTAAAGACTATTGTGAAAAGGGCTGGCCTACAAAGAATGAGCTTTCTGCAGAAGCAAAGGCCTTTTGGTTTCTCAGATATGAAATGTCTGCCATAGATGGTCTTCTAATGAGATATTCCAGGGTTTATATTCCTAAGTCACTCAGATCAAAGGTTCTAAACAGCCTCCATGAGGGTCATCTTGACATCGAAAAATGTAGAGGCCGTGCCAGATCATCTGTGTGGTGGCCCAGAATCAGTCAAGAAATTGGAGAACTTGTGAAGAACTGCCCAAATTGTATTGAAGGAAAATATAATCCCCAGCAGCCATTAATTGTTTATGATTTCCCAAGCAGGCCATGGGAGAAAGTAGGAATAGACCATTTTTACTTAAAGGGCAAATACTATATTCTAATTGCAGACTATTACTCTAGATTCCCAAATTCAAACGACACATTCAAGAATTAAACATCGCAAGTCAATTTTTGCTCGCCATGGAATACCCGAAGAGGTCAGATCAGATAACGGACCACAGTTTGGGTTAGAATTCAAAAAGTTTGCAAAAGAATATGGTTTCTACCACATAACATCTAGTCCCAGATTTCCTCAAAGCAATGGCTTCTATAGTATTCTGTGTTTAAAGAGACAATATATCATCATCATAGAGCGCGTGAAGCAAAAAACATTGGATTCGAATATAAAGAAAATTGCAAAATAAAATAAATGTAACCTTTTAAATATATATAATTGTAATAAAATGATTTCATATAGTGAGTAATGTTTAATTAATAAATTAAATAATAACTATACAACATAAATTGGCGACGAGAATTTGAAAATATAACAGTAGGCCTAAAAAAAAAACAAGTATGGCAGCCAACCTGAGACGCCACATTTACCCATGAATATGAATGCTAGCAATTTATTTGCGGAATATAAGCAATGGATGGAATCCTATGCCATTTTTGAAATAGCATCTGGAATTTCAAAAAAAAAAAATCGGATGAAATTAAGAGAGCAACTCTATTGCATTTTTTAGGGCCAAATGTACAACGTTTATTTTTCAACTTGCCAGATGAAAAGGAAAATTATGAACAAACTATAATGGCTTTAGATAAATATTTCAAACCTCATAAAAATGTGGTCACTGAGAGATTTAAATTTAGACAAAGAGTCAGAAAGATGATGAATCGATCGACAACTATCTAATTTATTTAAGATAGCTTTCTAAATCTTGTGAATTTGGGAATTTAGAAGCTGATATGATGAGAGACCAAATAATTGAAAAATGTAACAACAAAAAACTCTTAAATAAAAATTGTTGCAACACAAGAAAATTTGACAGTCAAAAACCATTGATATTGCGAGAATGTTAGAAATTTCTATAAAATAAATTAGACTTCTTGAACCTCAAAATGATCAAACACTAAATAGAGTTCAAATTGAACCTAAAAAGCACTATAATGATTATAATTTCAACAAAGGTAGATTCACTAATCAAGGTACCCCATCATTTAGGTGCCTCAAAGCCTAAATGTTATCGCTGTGGATTAGATACACATTCAGCACAAGAATGTGGTGCTAAAAAATGACTTGTTCATATTACAATAAATTAGGACATATTTTTAGAGCTTGCAGGAACCGCCCAAATCAAAATAATAATAGAAACCACAAAGGTTTCAATTAAACTAAAGTTAAGACCATACAAGAAGAAAATAAGACTGAAGTAGGTGAAAGTTCAGATGAATATACCTACTATACAGATGCTGAAAATAAAGAAAAAGTGCAAATAGATGATAGTGAAATAAATATGATAATTGATACAGGGAGTGATAGAACTTTCATAAGCTATAATAAGATGCTTGAATTATATGGCCATAAAATTATGCCAAAATTACATGACACCACCCGAACCTTTATTGCCTATGGTCAAGATAGACCTCTTCCATGTTATGGTTATTTCAATGCTGTGATTTCTTGGAAAGAAAATTCAATTTCAGAATAAGTTTTTGTGATTGATAAAAAAGTTGAATCTTTGTTGGGAGGCAAGGCTAGTTTTGAACTAGGTATAATTAAAAGGGTAAATCATGTAAATGAATCGATCTCTACTAATATAGAAACTCTTGTTCAAGAACATGAACATCTTTTCCATGGACTCGGAACTATAAAAGCTATAGTCATAAAGTGACATTGAAAGACAACTATAGGCCTATTGCTCAGAGATGCCGTCGCATACCTTATGCAATGGTAGAAGCAGTAAATCAAGAGTTTGATAAGATGCTAGAGAATGGAATCATTGAAGAAGTGAATCAAGGTTCTGAATGAAATTCTAACATAATAGTTGTTCCAAAAAGGGATAGTGTGAAAATTAGACTATGCATAGACCTTCGGGAAGTGAATAAAGCAATATTGAGAGAAAGACATCCAATTCCTACAATTGACAATATGTTACATGCCCTCAAAGGTGCTAAAGTATTTGCAAAGCTGGATGCAAAAAAAAAGGATTTTGGCAGGTTGACTTAGACCCTCAATCAAGGCCCTTACAACTTTCATCACGCACACACACACCGTGGTTGTTACAGATTTTGTAAAGTTCCTTTTGGTCTATCAAGTGCTCCAGAGGCACACCAGAAAGGAATGGATTCAATTTTGCTTGATTTGAAAGGTGTAATTTGTTACTTGGAGATGTCGTAGTTCACGCCAAAGATAGAAAAGAACAAGAAGAAAGGCTTAGGAAAGTCTTACAAAGATTTGATAAAGTAGGCATTAGGCTCAACAGGAATAAGTGCAAATTTGCCATGGAAGAATTGGATATTTTAGGTCACATTGTTAGTAGTGAAGGTATTAAACCTGATAATAGGAAAATAGAAGAAGTCTTAAATTTTCCAATACGAAAAATTATTGAGATGTTAAGGTCATTCTTAGGAACTTGTGTGTTTTTAAGAAAATTCATACCTAATTTTTCTAAATTGGCAGAACCTCTAAATAATTTGACTAGAAAAAACGTTAGGTGGAATTGGGATTTGAAAACAAATAAAGCATTTCAGGATCTTAAAGAGTCACTAACGAAAGAGCCATGCTTGGCATATTACAACTTGAACTCACCAACTGAATTAATCACAGAAGCAAGCCCTATTGGTCTTGGAGCAGTATTAATACAAACACAACAAAATGGCATTAAAAGACCCATTGCATATGCCAGCAGATCCTTAACTGATACTGAAAAAAGATATTCACAAATAGAAAAAGAGACAATGGGATGTGAATGGGCAATTGGACATTTTAACACCTATATTTGGGGAATGAAATTTGTGTTAACAACAGATACAAACCTCTAATCTATATGCTGAATCCTAAAAATGGAGCTGTTTTGCCTCCAAGAATTCAAAGATTGAGTTGGAGATTACAACCATATGACTTTGAAATTGAATTAATTCAAGAAAAGCAAAATATTGCAGATATATTTTCAAGACAACCTCTTTTTAACACAAGTGATGAAAAATGGCTAGAGGACTATGTTCATAAAGTCTTATCCATCACTTCTGAAGAGCTTCAAGCACTGTCTTTGAAAGATATAAAAGTTTGTACAGAGCAAGATCCTTTGTTTCAAAAACTGAAAGAGATGGTTCAAAAGGAAGTTTGGACATATCCTTTGAATGAAGAATTCAAATTTTTTTATAAGTTTAAAGATGAACTCTCAATTTTTGATAATTTTATCTTAAAAGGAAATAGAATTTTGCTACCTTCAAAACTAATAAAGAGAGTCTTGAGAATTGCACATGAAACACATCAAGGAATGACAAGAACCAAACAATTGTTAAGAGAAAAATATTTTTGGATAAATATGGACTTTGACATTGAAAATTTGATATGAAACTGTCCAATTTGTGTAAGGAATCAACCATTGATAAATGATCAACCATTGCAAATAGTTCCGTTACCATCAAAACCTTGGATGAAACTTGGAATTGACATAGTTGGTCCAATTTGCCATCATTATGTTTTAACAGTGATCGACTACTCTTCTTCATATCCCGAAGCAATGATAATAGAAGACATTTCCAGCAAGACAATTATTAAAAAATTGATGGAGATTTTTGCAAGACATGGTTATCCACATGAAGTTGTAACAGATAATGGCTTACAGTTTGTGAGTGCATCAATGGAAAGATTTTTAAAAGAATGTGGAATCAGGCACATCAAAGCCTCACCCTATTATCCAAAAAGTAATAGGAAGATAGAAAGATTCCATAGATTTCTAAAGAAACATTTTAATTCAAGTTCTGAAGAAGGGAAAGATTGGGAAGAAGATTTATCCAGAATTTTAATGTCTTACCGAACTACTCCAAACAGATCTACAGGAAAGACTCCAGCATTACTATTATTTTCAAGAGAAATCAAAACTAAATAAGCTCACTTGTTAATGATGCAGAAGAAGATGAATCCAACCTCAAAGAATTCAATATGGTATACAAAGAAAAAATGAAAACATATAATGATATAATTCGGAAAGCTAGTACTCATAATTTTGAAATTGGAAATTTAGTTTATGTGTGGCAAATCCAAATAATGGAAAACTTGATTCAAATTTCAGATCAGAACATCATGTCATTCTTGAAAACACTTCAATAAATTGTTTTAAATTAGTCAACACTAAAAATGGGAAATAATTCATAGAAATGTGCTAAACATTTGAAACGTGTTCCTACTCAAGAGACCAATCAAGACATTTCTGACTTGATTCCAGAAGAGAGCCAGGAAAATCTTAGTTCAGATTCAACAAGAATTGAACCTCCTAACTCTTCTGATGTAAAAATTCCAGATGATAATTCCTCGAACCAAGACAAGGACACTTCTTTAAACTGGTCAAGTTCAAGTAGAACAGGGTCTACATTTAACCCAGTTGTTCCAGATAGACTTGATGCCGAGACTCTTCACCAGTTGCCACCAGAGGTTTCTCCACCCTTGCCGACTACCAAGGAACCCGTGATCACCAGGAGTGGAAGAGTCGTCAAGCCATCATCAAGATATAAAGACATTATTCCTTTCATCTGAAGGAAGGAGGGAATGTAGTATTCTGTGTTTAAAAGAGACAATATATCATCATCATAGAGCGCGTGAAGCGAAAAACATTAGATTCGAATATAAAGAAAATTGTAAAATAAAATAAATGTAATCTTTTAAATATATATAATTGTAATAAAATAATTTCATCTGGTGAGTAATGTTTAATTAATAAATTAAATAATAACTATACAACAGCTTCATCGAATCGATGGTGAAGAATATCAAAACCCAATTGAAGAAAGGAAGATATACATATCTTTCATTTCTTGGTTATCCAACCGCTCCATTGGAAAATGGGTACAGCCCTGCTGAACTATGCATGAACAGAAAACTCAGAACAACTGTGCCGACATCACCAGTTCAACTACAGTCAAGAATACCTGATCTTGAAAATATAGAAAAAAGATTTTAAAAAATCAACGGCAGAAAAAGAAAACCCATTTTGATATACATCATCGTGCAAGAGAATTGCCCCATCTGGATGAAGGAACTAGAGTATGGGTAAAAGACTTGAGAGTTCCCGGTATGGTACTCGAAGACGCTGGAAGTCCAAGATCTTATATAGTCAACTCTCCAAAATGAATTTTAAGAATAAATAGATTCCACCTACTACCAAACCCACAGGGTGAAAAGATTGACATGGAAAATGAAGAGATGGAGTCTCCTGAGATGAGTCAGTGCTTCAAATCTACTGGGGACAACACTACTGGTGACTGTGAACCGAGGACATTCCAGAGATCACCGGAACCAGTAAAGACCATGAGTGGACGCGTGATAAAGCCGCCAGACAAGCTTAACCTCTAGAAGAAAAGGGGGAATGTGTTGAGAATAAGTTACCATCTGACAACCCGGCGGATTTATCGGTAAGGTGATCATGATCATACTTACTGTTTTTGTTTACCTTCGGCTGGCGGAAGTTCCGGCATAGCTGTGATTGTTATAAGTTAGATAATTTTGCCTTGTAAATAGTTAAATAAATAAAACTAAGCGATATAAATCCTTAAGGTAAGAGTATTTCCTTTTCTATTACAAGGCATAACACCATACACACCTCTCCAGATATACAAAGACTTGATATCTACGCTACAATATCAATTTCTATTGGTAGATATTCTGTGTTTTTAATTTAATTATTGATTACTTTTATCACACACATAATTGTTAGCATATTTTTGTTTCATATTTTCAATTTATATAAGCAAAACGCTTCTAAAAGTCAATAAATATATCAATATACCTGGTATATTTCTTATGTGATTCCAATACCATCACACATATCTTATATATATATATAAATATATATATAATACACTAACATAGTTTTTAGTTGTAAAGTTTTAAGCAATCTCCTTCAAAGATATCGAAATATATATTGTCAAGAAGCTCCATCCTGATAGGACGCCTGTCAATCATCCCTGGACCCAGGGGGGGGGGGGGGGAACCACAGGTGCGAGGGGTTCTCGGAAGCTGATCTGCAAACAAGGAAAACGGAATCCTTTGCTGGCTGGCGCCGCTCATTATTATTATCTTTACCTGGGGATAAGTTGTTTTTTTATCATCTCTCTCTTTCTTCCTTAAATACCTCTTGTAGATAATTTTAATTGAAGAACTAAAAGGTAAATACCCTTTATAATAAATTAATTATCCCCAATTTTGCCCTTGTTTTATATATCTCCGCGACATATTTTGGCGGAGACGCTGGGTAACGAGACAGTCACCAGACGAAGTCGTCGCCTTCAAGGATTGCAACCAGAGCTATCTACAGTGCTTGCTTTTCCTGCTCGGAAGAAAATGGAGAGAGAAGAAACCCGACCATTCTGCCATCGGTGGAGAGATCCTACTGCATTCTCGGGAGGACGTGGGGAGGATTCGCAGCGTTGGCTGAGAGACTTCCAGCGTGTGGCACGTTACAATAAGTGGGATGACTCCATGTGTCTGGCCAACGTCATCTTCTACCTCACTGGCACAGCGAAGTGCTGGTTCGAAATATTTGGGAACAAGGAAGACACGGCTAGAAAAGCCGAGAACATTCTTCGAACTAGAGCGCAGACGAGCGGGGAAAACGTCGAGAGCTACATACAAGAAGTCCTCCTTCTTTGTAAACAGAGCAACCCAGGAATGTTGGAAGGAGAAAAGGTGAGCCACCTGATTAAAGGCGTAGCGGTGGAAGTGTATCAGGCACTTGTTGTGAAGGACATCAGCACGGTGGAGCAATTTGTTCTCTGCCGATTGGAGGCATTCAAGAGGATGCGTGTTGCACCTTCCAGGTTCAACCGACTGCCCAATGTGACCACTATCTCGACCGCTGAACCTGAGAATCTAGAAGCCCTGATTAGAAAAATAGTAAGAGAGGAGGGTCGGAAGTTTGTGGCTCCTCCTTCTACATTTGCCGCGCAGGATACCGACACTCCACATCCCGACCTACGGGATGTCATCCGTAGTGAAATCCAGAAGACATTGGCTCCTATCTCTGCCCCTCGTCAGCTCGAGAGCTTCCGCCCTCGGCGACAATATCTCCCCCAGAACGATCAAGGTTACCAACGAAGAACTGAAGGACCACCAAATAATCAAAGGACTCAGTGGCGTACTGAAGATGACAAACCAATCTGCTTCTACTGCGGACGCCCCGGAAATGTCGTCCGTTATTGTAGGAAACGACGGCAGGTCTTCGCTGAAGCCAGGTCAAGGAATGGCGGAGAAGGAAGAAATGTTGGATTTTCGAATCGACCCCGAGATATGACGCCGGCGACGACTATGTAACGCCCCGAACCTCGACGTACTTCTACCGAAGCTCTTCCTCACATCCAAGCCGCGCAAGGTGGCCACCCCGAAGACAATCCCAGTCGCCAGCCCGTCGTTTCAGCCGTTCTCCCAATCCTCAGAATTTGAAAAACTAATTGGAGCGGCTTCAAACGGGGGTGATGTCGCTATTGAGGAAAATCCTCCAGGGTATATCGCCGCTAAATTAAAAGAAAATTTTGTTATGTTCGAAATAAATGGACGCAAAATTAAAGCATTGGTGGATTCAGGAGCAGACTTTTCTCGTATTTCAGACAAATTTCGACGCGAACTGAAGACACCTCTCTTCAAAGAACCAGGTCCCATTCTTGAAGCCGCAAACAAAAATGTAATAGAAACCCTAGGAAAATGTGTCCTGAACATAGAAGTTAATGATCTGAAGATATCCTTTGAATTCGTTGTTATATACACTGGTGTCAAAAAAATAAGAAACTTAACCAATATAGAAATTTCTCAAAAGCTAATTTATTAACAAATATAAAATTTAGTATACAAATAGTTTTTTTTTAACTATGGAGAATTTGACTAGCTATATGAAAATTAAAAATATATATATTTGAAATTATGAAATATGCAAATTATTACCAACATACCCAAAGCTAAGGTTCCAGATCTTAAAGAAATAAGATATCAATAGGGAGTATGATCACCTCTAACAGCTATCAAGGTCTCACAGCGAGCCCTCATACTGTTTACCAGTCTTTGGAGGAGGTCCAGGAGTAGTAAACCCCACTCCTCCAATAGAGCAGTTCTTAGCTCAACGAGAGTTCTGGGAGAGGGGTGACGAGCTCCAATACGCCTCCCTGGAGCATCCCACACATGCTCTATTGGATTCAGGTCCGGAAATCTGGCTGGCCAATCCATCCTTCGAATATTCTCACTTGGAGATATTCATTGACGGACGAGCATTATCGTCTATAAAAATTAAATTGTGAACAATTTGATCTCTATAAGGTCTTAGATAGGGCTCAAGGATCTCGTCCCTGTACCTTTGGGCAGTTAAAGTGCCCCCAGAAAAAAAAATGTGGAGGGGTGTGCGTCTGCTAGAACTGATGCCAGCCCAGATTAAAACTCGTCGAGAATCTGTGTTTAAACTAAATCTTGACTCGTCACTGAAGATAACATTGACCCACTGATCATGAGTCCAGGCGTGATGTTCCAAGCACCAATTCAAGTGGGCTCTCCTGTGAGCAGAGGTTAAAAGGATACAGACCATTGATCGTCTTGCATAAAGAGCACCTTCGTGAAGCCTTCGGTAAACAGTTTGTCTTGAAATTCTCGTTCCAGTAGCACTTGAGAGTTCATTAGAGAGTTGAATAGCTGTCATCTCCCTATGGCGCTTGGCAGTTACGACCAGATAACGGTCTTCAGAGGTAGCTGTTTTTCTTTTCTACCAGAACCTTCTTTTCTTTTGATGGTTCCTGTCCCAATGAACTGTTCCATATTTTGCTGACCACAGATTTATTCACATTTAGCCATTTTGCTACTTCAACTTGTGATTGCCCTGCCTCCATTCTTCCAACAGCTCTCCATTATAAATCATCTGCAAAATTTTTCGTAAACTCATAATTAACTAAGGAGAAAATAAAATTATAATTGGACAATTCTTATATGGGGTAAACGACACGCCAAATAGCACACTTATAAAGACAAGCAAAAATTTGCATATTTTCAATTTTACCGAATCGAATGGTTGCTATAAATAAATTCTACGACTTAAAATACCTAATTAAATTATTTTTAGCTCTTAGCGTTGTATATTTTAAAATATATCATTGAAAAACAAAAGTTTATTATTTTTTGGACACCAGTGTATATATGGTGGAATGCAGACATGACATCATATTCAGAAGGGACTTTTTCAAGGCCACCGAAGCCGTCATTGATTGTGGCAGAAATGAACTCCATCTCGGGGAACCTCCGTCCTGGAATCTCGAGAGGAGGAAAACCTGAGATTGTTTGCTTCCGACGACTTTGTCATCCCAACTAAATCAATAAAGATCAGTGTGATAAACGAAGAAATATGCCGTGTTAGAGATGTTTTAGTCTCAATATCTAAGGACTTATTATTAAGAAAATAAGAGTTCTTATACCAAACTCATTGGTTAAATTTCGACACGGCCGAGGTAGCATTAGGGTTGCGAATGGAGCGTCTTGGCCGCAACTGATTCCATCAGGAATGAATATGTGCACCATGAAAAGTTATTAGAATGTAAATATCTGCAGATTCTTATCGAATCCAGCGATAGGTTACAAGAAACGCACCTAAAGTCACGTGAATGGTCACAGAAGATAAACCTTACTCTAGAGTCTGGGCTGTCTGAAATTAAAAGTTTACAGCTTGTTTCATGCCGAGTTTATTGACATATTTGAATTTGGGAGCACTCTTATTAAGCCCACCAGTACTGTGAATCACAAGATAAACACAGGAGACTACTCTCCTATCAAACATCGGCCCTATAGAGTAGCACCAAGTGAACGACGACTAATACAAGATTAATTGAACAAGGTGATTGAAAATCACATCGTGAAGCCCTCTGAAAGTCCTCGGTCATCTCCAGTTATTCTAGTTCGAAAGAAAGATGGGACCTGGAGATTCTGCGTAGATTACCGTCGATTAAATAAGATAACAAAAAAATATGTTTACCCGCTGCCACGCATTGACGATGCCTTGGACAGTTTAGCCGGCTCTAGTTACTTCTCCACGATGGATCTTCGGTCCAGGTATTGGCAGATTAAAGTAAACGAAAAGACAGGGATAAAACTGCCTTCATCACTCCAGATGGACTTTATGAATTCCGAGTAATGCCTTTCGGTCTTTGCAACGCTTCAGCAACGTTTGAAAGGATGATAGATAGTGTTCTGGGCAGTCTCAAATGGAACATGTGCCTTTGCTACATGGACGACATCGTAGTTTATGCACCTATCTTTGAGGAACATCTACGACGTCTACAAATTGTATTAAGGTGCATTAAGAAAGCTGGACTAAACTTAAACCACAAAAAGTGTCTTTTTAGATCAAGGAGGATAAAGATTTTAGGACTCCTTGTTGAAGCAGATGGAATTCATCCAGATTCAGATAAAGTTGAAGCCGTCTCTAAATTTCCGAGCCAAGGGATATCTCTGAACTGAGCAACTTTCTTGGATTATGTTCCTTTTACCGAAGATTTATTAAAAGCTTTGCCGACAAAGCAAGATCTTTGCATGACCTACTGAAGACTAAAAAACAATTCTATTAGGATGCAGCTCGAGAGAAAGCGTTTGAATTCCTTAAAACAGCTCTAATTTCAGAGCCTGTCTTGAGACACTTTGATGAATCCGCTGATACCCATCTACACACGGATGCAAGCGGACATGGTTTTGGAGCTGTTCTTCTACAAATACAAGGTGGAAAGGAGTGACCTATAGTTTATGCATCTAGAAGCTTGACGAAGGCTGAACATAACTATTCTAAAACAGAAAAATAATGCCTTGCTGTAGTCTGGTCTATTAGCAAATTCCGTCCATATTTGTTTGGTCGACCATGCACGGTTGTCACTGACCATCATTCTCCAAGTTGGTTGATAGGGCAGAAAGATCCTTCTGGCCGTTTGGCAAGATGGGCGCTGAAGTTGCAAGAATTTGCGTGACCGTTATCTACAAGAGCGAACGCAAACATAAGGATGCCGATTGTCTTTCAACGAGCCCGCTTGAGAATGATCAACCAAGTGCTGTGATGTCACTAACCAACGTCGATATAGAGCAAACTAAAGACCCGGATTTAGTTAAAATAATCGATAATTTAAACTCGGGCTACACCAGTAAGGAATTCAGGATTATCGACGGCATATTATACAAGAAAAACTATAGCACAACTGGAAGAACCTGGCTCATGATGATTCCTAAACACTTAAGATCGGAAGTTATGGCAGATTTACATGACGCTCCTACAGCTGGGCATTTGGGTTTCGCCCGAACGTATGAAAAAGTGTAGAAACGATTCTATTGGCCTGGGTTTCATAGAACTCTTCACCAATATGTGAGCCATTGTCGGGAGTGTCAACGAAGGAAGAAATTACCTCGACGTCCGGCTGGACAACTTGTATCCATACCGCCCTTAGAAAAGCCATTCTATAAGGTCGGGGTTAGGGCCTCCAATCCCGGGATCCCGAGAAACGGGATCCGCCACTAACCTCTTATCTGGGCTCCAAATTGTTTTATATATATTTTTCAAATCTATGTTTATACTCTCGATCCTGTACTCTGTATGCATGGGTCATCATGAACGCACTGCTCTGCTGTTCATTTTGTGAAATCCTCGAATGCTTCGTAACTATCAAGCATCAGCCTGAAGTAGTTTTAAACTTATACGAACATAAAACAAAGTCTCTAAAGAAATATTATCGGACCTTGTTATTTCTCAATAGAAAACGCGTCGGACATTTTTGGTAAGCTTATCACTTCTTGATTGTGATGGCGAAGTTTATTCCGTTTAAATCAAAAGGAATATGGTACTATTACCTACGAGACGGATCTGGCCAAAATGCACAGTGTATAGCGTGCAGAAGGATTTTGAAATGCATCGGTGGGTCAACAAAAGGGCTGCATGTACACCAGAAGGCGGTCCACGGAATCGAAACTTTGAAGAGAAAAGTTAAAGACGAAGTTGATACACAGACCCCTGCAAAAAGGACCCCCAAGATATCAATTCTCGATCATTTTTCGTCAGTTTCCATCGATCGATCGACTGATGCTGTGCTAGCTAGAATGATAGCTCTCGACGGATTGCCATTCTCCGTTTTTGTCACATCTAAGGATCTACGCAAGTGCCTCAATGCTCTTGGGCATGAAATTCCACTCTCCGCAGAGACCATTAAGATTAAAGTGTGTCGTTATGCGGACACATTTCGTGAGAAGGACGTTCGAGAGGTTCAGATGGAGAAAGAAAAGGGGCAACTTTTCAGCCTTACGCTGGATATTGGATTCATCAATCAGAGGCAAGCAATACCTGAACATTAATATTCATAGCTGTACCAAGGTATGTAATCTTGTCTTGACTCGAATATCTATAGTATTTTCCTCTGAACAATGCAAATATGTCATTGGCGCTAAGCTCTTGGAGTTTGGAATCGACTTCGAAACTGATATTGTGTGTGTTACAACTGATGGGTGCGCAATGATGGTAAAATTGGGTCACATTATTGGTCCACTGCAACAGCTCTGCTACGCGTATGGTCTCCATCTGGCTGTGATGGATGTACTTTATGCTAAAGAAAAAGAGAGGGTTGTTCCTGAATTCGTTTCCGCAACAGTAAATGAAGCAGAATATGACCTTTCCGAGGATGACAATGAGGACACTTCTCTATTTAACGTTAGCCTAGAGGTAGCACATCCCTCATTCCCTGAAGCAATTTATCCACAATCTCCAGTGTTTTTAAAGAAAAATATAAATGAAATGACGAAAAAACCTCGGGTGGTTGTGAAATTGTTCAAACGATCGCCGCTGAAGAACGAGATCTTACTGAACTACATGCGGCAAGATAATCGCATTTCCACTAGTATGTGTCTCATTCTCGACTGAAGAACTCAGTGTGAAGTCAGCGATTCAGAAGGCGCTAATAGATGTGAAAGCAAATGTCCGTCTAACTGATGAAGATTTTGATATCATGACGCAAGTAATTTCCGCACTGAAACCATTTCGGGCAGCTGTGGCGGCTATCTGTAGACGCGACGCAACGCTTTTGACTGCAGAAGCAAAAGTAAAGTTTCTTCTAGAGAGGAGCTGCAAGCACAATCTCATTCTCTCAGCAAAGGTCTGCAAAAATCTTTTCGAAAGAGAACTTTAGAAGTGCGATGCAATAAAACATTTTTAGTCCTTCAATATCTGCACAATCCGCAAGCACAGTTAGAAAAAAAGAAGATGGTCAAAGACTTTAGCGTGCAATTGCTTTTGCGTCCTTAAACCGTTACAGAAACAAATGGCCGAAGTAAGAATTCAGGTTAATAAATCGCAACTTCCTCGGAGTTTACAAGAACGCCATGAGCCATCACAATCGAATGACCATCTTACAATTGAGCGCCGATTGCAAGAAGCTATTGAGGCTGCCTCTTCAACTTCAATTGCAATACCTACACCAGACTCCGCATCCTACTTAACTATGATTAACCACGAACTTAATATTGCTGCACAGTCAGGCAAACGAGGACCCCATTTAGAGATTGTGTATCAATACTTGCTGACAATTCCTCCAACGTCTTTGGAATCGGAAAGAGTCTTCTCCTCCTCTGGATACCTATGCAATAAGATACGTTCTAGTTTGCATGATGACACTCTTGACAAATTATCTTTCCTACGCTCAAATCATTCTCGAAATTGAATTTTTATCCTTAAAATAAAGTAATTCCTGGTTTTTAAAACGGTGCTGTCTTCTTTCTAAACATTAATACATAGTTGGGCAAAATGCAATAATGATTACATTTTTATAATCACAATTGCAAATAATCATGATTACATTTGCTATAATTACAATTACAAGTAATTTTAATCACAATTGCTATCTTTATATATAGAATTACGAGTAATTATGTTTACATTCTAATGCAATTAATTTTTTTTGCAATGTAATGCATTGCAAAGTAATCGTAATCACAAGGTAATGTATTACATTGAATAGATTACTGCCCAACACTGCATTAAGAGATGTGGTCTAAGAGTTCCAAGAACAGTAATTTTTTCCAGTACAGTAATTGACAGATAATTTCAAACTGTAATCCAAAAGCAATGATTCAGTTATTAAGCAGGCGCAAAATATAAGGCTCTCAGGTTGTTTTCATCGAGGTAAGTGCCACGTCATTGGCACTATATAAATAGTGATTGGGGGGGATATCCTGGGATCCCGGGATTGAGAAAAAAACCAATCCCGGGATTGAAAATATGTACCAGGATTGGAGGCCCTAGGCGCAAGTTTGAACATAGTGCCCCATAATCTCTATAAAATATTAAAACTGTCCATAGAACTTCAGGCCATAAACGGCCACGTACCGACTTAAGGTCAAAGAATTCTGCCCCTGACAATAGGCAAAATAACCAGAAACGAGAATTTCCATGTGGTGGAATCACCTCTACCATTTGGTATTCTCGGTATAAATACCCTCCGCAACTTTAAAATTGCAATAGATTTCAACCAAGGCACTATGTTCCAACTCGACGCCCCATTGAACCCTACCACCTACCATTTTACTTATGTACCAAATGAATGCGCCTATTGGGAATGCCAAGCGGTGTCACAAAGGGCTCACATGGCACCCAAGCCTTCCACACACGGCACCCAATACACGCATCCATCGGTCAAAAACCATTTACCATCAGGCCTATCTAGATCACGTCACGCGCACGCACACAACTTTTTCACAATGGTCAATTGCCCTTTTTATACACCCTCTATACACAAGGCTACAATGGCCCAAACTCACCACAAATGTCCAAACATTGTCAGTCCTGACGAACCTCACATTAGGTGCACCCGTGAACACACATCCCTACACTACCTTCACACGCGTGTACATCACAACAATCGCGACACTCACACCAAAACACAACAGAAACACCTCCTAGACACATGCGACATCGCGACACAAAGTCCTCACTACCCATCTCACTTTTTCACACTTTTACACCGGTACAACCTATATTTACACAGGTCAAATTCGCCGTACCATGCCTAAATATCTCAACAGTAAAAATACCCATCAATTCCAACAAAATCATCGCCATGCGACCATATCGTGTTCCTATATGCGACCAACAGGTAATCGGCAGTCAGATCCAAGAAATGCTGGAAAACGTCATTATAGAGCAATCGTTCTCACCTTTCTCAATCCCAGTTACTCTCGTCATCAAGCGAGACAAGACCAAAAGGTTTTGTATTTACTATAGGAAGGTGAACGAGCTTATCAGCTCCGATGTCCATCCGTTACCAAGGATCGAAGATATACTCGACCGTCTCGCACGGGCCAAGTATTTCTCGACTGCCGACGTATCCTACGTATATTGGCAAGTGTCGATACACCCCGATTCTCGACCTCTGTTAGCCTTTGCCACGCTCGAGGGGTTATGCTAGCCTACTCGATTGCCTTTCGGGCTGAAAACCAGCCCTCAGAAATACGAAAGAACCATGAATCAAATCCTACAGAGGCACGGACTTGATTGTGTGGCCCATTATTTCGATGACTTCATCATTTTCTCCAACACGTTGGAGGAACATCAAAACCATAAGAGCTGATTTTTCACATTCTGCGAGGCAGAAAAATTACAACTGAACTTCGCGAAATGCGAATTTTTTAAGCAGTCCATACATTTCCTAGGATACACTATTACTGCCGGTACCACCACACCAATCACACGTAACACAGACATCATTCACGCCATCCAAACACCACACAACCGCAAAACATAGCAATCCTTCTTTGGCGGAGTGAACGTTTATAACAAGTTCATTCCAAAAAGGATGTCACGTGGGTCTGGGATGACAAATGCCAGAAAGCGCTCACTAGCCTGAAGGAAAGCCTCACAACACACCACATCTTACACCTTTATCGGGAAGGTTTGCCATGCCAAGTGTACAGTGACGCCTCAACACTCGGCATAGCAGACATTCTCAAACAGGTCCACCCTGATGGGAAGACCTATCCAGTCCAATACTTCAGCCTCGCCTTGCGTTCACACGAACAGAATTACTCCATCTCTGAATTAGAATGCATAAAAATCGTTGAGAGTGTGGACAAATTATGTGTCTATTTGAGGGGCAGATAATTTACCATATTTTCTGAACAACACGCATTGCAATGGCTGAAGACGATCAAAAACCAGTCAGGCAGATTATTCCAATAGAGCTTACAGCTGTCGAGCTACGAATATGAGGTTCAGTACATGAAGGAGCACAACAATATGAAGCGGATCTCCTATCTCGTAACCCGTTCTGTGGCTTCTTAGACGCCCCCTTCATTAAGAGCCATCAGCCTTCGCCATCTGGAGATTCTACACTGACCATTGATTACAACGGACTTTATACCATTTCCCGCAAAGGTATAATCAAAATAATAATCCCAAAAACACTCACCAACGAACTCCTCCACTCAGTACACACACTAATCAACCACCCAGGCATCTCACAGATGACGAGATTCATCTCCGATCACTATTTTTGGAAGGGCATGTCAAAAGACATTGCACAAAAGGTTGAAACCTGTCCAACCTGCCAATTGACAAAGCGTCCGATGGGACCCACTTGCGGGGATTTAGGTCAACCACCAGAAGCCAAAAGACCCTTTGACCTACTATCCCTCGACACCATAGCGGGGTTTGCCAAATATGGCAACGCCAAAACATACCTTCACTTCGTAGTCGACGATTTCTCGCGCAACACATGGACGTTTCCGTCCAAATCCACCAGCATTTTCGCCTATCAACAGGTGATCAAGCGAGTGTTGCAGGATGGCTCTACGAAACGCCTTCTTACGGATAGAGCATTTGCATTCACTTCGCCGAAATTTAGTAGCTTCCTGCTTAACAGGAATGTCCATCCGTTATTCACCACCAGCAATAACACACAAGCCAATGGTCTATGCGAACGCCTAAACGCCACCCTTACAGGAAAACTTAGGCTGCTCCATTTGGAAAATCCTAAGTTCGCATGGACCAATTTGGTTAAACGGGTTACCACTATATACAACAATACCCCTTACTCTATCACTGGTTTTCCGTCCATCTACCTGATGTTTGGCGTTCTACCTCCGGAACTTTCCGACCACACCACACCTTACTCAGACATCGAAAGAGTCAGGAAGATCACACACACAAGAACCCAAAACAAACATCTACTAGACAAACACATTTACGATTAACGAAATAAACAACCGCATTTCGGGGTAGGCGACCTGGTGTTGGTTAAGATATATCACCACCTCATTACAGAGAAACTTGCTCCATATTTCACAGGACCATACACCATATTACAAATCATCTCCCCAAATGTGGTCCGTTTTGATAGACCCAACCAAATTCTCCAAAGAGACACCGAAACAGTCCATTTGAACAAACTTGAACTATACACAGAAAACATCCAATACATAACACCACCCACAGCAAAACACACGATCTTCGGCACACAAACAATTACTAATTTCTATTTAGACATCTTAGAACCGACATTTTTCCAACAGCGCCACTTACAATCAGACCGAAGAACAGCCAACCCTTAATACATTTAGATCCCACCATTTTCACCATAACCCGATTTACACCAATCACCAATAACAATAAACACGACATCGCTCCTCCACAAATAGATCCAATTATAACTAACCCTCTATACAATCCGCCACAACAAATCGAATTACAACATGACCCACAGAGAACTCCACTCGTGGAAAACATAATGGAAAACATTTATAGGTTCCCCATATTCCATTTAATCTTTATTATCTGCCTTCTAATTATCCCATACATCCTCTTTCTATTACTCATACCATTACTCATAGTAATCTGCTTGGGTTATATGCCCAACGGCCCCAAAGGATTTACCAAATACAGGAAGCCATCTTACAGATAGGTAGTGCCTTACAAACGTTTCTAACTCTCATCCTGGACATCCTGGGAGAAAACTTCATGCGAACATTTAAATCGCTCCAGACCAGCCAAGGGAGGGACGAATTTAGAAATTCCCTGCTTGGCCCCCTTCTTCCGGTCGTCCAATATAACGCCTCCAGTTCAATTGAGGTCACGGACCTCTCTGGCCCCCCGTATTACAAAACGTTCACCATTTTGGCTGTCACCGAATGTCGTCCATACAATAGCAGATCGCAACACCACAGCTTGGGAATCCTAAACAAATTCACAATGAAATCACAACTCGATTTTCAAAACACCACACCTTTCCATAATGAATTCACATCTCGATTCTTCACACAAATCCACTAACAAATGCACTCTTTATTCTCAAAACACCGCCATATCCTAATGAATTACACATATCGATTGCTTTCCACAATTCTCAAAACCAAATTATTACATTTATTGCATTGCAATCATGGCGACAAAGGAGGTACTGAGCCAATCGCCTTTATTACACTTGTACTATTTTTTCACATATATATATTTGATATGATCCTGTCGACTCTTCTGTGATATGATCCTGTCGACTCTTTCTGTGATATGATCCTGTCGACTCTTTCTGTGATATGATCCTGTCGACTTTCAGTGTGGCATTATGATAATAATGTGGGGAGAGAGAACAACAAGTTTGGAAGATGGGACCCAGCAAACCGAGACAGAGAGGTAGCGCGTGGGGCTGTCACTGCGTAACGACCGTCTTGTGTGGCCACCACCCCCCGACTACTGTCCCAAAATAGTCCTCAGGTGTTGACGGGCGGGCCCCATTTGCCGCCCCTTTGGAATGTCGTGATGTCTAAAGTGACTCCCTTTAGCCGCCCATCTCTCTCTGGCTGACTCTAGGTTTGTTTTATTAATCCTGGAAGAGCATATATTATGACATATGGCCCCCGTTGAAGAAGGCTGAACATGGTTTGAGTATACTTAAAGCTGGAGAAGCCAGGAATAGAGAAAATAATTTTACAGTTGAAATTAGTTAAGGTAATGGTGACATAGTTTTATGTAAATAAAATATTGTATAGTACAAGTAAATATTATTTACAAGCAGTTTTACAACACCGGAGAGTTTGATATTTAAGGAAATTCTTGAAAATATCAAGGTTATAAAAGGCTATATACAACAAAATCTAATGTATTATAAAGGAAATGATATGGAGGAGTGTGAACAACGAGAAGAAGAGTCACATACATATGATGAAATTCTGAAGATCATTAAGACTGGGGAACTCTACACTTTAAGTTATTTTTCAGGCGGACATGGCAAGGGAAAACTTGTCATGGGCTTTCTATGCTATAGGTGTAGAGTACGAGAAATGAGATTGAGGTTGGCAATTGTGTGATCTCAGGACTGAAGTAAATATAAAGCTACACACAATGTTAGAACCTTGGCGAACAGAGCGAGGGGAAACTTGCCCTGGGCCAATCTACCTTATCTATGTCATAATTTGTAAATAGTTGTATGCAACCCCGACCCAATATGTATGCAATGTATGTTTCAAAGACTTAATAAAGAATAAGGTAACTGGAGGTTAGAACGCCTTAGAGAAGCGAGGCCTTGAAAGAAGGCTTAAGAGTCAGCATTAACCATTAGTAAAATTACAGCCGATTTTATGATCGCGGAAATAATAAAAGTTGAGTTCAACGACACAGTATTTCCTGGTCGTGTCAGAACAAGTCCAAAAGACAAAGAAATGAGCAAGGACCAATGAGGGAACACTTTCCAAAAGGTCAACCAATAGAAAATTGCCACGTCATAGCTTTCCTCCAATGGGAAAGGAGGTAGGTCTTCGTGTTAAATCGAGAAGAAAGAAATGTTAGTAGTCGCTTCGCTCCCAACGAGGTAACACCTGCTCTAGAGATCTCTCTCTCTACGCTCATCCCATAGCTAAGTCCAATCATCGCCCTGTGAATCGATAGGCCAATAGTCAAAACCCGCTCCGCCTTCTCAAGCCTTTCTTTCCTCCGACCAGTTACCTTTTATTTCCCAACCCCAAAAACGTGTCCTGGCTTATTTCCTTGTGTGTAAACCTTTTTTACTCAGCCACCAGGACTGCGCCACCACTTCAACAATCATCAACACCAAGAGTAAGGTTTACCAGCATAGCATATTACGATATCTATGTAGTTACTTGTGTAGCGAGTCCGAGGGGAAAAGTCCCGTGTGTAGGTGAGGAAGTCGAATGGACTTATATTTAATTTGCGGAAAGTATGCGCGCACAGTGCCGAAAATTGGGACGAGGACTGCGTTGTCCGTTACAAGTGACAAGCTGCTCGGACACGAGGTGTTTGAACCTTCGTGGGAGCTTGTGCAAGGCGATGATTTCGCGGTGGGTTGAACGTAAAACCCATGTCTGCGCGAAATGATGACGGACCGGACAGAATCAGCGACGATGTTTAACGTACCTCCGTGGGAAATATCGAATGTAGGCTATATCGTGCTGGTTTGGACAATGGACAAACATAGATTTGAAGACAGGGTCCGTGTGGCGAACGTGTGGCGCGAGAAGAAGAAGCGAACTGTGCCGCTCGATGCAGATTGCTCAAGTGCGAACAAAAAGGGTTTGATAAATATCTAGCAGTTAGTCAATCTGCATTCTGTGACGAACACACCATTGGCTAGATGGTGTGGGTCGGTGGATATGCTAGAGATGAACTACGAAATATATTATCATAAATGAAGGGCGAAGATTGGGATTTTGAAATGTCAATATTGTTTGCAATAATGTTCGATAATTGATTAATCAATAATTCTATAAAAGGTCCTGAGCTGGTATAAGGTTGACATGGTTGTAAGAATGAGTGGGACATTAAGGTGAAGATAGATAAGAGTCACCTAGGTTGGTTGTAAGCAAGGCTCACGTGGTGGTGGGAATTCTTCGACGCCTGAATTACAGGGTGAATTTTGCGTCGTTTAGGGAAATAAATTATCTTTCGTGAGCCGTGCTTACAAGTAGGAGAGGTAATATACAAATAGATATACAAAAGTTTAGGTGCTGGAGGCATATTTTATAAATAAATTGATTATGAAAAATATATTGTTAATAGTTAAAATCGTAAAGCATTAATAGGTAGAATTCCATTTTTTTTTTAAAGTTACGTTGAAATGGAAATTATTTAATTAAAATGACGATTGTTAAATTCTACTGGTAAGGTAACTAATTAAATGAGTTACAAATATCTAGATAAATAGTATGGAGAATAAAATCATTGTTAATAGGCGTGGAGAGGATAAATGGAGCTAATTATGTAAATATTGGGACAATTTACAAGGAATGACTTATTTAAAGAATGAATGGTAGGGGTTAAAACAATTCCACTTACAGGTTATGCTTTTTAGAGAGCAGGTAAGTTCATTGAGCTTCGGGAGAGTTCTGTCTGTGACACTGTGCGTACCAGTGTTATACATAACAGTAGCGGCAGGGATATGGCGGAATCTTGTCCATGATGGTGGGAGGTGTCCTGCTCTGGCACGGCGTTCGTTCTTGGGCAGATCTAGTGCTGGAAGAAGTGCGTGGCAGCTCCATCTCCGTCGTAGGTGAATACTTAGGTTGGCGAAGAAGGGGTTGAGGGCTCGAAGGGGAGTGGTTACAGTTGAGTTGGGTTTGGCCGATCATCGTGGCTTGGCTTCTTGTTTCTTTATACTCCGGTATATGAGGGATTTGCTTCCCGGCCAGGTCTTATCCTGTCGACTCTTTATGTGATATGATCCTGTCGACTCTTCTGTGATATGATCCTGTCGACTCTTTCTGTGATATGATCCTGTCGACTCTTTCTGTGATATGATCCTGTCGACTTTCAGTGTGGCATTATGATAATAATGTGGGGAGAGAGAAATTAGGAAACAACAAGTTTGGAAGATGGGACCCAGCAAACCGAGAGAGAGAGGTAGCGCGTGGAGTTGTCACTGCGTAACGACCGTCTTGTGTGGCCACCACCCCCCGACTACTGTCCCAAAATAGTCCTCAGGTGTTGACGGGCGGGCCCCATTTGCCGCCCCTTTGGAATGTCGTGATGTCTAAAGTGACTCCCTTTAGCTGCCCATCTCTCTCTGGCTGACTCTAGGTTTGTTTTTATTAATCCTGGAAGAGCATATATTATGACATATATATATATATAACGCATATTTTAAAACTGTATAATAATGACACTTTTAGTATATGTCACATATCTCCCAATTAGGTATAGCCGATACCTTAAAATATTCTACCCTTCTTTTAAAATGTACACCGTTTCTATTTGCTACCACCCCCATATTTTTTATATATGCTATATCTTTATTAATATAACCTGTACACCCTTATTTGTATTCAAACTAAAAATGGTGACGTCTAAATAAAAATCCAAAAAGCGGTCAGCTGGGGACAGCTGGGGAGAGAGGAGGAAAATGCCAAAGCCCATGTGGGGCCGGCCCCTAGGGACTCTTTATAGACGACTCCTGAAAATAAGACAAGTTTTGACAGGAGGTCAGCAGATGTTCTAGAGGTGTTGCTCAGCAGTTCGCTTCAGCTTTTCTCTCTCACACACACTCGCTCTCCATGTCTCGGTGATAAGCATCGAAGTTGGTGTCATGGCCTCTACCTCTGTCCCGTGGGCTGTCCCCGATTCCTCTATGTGCTAACATCTAGCCCTGCCTCTGCTTCTTGTTGTCCGCCTCACGTTCACGATTGCCAGTTCATCCATACGTCGGCACATTGCAACAATATTACAGAAAGTCGACAGGATAACTGAGGACAGCGCATGAAGAGGATGACAGAGACACCGGTGGTCAACAGCGCATTCGTGTGGATGCTCCTTCTACTTGCCCTCCACCTTGACGATACAGTGGACCATCTCAAAGACGCAATGCGAGGACTAGCCGTACCTCGCACCGAGGAGATCATCATCGCCCCAATCGACAACTCCTGCGCCACGAGGACCTCCCTCCATCGGCTCGAAAAAGCAGACAAGATCCATCGAAGAATCCTCGCTACGCCCCGCTTACCAAAAACGACGATGTCCCACGGCAACCAACGCAAAAAGTGATCACCTAGCCTCATCGCAGCCCACGCCACAAGACCCATTCAAGACATCCATCTGGTAGGAGAAATTTCTCTACAGAACTATTTAATGTAACACTATATCCGTTTATTTTCCGCACTGAATTAACTTCTCATTCGATACCATTTTCATTGCAATAATATTATTATTATAAATTCATCAAGTTCATTATTTTACCTGCCCTATTACTATTTCAATCAATGCAACTTTAGATCTGCATAACACATTTTTTAACCTTAATCAATTATATTTTCCATTATTATTATTTTGTGTTTCATTTAACCACTCGCAACCACTAGCAATGCCGTCAGTCATCAACAACTAATTTTTTTTCTTCAAATTGTAATCTTCTTCATCCCTAGGCTTATTACACACATATTATAACTTCAACTATATTTCTCATCATTTTAAAACTTTTTATGTATTGTTAAGATCTTTTTGTTTATATATTTTATCTATTTGGTTTTTCTAATTTTTTCTTGCATATTTTCTAAATTTTATCATTTATTCTTATGTATTTTCTTTCATCATATTCTATATCTTATTGAGACGTCATCATTTTATTATCTTTCTATTTTATTCTCCTATATTTATACTAATTTTAACTAATTTGTACTCAAATTATTTCTTTTGATTTTATAATAGGTTTGTTAAGTCATCATTCATGTTATTTCATTTCCCCCAAACAAACCTTCATCACTGGAGGCACATTCTATCGTATATTTTAAAACTGTATAATAATGACACTTTTAGTATACACAGTGTTGCAAATAATTTTTAAGACTCGCGCTAGATAAAAGTCAATAGCAGAGCCCGTTATGAAATTGCGCATGCGTATATATATTCGAAGCCTTATCTAGCGCGTGGATTTGTTTCAGCCATTTTGGTTAACTCTTTAAAACCATACAGGCGATTTTTGAAAAGTAAAAATTTTTGTTCGTCGGTATTCTGAGATGGAACAGAGAGCGGTCATTAAATTTAGTGCAAAACTTGGTAGAAGTGCATCGGAAACATATATTTTGATGAAGCAAGTTTATGGTACGGTATGTTTGAGTAAATCAAATGTTTTCATTTGGCACCAACGTTTTTCGGATGGAAGAAATACGCTATAAGATGATAAGCATACTGGACGACCAAGTTCTTCGAAGACACCAGAAAGTATAGAAAAAGTGCGAGAATTTGTTGCAAACAATCGCAGTGCATTCCTGAGAATGATGGCAGAGGTTTTACACATCAACAAAGAAACGATTCGAACCATTCTGCATGAAGATTTGGGTAAAACTAAAGTCTGTGCTAAATTTGTTCCACACACTTTAACGGGCGAGCAGAAATCATTGAGAATTGCACATTGCAGGGACATCATTTCTCCCTATGAAAATGATTCAAACTTCCTGAAATCAATTGTTACGGATGAGTAAACATGCTGTTTTCAGTATGAATTAAAGACAAAGCGCCAAAGTGCCGAATGGAAGCCAAAAAACTCTCCACAAGCCAAAAAAAAAAACGCGAAAAGTGCCATCAAAAATCAAAACAATGCTGATTACCTTTTTCGATAGTAGAGGTATTATCCACAAAGAATTTGTTCCCGCTGGACGAACCATTACTGGAGAGTATTATTAAAACGTTTTGAAACGTTTGATTGCCTGAATTAGTCGTATTCGTCCAGAATATCGCGATGAAGATAGTTGGTGTTTGCTGCATGATAATGCACCGAGTCACTCCTCACTCATTGTGTGTCGCTTTTTGGCCAAAAATAACGTCTGTGTGTCGAATAATCCTCCGTATTCGCCTGCTTTAGCACCATGTGACTTTTATTTATTCCCAAAAATAAAATTGAAGTTAAAATGTTGTTTTTTTTTATGATATCCCGACCATCCAGACAGCTGCGACGAGCACTTTGGAGGCGATTCCTCAAAGTGGCCTGCAAGAGGCATTCAATTCCTTATTAAATCGTTGTAACATATGTATTGAATCCGGAGGGGATTATTTTGAATAAAAAAAATAGTAGAAATTGAATTAGATTGTTTCTGTTTTATTTTACAAACTCATTCTTAAAAATTATTTGCCACACTGTGTATGTCATATATCTCCCAATTAGATATATAGCCGATACCTTAAAATATTCTACCCTTCTTATAAAATGTACACCGTTTCTATTTGCTACCACCCCCATATTTTGTATATATGCTATATCTTTTTAATATAACCTGTACACCCTTATTTGTATTTAAACTAAAAATGGTAACGTTTAAATAAAAATCCAAAGAGCGGTCAGCTGGGGAGAGAGGAGGAAAATGCCAAAGCCCATGTGGGGCCGGCCCCCAGGGACTCTTTATAGACGACTCCTGAAAACAAGACAAGTTTTGACATGGGGTCAGCAGATATTCTAGAGGTGTTGCTCAGCAGTGCGCTTCAGTCTTTCTCTCTCACACACACTCGCTTTCCATGTCTCGGTGATAAGCATCGAAGTTGGTGTCATGGCCTCTACCTCTGTCCCGTGGGCTGTCTCCGATCCCTCTATGTGCTAACATCTAGCCCTGCCTCTGCTTCTTGTTGTCCGCGTGTGGGAAGAACACCAACACTCGCCTCACGTTTAAGACTGTCAGTTCATCCATACGTCGGCACATTGCAACAATATTACATATATATATATATTTTTTTTTTTTAATACAGAAGCACGAAGTCTATCAGCCTATTGTTCTATATTAGAAATATTTACATATACATATATATTTAATTATTTTACACGATGTATTAGTAGTGATATATAAATTTGTGTACAAAAAGCTCTAAACTTACCAAATTTTTCATAAGATTGAATATATACAGAATGATGATTTGGCCTTATGTCAAAGTGAGAAAGTGCAATTTGGTTAGTTAGAGGGCAAGCCAACAAAAGATGCTCTGGTGTTTCAACATATAGATAGCATTCACATTTTGGATCATTTATAACTCTCAAGTCAAAGAGAAAACTTGAAAATGGTCCTTTGCCTGTGAAGAACAAAGTAGTGTATTTATCAGGAGTAATGAAAATTGGTACAACTCTCAGAAAAAAAATTCTTGAACGTTGCATTAGTTTGAGAAAGCTAAAAATCTGAATTTTGTATTGATATATAATTTATTCAACTCATTTGAAAGGGGCTCATTTAGTGTTTGGTCTGTCAGAGAATTCTTCATATTGTATCTAATTTGTGATAATTAAAGGTAGTCGGGCTGCATAGGAGTTTTCGCTAGAATATGAATAATGTAAGAAGATGAACTTTTTTAAGCATGAATGTACCTAATTAAAATTTGGTACTGTCTAGAATTTTACTCTGAACGCTTTGCTGTATTGATAAAAGGGAACCAGATATTTGATGCCTAGCTTAACATAAGACGTATCACCGACTTGTATAAAATCAATCGGCGCCTTGAATCAATTTCCCAATGTACGTCCCATAATGAAAATAGCGCATTCTAAAATTTCATAGCCCTGTTAATTATATTGTCAACGTGTGGTCAACTTTGTTTCTTTGTCTCTGGTTGCGAAAAATAACTCCAAAAATAACCCCCTAGTTTCTGATGGCTGATTATTTATACCGTTAAAGTTTATAAGTAATTTTTGGTAATTGTGTAGGTTAAGTATACCTTTTTATTTGGACTTATTGAGAGTTTTACTTTCTCACACTAATTTTTAATATTATTCAGACTTTTTATAATTTTGAACTGAAGATCTTGGATGCTAGATCCCTAAACCACAAATGAAACCTAATCGGCAAAAGCAATGACTTTTGCGAAAATTTCACTTAAAGATGAAATTAAATATTTTATTAATATATTCCAAAGAATTGGAGAAATAAATCCACCTTGAGGGAATCCCTTATTTACCATTTTGGTACATTTTGAGTTTAAGTATCTTTGCTCTACCTTTCGATTTTCGAGATATGAAATAACTATTTCAATTAGTTGCGCTGGAAAGTTTGCTTTGTCCAATTGTTGAATGATTGCAAGATGCCAAGCGTTGTCGAATGCTCTGCTGATATCCACAAAACCAAGGCCGTAAATCTGTTTCCTTTCTTTGGAGACTTATTTTAGTTATTTCGTGTAGGGCAGAAATTGTAGACTTTGCTTGTATGAAGCCGTGCTGATTAGGATGAATAACATTATTAGCATTGATATGATTTGAGAGTCCGATGTGAATTAACCCTTAGTTACTCGCGCCTATTTTACTGACGTTAGTATTCGCGCGGGGTCTCGTAGACCCCAATATTCTACGGTGAATATAATCCTTAAAAAATAAAATATATAAATATTTTTTTCTTGCAGCCAAAATAATACAGTCTCTAGTTTACAAATATTTCAATTTATTATAAAAATTACACTATTAATTATTTTTATCTGATAAAATTGGTAATACGGCAAAAATTCTAAACTATCAATATATACAAACAATTTCCTCAAAATTATAAATGAAATCCAAATTATTCTTGTGTACACTTACTGAAAAATGTTGTTGAGTGTTCAGTATGAATGTGCTTAGCGCATTTATCACATAAAAATTTGGATTTTATTCTTTGTATCGATCACTAAATCGGCAACCCCTCCGTTTCGCTGACGATGACTCTGGCTTATTTTCTTCCTAAAGAAACAATAACTTAATATCTCTCATTTAATTATAGCATTTCATGACTTTTCTTGTTGTGTTCATCTGCATAAGTATGTGCAGATATAATATTTTTGATATCTTTTCGCAGAAACAATTTATTAGGTTTTATTAGGTTCCCGTTTTATTAGGTTCGGGTCAATTAGCCCAAATGCAATCTCTTTAATAAACGATCTTGTTTTAAATATTTCCAATTTCTGTTCCTTTTATACACCTTGGTTGAAACATTCATGAAATAAAAAGTGACACAATGGTCACCTCCTTGTCCTCCTACTTACTGTGGAATTTTACACAATTGATCAACTACACTTGATTTTGTTTCATTATAATATTTTCCACCAGATTCAGAATCTATTTGTTTTGTGGAGTCGAATATTGAAATTGAAATAACTGCATCAGACTTTTTTTGTAGTACATACGAAACCAGTCTACTCTCTCTTTCCTTGACTCCAAAAATGAAAGTGTGAGTTGAACGTAGCTTTTGTAGCAAAAATTTAGAGGGAATTTTCGTTTTATTTTTATTCAATGTTCCTAAAAAACTAAGTCATTGATAAAGGATATAAATTATTGCAGAGCTATAAGGTATCTTACCTATTTCCCCATTATTGAAAATTAAAGTTACGTTATTACACTCGTGCGGGGTCCAATGGACCCCAAATCCATTGTATTGTCTATTATAGGGCAACAAAATTAAGTTAATATAGGTTTGAATATTCATTGTCATATAAAATTAAGCTACTAAAATTTTGATCTAAAAATGGTTCATATAATTCTATATATTTAATGAAATAAGTTTGTCTGGGGTCTATCAGACCCCGCGCGAGTACTTAACCCTTAAGTAGATAGTAAAATTCTACGAGCTAGGTGTGCTCAACATAGGCTCCATCCTGTGAAAGGCAAATCCTCCATCCTTCCCCCTAGCAAAAGGTCTTATTTTCTACCCAATCCAGATGTGCTCGTTCTTCCCCTGTGTAAAATCCTTACCATTCGACCAAGACTGCGCCATCAATCACCAATCCAATCATATCCACCCAACCACACAATTCGACAGGATTCTACAGCGAGTCCACAGCAATCCCACAGTAAGTCAACACCCCAAGTCGACAGAGTCGACACACGATTCGACATCTATTTTTTAAAATACGAGTATATATCATATTTTTTCATTGATAATTCTACTTTTGTTATAATCGTTTTTAGAATAACTTCCAGATTGGTTGTAAATATGAGTAGTTAACATATCTATATTTTCGAATCACTAATATAGAATTAATTTTATAAATTCTATATATTGTGAAAATAACTAATGTGTAATATTTCCTCAAGTAATTTAAAATAAAAGCTACTTGATGGCGAATAATTATATATATATTTTTTTTATCACGACTGCACCTTCAACCCTTTATCTTATCGATCCTTTGTCTTATCAACCCTTTATCTAACAACAACAAATTATTTCATAACATATATATATATATAATGTAATTTATATTTTATTTTAATAAAAAAATCTTTTTACAAATAGGGCAAAATAATTGTGAACATAAATTGGCGTTTTATTGTTAGTATTTAAAATAGTCATACTAATATTACAAAACTTATTTTGTCTGTAATATATATATTTTTCCATTTTTTTCTCCCTTACCATTTAATATAGGCAAAACTATTTTTTAAACTTAATTCTTTTGACGTTATGTGGCGCCGAGTTTGTTGTTGACATAAATATTTGTAATACATTCAAAAAGGTTGACGTTCAGCCAACGGAAATATTGGTGAAATAAATTATTTTTGATCCCATATATGCCTTTTTAATTAAAAATATATACTTATATATATAAACCTGGCCCAGCGGCGATCGCCTGCCTATATAGCTTTGCCCCACGATGCATGATGTTGTTTACCCATGTCTCATATGACTTTATTAGGCACCGTCTGATAATCGTTTAGACTATCTTATGTTAATTAGCTAGCCGCGCCACTTCTGCTCTCAAAAGCCTTCGATTCATTTAATTCGATATTATACATATTTTAATATTTACCCCAATGTTATCTATACAATAAATTATGATTGTGAATATTCAAACAGGGCACACATGGATTGGCATTATATTAAACTCTAAGTTAAAGTATAAATAATCTTTGATATATCACATATACACATGTGATATATTAGCATGCGGGCACATTTATTTTGTTTGACTCATCACATTTTTAGTATTGCCTCCTCATTATCACAGCTCAATTTTGACAGCCTTTTAAATAAAATTATAAAAAGGAATGTTGTGTGGGGGACTTCCAAAGTCACAGAGTCCCAACACTTGAGTGTCGCAGGAGGGAGTACCTCGACTACAACGTCGGCCAGGACATCTTCAACCTCAACCGCAACTGCTTCGTTGTCAACAGTCAGATGAAGATGAACTTATCAATGGCGCGATCTACTTCCATGAAGCCTGGTGAGGTCCGAAACGCCAGATTACACTTGTAAGCGATCCCCGCTTGCAAACCGATGTCAATATTATTATAAGAAGGAGGGTTAAGACTTATGGGCCTCCTAGGCCTGGGTGGTTATATGATCCAAGAATGTAGACATACATTTTTCGGGGAAAGAAGACCCTGCCCTAGTACTGGCCTGTTGGTTGGGAAAAGGCAGGGGCGCCCACCCTCCAACACCCTTGGGGATGAGGGAGTGTAGAGGCGACTTCGCGTGGCGGTCCTCGCGCCAGTGGTTTCACTGACGTGGGTTCGCCATGAGTCTTGAAACTCTTGGGTCTTCGCTTTGTGTGTGCGCGATTGGGAGGGTCCTTGCCGAGCGCGTCATGGAAAACCAAGGAGTAAACCACAGTAGCAGCACCCCCCCCCCTCCCACCCTCCCCCTTCGCGCGATTCCCCGTGTCAACCTCGTACCTTAGAGGTCCTTGATTCGTCGGCATATTCAGAGAGTATTGGGAACTAAGGGTACGAGGGTCAAGGGGGGTCCTATTGGAACGTAGGACGGGTTTAACCAAGTCCAAACGAAAAGGCACGGATAGAAATTTGGCCACAAAACTCTCGTAGACGCCTGTGGGCTGATTGTTCGACACCATGGAGCTAAACAATAAAGGCGGGCGCGAGGGGCCTAACCAAATGGCCGCTCGGTGCATGGAGAATGCACCAATTCCTAGCTGGCAGGATAACTGGATGGCAGGGGTGCAGCTTCGGCTTCAGGCGTTGAAGCAATACTAGCTTAGGTACCATTCCATCATACGATGTAGATATACATCTAAAACATACTTCAGGCGTCGATCACCAGGAGCGTCCGTTCCTGTAGATCGACGCCCGAAATCTGCTATTAACCGACGTCCACTATAGACTGATGTACGCTATAGGCTACTGTTGACAAACATTTGTTAGTGACACGTATATGGATCAATTGCCTCAGATAATTATCTTTAGACTGGATTTTTCTCAACATCACTCTTCACCAGTTTTTCTCGTTGCTTCAGACCGGTGGTGATCTCACCAGCGACACATACAACAAATTATAGAGCAAAAATAATTACTAAACTTTGGTCCTATTGTGAAATTATTTATTAACAGAAGCTGAGTCTCAACAAAATTAATTGAAATTTTTATAGTAAAATATTTTTGGAGCTACAGAGAAACAAAATTTAATATTGACCAAAGCCAACGCCACCTGCGTTGTCATTGAATATTTATATATGTGAGAAATAAAAACAAATATAAAATTTTAAAAAGGGCAGGTATTGATATTAAAAATATAAAAAGAGCATTTCTTGACCGCTCACATGGGCATTTTATATTGCAGAGCTCCATCAGGTGGAAAAAAATAAACAAAACTTTTTAGCTTGTTCCATGATATTAGGCCAACCCAATTTATTGAAAAATCAAGCAAAGCCAACCACGTACGTGTTTCGGACTGTTGGCCCTCGTCAGCGTGCAGACTGCACCTCAACGACCAAAAACGGTTCCTTGTGCTTTGAGTATCATGTTTTATATAACAGAAATGCTAACTGTTCCTTGAGGCTTCCTGATAAATTAAGAAGTGGTTATTTAAGGCCGAATTTGTGTAAATACGATAAAAATATGAAATATATATATATAAGAAGTTCAGGTGTTGATATTAAAAATAAAAGAGCATGTGGCAACCACACTTTGCCTAAGAGAGCGCGAACTGGGACAAAGCTTCACTACACATACGGGCAGTAGTGTAGCGGCCTCGGCAACCGCGAGCTGGGCAACCTCACTACGCATGCGCGGGCGGCATCCGGACTCTTGCCACGCGTGTCGTTCAACAACAAGGCTTGCTTCCAGCGGCCGTTACTTCTTTCCTCTCTATATATTTCTAGCTTTAAATAAATACATTTATTTTATAAAAATAATTATAATTAGCGGCCTTTCCGCAAGACACACCAACACGCACGCAACCATCCCACAAAATTGGTGAGCCGGACGTGATCCAAAAGTTATTTTAATCACAATTCTCTATTTTTTATTATTATTTCATCCACGGAACTTTCAACAGACCAAAAATGCAAGACGCAACTACGGAACATCTAGAAGGGCCAACATCCACGGCAACCTTCCATATATCAAGATTGGCTTTCCGTACACCGCCTTTCTGGCCCAACGACGTTGAACTGAGGATAAGCCAGCTAGAAGTCGCTTTCGGTCTAGCCGAGATCTCCCGCGACCAAACTAAATTTCAAGCAACGGTAACGAGCATAGACCAGCCTACCCTTACCTACGTCGCGGACATCGCAACGGCCCCCTCCACCCTCTGGTAAATACGATGCGCTGAAAGCACGCCTTCTCCAACGACTTTGTCAATCGAAGCAAACTAATATCTTACAGGTTCTGGATGGGCGTTCCATGGGAGATCAGAAGCCATCAACAGTCCTAGCCGAGATGCAATATCAGGCGGGAAGAAATTTCTCCGATACAGTACTAAAATACTGTGGACTCGACGCCTACCTCAGGACATAAGGGCCGCTCTTGCAGCATCCTCTGAGACCAGTTTGAGTAACCTGGCGGAAATGGCCGACAACATACACAAAACCACACTGCCAACGGTCTCAGCAGTGGACCAACCAAGCACAGGTCATAGCGCGGAAGCCCACCGACAGCTGATAAGGCAAATACAAGACCTGAATACGCAAATCGAAGCTTTGAAGTCATCCATGGACACCCCAGACAATCGCTATCCGACGCTAGGTTCCCGGCGCACAACACAAAAAGAAACTCAGGAACTTGCTGGTACCATATAAGCTTGGGGCTCAAACTAGGAAGTGCCTTCAACCATGCAACTTCAGGGCCTAGGGAAACGAATACGCCCGCCGGCAGTAGGAGCCACTGACGGAACAGGCCTTGCTCGACGGCTCTTCATTACGGACCGATGCAGCGCCTATTTGTTTTGGTGACACTGAAGCCGAAGTCTCAGTGATTCCGCCACCAGTAAAAACGCTGGGCCCTCGCACAGGCAGCTTTTCGCAACAAACGGATCTATCATCCACACTCACGGGGAACGACATCTTGAACTTGACCTCGGTCTTGGACGATTATTCCGTTGGCCTTTCATCACAGCCGACGTCGGCGCTTCCATCATCGCTGCAAATTTCTCCGACATTACGGGCTGACAGTAGACCTGCGGAATCACCGTCTGAACGACCCAGTATCTTCACTACACTCCATTGGACAGGTTTCCCCATCCCCCGCTGTTAGCATCCGCCTTACAATCGCCAATTCGCCTTACTCCAGGATACTCAGATAATTCCCAGAGCTCACTAGTCAGAATCTTGTAAAAAAGCCCTCCCCGTCACTTAGTGACTTATCATATCGTCACAAAGCCCCCCCCCCCCCCCCCCCCCGAAGCAAACCCGCGACGACTCCCCACGGAAAAAATTGCCGCGGCAAAGAAAGATTTCGCCTCATGATGGAGAAAGGCATCTGTCGGCCATCCAAATCACCGTGGGCTAGCCCTCTCTACCTAGTACCCAAGAAAGACGGCTCGCTAAGACCTTGTGGAGACTACAGGAAACTAAATGCCGCTACCGTCCCCGACCGATATCCAGCCCCTAATATTATGGACTTTTTTCTTGAAAAAATATACTTCGGCCAGTATAAATCTTTTTATTACCTCGACGTTTCGACAAAAAGCTTTTGTCCTCGTCAGGAGTAAACAAAAATTAAAACATATAGCAAGGCGTTAAAAATTATTATTTTTATAATTTTAGAATAATTTTTAACGCCTTGCTATATGTTTTAATTTTTGTTTACTCCTGACGAGGGCAAAAGCTTTTTGTCGAAACGTCGAGGTAATAAAAATATTTATACTGGCCGAAGTATCTTTTTTCAAGGAATATGAATGCCGGCCAGGCAGCCTCTATCTTTACGATTATGGACTTTGCATCGCATCAGAATGGTAATAAAATATTTTCTGCTTTATCTGGTTAGAGCGTACCACCATGTGCCCCTGGAATATAGATATATCCCTAAGACTGCCGTTATTACGCCTTTCGGCCTCTTTGAGTTTCCCCGCATGTCCTTTGGCCTATGTAACGCAGCCCAAACCTTTCAAAGGCTCATTAACGAAGTACTCCAAGGTTTGGATTTTGCATATGCCTAGATCGACAACGTGTTTATCGCATCCGATTCAGAAAATCAAAATATATCCCATTTTCAACAACATTTTGGTTGCCTTCGAGACTACGGCCTGACGATCAACGAAACCAAATGCATCTTCGGCCAAACTTGGGGTTTATCATCAACATCGCCGGAATCTAGCCGGAACCTCAGCGAATACAAGCAATTAAAGACATTACAATCCCTGATACAGTCGGAAAACTTCGGCGTTTTCTGGGTATGTTGAATTTCTGCTGGCGCTGCCTCCCCAATGCCGCTAGTACTCGGGCACCACTCCACGCCATGGTCGAAGGGCGCAAAAACACATCCTGCCAATGGACGCTTACAGCACTCCAGGCTTTCGACGAGTGCAAACTTCAACCAGCCAGCGCTTCCTTCTTGCACCATTATTTTCCAGAAGCGCCTCTCTGCCTTACGGTAGAGGCCTCGGATTTTGCTGTGGGCGCCGCATTTCACCAGCAGGTTGGCACCAATTTTCAACCAATAGCGTTTTTCTCATGGAACCTAGACGCGGCACAAAGGAAATACAGCGCATACGACAGAGAACTCCTGGCGTTATACTTGGCTATCAAGCATTTCAGGCATTAATTGGAAGGGCGACAATTTCCGGTCTATACGGACCACAAACCTCTCACATACGCCTTCCAACAAAATCTGGACAAAGCCTCGCCGCGCCAATGTCGACCACTCGATTTCATCGGGCAGTTCACAACAGACATCCGCCACATCGCGAGCTGAGAAAATGTATCTGCAGATTTTCTGTCACGTGTGGAACCCATCTCCCATCACCGACCTTATGGCCCGAAATTCCTCGCCGAAGCGCAAACAGTAGACCAGGAGCTACAAGCTCTCTTGACATCGAAACACCGCAGGTAACTACAACTGGAAAAAGTACAAATCCCTTGACAGTGACGTTTCCACAGAAAAACCCAGACCATTCGTACCCGCATCCTGTCGCCGCATATTTTTTTTCTGCATACCACAACTTGTCTCACCCCGGAGTACGAGATACTACAAGAATGGTCACCGGCCATTACGTCTGTCCGGCCGTCAAGAAAGATTGCGCACTTTGGACTCGCACCTGCCACCGCTGCCAAGTCTCCAAAACCACTAGACACACAAGGACGCCCCTTCAGTCGTTTAGTACCACGGACGGAAGGTTCAGTCATGTTCACATTGATCTGGTCGTACCTATACCACCGAGTGGAAACTATCGGTACATATTCACCTGCGTGGACCGATTCACTAGGTGGCCCGAAGCCCTACCCATACAGGACATCACCGCCAAAACAGTAGCAAATGCTTTCCTATCTGTCTGGATATCCCGTTTTGGCGTGCCTGCAAAGGTGACTACAGACCAAGGCAGGCAGTTTGAATCAGCACATTTTGGTGAGTTGACACGGCTTCTGAGGATCAATAGAATAAGGACATCACCCTACCACCTAGAATCAAACGGCCTGGTGGAAAGATTCCACAGACAGCTGAAAGACTCCCTCCATGGTCACGACTCCACGGACTGGTCCTTGAAACTTCCCCTGCTGCTCCTAGGGATTCGTTCGTCGCTAAGGGAAGATCTCAACACCACAACCGCCGAGCTGGTCTATGGGAAGCCCCTACCTCTTCCAGGAACATTTTTCGAGAACGCCCCGCTGCAAGCTCGCCTACCGAACCGTCGCTGGAGAACTTCAAGCGCGTCATGTCATCTCTGAAACCTGCACCAAGCAGGCCACATCGGAACAGCCACGTATACGTGCCCAAACCACTCGAGACATGTTCACATGTCTATCTACATCGGAACCTGATATTACCACCGCTAGCTTCCTAATACGACGGTCCATATGAAGTCCTATCTAGGAAACTTAAAATTTACAAATCGATTGCCTCAAGCCTGCTTTCACATCAGAAGGACTGATGTTTTCCCAAGACCCGAATTCGGCAATCCAATGAGATTACATAGGATCTCTGGAAAGATCCTACTGGAGGGGAGTAGTGTGGCGACCATACTTTGCCTCAGCGAGCGCGAACTGGGACAAAGCTTCACTACAGATACACGAGCTGACTCAATTCGATTCAATTCGATTTATTTCAAACAACAAAAGAGAATTACTCTACAATTTAATGCGATTTAGTTGTATTTATAACACAAAAGAAAACAGAAGAAGAAAAAAAAACAACAAAAAGAATGATGATAAGTAACAATAAAATTCTATGAATATGAATTATAATTAATTAATAAAATACAATAATAATAATAAAAAAACTAACAATTAGAATGAATGTTCTAATATTATTGGGAGACACGTCACACCATAGCAATTTTCCTTATTGTAATGGGCATTGCTTGAATTTTAAATAGGTATTCTTTGAAATATATCAGGTTTTGTAGTTCCGAAAACCAGTTTGTTCTTTGGTGATTTCTTCATAATCGATGGTCGTGATAGCATCAACTTTGGACAGAGCATCGGCGACTATGTTGTCAGTACCTTTTATGTACTTGATTTCAGTAGTGTATTGGGAGATGTATTGTAGATGCCTTGATTGTCTAGGAGAAGATTTCTCATTTCTTTGTTTGAATGCGTAAAGGTTTGTGATCAGTCAAAATTGTAAATCCACGTGCCTCAAGCAGGTGCTTGAAGAATTTAATAGACAAATATATTGCGAGAAGCTCTTTATCAAATGTACTATAATTGCATCGAGTAGGATTTTATTTTTTTTAGATAAAAATGCTATTGGTTTCCATGTATTATTGTCAAGCTGTTGGAGAACTGACCCAACTGCCCGATCTGAAGCATCTGTACAGAGTGATATAGGCAGTTTAGCATCGGGGTAGGCTAACAGTGCTGTTTTAGCTAGGGCTTGTTTGCATTGTTCAAATTGAACTTCAGCTTCTTCAATCTATTTTATTTCGCTTCTATCCTTTTTCTTGGCACCCCTCAAGTATTCACGAAGGATTGCCTGAGTCTCTGCGGCATTGTTCAAAAAGGTACGATAAAAGTTTAGCATTCCCAAAAATATGCGTAATTCATGAACTGTTTTTGATTTCTTATATTCTAAAATAGCTTTAACCTTTGTTGGGAGTGGTTTCACACCGTGAGAGGTAATTAGGTATCCTAGAAAATCAATTTCCGGAATTTAGATTTAGAAAGAATGATTCTTAATCCATAGGAATTTATTCTGCTGAATAAGGTTTCAAGGTGGCTGTAATGCTCTTCTTCCGTTCTAGAGCCAATCAGAATATCATCTAAGTAGACAAATGCAAAGTCCAAATTTCTTAAGACTTCATGCATGAATCTCTAAAAGGTGGTAGTAGCATTTCTCATGCTTTCTCATTACATTAAATTCGAATAGCCCAAAATGAGTAATGATGGCAGTCTTTGGTTTATCCTCTTCTGCAATTGGAATCTGATAGAATGCCTTGCATAGGTCTATTTTTGAGTACACACGAGTACCTTTTAAGATGTGGTGGAAATCGTCGAGTCTAGGAATTGGATAACGGTCTGGAAGTGTAACTTCATTGAGTCTTCTATAATCACCACAAGGTCTTAGTGATTCGTCATTTTTTGAAACTAAATGTAGTGGACTATCGCAAGGAGAATTTGAGGGTCTAATTATTCCATTATTCAAGATATATTGAAATTCTGCCTAAGCAAGCGTTAATCTCTGTGGATCTAGGCTTTTGAGTAAATTATCTGACCTCTTGTAGGAATATAATGTTTAACGTTATGTTTTGCTTCTACAAAATCTGATGGTGGCCTACATAGGTTAGGGTATTTGATTAGGATAGCGCTGACCACGGATGATTAATTTAGAGTGCTAATATTTCCATTGTCCGAGATTGACTGAATGACGCCTCTTATGGAAAGATTAGTTATTCCATCAATTAGGCGTTTATTTTTTATATCAATTACCAATCCAAAGGTGTACAAAAAGTCGGCTCCTATTATATCTCTGTTAGTATTGGCGATTACTAAAGGACATTGAAATTGACGTCGATGTCCGATATCCAATTTTCTAACCTTTGTTTGATAAGTAACAATTTCTGTACCATTGGCTGCATAAAGTTTAAAATTCGAGCTAGGCATCCTATCTTTATCCTTTGGTGGTATTATAGATATATCAGCACCACTGTCCACCAAAAAGCGCAATCCCGTGTTTTTATCCGTCACAAATAATCGGAGATTGCGACATTCCTGAATGCCGGCGGAAGAGTTTGTTGCTACTCTGTCCGCCAGTTGGAGTTTTCCCGACTCTTTCCAACTGCACGGAGGCCTGCATTTATTTTGCAAGCAATTAGATCCATAGCGAAAATGGTATAATAGCAATATCTTCTAGCTTGAATCAATTTTTGCATTTCTTTTTCTCTTGAAATCTTCGTATGATTTTCTTTTTAATCACGTCCGGCTCACCAATGTGGTGTGTCGATTTATTAGTCAAGCGATGGCTCAGAAAGTTAGTGTTTTATTGGCATTACTTATTAGCTACATTTTAAGAGGAAGACCCAAAAGGACAACACCCTAGAATGTCTATTCTGGTTCTCTCTGGTTTCCGCCGATGTGCCGCGCCGCGCAGCGGTGGTCATCTCCTTTTTCAAGGCACCGCTTGTATGTTTGTTGACGGCGTGGTCCGTCATTCCAGCAGGCTGGAAGGAAGTCCCTCGCCCCCCACAAGCCCATCGTACACGCCACATCGATCGCCAGGTAACCCTTCCCAGCCTGGATCCTCCTATTTCTATTACTTCTTGACGAGAGCCGCTTTTTCTGTAGAATCTCTGGTTTTTTATTTCACCTTTGGCCAAGCTGTGTCGCCCTCCCCACGATACAGGCAGCGGTGACATCGAGGCTTATCTAGCATTAGGTAATACTGGTCTGAGAGGTCCCAAGATATCCTTTATATATATAAAAACACAATAGAAAAAATAAAAATAAAAGGGTAGGTGTTGATAATAAAAATAATGAAAGCATATCCTGACAAGGCGCACATGTGATTTTTAGATGGCAGAATGCCATCCAGTGGAACAGAAATAAACTAAACATTGATTCAACCTATTCCCTGATATTTGGTCAATCCATTTTCATGACAAATCAAGAAAAGCCATCCACGAACGCGTTTCGCGATGCTATTTCTAATAAACACCTTACCCTTTTAATTTTATTTTTCTATTGTTTTTTTCAAGTGTTACGCGTATTTATTACGCAAATTTAGTCTTAAATACCCATTTCTTGGTTTCTCAAGAAGTCTCTGGGGCCAAACATATTTTAGGTCGCAGTGGTACTGCCTGATCCACGCTGACAAGCGCCAACAGCGCGAAACGCCATCTAAAAAGCACATGTGCTCCTGGTCAGGATAAGCTCTCATTATTTTTAATATATATATTTTAAAATAAATTGCACATATTTACAGGGAGTGCTCAATATATAAATATATATATATATATGTGACAATATAGTGGTAATAATGTGGTGAGGTGAGAAATAATCACACGACGAGTTGGTAGAGCAATCACTCAGGCAGCCAGCCAGTCGAGAGAGAGCGAGCGAGCGGTTATCTGTTGAACGACTGTTTTCCCTGTGTACACAACCGGGGGGCTAACCAGGATAGTCGCCAGGTGGTGACCCTCCCCCCCCCCTCAGGAATGTGGTCAAAATGGTCGTGAGTTAGTTGTCTTCTATCGACTACGTCTCTCTCTCTCTCTCTGGTCGACTGCAGATTTACTTTATTATTCCTGTAAGAGCATATATTATGACATATGGCCCCCGTTGAAGAAGGCTGAACATGGTTTAAGTATATTTAAAGCTGGAGAATCCAGGAATAGAGAAAATAATTTTACAGTTAAAATTAGTTAAGGTAATGGTGACATAGTTTTATGTGAATAAAATATTGTATAGTACACAAGTAAATATTATTTACAAGCAGTTTTACAACACCGGAGAGTTGGACATTTAAGGAAATCTTTGAAAATATCAAGGTTATAAAAGCTATATACAACAAAATCTAATGTACTATAAGGGGAATGTTATTGAGGAGTGTGAATAAGGGAAAGAAGAGTCACATACATATGATGGCATTCTGAAGATCATTAAGACTGGGGAACTCTACACTTTAAGATATTTTTCAGGCGGACATGGCAAGGGGAAACTTGTCATGGGCTTTCTATGCTATAAGTGTAGAGTACGAGAAATGAGATTGAGGTTGGCAATTGTGTGAGTTCAGGACTGAGGTAAATATAAAACTACATACAATGTTAGAGCTTCGGCGAACAGGGCGAGGGGAGACTTGCCCTGGGCCAATCTAACTTATCTATGTAGTTACTTGTGTAGCGAGTCCGAGGGGAAAAGCCCCGTGTGTAGGTGAGGAAGTCGAATGGACTTATATTTAATTTTCGAAGATAAAATAGTTCTAGATGCAAAGGTAGAATATAGGCGGACAGAGCGAGGGGAAACTTGCTTTGGGCCACTCTACCTTAATTATTTAGATACTACTGGGTTCGTAAAGTCTTGTTGTCAGGTTAGTAATTGGTAAAGATTTCAGGGGATAAGCGGTTCAAATATCTTTGATCATCTTGATTGTAAGTGTAGTCATGTTGCTTTCGTGAGTTAATAGCCGTTTTAGTATGGATTAGAGTGTGATTGAAGTGTTTATATGAGAAATTGAAGGTATTTTTGGGTTGGTCTCGATCATTTACGGGCGGTGAAATAAATTTTTCGGTTTCCGTATAGTGTTTTAATTTGTTGACATGAATTGTATCTGTCTCACGACTTAGAGGTCGGTTGGAGCGGTTGATCCGTACGATTTGAGGGGAAATTATCTCCAGTATTTCATAAGGTCCTGAGAAGAAAGGTGCCAGTTTTCCGGTGTCTGGATGGTGGTATGTTTTTGCCAAAACGAGATCGCCTACTTCAAAATCGGAAGCTCTATGTGTTTGGTCGAATCTCGCTTTGTCGCGTAAGTGTCGTTCGTGTGTCCTTTGATAGGCCAATTCTCTGGCGTCGTCGATTTTTGGGTAGTTTTGTACATGCTCGGATAGTTGTATCGGGAAACTACCTAACAAAAGGTATGACGGTGGAAGCCCAGTCACAGAATGTGGGGTATGGTTATAAGCCTGAAGGACCTGAGGTAGTAGTTTGGTCCAGGCCGTCTTAGGTTGTTGGAGGCGCAACAGTTTAAGTTTGCCAGTAATCGTGGCGTTTTAGTCGTTCACTTAATCCGTTGGCCTGATGGTTGTTGCTTGTCGTGAGAAGTTGGCCAATGTTATGTCTAATCAAAAATCTACGAAATTTCGGATAGGTGAAGGCAGGAGCTCTATCCGTCAAAAGTCGTTTAGGAGATCCAAACTGCATCACCTTTTTAATCATTTGGGTATAGGTGAGAATGCTGGTGGACCGCGATGGAAATGCCCACGCGTACCGTGTGGCATGGTCCACTACGGCATGTAAGAAGGTCTGAAAATTTACATATTTCGCGAATCCAGAAATAGTATCTAGTGACACTAGTTCGTACGGCAGGACCGCTGGGGGGAGTTGTCCCAATTCTCCGTAGATAGGTCCTTTTGGTGGTTTGACCAATTGGCATACTGAACAGGTTCTTACATGTGTCCTGATGTCATTTGTCATGCCGTCCCAATAGTATTGGGCTGAGATCATTCTGGTCATCTGCGAAATGCCGGGGTGATTGAAATCGCGATGGGTTCGTTGTAGTAGGGGGCCACGGAGTGATGGTGGAACAATTATTTTAGTGACACCCCGTCGTGTGATGGTCATAAGGTCCTTGTCAGTGAGGATATACCTTGTGTCCCTCCGTAATTCGCCCTGATGATCTTTTATTTGACCTGTGGATAGGAATCCACAGAAAGGGTTACGGGAGAGTAGGTCCGCCTCGTACTGACGCGAGCCCTTGAGGTATTTGACCTCATAGTCGTAAGCTGAGAGTCGAAGGCTCCAACGAAAGAGGCGTCCGGTGGGGTCTTTTATGGTCTTTAGCCATTGTAAGGCGTGATGATCCGAGTAGATGACACACCTTGTACTTAGGAGGTACACTCGGAATTTGTCAACGCACTCTACAATGGCTAAGCACTCCAGTTCAGATATAGTGTAATTACGCTCATAGGAACGCAACGCGCGACTGTAATATTGTACAGGGTAGATGTTACCGTCAGGGTGTACTTGTTTGAGTACACCTGGATGCCCTGCGTGGAAGCGTCGCAATAGACCTGGCATGGGAGCCCTTCTTGAAATAGATGTAACACAGGTTGTGTTGCGAGGTGTTGCTTCATTATATCAAAGGCTTGTTGACAATTCGGGCTCCAAAGCCATTTGGCGTTCTTTTTTAGTAATTGATTTAAGGGGTGGCGAAGTCTAGCATATTCTGGGATGAATTTATGATATACGTTGACGGCTCCTAAAAATGATTGTAGGTTTTTAACGTTGATAGGAGTTCTAATAGCGTTGATGATTTCGGTATTTTTAATATTAGGTGTGTAAGTCCCTGCGGTAATGTGGTAGCCGAGAAAATCTATTTCATTTTGATAAAAATTACATTTTTTAAGGTTAAGTTGTATATTTTCCTCTAAACAGAATTTAAATAAAAGTCGAAGGTGCGTAAGGTGTTGTTCTGAGGAGTCAGAAAAAATAACGAAGTCGTCATAATAATGGGCTATGAAAGAGAGGTGGTGTTTGTGGATCAACTGGGTAATCACACGTTCGAAAATTTGGGGTGCTGATTTGAACACAAAGGGTAAGCGTTTGAAATTATATTGCCCTTGTTGAGTCACGAAAGGGAGTAGTGGTTGACTCTCCTCCGCGATGGGGATTTGATAGTATGCATTGCTTATGTCAACGGTGCTAAATACTCTGGCTTTCGACAGGTTATTCAGTACTGTTTCTATCAATGGCAAAGGGTGCAAATCCGAGGGTACTAGTTCGTTCACGCGACGGAAGTCAATGCAGAGACGCATGGTGTTATCGCGTTTGCGAACGAGTGTCACAGGAGAGGAATATGGGCTAGAGGAGGGGGTGATTATGTCATGTTTTAGAAGTTGGGATATCTGGTCCTGAATTTCCTTCTGGTAGGCATAGGGAGTTCGGTATGGTCGGAGGGAAATAACCTTATCGGAAATAATTTTGAGTTTTACAGGGGTTATGTTGAGTGGTAATACATTGAATTTATTGATAGGGAAAATATCTTTAAAAGAATACAATAATTGCTGATAAGGGATAGTCAGTTCTGGGCGTTGTTCGATAAATTCTTTAATCATTAATTCTCTAGAGGCGCATGGGCTGGTAGGAATGCTATTAAGGTTGTAAGGGTGAGAGGGGCATTCAGGGGAAGGTTGATAAATATTACTAAGGGTTGTTTGTAAGTAAGGCTCACGTGGAGGTTGAAAATCGTCAACGCCTAAGTTAACCGAGTGAATTATGGGTCGTTTAGGGTTAGAAGTTATTATTCGCGAGCCGTGCTTACAAGTGGGAAGGTCACATACAAAATGGTACAAATGTTTAGGTACTGGGACACTATTTTGAAGTATCAATTGATTATGAAAATCTATTGTTAATCTTAAGAATTGCATAACATGAATAGATAGGATACCATGTTCAAGGGGTGAATTTAAAATATAAAATGTTTCATTAAAATTAAAATTATTAAATTGTATTGGTAAGGTAACTAATCCGATTAGTTTGGCATGACTAGATATAGTACAGATAATAACATCATTGTTAATAGGGGTGGAACAAATGAAACTATTAACATTTTTAATATATTCAAATTGGTTTAAACTAATTATGGAAACATTGGCTCCATAGTCAATTAGGAATGGCATCTTTAAAGAATGAATGATAGGGGTTAAAATAATTGCACTTACAGGCGTATGCTGGTTTAGGGTGCAGGTAGGTTCATTGAGCTTCGGGGGAGTTCTGCTGCCGAAGCTGGCATTACTTGGTTTTTCCCGAGCTCGTCGTTGCTGCGGTCTCGTAGACACCTGCAGGCCCAGTCGATCTTTGGGGTTGCTCGACGCTGTGGACCGCAGGTGTAAAGGTCCGAAATGTCCGCTGGTAGGGCCCTCGCTGCTGACACTGTGCGTGCCAGTGTTGTCCGCCACAGTAACGGCAAGGATATGGTGGGGTCTTGTCCACGGTGGTGGAAGGTGCTCTGCTCTGGCGCGGTGATCGTTGTTGGGCAGCTTTAGTGCTGGTGTTATCCCCTTCGTAGGTCAGCTGTTGGGCTAAGCACAACCATTCTTCTGGTCCCGAGGGTTGTGCCATCTTTAAAAGGTTGCCATAGTTACGTGGCACACCGTTGGATAGTGCTTGCACGATGGCACTCTTAGGGAGGTTGATCGCCAACCCTATTCGGACCTTGTTCTTGTAGTAGGTCTCGATCTCGGCCATCGATGTGCATTTAAGTTCATAGAACTCTTGAAGGGTGAAGCTAGGGCGTCGGGGATAGACGGCGCAGAGTGACTCTTTGACCTCTTCATAAGTCTTATTGAGTAGCGCTAAGTCTTGTGCAATTTTGCGAGGTTCGCCTCTGAGTGATGATAGAGCCTTTCGAGCTTGGCGTGCTGGATCTAAGTTGTGGAAGTTCGGCTAAGACTCAAGTTGTGAGAAGAAGGGCGCGGCAGGTTCATCTCCGTCGTAGGTGATTGCTTCTTCAGACTCACGGTTTAAAAGTTGGTCGAGACAGAGGGTGAGAGTTCGAAGGGAAGCGGCTACAGTAGAGTCGGTCGTTGGTTCTTGAGGAACTTGGTTGTGGGTTTGTTCGATCATCGTGGTATTGCTTCTTGTTTTCTTCATACTCTGGTATATGAGGGATTTGTTTCCCGGTCAGGTCTTATCCTGTCGACTTTCGATTTGACAATATAGTGGTAATAATGTGGTGAGGTGAGAAATAATCACACGACGAGTTGGTAGAGCAATCACTCAGGCAGCCAGCCAGTCGAGAGAGAGCGAGCGAGCGGTTATCTGTTGAACGACTGTTTTCCCTGTGTACACAACCGGGGGGCTAACCAGGATAGTCGCCAGGTGGTGACCCTCCCCCCCCCCTCAGGAATGTGGTCAAAATGGTCGTGAGTTAGTTGTCTTCTATCGACTACGTCTCTCTCTCTCTCTCTGGTCGACTGCAGATTTACTTTATTATTCCTGTAAGAGCATATATTATGACATATGGCCCCCGTTGAAGAAGGCTGAACATGGTTTAAGTATATTTAAAGCTGGAGAATCCAGGAATAGAGAAAATAATTTTACAGTTAAAATTAGTTAAGGTAATGGTGACATAGTTTTATGTGAATAAAATATTGTATAGTACACAAGTAAATATTATTTACAAGCAGTTTTACAACACCGGAGAGTTGGACATTTAAGGAAATCTTTGAAAATATCAAGGTTATAAAAGCTATATACAACAAAATCTAATGTACTATAAGGGGAATGTTATTGAGGAGTGTGAATAAGGGAAAGAAGAGTCACATACATATGATGGCATTCTGAAGATCATTAAGACTGGGGAACTCTACACTTTAAGATATTTTTCAGGCGGACATGGCAAGGGGAAACTTGTCATGGGCTTTCTATGCTATAAGTGTAGAGTACGAGAAATGAGATTGAGGTTGGCAATTGTGTGAGTTCAGGACTGAGGTAAATATAAAACTACATACAATGTTAGAGCTTCGGCGAACAGGGCGAGGGGAGACTTGCCCTGGGCCAATCTAACTTATCTATGTAGTTACTTGTGTAGCGAGTCCGAGGGGAAAAGCCCCGTGTGTAGGTGAGGAAGTCGAATGGACTTATATTTAATTTTCGAAGATAAAATAGTTCTAGATGCAAAGGTAGAATATAGGCGGACAGAGCGAGGGGAAACTTGCTTTGGGCCACTCTACCTTAATTATTTAGATACTACTGGGTTCGTAAAGTCTTGTTGTCAGGTTAGTAATTGGTAAAGATTTCAGGGGATAAGCGGTTCAAATATCTTTGATCATCTTGATTGTAAGTGTAGTCATGTTGCTTTCGTGAGTTAATAGCCGTTTTAGTATGGATTAGAGTGTGATTGAAGTGTTTATATGAGAAATTGAAGGTATTTTTGGGTTGGTCTCGATCATTTACGGGCGGTGAAATAAATTTTTCGGTTTCCGTATAGTGTTTTAATTTGTTGACATGAATTGTATCTGTCTCACGACTTAGAGGTCGGTTGGAGCGGTTGATCCGTACGATTTGAGGGGAAATTATCTCCAGTATTTCATAAGGTCCTGAGAAGAAAGGTGCCAGTTTTCCGGTGTCTGGATGGTGGTATGTTTTTGCCAAAACGAGATCGCCTACTTCAAAATCGGAAGCTCTATGTGTTTGGTCGAATCTCGCTTTGTCGCGTAAGTGTCGTTCGTGTGTCCTTTGATAGGCCAATTCTCTGGCGTCGTCGATTTTTGGGTAGTTTTGTACATGCTCGGATAGTTGTATCGGGAAACTACCTAACAAAAGGTATGACGGTGGAAGCCCAGTCACAGAATGTGGGGTATGGTTATAAGCCTGAAGGACCTGAGGTAGTAGTTTGGTCCAGGCCGTCTTAGGTTGTTGGAGGCGCAACAGTTTAAGTTTGCCAGTAATCGTGGCGTTTTAGTCGTTCACTTAATCCGTTGGCCTGATGGTTGTTGCTTGTCGTGAGAAGTTGGCCAATGTTATGTCTAATCAAAAATCTACGAAATTTCGGATAGGTGAAGGCAGGAGCTCTATCCGTCAAAAGTCGTTTAGGAGATCCAAACTGCATCACCTTTTTAATCATTTGGGTATAGGTGAGAATGCTGGTGGACCGCGATGGAAATGCCCACGCGTACCGTGTGGCATGGTCCACTACGGCATGTAAGAAGGTCTGAAAATTTATATATTTCGCGAATCCAGAAATAGTATCTAGTGACACTAGTTCGTACGGCAGGACCGCTGGGGGGAGTTGTCCCAATTCTCCGTAGATAGGTCCTTTTGGTGGTTTGACCAATTGGCATACTGAACAGGTTCTTACATGTGTCCTGATGTCATTTGTCATGCCGTCCCAATAGTATTGGGCTGAGATCATTCTGGTCATCTGCGAAATGCCGGGGTGATTGAAATCGCGATGGGTTCGTTGTAGTAGGGTGCCACGGAGTGATGGTGGAACAATTATTTTAGTGACACCCCGTCGTGTGATGGTCATAAGGTCCTTGTCAGTGAGGATATACCTTGTGTCCCTCCGTAATTCGCCCTGATGATCTTTTATTTGACCTGTGGATAGGAATCCACAGAAAGGGTTACGGGAGAGTAGGTCCGCCTCGTACTGACGCGAGCCCTTGAGGTATTTGACCTCATAGTCGTAAGCTGAGAGTCGAAGGCTCCAACGAAAGAGGCGTCCGGTGGGGTCTTTTATGGTCTTTAGCCATTGTAAGGCGTGATGATCCGAGTAGATGACACACCTTGTACTTAGGAGGTACACTCGGAATTTGTCAACGCACTCTACAATGGCTAAGCACTCCAGTTCAGATATAGTGTAATTACGCTCATAGGAACGCAACGCGCGACTGTAATATTGTACAGGGTAGATGTTACCGTCAGGGTGTACTTGTTTGAGTACACCTGCGATGCCCTGCGTGGAAGCGTCGCAATAGACCTGGCATGGGAGCCCTTCTTGAAATAGATGTAACACAGATTGTGTTGCGAGGTGTTGCTTCATTATATCAAAGGCTTGTTGACAATTCGGGCTCCAAAGCCATTTGGCGTTCTTTTTTAGTAATTGATTTAAGGGGTGGCGAAGTCTAGCATATTCTGGGATGAATTTATGATATACGTTGACGGCTCCTAAAAATGATTGTAGGTTTTTAACGTTGATAGGAGTTCTAATAGCGTTGATGATTTCGGTATTTTTAATATTAGGTGTGTAAGTCCCTGCGGTAATGTGGTAGCCGAGAAAATCTATTTCATTTTGATAAAAATTACATTTTTTAAGGTTAAGTTGTATATTTTCCTCTAAACAGAATTTAAATAAAAGTCGAAGGTGCGTAAGGTGTTGTTCTGAGGAGTCAGAAAAAATAACGAAGTCGTCATAATAATGGGCTATGAAAGAGAGGTGGTGTTTGTGGATCAACTGGGTAATCACACGTTCGAAAATTTGGGGTGCTGATTTGAACACAAAGGGTAAGCGTTTGAAATTATATTGCCCTTGTTGAGTCACGAAAGGGAGTAGTGGTTGACTCTCCTCCGCGATGGGGATTTGATAGTATGCATTGCTTATGTCAACGGTGCTAAATACTCTGGCTTTCGACAGGTTATTCAGTACTGTTTCTATCAATGGCAAAGGGTGCAAATCCGAGGGTACTAGTTCGTTCACGCGACGGAAGTCAATGCAGAGACGCATGGTGTTATCGCGTTTGCGAACGAGTGTCACAGGAGAGGAATATGGGCTAGAGGAGGGGGTGATTATGTCATGTTTTAGAAGTTGGGATATCTGGTCCTGAATTTCCTTCTGGTAGGCATAGGGAGTTCGGTATGGTCGGAGGGAAATAACCTTATCGGAAATAATTTTGAGTTTTACAGGGGTTATGTTGAGTGGTAATACATTGAATTTATTGATAGGGAAAATATCTTTAAAAGAATACAATAATTGCTGATAAGGGATAGTCAGTTCTGGGCGTTGTTCGATAAATTCTTTAATCATTAATTCTCTAGAGGCGCATGGGCTGGTAGGAATGCTATTAAGGTTGTAAGGGTGAGAGGGGCATTCAGGGGAAGGTTGATAAATATTACTAAGGGTTGTTTGTAAGTAAGGCTCACGTGGAGGTTGAAAATCGTCAACGCCTAAGTTAACCGAGTGAATTATGGGTCGTTTAGGGTTAGAAGTTATTATTCGCGAGCCGTGCTTACAAGTGGGAAGGTCACATACAAAATGGTACAAATGTTTAGGTACTGGGACACTATTTTGAAGTATCAATTGATTATGAAAATCTATTGTTAATCTTAAGAATTGCATAACATGAATAGATAGGATACCATGTTCAAGGGGTGAATTTAAAATATAAAATGTTTCATTAAAATTAAAATTATTAAATTGTATTGGTAAGGTAACTAATCCGATTAGTTTGGCATGACTAGATATAGTACAGATAATAACATCATTGTTAATAGGGGTGGAACAAATGAAACTATTAACATTTTTAATATATTCAAATTGGTTTAAACTAATTATGGAAACATTGGCTCCATAGTCAATTAGGAATGGCATCTTTAAAGAATGAATGATAGGGGTTAAAATAATTGCACTTACAGGCGTATGCTGGTTTAGGGTGCAGGTAGGTTCATTGAGCTTCGGGGGAGTTCTGCTGCCGAAGCTGGCATTACTTGGTTTTTCCCGAGCTCGTCGTTGCTGCGGTCTCGTAGACACCTGCAGGCCCAGTCGATCTTTGTGGTTGCTCGACGCTGTGGACCGCAGGTGTAAAGGTCCGAAATGTCCGCTGGTAGGGCCCTCGCTGCTGACACTGTGCGTGCCAGTGTTGTCCGCCACAGTAACGGCAAGGATATGGTGGGGTCTTGTCCACGGTGGTGGAAGGTGCTCTGCTCTGGCGCGGTGATCGTTGTTGGGCAGCTTTAGTGCTGGTGTTATCCCCTTCGTAGGTCAGCTGTTGGGCTAAGCACAACCATTCTTCTGGTCCCGAGGGTTGTGCCATCTTTAAAAGGTTGCCATAGTTACGTGGCACACCGTTGGATAGTGCTTGCACGATGGCACTCTTAGGGAGGTTGATCGCCAACCCTATTCGGACCTTGTTCTTGTAGTAGGTCTCGATCTCGGCCATCGATGTGCATTTAAGTTCATAGAACTCTTGAAGGGTGAAGCTAGGGCGTCGGGGATAGACGGCGCAGAGTGACTCTTTGACCTCTTCATAAGTCTTATTGAGTAGCGCTAAGTCTTGTGCAATTTTGCGAGGTTCGCCTCTGAGTGATGATAGAGCCTTTCGAGCTTGGCGTGCTGGATCTAAGTTGTGGAAGTTCGGCTAAGACTCAAGTTGTGAGAAGAAGGGCGCGGCAGGTTCATCTCCGTCGTAGGTGATTGCTTCTTCAGACTCACGGTTTAAAAGTTGGTCGAGACAGAGGGTGAGAGTTCGAAGGGAAGCGGCTACAGTAGAGTCGGTCGTTGGTTCTTGAGGAACTTGGTTGTGGGTTTGTTCGATCATCGTGGTATTGCTTCTTGTTTTCTTCATACTCTGGTATATGAGGGATTTGTTTCCCGGTCAGGTCTTATCCTGTCGACTTTCGATTTGACAATATAGTGGTAATAATGTGGTGAGGTGAGAAATAATCACACGACGAGTTGGTAGAGCAATCACTCAGGCAGCCAGCCAGTCGAGAGAGAGCGAGCGAGCGGTTATCTGTTGAACGACTGTTTTCCCTGTGTACACAACCGGGGGGCTAACCAGGATAGTCGCCAGGTGGTGACCCCCCCCCCCCCCCTCAGGAATGTGGTCAAAATGGTCGTGAGTTAGTTGTCTTCTATCGACTACGTCTCTCTCTCTCTCTCTGGTCGACTGCAGATTTACTTTATTATTCCTGTAAGAGCATATATTATGACATATGGCCCCCGTTGAAGAAGGCTGAACATGGTTTAAGTATATTTAAAGCTGGAGAATCCAGGAATAGAGAAAATAATTTTACAGTTAAAATTAGTTAAGGTAATGGTGACATAGTTTTATGTGAATAAAATATTGTATAGTACACAAGTAAATATTATTTACAAGCAGTTTTACAACACCGGAGAGTTGGACATTTAAGGAAATCTTTGAAAATATCAAGGTTATAAAAGCTATATACAACAAAATCTAATGTACTATAAGGGGAATGTTATTGAGGAGTGTGAATAAGGGAAAGAAGAGTCACATACATATGATGGCATTCTGAAGATCATTAAGACTGGGGAACTCTACACTTTAAGATATTTTTCAGGCGGACATGGCAAGGGGAAACTTGTCATGGGCTTTCTATGCTATAAGTGTAGAGTACGAGAAATGAGATTGAGGTTGGCAATTGTGTGAGTTCAGGACTGAGGTAAATATAAAACTACATACAATGTTAGAGCTTCGGCGAACAGGGCGAGGGGAGACTTGCCCTGGGCCAATCTAACTTATCTATGTAGTTACTTGTGTAGCGAGTCCGAGGGGAAAAGCCCCGTGTGTAGGTGAGGAAGTCGAATGGACTTATATTTAATTTTCGAAGATAAAATAGTTCTAGATGCAAAGGTAGAATATAGGCGGACAGAGCGAGGGGAAACTTGCTTTGGGCCACTCTACCTTAATTATTTAGATACTACTGGGTTCGTAAAGTCTTGTTGTCAGGTTAGTAATTGGTAAAGATTTCAGGGGATAAGCGGTTCAAATATCTTTGATCATCTTGATTGTAAGTGTAGTCATGTTGCTTTCGTGAGTTAATAGCCGTTTTAGTATGGATTAGAGTGTGATTGAAGTGTTTATATGAGAAATTGAAGGTATTTTTGGGTTGGTCTCGATCATTTACGGGCGGTGAAATAAATTTTTCGGTTTCCGTATAGTGTTTTAATTTGTTGACATGAATTGTATCTGTCTCACGACTTAGAGGTCGGTTGGAGCGGTTGATCCGTACGATTTGAGGGGAAATTATCTCCAGTATTTCATAAGGTCCTGAGAAGAAAGGTGCCAGTTTTCCGGTGTCTGGATGGTGGTATGTTTTTGCCAAAACGAGATCGCCTACTTCAAAATCGGAAGCTCTATGTGTTTGGTCGAATCTCGCTTTGTCGCGTAATTGTCGTTCGTGTGTCCTTTGATAGGCCAATTCTCTGGCGTCGTCGATTTTTGGGTAGTTTTGTACATGCTCGGATAGTTGTATCGGGAAACTACCTAACAAAAGGTATGACGGTGGAAGCCCAGTCACAGAATGTGGGGTATGGTTATAAGCCTGAAGGACCTGAGGTAGTAGTTTGGTCCAGGCCGTCTTAGGTTGTTGGAGGCGCAACAGTTTAAGTTTGCCAGTAATCGTGGCGTTTTAGTCGTTCACTTAATCCGTTGGCCTGATGGTTGTTGCTTGTCGTGAGAAGTTGGCCAATGTTATGTCTAATCAAAAATCTACGAAATTTCGGATAGGTGAAGGCAGGAGCTCTATCCGTCAAAAGTCGTTTAGGAGATCCAAACTGCATCACCTTTTTAATCATTTGGGTATAGGTGAGAATGCTGGTGGACCGCGATGGAAATGCCCACGCGTACCGTGTGGCATGGTCCACTACGGCATGTAAGAAGGTCTGAAAATTTACATATTTCGCGAATCCAGAAATAGTATCTAGTGACACTAGTTCGTACGGCAGGACCGCTGGGGGGAGTTGTCCCAATTCTCCGTAGATAGGTCCTTTTGGTGGTTTGACCAATTGGCATACTGAACAGGTTCTTACATGTGTCCTGATGTCATTTGTCATGCCGTCCCAATAGTATTGGGCTGAGATCATTCTGGTCATCTGCGAAATGCCGGGGTGATTGAAATCGCGATGGGTTCGTTGTAGTAGGGTGCCACGGAGTGATGGTGGAACAATTATTTTAGTGACACCCCGTCGTGTGATGGTCATAAGGTCCTTGTCAGTGAGGATATACCTTGTGTCCCTCCGTAATTCGCCCTGATGATCTTTTATTTGACCTGTGGATAGGAATCCACAGAAAGGGTTACGGGAGAGTAGGTCCGCCTCGTACTGACGCGAGCCCTTGAGGTATTTGACCTCATAGTCGTAAGCTGAGAGTCGAAGGCTCCAACGAAAGAGGCGTCCGGTGGGGTCTTTTATGGTCTTTAGCCATTGTAAGGCGTGATGATCCGAGTAGATGACACACCTTGTACTTAGGAGGTACACTCGGAATTTGTCAACGCACTCTACAATGGCTAAGCACTCCAGTTCAGATATAGTGTAATTACGCTCATAGGAACGCAACGCGCGACTGTAATATTGTACAGGGTAGATGTTACCGTCAGGGTGTACTTGTTTGAGTACACCTGCGATGCCCTGCGTGGAAGCGTCGCAATAGACCTGGCATGGGAGCCCTTCTTGAAATAGATGTAACACAGGTTGTGTTGCGAGGTGTTGCTTCATTATATCAAAGGCTTGTTGACAATTCGGGCTCCAAAGCCATTTGGCGTTCTTTTTTAGTAATTGATTTAAGGGGTGGCGAAGTCTAGCATATTCTGGGATGAATTTATGATATACGTTGACGGCTCCTAAAAATGATTGTAGGTTTTTAACGTTGATAGGAGTTCTAATAGCGTTGATGATTTCGGTATTTTTAATATTAGGTGTGTAAGTCCCTGCGGTAATGTGGTAGCCGAGAAAATCTATTTCATTTTGATAAAAATTACATTTTTTAAGGTTAAGTTGTATATTTTCCTCTAAACAGAATTTAAATAAAAGTCGAAGGTGCGTAAGGTGTTGTTCTGAGGAGTCAGAAAAAATAACGAAGTCGTCATAATAATGGGCTATGAAAGAGAGGTGGTGTTTGTGGATCAACTGGGTAATCACACGTTCGAAAATTTGGGGTGCTGATTTGAACACAAAGGGTAAGCGTTTGAAATTATATTGCCCTTGTTGAGTCACGAAAGGGAGTAGTGGTTGACTCTCCTCCGCGATGGGGATTTGATAGTATGCATTGCTTATGTCAACGGTGCTAAATACTCTGGCTTTCGACAGGTTATTCAGTACTGTTTCTATCAATGGCAAAGGGTGCAAATCCGAGGGTACTAGTTCGTTCACGCGACGGAAGTCAATGCAGAGACGCATGGTGTTATCGCGTTTGCGAACGAGTGTCACAGGAGAGGAATATGGGCTAGAGGAGGGGGTGATTATGTCATGTTTTAGAAGTTGGGATATCTGGTCCTGAATTTCCTTCTGGTAGGCATAGGGAGTTCGGTATGGTCGGAGGGAAATAACCTTATCGGAAATAATTTTGAGTTTTACAGGGGTTATGTTGAGTGGTAATACATTGAATTTATTGATAGGGAAAATATCTTTAAAAGAATACAATAATTGCTGATAAGGGATAGTCAGTTCTGGGCGTTGTTCGATAAATTCTTTAATCATTAATTCTCTAGAGGCGCATGGGCTGGTAGGAATGCTATTAAGGTTGTAAGGGTGAGAGGGGCATTCAGGGGAAGGTTGATAAATATTACTAAGGGTTGTTTGTAAGTAAGGCTCACGTGGAGGTTGAAAATCGTCAACGCCTAAGTTAACCGAGTGAATTATGGGTCGTTTAGGGTTAGAAGTTATTATTCGCGAGCCGTGCTTACAAGTGGGAAGGTCACATACAAAATGGTACAAATGTTTAGGTACTGGGACACTATTTTGAAGTATCAATTGATTATGAAAATCTATTGTTAATCTTAAGAATTGCATAACATGAATAGATAGGATACCATGTTCAAGGGGTGAATTTAAAATATAAAATGTTTCATTAAAATTAAAATTATTAAATTGTATTGGTAAGGTAACTAATCTGATTAGTTTGGCATGACTAGATATAGTACAGATAATAACATCATTGTTAATAGGGGTGGAACAAATGAAACTATTAACATTTTTAATATATTCAAATTGGTTTAAACTAATTATGGAAACATTGGCTCCATAGTCAATTAGGAATGGCATCTTTAAAGAATGAATGATAGGGGTTAAAATAATTGCACTTACAGGCGTATGCTGGTTTAGGGTGCAGGTAGGTTCATTGAGCTTCGGGGGAGTTCTGCTGCCGAAGCTGGCATTACTTGGTTTTTCCCGAGCTCGTCGTTGCTGCGGTCTCGTAGACACCTGCAGGCCCAGTCGATCTTTGGGGTTGCTAGACGCTGTGGACCGCAGGTGTAAAGGTCCGAAATGTCCGCTGGTAGGGCCCTCGCTGCTGACACTGTGCGTGCCAGTGTTGTCCGCCACAGTAACGGCAAGGATATGGTGGGGTCTTGTCCACGGTGGTGGAAGGTGCTCTGCTCTGGCGCGGTGATCGTTGTTGGGCAGCTTTAGTGCTGGTGTTATCCCCTTCGTAGGTCAGCTGTTGGGCTAAGCACAACCATTCTTCTGGTCCCGAGGGTTGTGCCATCTTTAAAAGGTTGCCATAGTTACGTGGCACACCGTTGGATAGTGCTTGCACGATGGCACTCTTAGGGAGGTTGATCGCCAACCCTATTCGGACCTTGTTCTTGTAGTAGGTCTCGATCTCGGCCATCGATGTGCATTTAAGTTCATAGAACTCTTGAAGGGTGAAGCTAGGGCGTCGGGGATAGACGGCGCAGAGTGACTCTTTGACCTCTTCATAAGTCTTATTGAGTAGCGCTAAGTCTTGTGCAATTTTGCGAGGTTCGCCTCTGAGTGATGATAGAGCCTTTCGAGCTTGGCGTGCTGGATCTAAGTTGTGGAAGTTCGGCTAAGACTCAAGTTGTGAGAAGAAGGGCGCGGCAGGTTCATCTCCGTCGTAGGTGATTGCTTCTTCAGACTCACGGTTTAAAAGTTGGTCGAGACAGAGGGTGAGAGTTCGAAGGGAAGCGGCTACAGTAGAGTCGGTCGTTGGTTCTTGAGGAACTTGGTTGTGGGTTTGTTCGATCATCGTGGTATTGCTTCTTGTTTTCTTCATACTCTGGTATATGAGGGATTTGTTTCCCGGTCAGGTCTTATCCTGTCGACTTTCGATTTGACAATATAGTGGTAATAATGTGGTGAGGTGAGAAATAATCACACGACGAGTTGGTAGAGCAATCACTCAGGCAGCCAGCCAGTCGAGAGAGAGCGAGCGAGCGGTTATCTGTTGAACGACTGTTTTCCCTGTGTACACAACCGGGGGGCTAACCAGGATAGTCGCCAGGTGGTGACCCCCCCCCCCCTCAGGAATGTGGTCAAAATGGTCGTGAGTTAGTTGTCTTCTATCGACTACGTCTCTCTCTCTCTCTGGTCGACTACAGATTTACTTTATTATTCCTGTAAGAGCATATATTATGACATATATATATATATATATACTAGACGGGTGACTCGGGCTTCGCCTCGGGATTGACCCGTGTGCATATCAACCCGAGTGATATATATTAAGATAAGATTTTTTAAAATAATGTTTGTTATTAGCATTATCTATTTGTTTGCAACAGCATAATTTAATCTAATCTTTGATAGGAGGCGCTGTTCGTGAGCTAAGTAGAATAATTTGAATATATAGTTTTAATAATTTATTTTTATATTTTTTAAAATAGCCTATCGTCTTCCCCGTTATTTTCTTACCTATGTATGGAAATTTTGGTTTGAATTAGTGAACTACTGCGAATTTGTATACCGGACATACAAACAAACAAACAAACATACAAACATTAATTTATATATATATATATATCGTAAACCCGGGTAAGCCAACAAGTGAGTTGGAAGCAGTCGGGGTTGAGTGGCAAGGCGTGCAGAGTGGGAAGTCCGCACGGGACAGTAAGGACAAAGTTTTGGATTCAAAGGCGCTCTCCGAGGACGTCTCAAGTGGCACCAGGACCGGGGGAAAGTTGAGGACTTCCAAAGGAAAGCTCGGCGTCCTGCCGAAAGCCGCGGGGGCAGGGAGGAGCCAAAACGGCGGCCACGAGGGCCGCCGTGAGATGACAACGGACCTAGTACTGAGCGGGTCTCTCAGAAAATCCCAGCCGAACCTAATTAACTGTCGACAGCCGGACCAACGTCACTTTTTCTCCCTCTGCCCGGATCCCCGGGGATTGATTCTCATTGGCCAGTGACTTATGTGGGTAATCTTCCCCTCCCCTGGGGTGGCAAACTGGTGTCACTTTGAGACGACAGGAAAAGACGTCATACTTTATTATTTACATAATGCAGATTGTGATATTTTGAAGCAATAGAGTGGTTAAACAGAATCAATAGTGTTACAATTTATATGGATTTATACTGATTTATCAATGGCCTGTCCTATGGTACAAACATAATAAAGACTTAAGTTATATTAATTGAGTTATAATTAATCACACGAAATATGTGGTGAAAGCAGATGGGACAGAGGTAATGGATATTAATATGGTACAAGCTTGAATAAGGACTATTAATTTATATAACTTTGTTTAAATTACGATATATATATATCTTGTAATATATTTCAATTTGTACTTATATTCCCATAAATAATGTTACGTAAAAAGAAAAATGGCGCATTCCAGAAGAGAATGTTTTAGAACGTTCTAGAAAAATGTAGAAAAATCGGAGAACAACGGATTGGCCAATCAGTAGCGATTGCGCAATGCTCAAGCCCGGCGGCTTTGTGATTGGCTAACCAACCATGACCGTTCTGAAAAGATCTACTCCGGTATATATAGGGATGAGGAACTCATGCAAGGGAGGTCGAAGAACGAAGCTACGTGGTGTGCTCCAAGCAAGTTGCTGTCTCAAGAGTTCGGACTGCTGCTTACCGCCGACGCCGGTGTACTTCTTGGAAAATTCTAGAAGGTTAAACGAACTTCTGTCTTATGTTCTGCTCCTTCTTTCCCTCACCGTGCTGCAGTTGGTGAGTTTGTAACTGCTGTTTTATTGATTGTTGTTTCATTTTTGCACTCTTCTGTAATTATTTTATCGATTAGGCTCAAATAAAGTCCTAAAGATCCTTTGTACCCACGGAAGTTATTCTTTGTCAAACAACAACGCAACAATTTGGTGTCAGAAGTGGGATCTTTAGGTGAAACCTGAATAATTTATGGTACTTACCCGAAAAATGGAAGAAATATTGAAAGCCTTCCAAGTATGCAAGCTCAAAATCAGGAAACTCGTGAAGCTATTCAGGCTCAAAATAAAGAAACTCGTGAAGCTCTAAACGAGGCTCTTCAAGCTCAAAATCAAGAAACTCGCGAGGCTTTCCAAGCTCAACATCAAGAGCTAAAAGAAAGCTTGGGGCTTAAATTCAAATGCTTAGAAGATGAAATCTCTGTAAAAGAAGACTATGGAAGAACAGATTTGACAAAGCATAGAATCAACACTGGTGAATCAAGCCCAATTAAACAAGCACCCCATCGGATACCCCTTGCTAGACGTCAAGAAGCCAACCCCCTTGCTAAAATAGATGCTTGATCAAAACATTATTGAACCATCTTCAAGTCCCTGGGTTTCTCCAGTTGTCTTGGTGAAAAAGAAAGATGGATCTACAAGATTTTGTGTCGACTATAGGAAGTTGAATGACATCACCAAGAAGGACTCTTATCCTTTTCCTCGCATTGATGCAACTCTAGATACATTGGTTGGGTCCCAATGGTTTTCAACACTGGGTTTGAAAAGTGGATACTGGCAAGTAGAAATGCATCCTGATGAAAAGAAAAGACTGCATTTACAACTGGATCTGGATTGTGGCAGACTCTGCAACGCGCCAGCAACCTTTGAACGTCTAATGGAAGCTGTTCTGCAAGGACTGGCTACCAAAACATGTATGGTTTATTTGTATGACATCACTGTACTTGGAAAGAACTTTAAAGAGCATCTCTCGAACATTGAGAAGGTGTTTAAACGTTTAGAAGCTCCCAATTTAAAATTGAGTCCAAAGAAGTGCAAACTCTTTAAAAAGGAAGTAGCCTACCTGGGGCATATAGTTTCTGCCGAAGGTGTTCAAACTGATCCAGAAAAGACAGAAACTGTAAGGATGTGGCCTACTCCTAAAGATTTGACACAACTGAGAAGCTTTCTGGGATTATGCACTTACTACCGAAGGTTCATCCCAGGGTTCTCCAATATTGCAAGACATCTACATCGTTTGACTGAAAGCCGAAGGCCGTTTGTTTGGACTCCCGATTGTCAGCGAGCCATGGAAAAACTGAAAGAGATGCTAGTGGCTGCTCCTATTCTGGCCTACCCTGGACCTGGAGACTCTTTCATCCTGGACACAGACGCAAGTAATACAGGAATTGATGGCGTCCTCTCACAAGTGCAGGAAGGCTCCGAAAGAGTAATTGCTTATTTTAGCAAGACCCTATCCAAGCCCGAACGAAACTACTGTGTTATTAGGAAAGAGTTGCTGGCTATCGTCAAGTCTATTGAACATTTCCATCACTACCTATATAGACAGGAATTTATTCTCAGGAGTGATCACGCTTCCTTGCAATGACATTTAAATTTAAAGAACCCAGAAGGACAGCTAGCCAGATGGATTCAAAGACTTCAGGAATACCAAGTTAAAATTCAACATCGTCCTGGGAAACGCCACCAAAATGCTGATGCGCTTTCAAGAAGGCCATGTGTTCCACAATGTGAACATTGTGCTCGTGCTGAAGACAAATATGGCGAAAGGCAAGTTACAGTGCAAGAAAGCGATGAAGTAGAAGAGCAACATTGAACTGGACAAGCTTTAAGAAAATATCAACGTGAATACCGAGATCTCTTGCCAATGATAAATTGGAAGGAATCAGATGAAAGACCATCCAGGGAAAATGTGGCCACGTACAGTCCTAAAACCAAAAGTCTCTGGTCCCTCTGGAATTCTTTGACCCTGCAGGATGGAGTCTTATACAGGAAATGGGAGAGCGAGGATGGAAAGCATGAATCCTGGAAGTTGGTGTTACCCAGATCTCATGTACCTTTGGCTCTCCAGGAGATGCATAGCAGTCCCACGTGAGGTCACTTCGGCATCAGAAAAATATTGGCCAAAGCTAGAGAAATATATTTTTGGCCAGAAAGTCGAGCTGATGAAAGATGCTGCAGAAACTGTACGCAATGTTCAGCGAGAAAGGGACCGACAACAAGATCCAAAGGAAAGTTGAAGATCTACAATGTAGGTGCCCCATTTGAACGAATTACAATTGATGTTGTGGGGCCCTTTCCAAAAAACGACCTAGGAAATAAGTACAGCCTGGTAATAATGGATTACCTCACTAAATGGCCTGTTGCAGTCTCTAAATTCCAGACCAAGAGGCTTCAACTGTATCCGAGGCGCTACTGCAAGATTGGGTCTGTATTTTTGGTGTGCCAAGAATTCTGCATTCCGACCAAGGAAGAAATTTCGAATCAAATATTTTTCAAGAACTGTGTAGACGACTGGGCATTGAGAAAACAAGAACTACACCTTTGCATCCTCAATCTGATGGAATGGTTGAACGTTCTAACAGGACTCTTACACAACACCTGACCATGTTTTTTGACAAGAATCAAAAAGACAGGGATCAACATCTTCCCATGCTCCTGATGGCTTATCGATCAGCTGAGCATGAATCGACTGGTTATAGCCCTGCTAGAATGCTATTTGGCTATGAACTCCGAATGCCTTGTGATGTGCTCCTTGGTCGTCCAGAAGAAACCTTCGAAAACAATAATGAATACATCTCTCACCTGAAAGAAAGGATGCTGACCATTCACCAGTGGGCAAGAGAAAAGCTTCACTTTTTCAGTGATAAAATGAAAGACAGGTACAACGTCAAGACTTCCCACAAGACTTTCAAAGAGGGTGAAATGGTTTGGCTCCATAATCCTCAACGGAAAAAAAGGAATTTCTCCTAAACTTCAGTACCAGTGGGAAGGACCCTACAAGATCATCAAGAGCCTCAATGTTGTCATCTATTGGATTCAGAAAACCCGGAATTCTAAACCCAAAGTTGTGCACTACAACCCATTAGCACCTTTCAGAGGTTCTGTTCCAGAACAATGGACTGTTGGGGACGATCAGTCCTAAGAAGGGGGCAGTGTTACGTAAAAAGAAAAATGACGCATTCCAGAAGAGAATGTTTCAGAACGTTCTAGAAAAATGTAGAAAAATCGGAGAACAACGGATTGGCCAATCAGTAGCGATTGCGCAATGCTCAAGCCCGGCGGCTTTGTGATTGGCTAACCCACCATGACCGTTCTGGAAATATCTACTCCGGTATATATAGGGATGAGGAACTCATGCAAGGGAGGTCGAAGAACGAAGCTACGTGGTGTGCTCCAAGCAAGTTGCTGTTTTAAGAGGTCGGACTGCTGCTTTCCGCCGACGCCGGTGTACTTCTTGGAAGATTCTAGAAGGTTCTACGAACTTCTGTCTCCTGTTCTGCTCCTGCTCTCCCTTACCGTGCTGCAGTTGGTGAGTTTGTAACTGCTGATTTATTTATTGTTGTTTCATTTTTGCACTCTTCTGTAATTATTTTATCGATTAGGCTTAAATAAAGTACTAAAGATCCTTTGTACCCACGGAAGTTAATCTTTGTCAGCCAACAACGCAACAATAATATAACTATAGTGTAATGCCAAAACGAAATAATATAATAAGATTGAGTGACAGCCGGCGCCAGACAGGAGGAAGGTATCCAATTACACCGTCAGTCCGGTAAAAAACAGTCTGAATACCAGGGGTGCCCCTCTTTGCTCAAATATAGATAAGACTCCCCCCCCCCCCCCCCCCCCCCCCCCCCCCCCCCCCCCCCCCTGCGTCCGGCTGTCTGCACTCTCTTGCTCGCCTTTCTAAAGTGACATTCCAAAATACCTCGTCCTCATTGTGCAATTCATTCACGCCTGAAGCGACTATGATGATTGTGGCCGCCACGACTACATCTAACCAACATGCCACACTACAGGCATCCAACAGGATAAAACACATCACCACATATAAAGGTTGATCCAAAAGTCTTGCACTACTCAAAAATTAAAAACTTCGCGAATATTTGCGCTAGAGCAATGCGGTAAACACCATTGTGTTCAGGATGCAATGGAAATTTTTAGGGCAAATAATATAAAATTCTAAATTGATTTAAGTTACAATTTTATTCGCTAGAAGGCTTCTACCAGAATTTGAGATTCAGCGGCCAAATTGTTTGATAACTTGAAAATATAACTGATCGACACCTATTTTCCCCTAATGAAAACCAGGAAAGAACCCAGATAATATCAAATGATAAATTAATAAAACACCATTTCGCTAAAAGTATAAGAATTGTTTGACGATTTTTAAATGCAATCTGAGATATGTAAATAGGTAAATGCAAATTGAAACATGTAGCAAAAAATATTTATTTTAGATGCGGTTTTGTCAAATAGATATTTGAAAAACACTGTTGATTTCAATACAGAATTTTTTGAAATATTAATATAGTACCAAATATTGTGATAGCACTGCTAATAGGATTCTTGCTATGAGAAATGTATGGTTTCTTGCCCTATTGGCGACACTTGACTATTTAACTGGTTATTTGTCATGACCCAACAAAAAAAAAAAAAAAGAGAGGGGGGGGGGGGGGGTGACAAAATATATTTGTCCTATTTTTTCAAATATCTATGGACTTGCCAAATGTTTTAATTGCTCTCTCATAATATTCCATTCAAATAAAAATCATTTTTAGATCGACCTTTTTCGTTGAATAACGTGGTAGTAAAATCAATTTGTATTATTACTTTAGCCTAAAATTTCGAAAGTTAGGGGTGTACAGAGAATATTCTTTATGCTATTTCTTCTAATGAGGGAAAAGCGATAAACTAAACATAAGGGGTAAAATTGAGTGTATCATTGTTATTCTAGAAGTACAGGGTGATCCAAAAGTCCCGCACAACTTTAAAAATTAATAACTCCGCGAATATTTGCGCTAGAGCAATGCGGGAAACACCATTGTGTTCAGGATGCAATTGAATTTTTATGGCAAATAATGAAAAATTCGAAATTGATTTTAGTTACAACTTTATTCGCTAGAGATGGCGCTCTACCAGAATCGGCGATTAAGCGGCCAAATTGTTTGATAAATTGAAAAATATAACTGAACGAAACGTATTTTTCCTTTTTAAATACCAGGAAAGAACCCTAATAATATAAAATGATAAATTAATAAAACACCATTTCGCCAAAAGTTAGAAGAAATGGTTAACGATTTTTAAATACAATCTGAGATATGTAAAATAGGTATATGCAAATTAAAACATGTAGCAAAAAAAAAAAAAAGATATTTTAGATACGGTTTGTTTTCGAAGATAATAAATTTCTAATATTTTTAATTCAACTCTCTCTCAGTATCGATTATATTTATTTTGATTCATTTGAAAAATATGTATCTATCCCTGATAATTTATTTCACTCTGGAATGCCGTTGTTGTTGTATTCGTTTCCAATAAAGAGCCTCAGATGTCTCCATGCATCGCCATCACAGCAACAGCAATATCCACTATCTTGGGTGTGTAAAGCTGCTGCTCTGGGTCTGTGTCAATTTTCTGCAAGGCTGCGGCCATTTCTGGGTATGAGAATATGTGGGTAGGTGTTAGTTCCACTAAGGACAGTTGTTGCATGTCCTATAGGTTCTTGTGCCATCTGGATGTATTGTCATTCCTTTATAGTGTTTTGTTCTAAGTCTTGTTATAGTTTTTGTCATTTTTCTCTCAGCGTTTATTTCGCATTTTGATCTTTTCTTATTTTTTGTTTAATTATCTTGTATTTTGACAAAGCATCAGCGTCAAATAATGGCATTTGTTCTTTCCTTTGGCCCAACTTTCTGGCTTCCTTAGCCAATTCAAATGCCATTTCATTACCCCCGATCCCAACATGGGCAGGAATCCTTTGTAGAATGCAGTTCTTCTCCAATGGTTCCAGTTGGTTAAGTAACGAGTGTATTTTCTGTGTGATTTTAGTATTGCCCTTCTGAATTGCTTCTAGAGCGGATATTGAGTCGCTGTATTTTAAAATTTCTTCTTCTTGATGCAGGGATGGTTGGTTAAGGCATTACATCAAGGGCTTTCCAGATAGCTGTCAGTTCACAAGTGAAGTTTGACGAAATCTGTCCTGCTCCTTCTTTGATTTTGATGTGTGTTCCATCTTGCAGTATTATGTTAATTCCGGCCCCTCCATTACTCAGGCTAAGGTCTGAAGATCCATCTGTGTATACTGTTAAAGGGGGTGACCTAGCATTTTTAATCAAGGATTTGTACTATGAGGACATAGCTGTTAACACATCAGACCTCGAAGCCCAAGGTATCAAGGTCTACCTCAATCAAAACAAAGCCATCAACATATACAATATGTATCACCCTACAAGCAATAAACTTATTGATGATGAAAAAATGGCTCAATTTCTCACAAACAACACTATTATTGTAGGTGACCTTAATGCCAAAAATCAACTATGGGGATGTTCCACGCCAAACCCAAGAGGCAAAATACTATCAAACATATTTAACGACAATGCCTTCATGTGCTTAAATGATGGGAGTCCTACCCATCATTCCTACAGCTATAATACTGCACAAGCACTTGATATAAGTTTTTACTATCCTGACATTTTCCACATATGCAAATGGCAAATATTAAAAAAAAAAGTATTGGAAGTGATCATTTGCCTAATTTGGTTGAAATTAGCACCAAGAGTTTCAATACCAAGAGGTAATATTAAGAATTGGATTCCAAATTATACACACTAGGCAAAAAATAATCAAACACTTATAACTAACATTTAAAATACAATATAACGCGGCTGATGATTGTAAAACGAAAATTGAAATTATACCGCGAATGTTTCTCTTATAAAAATCGAAATTTATTTTCAAAGAGAAATAGCGACATTTCTAACTTTGAGGATGAGGTATGGAAAGGTGAAACATGAAGGGTAATGGCGAACGGAAAAATAAAAAGTGTCCAGGGGCGGGAATCGAACTAAAAAAATGATCTACGGAAAAGTGCACCCAAAACCAAACAAATTGTAGAACTGAACTGAACATTGTGAATGCAAAAATAAAAATATTATACGTAAATGTCAAAAGGGAAAAATGAAAACAAACTTGTGAAAACCTGAAACCAAGAAACCCAAATACAAAACTTTGGCATTTGGCAAAACAAATTAAAAGATCCCAGTCACAAATTGAAAAAACAAATATGATTAAGAATACAGTTGGACACCAGCAACTAATGACAAAAATGCTGCCAATCTTTTAGGTAATTCATATCAAATAAGTAGTATAATCAAATTTGAAATAAAAATTAAGAAAGTTGAAATAAAGGCCCGAAAGATTATTCATGACTGTAAAAATGTCACCAGCATATAATATTTTTCCATGAAAAAATTCAATATGAAAGAGCTAGCTAATGCATTAGAAAACACTGACCTAAACAAGACTCTTGGGCCAGATGGAATCCATAGCCAAATGATATCAAACTTGGGAAAATTGGCAAAATCAAATTTGAAATAAAAGATAAGAAAGTTGAAAAAAAAGGCCCGAAAGATTATTCATGACTGTAAAAATGTCACCAGCACATAATATATTTCCATTAAAAAATTCAATATGAAAGAGCTAGCTTATGCATTAGAAAACACTGACCTAAACAAGACTCTTGGGCCAGATGGAATCCATAGCCAAATGATATCAAACTTGGGCAAAATTGACAAAGAAAGACTTCTTAATATTTTCAATAACTCCTGGAAAACTGGATAATTGCCTCAAGACTAAAAACTGCAACAATAATTCCCATTAAAAAACTTGACAAATCTGCTGATGACCCAAAAAACTAACGACCTATCTCCCACAAGTATTTGCTGCAAATTAATGGAAAAAATTATACTCAGACGAGAGAGAGACTCACCAACCACCTCAATACAAGAAATCTCTTACCATTAGAACAATATGGATTTAGGAAAGGACATGGGACAATAGACCAACTCTAATTTTTCACACAAAAGGTAAAAGATGCACAAAACAGAAAACCCACTAACCACACCATAGCTTCTTTTTTAGACCTTACCCAAGCTTTTGATAAAGTATGGAAAAACATATTAATTACAAAATTATACAAACATTTCAAAATTGATGGAAAAGCTATCACTTGGATAAATGATTTCCTTAAAAATAGATACATCAGGGTCAAATATAATGGCACTCTATCGAAAACCTTCAAATTGTTAAAGGATTACCACAAGGATCAGTCCTTAGCCCAAATCTCTTTACCTTATTTATTGCAGGCATAGAAGAAAAAAATACACATAAAACCAATATTGGACTTTTCGCTGATGACATTATTCTATGGAGCAGCAGCACTAACTGGAAAAAAGCTGAAACTCTTCTCCATCTAGAAAAATTTGCTAATTAACATAAATTTGAATTCAACCCCCGATAGGCTCGACACAGGAGAGATAGAGGCTCCTAAAAATAGTACCCTCCTTCCCCCCCTCGTTGAGAGCAGGACAGGCCTGCACAAGGCCTCCCTGCTGCATCTCCTCCACCTGGTATTGCCAACCCATCTTGTCATCAATGACTACCCCCAGGATGGTCATCCTATCGACCAACGCTACCCTCCGTTTTCCATACGGATAGCCGTCTTGTGTTCCCATTTGAACCCTTTCCTTTTAGTTCTTATCTCCCTAGATTTAAAGCTGAGGGCTTTAGTTTTGGAGACATTGAACTTAAGGCCAGAGTCATGGGCCCAGTTCGAGAGGATTTGGAATGAAGTTTCAACACACTTCTCAGCCTTCGCTCTCGAAGCAGCCTCAATGATGAGGAACTGGTTGTCAGCATAGAGAACCAGCCTGGCTCCCTCAGGTAGCTCCTCTTGGAAAACGGTGTTTACCAGGAGATTCCACACAGAATAGGTCCGAAGCAAGAGCCCTGGGGGCAACCCTTAGCACAGTTTTTTTCCAACTTCAGCCCACTAACACTGAGGCTAATCCGTCTATCCCTCAGGAAGTCACGAACCAAGATGCACAAATTATCAGAACAACCCGTCCATCAAATTTCTCAGCAGCTTGTTCCAGCTCATGGAGTTGAACGCGCCATCAATGTCCAGGGCCACGAGAATAACCCAAGCACCCTTATTTAAGCCCATCTTAACCCCCTCTAACACCTCGTTTAGAGCTGTGGTTGTGGATTTTCCTTCCCTAAAACCATGTTGGAAAGAGGAAAGGATCTCATTACTCTCTAGCCAGTTCTTCAGTCGCTGAGCTAGTAGGCTATCCAGAACCTTACCTAGACACGGTAGTAAAGAAAGCGGACGATAATCATTAGGAGAATTACCCTTTCTACCAGACATTTCTAGAAGCACTACTCGGGCAACCATCCATGCCTCAGGAAAAGTACCAGTGCCCAGGCACCTATTGAATAACCTGGCAAAATGCTAAAGGTGCATCCTCACCAGGGCTTTCACGACCGTGTTATCGATCCCGTCGGGACCAGGAGATTTTCTGTTCCTGAACTTGAAAGCCGCCAGTTTCACCTCATTCTCAGAAAAGAGCGGATCCACCAAACCACAAGTGGTCAGAGAGATCTCGTCCTCTGGTTCTCGTTTCCGAAGTTCCGATCCAAGATGAGGTCCAGGGTCTCCTTCAGGTCCTGAGTCTTGAACCCATCTTCCCCTTCAAGTAGCCTCAAGTTAGCGGAGCACCTTATCTTCCCAGAGACAGCCTTGTAAGGGAGACCGTATGGATTAATCTCCAGTACGGTTTTGCACTGCTCCCTCCAGTGTTTCCTCTTCTCCCTTTGGGTGTGTCTCTTGTACCCTGCTAGGACCTTCTGGAAAGCTATTCTTCACCTCACTCTCTCTTCGCCCGTACTATTCTGGAATAGCTTCCTCATGGCCCTGACTCTCTTCCTCTCGATCTTCAGCTCCTTGGTCCACCAAGGCTGTTTAAACTTTTAAAATGCGGTAACCTTTCCAGATCCAGGCCCCAAGGTTTTGCACGTTGGTTATATCCTGGTGGAGATCATTTGACCATGCTATTAATAGAAATTCTGTCAACTGCTCCAGCCAATCTATTCCCAAGTGTGCAAGCAAACCGGCGTCTGAATCTTTCAAGGTTAAGCCCCCTGATGCTGTACCGAAGAACTCTCTCCACTGATGGCGGTTCCACTTCACAACTGGTCTCAAACCTGATGAGTATGTGGTCGCTTACGTCTGTGGGGTCCGTTTCCCACCTCAAACGCCGCATCCAGCTCGTTCTTGCCAGGGAGAAGTCTATGATGTTTTCACCGTTTTCCGTGGCAAACGTCGATTCACCATAGACGTTCGAAATCTCCAGACTCTGACCAATAACAAGATCGACCACTCCTTTCCTTTAGAATTTTCCTCCCTGTCCCCAAACAGTTGGGTGCGCGGGTTAAAATCTCCGCCAAACACGATCTCATGCCCTTCCTTCCCAACCAGAAAATCATTTAGGAAGTCCAGCTTACCGAGGTCGTTGTCCTGAGGTGGTATGTACGTAGAGAGGCAGACCAGATTTAGATCCGCCGCCTCGATCTGTACAGCCACCGCCCCCTCCCAGGACCCACAACCCAAAAAAGAATCTCCCCGGACCAGTAAGGCGGGTGTGTTGCTCTTGCTAGAGAAAAAAACTGTAACGAGTATCTAGACCCATCCTCCCGTCATCCTCCAGGTACATCTCCTGCACCAGGATAACATGAGGGCGATCACTTTTAATGATCCAGTCTGACTCATCGGAGCTCCTCCTCGAAAGAGTGCAATTTAGCTGCACGAACCTCCACACCTCCTTGTTTTGCCCCTCTACCATCGCCTCCCGTTCACGTACCAGCCTTCACCGAGCACTGCGTACTCCGGGGGCGATGATAAGAGTCATATTTCCTGCCGTACCTCTTGTTGTCCTCTAAACAGAGCCAACAACCCGGTTTCATATATCATCCCTGTTCTTGGGAGTGCACGCCTTCGCACCTCCCACACCTCTTAGGGTGTTCGCAGGTCCTTGCGATATGACCGGTCCTAAGGCACCTGAAGCAAGTTGACAATGCCTCATTCACCCTGATAGGTACCATCCTGGCACCTATCTTCAACCTCTTCTTGCCAAGGAGGGATTTCATGGTGGCCTCCTTTAGGCCCGAAATGACCCAATTCGTTGCGTAGGGCCTCCTTGTACTCTTTGGATACAATCTCATGTATCCTTCCAACAAGTCCCCACACCTCGAATTTTGGAGCACAACCATTTCTCTTAGCGTCTCCTCTTTGATGTTAGAGTTGACACCCAAGAGAATTAGCTCCCTTCTGGCCTTCTTGAGGCCTCCTAGCCTCAGTGCAGGCTCCCTCTCTATAGCCTCCACGGCCAGTTTCTTGTCATCGGGGTTCTTCAATATGAGAGCCACAGCTCCCCCACCCCGAATCATTTTGAGGTCATAGCAGTGCCTAGGAATGCTACCAGCGATGCTTTTCAGCACCGCGAGCATTAACCCGGACCCCGCATTCTCACTCCACTCAACTACCAGGGTCAGGTCCTCCTTCCATCTAGGGGGGCCCTTGACCTTTGGGGGTTCTGGATTGGTAGTCATGGCCGCCTTGGGGGGATCCTTAAACTCTTTAGCCCTGATCTTCTTCGGGGGAGGAGGTTCTTTCACCTCCTCTGTAGGCGTCGCTCTCGGTGGGTCCTCTTTTGATCCGGCTGTCACCTCAGTCCTACCCTCTTCCTCTTTTGCTGAATGCTTCTTAACCCTTTTCTTCTTCTTTCTCTTCTTTTCCACCATCTCGCTGTTCATAGTGTGAACAGGTTGTTTTGGGGGAGATGGCGAAACAGCTTTCTCGTCTCTAGTTGGTATTTGGACCGAGGCTCCCTCTACCTTGCCCTTGTGGGCTCCTCCGTCTTCTCGTTTTGAGGCGTCTCTCGTCAAGGGAGGACTGGGGACTGGGAGGACATACCTCGACCTCAGCTAGTTTCAGCGACTCTAAAAGAGCCGCTGCCACTCCCCTCTCTATGCCATACTGCAGGGTGGTCGGACTGAGGATCTTTTCCTCCAGGTTCCGCTTCTCCACCCGCAGGAGCTCTAGCTCTTCAAGAGCCGACCTATGTTTCTTGAGAAGCTTATCGAAGCATTGCTCGAGGATGTTCGGGTGAACATTTCCAATCTTCCTCCCTCGACGTATGGTGCCTAGGGAGTCCTGGAACGCCTCGGCAAGCTCCTTAAGCTTCGTGCACCACTTCTGGGGTGTCAATGCCTTATTTAAAAACTCAATCATTTCATTCAGGTCATTGAGGTACCCTGCCTTGGTGACATCCATCGCAGCCCCCGACTCCTCGACTATTGAGCCGATTCTCGCCTCAGACGAAGGGTCAATCAACAGGAAAGGATCCACAGGTATCTCCATGTTGATAATCCTGTTGAAGCGGATATCAGGGGGGGTGGACGATCCTTCCTATCCTCTCGCTCTGGGTATCCAGAGCTAGCTGTGCGGAATGCACCTGAGCTCAAATACTCAGGCGGCCGCGTCGCTTTTCGCGGACTCAAGTGGGCACCCTGCCTATCCTCTCGAGTCGTGTCGACTCTCGCTGTGCGGAGGCTGCCTGCTTCCATAGGGGACTTCCCTGGGCCTTTAGTGGGCGCGGCAGGGGAATTATTAGAAATATCCAACGAGGAATTATTGGGCATACGCTCGGAGCCCGAAGGAATTTGAGCGTCCTCGGGCTTACCCTTGTCTTCAGGGTTTTTTTCATGAGAAGTTACTAGACCCAATACGTCGAGCTGGCCTATCAGCTCTGTCTAGGTCGTTCACTCCACGGCAAGAGGGATCTGCCTCCCACCCGTTCTCAGGCGCTACCTGAGCCTCATTGTTAATGTCAAACTTTATATTTTGTATTGGCATTTTTTTGGTTGTAACCTGTATTATAATGACACCAGAACGCCACCATGTCACCCAAGGCTGAACTGGGCATATCCGTCTTTCCAGACTTGTCAGACGAGCTGTCAGCTTTGGCCACGTTCTTGTTAGAAACGTGCTCAGGACGCACCACGGGAAGGTGCTGATCAGCATATGTAGGTAGCCGTCAAGTCTCCCTACTTTGCGTAATCTGCAACTGGACGTCACTCCTGTCACAGACCCCTATTATAATCGCTAACTCTTCCACTGAGTTCCACAATGGTCTGTCGTGATCAGTTAGCCCCTACCACCCTCTTTCAGGCAGCCAGGTACAGACCGCTACTACCCACGAGTCGGGTACCAAGGGCTGCAGATGCCAGGCACATAGTCCTACCCACTTTCCATGCTCAGAACTAGAGCCCCGGGCCCAGCACAGTTGATACATCCCTGGAACAGTAATGGCTACCCAGACCTCGAAGGTCCACAAGTTGGTACATCCTAGAAGCAGTGGCCATCCAGACCTTACGGTCCATAAACCGTCACAGTTGGTACAGTGGAGTGGATCCAGGAGAAGCTCTGAACATCAGAAATAGACAGCATCAAACGACACTTACAAGATTTAGAATAGGCCATCTCAAGCCATTGAAGATAGAAAATAACAACAAAATCTACCCCACTTGCCCAAAATGTAGCTTGGCACCTGCAGCTCCAGAAGACATTGTGGCTTGCATTAGATGCACTAAACAGAACCTTTGGGAGAGGCCGCTGCTTATCATAAAACAGCTCGAGGAGCATGCACTCATGGAATTCGTGTAAACTTTACACAAGGGGATAAGAAACAACAACAAATAATTTCTGTGATCGTTTAAACCAATTGTGCCAAGTCCTTTCTTTTTAAGTATGTTTTTGTTCTCTTTTTTTTTGTGCAGAGTTCATTCAAGTTAAGATTGATGATTACATTTGATGGCACTGGGGTTGGAAATATTAGTTCTTCTTGAATTTGAAAGTCATTGTGTTTCATATTTATGCCCTTTCTAATATTGTTGTCGTACTGATGTGTTGAAGATCTTTTGAGTCTTTCTTTTTGTGTCCAGCTTAAATAGGATTTATGGGATATGTGTTAGGTTTCTTTGCTTTTTAAGCTATTGGTGAATTTTATTGTTTTTATTTTGTCTTCTGCTTTCGAGAGAGTAGGTCTAGACCACAATCTCTCTAAATTTTCTCATTGTTGTGGATGAAACAGCACCAGTGATTATTTTGGCCGCTTTTGCTTGAACACTGTCTAGTCTTCCTTTTAGTGATGAGCTTGAGGGAGCCCAGACCGGTGTTTCATATTCCATTATCGGCCTTATTAAGGTGATATATGTTGTTCTGAGAATTCTGGGTTTTTCTCCCCAATTTGTTCCACATAGCCATCTCAGAATGTTTAGTTTTCTGGTAGCTCTATTTGAGGTGCTAATTATGTGTTTTGAAAATTCCAATTCTTCATCAATGACAGTTAAAATAATTTTATTGACATCTTGTCAATACATACAAAGTGCACAGTCTGCACTATTTAAAAAAAGATAATATGCATTATATACACTATGTACAATGAATATGGCGCCTCTGCCAGCGCTGCAGAGTTTGGTGGAGAATCGCCAGTGGGTCTCCAGCGACACCACGCATTTGGCGATCTACGATGAATACGTAGATCGCGTACTTCCCCGCTGAAGAGATGGTGATGGCGTGGTCCTCGAGACCAACTGGAAAGATCCCGGACTGCAGTATCACACCTAGGTATTTTGGATTTCTAATTTTATCAATTATTTGGTTGTTTATGCTTATTTTGGGGTTGTTTTTATGCCTTTTTCCCTGTCAGTGGAGAAGACGCATAGGTTTGGTTTTATTGGGTTTATGGTCATTTGGAGTTCCATTGCCCACTTTTCCAGTCCTCTCATTGATGTGTTCAGTATTTTGTCTGATTTTTCTATACTGCTACTTGTGTGCCATATGGCTATATCATCTGCATAACAGGCAACCTTTGTGTCTTCAGTGAGGAAAGGATGGATGTCGTTAATATATAGCAGATAGAGTAGAGGACTGAGCACAGATCCCTGAGGTACACCAGCCCATGTTCTTCGGTCCTTGGAAAATTCTCCATTGACCCGAACCTTTATCCTTCTTCTCCTTAAGAAGTCTGCAATCCAGATTATGGTTTTTCCTCTTACTCCGATGCTGTGCAGCCTTTCAAATAATTTCTCCCTCTACACTCGATCAAAAGCTGAGGTCATATCCAGGAATACGGCCGTTGTCTTCTTTGGCGGGTTTTCCTGGAAAGAATCTATTATTGATTGGCAGAAGTAGAAAAGTTGATCAGGTGTACAGTGTCTGGATCTATTGGCAGTTTGGTAGAAGTTTATTATATTATTGTTCGTGAGCCAGACTATAAGCCTAGAGTGGATAATTCGTTCTGTTATTTTACAAAGTATGCTAATGAGAGCAATTGGCCGATAGTTCTTGCATTCCTTGGCATCTTTGTTTGGTTTCAGTATTGGCACTATAATTGATATCTTCCAATTCTTTGGTAGTTTACCAGTTTGCCATGAAATTTTAGGTATTCGTAGGAGTTGAATTTTTGCTTTGTCTCCAAAGTGTTTAATTATTTGACCAAAGATTAGATCATCTCCTGGTGACCTTTTGGATCTAACTTTTCTATTGATGAGTTTAGCTCATTCAGTGTGAAGTCTCTCGAGAAAATATCTTGTTGATGGCAGTTTCTTGCTTGTTTATATTATTTTTTAGAGTCCTTTCTCCATTCGTGTAGTTGAGTCTGTAAGTGCTTGAAAGATATTCAGCAATTATATGTCAGCCATCTGTTTGCTCGTTCTCGCTGTTCTATTCATATCGGTTAGAGTATTGGAGGATTGGTGTTGGTTTTGATTGTTTTCTAACACTCTAATCATATTCCAGTGTTGGCTGTCCTCTTTTGGATCCATTTTTTCGCAGAATTCAGCCATTTTTTTGTTTGCATATCCAAATTTCTTGTTATATTTTGTGAATAATATCAATGAGTTCCTTTCTGTTTTTTTCTGTTATATTTTCTTTAAGAAGTTCATTGATATTGTTTCTCTCTCTGCAATCATTGCCTCGATGTTGTGGCCCTTCCAGTAAGGTATCCACAGGTCTTTACCTCTCCTTTTAGGTATCGATGCTTTTGCAGCTTTGGATATGTTCGAGGGGAATTTTTCCAAGTTTTTGTCAAGCGTTCTGAAATTAAATTATTCGTTGCACAGTTCTTCAAGCTTTTCTGTGAATTTTTTCAAGTCGGCTTTCCTAAAGTTCCATGTTCTTTTATTCTGTTGGACATTCTCAATTTTGAAGTTTAGGGTTGTTAAAATTGGTCTGTGGTCACTGATTTAACCTCTCAGGTTTTTCCATTGTGTTGTGGGTGCGATGTTGAAATTTATCGCTGTGATGTCTATTGCGGATTCTGTTCCTGTGGACTTGGATAGATAGGTGTTCTTTTCGTTATTTAACAGTGTAAGGTCGAGGTCGGTTAGCATGTCCTCAACCTGCTGACCTTTGTTATCCTGGACAGGTGATCCCCAAGTTGAACTTTTGGCGATAAAATCGCCGAGAATGTTTGTGATATCCGAAGACGCTTCACTTAATGTCTCTATTGTGTGTACCCATACAAAATTCAAAGATTTCACGAGATGAAAGTTGGCGATTTTGAGATGCGTCAAGAATTCGCTGCATGGGTTTTCAGACAAATTGATATTGATTAAAACTGGCTGTCAAATGTTCTGTGGACAGATGATGCTCACTTTTCTATAAACGGAGAATTTAACATTCAAAATAGCCGCATTTGGGCAACAGAAAACCCTGGAATTTTACAGAAATGCCACTTCTTCAGTCCAGAGTTACAGTTTTGTGTGGGTTCACATTTTCTTTTATTATTGGGCCATTTTCCTTTGAAAAAATCAAAGGAAGAACTTTTAGACCCGTTTTTGTAACTGGGGAACGTTAATTTCAACTTTTAGGAGAAAGGGTTTTGCATATCGCAGGGCAGACAAGTACTAAACGAAATAACATTCATCAAAGATGCAGGATCTCCTCATATCTCCCGAGGTGCCAAACAATTGCTGAAGGATACGTTCGGTGAAAATCGTGTGATAAGTCGCCACTTTATATACCAGTGGCCTGCAAGATCACCAGACTTGACACCTTGCGATTTTTGGTTATGGGGGTACATTAAGTCGTGTGTTTATCGATGCTGGCCTACCACATTGGCCATGTTGAAGGCTTCTATCAGATGGCACGTTTTATCAATTTCAACAGATATGTTATTTAATGTTGTCCAATCTGTCATCTATCGTCTGCAGGCGGTGCTTGAGATTGAACGGCGCCACATTGAGCAAGGATTGTGACCTAATACAAGAAAGAAAGAAAGTTAACTATAATGTGTTATATAAACTGCCATGTATTCTATTATCTAACTATATTTTGCAGCTCTTTGTGTTGGGTTATGGGGATAATAAATGCTGTCCTCACATCTTGACTCTTTTTTTTTTGTGAACAGTAAATTTTTGTTTGTCATTTGTTCACATATTATGTCGTGCAGACCAAAGTGTTATAACTTCTCGAATAACACTGGTACACACAATTTTACCCCTTATGTTTAATTTTTCGCTTTTCGCTCATTAGAAGAAATAGCATAAGGAATATTTTCTGTACACCAATAACTTTAGAAATTTTGTGCAAAATATAATACAAAATTATTTTACTACCTCGTTTTTAGACGCAAAAGTTCGATCAAAAATGATTTTTATTTGAGGGGACACATTTTTAAAATTGTGTACAGCATAATAAGCAATGATAACATTTGACAAGCCCATAGGATATTTGGAATAAAGTACGACAAATATATTTTGTCACTCCCCTCTATATTTCACTTGTTGGATCATGACAAATATCCATTTAAATAGTCAAGTGTCGTCAATTAGTCAAGAAACTACACATCCTTATAGCAAGAAATCCTATTAATAGTGCCATCATAATTTTTGGTATTATATAAACATTTCTAAAAATCGTGTATAGATATCAGCAGTGTTTTCAAACATTCAATCTATTTCACAAAACCCCATCTAAAATATAAATATTTTTGCTACATGTTTAAATTTGCATTTACCTATTTTACATATCTCGGATTGAATTTGAAAATTGTCATCCAATTATTCTACTTTTGGCGAAATGGTGTTTTATTAATTTATCATTTGATATTATTAGGGTTTTTTCCTGGTATTAAAAAAGTAAAAATACGTGTCGAACATTTATATTTTTCAATTTATCAAACAATTTGGCCACTGAATCTCTGATTCTGGTAGAGCGCCATCTAGCGAATAAAATTGTAACTTAAATCAATTTCGAATTTTTCATTATTTTCCATAAAAAAATCCCATTGCATCCTGAACATAATGGTGTTTACCGCATTGCTCTAGCGCAAATATTCGCGGAGTTATTAATTTTTAAAATAGTGCGGGGCTTTTGGATCACCCTGTATAACACTATGGTCTGCATGACATAATATAAAGAAGCGAAAAATAACAAACAAAAAAAAACTACTCTTAACAAGAAAAAATGAGACAAAAAGTGAGGAGAAATTTATTATTCCCATAACTTAACACAAAGACTGCAAAATATTGGTAGTTAATATAATACATGGCAGCTTATAAAACACATGAGGTAACTGCCTTCTCTCTTTTCAAGCCACAATCCTTGCTCAATTTGGCGCCCTTCATTCTCCAACACCGCCTTCATACTATAGATGAACCTTTGGAGAGCATTATATAATATATCTGTTGAAATTGATGAAAAGTGCCGTAAAAGTCCTCCAACTTGCATGGTTGCTATTTCGCTTGGTACTTGTCTGTCCTGCAATATGGGAGAATAACCTAAGGGCGTTGGTCTAGATGTTGACAGTGAATTATGTGACAGTGGATATTTCAGACAGGCCCGCTGAGACGAGGGCCGTTGTCATCTCACGGCGGCCCTCGTGGCCGCCGTTTTGGCTCCTCTCTGCCCCCGCGTCTTCATGCAGGACGCCGAGATTTCCTCAGTTAATCTTCAACTTTCCCCTGGTCCTGATGCCACGTGAGACGTAGTAGGAGAGCGTCTTTTGATACTAAACTTTGTCCTTACTGTCCCGTGCGGACTTCCCACTCTGCACGCCTTGCCACTCAACCCCGACTGCTTGCAACTAACTTGTTGGCTTACCCGGATTTACGACATTAGACCCGTTAAAGTCGACAGGATTATGATGGCGGACAGTGGACAAAGGACTATGGACGAGTACGGGGAACACTACGTGGACAATATAAAAAATTTTATTACCTCAAGATCGTTTATTTTCCCTCTCTCAATCCTATCTTCCCATCCTATATCACTTACCCTTACCTCCTTAACCCATCTCCTTAACCCATCTCCTCTCAACCTCATAGTTTCCCATACGGTTCCTGTTGCCACCCATTTTTTTTTTATTAATTCATTTATTCGACAATTCTTCCTTGGTATACAATTCCCGATAACAAGTTCAGGAAATCCATAGATTCTTTCTTTTTTTTTTTATCCATCACCCGACAACATCATTCATTACATTCAACAATGTGGGTTGTTCAATCATCAATGGCAACAGTACCCTTTACCTTCCACAATCCTCAACTTTCTTATTTCCTACAGTCAAGAGTCTCTTGTTCGCTAAACAATTTTTTCAAAATTATTTTTGATTCAACCAGCTGGCTCAACCTTCCTCGCTGTACATCTCCCAAAAGTGAGCTCAGGCGACCAGTTCTAGATTTTTTTTCTCTCTCAATGCTCGGATCATCTTTACAACCATCATTTTTACCATTTTATTACTTTTTTTTTTAAATTTTCATCCGAGCTCAATCATCATTGGCAACAGAGCAACTCTTGACTCCACCTTTTCCATTCCTCCACTTTCAACTTACTTACCTCCCCCGTCTAATCTAATGTTGATTATGGAACGTCTTAGGAGTTCGGTCAATGAAAACAATACCTCACTTACACAGGCACGAATTGCATTGCCGAACGCCATTGCAAGAATCAACTCAGACTTCCTCTCTTTTTACCACTGCGTCACTCTAAACCTTTGATATCCATTATAAGTTTACTTGTAACATTTTACTACTTTTGATAAGTTCGTTTTCCTTTTTCTCTCTCTCACCATGTGGGACGTCTCCGAAATTATAATTATGAAAAAATAAAAAAACAAACCATAATGGCATTTCAATTTATTTACCACTTTTGGCTTTTCCAAACATCGTCTAATTTGCGTTTATAAGCATTTCATAACGTGGGGAACACACTAACCTAAATACTTACTATATTTTTTAATCTTATTTATTTATATTTTTACGATATTTGATAGTGCCATTTTATATTTTAGAATCAATCCAGATATTTTTGGATATTTCTTTTACATTATGATACTTCTTTCCTTCCATCCCTAAACAGCTTAAAACATTAGCCAACCTATATAAACATCATCTGAAATATTATATTCTTTGACATCATTTGTTTAGCCTATGTCTAAGATAATTTAACTTAAACATTTTGTTTTAACAGTGACGCCTTCTACCAACTGTCCCTTCTCATATCTTGATCCTTCCAACTCTGCCTTCCATACTTCTCTCGTCTCTTGATCCTTTTCCTTAGGCCTTATATGCCTTCGTTCTAACCACCTCTCGTCCATCGTAGGGAACTCTGTTAGCCGACTTTTTTTTTGCTATTGATTTGCCCCAGTGGACTATTCCTTCCTTGTTATCCCATCCTGATGGTGTGTTCAGGAAAATCGATGGCTTATTTTCTTTTTTTTTTATTTCACACCCTGGTCACCGTCCCAGCATTCTTCATTTCATTCTTTTTTCCTCGAACCCAGGTTCAATTAATCAATAGCAACAGCCGAACTCTGTTTTCACAATCTACCTCCATCCTCTAACCCCTTCAACGGTTCCTTAGACTCCTGCTCGTCAACAATTTTTTAAATATATTTTTTAATGATCCATTGACCTGGTACACTCTTCCTCCCCATGATAACTACACACGGAGTGCTTGGGTAACCAGCGAGATTTTTTTTCTCTCACGCTCGACCCATCGCCATCATCAGCATGATGCACCCACTCATTTTTCTTTTACTTTTATTTTTCATCTGGTCGAGATCAATCACCGACAGCAGTGCAGCTCTTGAGCCTCCATTTCTTCTTAACCTCTTTCAGCCATCTTTTCTTTCCCATATTCTCCCATTACTTACCTCTCCTTCGATCTTCACGCCCTTTTGCCCATCTGATCTGATACAACTTACAGGGCATCTTGATATTTCTGATCCCTGCAATCAATACATCGCTTCTAAGCTCGTATTACAGGGCAGGACTCCTGAGATATCCTTTGCAGAAACCAATTCAGACCCTCTTCCTTTACCCTTCACTGCGTCACTGCCTAACTTATTGCTTAAGTCAATTTTCTTTTATATTTTATAATACTTTTTTCATCTCTAATTATCCTCGTTCTTGTATTACATTCCTGAAACTATGTTGTAAATAATCATGGCACCTTAAGTAACAAAAAATTGTAAATAGTATGCCTAACTTTCCCAAATATTACCCTCGCTATTTTGTGTGTTTACTTTAAATTTATCCTTCCTATGTACTCCCTATATATATTTTTTGTATTTTTATAATATTATATCAGTGTGTAACCACTACTCTCCCCTTCAACTTTATTTTTATTCTAGTAACTAATTTGTGCCCCAAATTATTTCCCTTTTAATAGGTTTGCTAGCTTTTCGCTCTATTTTATTTCACGCCCCTAATCAAACCTTTCTCACCGGGGGCACATTCTATCGTAATTTAAACAATGTGATATGCAAATAATAAAGTATGACGACTTTTCTAGTCGTCTCAAAGTGACACCAGCTTGCCACCGGACACCTGGTATATCCAGAGAGGGACAAAAAGGTCTGGATGTTGACAGTGAGAAGGTGACAGTGGATATTTCGGACAGCCCGCTCGTTCCCCTGGTCGTGGTGCCACGTGAGACGTACTAGGAGAGCGTCTTTTAATCCCAAACTTTGTCCTTACTGTCCCGTGCGGACTTCCCATTCTGCACGCCTTGCCACTCAACCCCGACTGCTTCCAACTTACTTGTTGGCTTACTCGGGTTTCGACATATCTATATATATATATAATTGAATGTCTGTCTGTACTCTATAGATTAAAAAAAAACATACATCCAATCGCCGTAAAATTTTGGGATATTATTAGGGATATCCCCAGGAAGGGTTTTAAAAAATAATTTATTGAATATCTTGAATATCCTTAGAGATATTTGCAGATTTATATATTTAACTCGCAAGCAGCGCCCCCATTGCGACGATGATAACAATTTTTTTTATCTATAAGTTGTATTATCATTAAGTTTATTATCTTAAAGATTATTTATCAAAAGTAAGATTTTCTACTTTTTAATTGCGCACAAGTCAAAGTTAGTTTTATCTACAATATATATATTGGGAGAATAGATAAAATGATGATTTTGTAATGTAGAAAATTATGACACGACAATTTATTTGAGACAAGAATATTGATGCAATTCCAAGGCAAGATACTATTCCTTTTACTTCCAATTACCGATGGAATCAATTAATATTGCTTTTATTCAACTTATCGAGTATTTTTCAAGGAACCGGGAATAAATGTTCACTTTATCGAGAGAGATTCAAATTTACGAGTTTCAAATTATCAAAATATATCTATTATTTTTTTCTATAAGTTTATATAGAATTGTTTTAACAAATGTTCGTTAGATAAACCTTTACTCGGGTAAAACCCGGGCGAAGCCGGTTACGTCCGCTAGTATATATATATAAATTATTGTATGTGTGTGTCTGTCCTTCATGCCTGACCAAACCACTCATTGGAACGCCATGAAACTTTGAGAAGTTATTTAGTATAGTAAAATTAGGATCAGACATAGTATAGCCACGCTTGATAGATTAAAACAGGAAGTAGGTGAATAGCGTGTTAAGTTTCTTTATTCGGCACAACAAGCTTTCGGGCATCAGCTGCCCTTCATCAGGTACAATGCGTGATTAAAAAGAGTGAACCAATATATACATGCAGTGAATTAGCATAAAAGAAAACTAACTAAGATCTACTTAAAAGTTAAGAAATTTACATATGGAACTAAAGATAAAAGTACGAAATTTCTAAAAAATAGACTAAAAATCTGTATATGACGAATTAAAGGTAAAACACGGGAAAAAGGATGGAAAGACGAGAAAACGTAAGTATCTAGCCATAATGAAGGAAAGGAGCAAAATAGGATGTCAGTGGCCAAGTTTAGAAAAAGCAGTATATTGAGGAGGGAGATCTATTTTTCTATTAAAACTAGGGATGGAGCTGGACACGAGAGCCTCCAGGACCAAACGTTGATATTTATTCTTAACACCACTATATACCGGAATCGTGTTGCGTAAATTAAAAGAATGGTTATATTCGTGGCTGTGCTGATATAGTAGTGACTTACGATCATGGGAACGGATGTTACGTTCGTGTTCTAGGACACGAGTAGCAATGGTTCGGCCAGTTTCTCCGACATATGATTGTGGGCAGTCGTTGCACGGTATTCTGTAGATGGCAATGGAGAAAGATTGGGGGCTGGGTTTGACAGAGCTTTTTGTAAGGGGATGGCGTAACGATGTGCCTAGGGAAGGTGATTTTTTATAAAACGTACGGATGCCAAATTTACGCAGATAAAAACCAATGTCGGAATTCGTAATAGAAAACGGAAGAACGCAAACATCTTTAAACGGGGGAGGAATAGAACTGTCGTGGTTTGGTGAATAAAAATGTCGATCGATAACCTCGACACCTTTTATCCGCGGGTTACCCACGTAACTTTATCGATCGACATTTTTATTCACCAAACCACGACAGTTCTATTCCTCCCCCGTTTAAAGATGTTTGCGTTCTTCCGTTTTCTATTACGAATTCCGACATTGGTTTTTATCTGCGTAAATTTGGCATCCGTACGTTTTATAAAAAATCACCTTCCCTAGGCACATCGTTACTCCATCCCCTCACAAAAAGCTCCGTCAAACCCAGCCCCCAATCTTTCTCCAATGCCATCTACAGAATACCGTGCAACGATTGCCCACAATCATATGTCGGAGAAACTGGCCGAACCATTGCAACTCGTGTCCTAGAACACGAACGTAACATCCGTTCCCATGATCGTAAGTCACTACTATATCAGCACAGCCACGAATTTAACCATTCTTTTAATTTACGCAACACGATTCCGGTATATAGTGGTGTTAAGAATAAATATCAACGTTTGGTCCTGGAGGCTCTCGTGTCCAGCACCATCCCTAGTTTTAGTAGAAAAATAGATCTCCCTCCTCAATATACTGCTTTTACTAAACTTGGCCACTGACATCCTATTTTGCTCCTTTCCTTCATTATGGCTAGATACTTACGTTTTCTCGTCTTTCCATCCTTTTTCCCGCGTTTTACCTTTAATTCGTCATATAGAGATTTTTAGTCTATTTTTTAGAAATTTCGTACTTTATCTTTAGTTTCATATGTAAATTTCTTAACTTTTAAGTAGATCTCAGTTAGTTTTCTTTTATGCTAATTCACTGTATGTATATATTGGTTCACTCTTTCTAATCACGCATTGTACCTGATGAAGGGCAGCTGATGCCCGAAAGCTTGTTGTGCCGAATAAAGAAACTTACCACGCTATTCACCTACTTCCTGTTTTAATTTAGTTTAGTACTGGGAAAGTTTCTGAAAAATAATATCTCTCAAATATCTTGAATATCCTTAGAGTATTTGCAGATTTGTAGATTTAACTCGCAAGCAGCGCCACAATTGCGACGATGTTAACATGTTTTTTATCTATATGTTTATTATCTTAAAGATTATTTATCAAAAGCAAGATTATCTCAGGATGACACGACAATTTATTTGAGACAAGAATAATGATACAATTCCAAGGCAAAGATACTATTCCTTTAACTTCCAATTACCGAGGGAACCAATTAATATTGATTTTATTCAACTTATCGAGTATTTTTCGAAGGACCGGGAAAAAATGTTCACTAGATAAAACGATGATTTTGTAATGTAGAAAATTAGGAAAGACAAAATTCAGGATGACACGGCAATTTATTTGAGACAAGAATAATGATACAATTCCAAGGCAAAGATACTATTCCTTTAACTTCCAATTACCGAGGGAACCAATTAATATTGATTTTATTCAACTTATCGAGTATTTTTCAAGGGACCGGGAAAAAAATGTTTACTAGATAAAACGATTATTTTGTAATGTAGAAAATTAGGAAAGACAAAATTCAGGATGACACGGCACACAGGGACCGGCAAAAATGTTCACTTTATCGAGAGATTCAAATTTACGAGTTTCAAATTATCAAAATATAGCTTTTTTTTTTATAAGTTTATAGAGAATTGTTTTAACAAATGTTCGTTAGACAAACCTTTACTCGGGTAAAACCCGGGCGAAGCCGGGTACATCCGCTAGTATATATATATATATTATAAAAATAAATAGTTGTATAGTTTTATAGTTAAGTATTCTATTAAAATTATCTTCATTATTTTGATTATTTAAATTTAAATTATAAAATTTGTAAATGTACTTGATATGATTTATCATTATGATCAGTTTGCTCCTTAAGTTTTAAATGTAGTATCACTGTTATATTTTTATTATATAGTTTTTACACTATATATATATATAGTGTAAAAACTATATAATAAAAATATAACAGTGATACTACATTTAAAACTTAAGGAGCAAACTGATCAGAATGATAAATCATATCAAGTAGATTTGGTTAGATTAGCAAGCTAAATCTAAATTAATTATAAAAATAAATAGTTGTATAGTTTTATAGTTAAGTATTCTATTAAAATTATATAATGAATATAATTTTAATAGAATACTTAACTATAAAACTATACAACTATTTATATATATATATATATATATATATATATGTTATATTAATATATTATTTGAAATGTTATATTGAAATATTTTATTTAATAATGTTATATGTTTGTTTTATTTAAAGTTATAATTTCATTGATATAAATACTCTGTTTTAATCGACCGCCAGAGGTCACGCTTCTACTATATAAACTGATTGTTGTTCTTCCCCGTTGGTCGACTCAAGGTTTTTGTAATTATGTAGATAATCTTTTGTTATATTTATTTATACGCCTTAAGACAGGCATTACTTTTATCGAGTTATGTTATTCATATATATTACTCAGCTCAATAAAGAAACCTATGATCTTCAATATTATTATTCTTTCAAGATTGTTCGACCATGACTGCACCACCATAGCTTAATCCTCAAGATAACCAAAATCAAGATGATCGAAATTCAAACAGCAGAAAATCATATCTTTTTTTCATTATATAAGATATATATATATATATATATATATATATATATATTTAAAAAACGAAAGAAAAATAAAAGATAGAAAGATCAGGTGTTTAAATCAATATTAAAAATGCCATATCCTGTCCAGGAGCACATGTGCTTTACAGAAGGCAGAGCACCATCTGGTGGAACATAAATCAACTAATCATTGATTTAGCCTGTTCCCTGATATTTGGCCAACCCAATTTCTTGATAAATCAAGAAAAGCCATCCACGAACGCGTTTTGCGTTTTTTGGCGCTCGTCAACGTGGAGTAGGCTGAACCACTGCGACCAAAAAATATTTTTTGGTCCCAGTGGCTTCCCGAAAAACCTAGAAATGGGTATTTAAGGCCAAACTTGCGTAAATACCCTTAGCACATTGAAAAACGAAAGTAAAAAAGATAAAAAGATCAGGTGTTGAAATCAATATTAAAAATAGCATATCCTGACCAGGAGCACATGTGATTTACAGAAGGAAGAGCGCCATCTGGTGGAACAGAAATCAATCAACATTGATTTAGCCTGTTCCCTGATATTTGGCCAACCCAATTTCTTGATAAATCAAGAAAAACCATCCACGAACGCGTTTCGCGCATAATATGCCATTTTAAATATTGATTTCAACACCTGTTTTTTTTAATAATTTATTTTTTTCTTTCGTTTTTTAATGTGCTAAGCGTATTTGCGCATGTTTGGCCTTAAATACCCATTTCTTGGTTTTTCGGGAAGCCACTGGGACCAAAAAATATTTTTTGGTCGCAGTGGTTTAGCCTACTCCACGCTGACGAGCGCTAAAAAGCGCGAAACGCGTTCGTGGATGGCTTTTCTTGATTTATCAAGAAATTGGGTTGGCCAAATATCAGGGAACAGGCTGAATCAATGTTTAGTTGATTTATGTTCCACCAGATGGCGCTCTGCCTTCTGTAAAGCACATGTGCTCCTGGTCAGGATATGCCATTTTTATATATATATATATATATATATACTAGACGTATGACCCGGCTTCGCCCGAGAATTCCCCCGATTGCAATTTCCTTCATACTGAAAGTACATCAATAATAAATATTAGAAGTGCCATAGAATAGCAATACAGAAGTAACACATAAACTACAGGAAAAAAAGTGTGTGATGGCAAAAATTGTATTATATTAGTGTTTAGGTATTTGATTTAATTAATATAGTTGATATAATAATATATATTTATATTATTATCTATATATATAAAAATGAATGTATGTGTGTCTGTTTGTTTGTTTGTTTGTTTGTTTGTTTGTCCTTTATGCCTGACCAAACCACTCATTGGATCGCCATGAAACTTTGGGAAGTTATTTAGTATAGTACTGGGAAGGTTTCTAGCAAATAAAATTTTTGAAATAACTTTTCGCCTAGAAATAATCAAGATAAATATTATAATTTATCTGTTATAATTCAACAATCTGTTCTAAATATTATCATGATGATACGATGATTTTGTAATGTAGAAAATTAGGAAAGACAAAATTCAGGATGACACGGCAATTTATTTGAGACAAGAATAATGATACAATTCAAAGGCACTATTCCTTTAACTTCCAATTACCGAGGGAACCAATTAATATTGATTTTATTCAACTTATCGAGTATTTTTCAAGGGACCGGGAAAAAAATGTTCACTTTATCGAGAGATTCGTTAGACAAACTTTTACTCGGGTAAAACCCGGGCGAATCTTAAATATTATTTATCAAAAGTAAGATTATCTCAGGATGACACGGCAATGTGACACGGGAAAAAATGTTCACTAGATAAAACTATGATTTTCTATATGATATAAAAAGCCAACAATGAAGAGTGAATGTAATATAAAAAGCCAACAATGAAGAATGAATGTAAGATAAAAAGCCAACAATGAAGAGTGAATGTAAGATAAAAAGCCAACAATGAAGAATGAATGTAAGATAAAAAGCCAACAATAAAGAGTGAATGTAAGATAAAAAGCCAACAATGAATAGTAAATGTAATATAAAAAGCCAACAATGAAGAATGAATGTAAGATAAAAAGCCAACAATGAAGAGTAAATATAATATAAAAAGCCAACAATGAAGAATGAATGTAAGATAAAAAGCCAACAATGAAGAGTAAATATAATATAAAAAGCCAACAATGAAGAGTGAATGTGAGATAAAAAGCCAACAATGAAGAGTGAATGTAATATAAAAAGCCAACAATGAAGAATGAATGTAAGATAAAAAGCCAACAATGAAGAGTAAATCTCTATCTATCTATATATATAAAATTGAAATAATATTATCATGCATATAGAAAAAAATGATTATATGCCTCTTCTTTATGCCGGACCAAACTACTCATTTCATCGACATTTTTGAAAGTAAAACAGTGTAAACGGTATTAAATATGTATAATGGAACAATGGCTTAAAATATAATAGAAAGTGAGCTGAATGAAGACAAAAAAAAATGTTAAGAATTCCCTATGAATTGAAATGAAGTGATTTTGGATATAAAATATGAAAAAAAACTCGATTGATACACATTTAAAATGGTTAAAATGGCATTTATTAAGCCAAACAGTGTGAAAAAGTAGATACAGTAGAGCTTCTATTGAGAGGATGCCTAAAATCGTAGCTTAAACCGTCTCTCCGAGAGGCAGTCTCTTATTAAAGGTCTATTAGAGATTCTTTAATATCAATTAGAACCTCCAATGAGAGACCACCTACAGGAGAAACAAGTTGAGTCATGTTTTTAGGTGGTCTTTCTTAAGAGACTCTATTTACATATATTAAAATCAACATTTTCTTACTGTTACGTTTAATTACTGCTAATCTATATATATATATTTGAATGTCTGTCTGTACTCTATAGATTCAAAAACCATACATCCAATCGCCGTGAAATTTTGGAATATTATTAGGTATATCACGGGGAAGGTTTTTGAAAAATAATTTCATGAATATCTTGAATATCCTTAGAGTTATTTGCAGATTTGTAGATTTAACTCGCAAGCAGCGCCCCCATTGTGACGATGATAACAAGTTTTCTTATCACTAAGTTTTTTATCTTAAATATTATTTATCAAAAGTAAGATTATCTCAGGATGACACGGCAATTTATTTGCGACAAGAATAATGATACAATTCCAAGGCGAAGATACTATTGCTTTAACTTCCAATTACCGAGGGAACCAATTAATATTGATTTTATTCAACTTATCGAGTATTTCTCAAGGGACCGGGAAAAAATGTTCACTAGATAAAACTATGATTTTCTAATGTAGAAAATTAGGAAAGACAAAATTCAGGATGACAAGGCACACAGGGACCGGGAAAAAATGTTCACTTTATCGAGAGATTCAAATTTACGAGTTTCAAATTATCAAATATATCTTTTTTATTTTTTAATAAGTTTTTAGATAATTGTTTTAACAAATGTTCGCTAGACAAACCTTTACTCGGGTAAAACCCCGGGCGAAGCCGAGTACGTTTTATAAGTTTAAAGAGAATTGTTTTAACAAATGTTCGTTAGACAAACATTCACTCGGGTAAAACCCGGGCGAAGCCGGGCGGGTCCGCTAGTATATAATATAAATGAGTTTTAAAAATTGTAAAAAAAAATGCATCGGCCGGGAATCGAACCCGGGCCGCCCGCGTGGCAGGCGAGCATTCTACCACTGAACCACCGATGCTTATAAAAATGGCCATATTTGGGTATTCATTCCATTCCGGATTACTCCGCGTAAAAAAAAAGTTCTTCAAATGAAAAAAGAAATAGCCAAAAATACTAATCAAAATGTAGCCAAAAATTTTCCTCAGGTTTATATAAAGCGACATGCAAAATTTGGCACCAATTGGTTCAGTAGTTTTTGAGTTTATCGCGAAACAAACAGACAGACATTGACTTTTATATATAGAGAGATATATGAAGAACAATAGAAAAAAAAAAAGATAAGTGGGTCAGGTGTTGATATTAAATATATATATATATATATATTTGAGAATAAAGAGAGAATAGAGAGAAAGAAAAAAATAATTCAGTTGATAAAGTATTAAATAGGCAAATAAATAATTTAAAAAATAAATTTTGTGTTAAACTATTGTTCCTACTGTAGCGATAGGCAGTTGGTTTTCTGAAGGTAGTGAGCGACAGGGTTTGATGAGTTTAAATATAATGGTCTTTATTTTCTATGATGAAATGATTCATAAAATAAACAAAACTATTGGAGAAATTATCTCTAACTATTCATGCATATCTATATTTTTATAGCTTTAGCCTCTTCACTTTCCTCAAATACTTCCAGAGCAGACTTTCTCTCAAATTCAGATTTTTCACTCTTTTCCACTGTCTTTTTCTCAACTTCAGTCTTTTCACTTGAGCTCGAGTTCTTTATCTCCTAGGCTCAGGCGCTTGTGATTAATCCTCTTCTGAGCTTGAGTTCCTTGACTCCTAGGCTCAGGCGCTCCAATCTTCATACAGTACTAATCCCCTACCAACTCCACTAACTCCCCCGCAACGGCCATCCCGAGAGAACAATTATTCCGCCTTCTACAAGCTTTCAGGTAAGCTTTTTAAGGCATATAAATACACCGGACGACATCTAGACGACACACGCAAGCAGCCCGCCGAATCTGGTACAGCGCGCCGCCTGCGGAGGAACCAAGGACGCGCCAAGTACACCTAGAGCCCGAAGCCCCAAGGCGGCAAAAATAGTGACCACGAGGATCAAAACTTCATCGTAACGGCCATCCCGCCGTACCTTTTATACCCTGCTCTGGTTACGCAAAGTCTCACCCGATTGGTTCTCTTTGTCACATGATCTGCGGATGATTTAATACAAATGTTTTAACATATATATATATTTTTTCAATTAAAAAAGCATATTTTGATTTAAAATATTGTGGCGAAGAAATATTTTATTATTTAATTTAATATTATTCAATGAAAATATATTCAACAGATTATAAAAATATATATTAATCTGTATTTGTGAAATCATCTTTAAAATATGTCTTTGCTTGCTTGCTTAAGATTCGCTAGCGGTAAGATTGTTTTGGCTGACCTGTTAATAATTGTCGACTCGTCGCTGTGACGTCATCAATAAATACTTTTACATCTTAGGATATTTCAAGGCTTGATTTCTACGCTACAACTGGTGGAGAAGCTGGACCGATACCCATTAAGAAATAAAAGAAAAATTGATTCTGTTGAATCAGAAGAAACTTCTATGAATGTAAAGACGGAAGCAGGTACCCAGGTAAGCAACTACGTTGTTCAACATCTGCCAAGGAACCCTTCCATTTTCTCCGGGGAGGATGGTGAATATCTCCAAAAATGGTTAAAAGGGTATGCACGTGTGGCAAAGTACAACCATTGGGACGAAACCCTTTGTCTTACTAAAGTTTATTTTTATCTGTCTGGAACTGCTCTCAAATGGTTTGAGAACAACGAAGAAAGCATACAGACTTGGAAGGAATTCACATTTCAATTAGAGAATGTGTTCGGAAAAAAAGAAAATTCAAAATTGCAAGCGGAGAAGAAACTTAAAACACGGGCACAATTAAAAGGTGAAAGTACCGAATGTTACATCCAGGATCTCCTGTGCTTGTGCAAAGAGGTTGATCCTCAAATGAGCGAGGAAGATAAAATCTCCCTCCTCCCAAGCTGAGGAGCTTTATCAAGCACTCCTACCGAGGGATGTACAGAGCACCGAGCAATTCATTACAGAATGTCGCCGTGTCGAAGCGCTCCGTTGTAGGCGAGTTACCCCAACCAGGTACGAGCGCCTACCAAATGTAGCCTCTCTCTGTGACCAGGATGACGGAGAAGATCTGTCATCTATGATTAGGCAAATTGTTCGTGAGGAGGTACAGCGGGCATTAAGCTCTCCTCGGGAGGAACCAAAAAATGCTACAATCGAAGAAATTGTAAAGGAGGAGATTGGAAGAACCCTGGCGCCAATCTCAAAGTCTAGGAGAAGTCCCCCTCAGAAGGAAAGACCCCGACAGTTTTTAAATACTAGATATGAGGCCGAAACGATAAGACCGTACCCTGAACCTCGATACCCAAAACAAGGAGGAAGACGCGACACCAATGATTGGCGTACAACTGAGGGAAGGCCAATCTGTTTCTACTGCGGACGCCCAGGTCACGTCGTCCGCTATTGCCGTGACAGGAAGAGACACAATGAGAAAAGGAGAAATGACTATTTCCAAAGAAAGCAAGACGCAATGGTATCCTACAACTCTCGAGCTGAATCTCAGGACCCCAATGACAAATCATCGAGGAAAACTTTCACTCGCTACCGAAGCCCTACTTCATATCGCGGTCGAAACAGACAACATTTCTCACCTGCTAGAAGATCTAGCTGGACGCCCCGCCATTAAAACTAGATGATAGACCACATTGGAGGTGAGGCCGCAAAGTTATAAAATTCCCCCTTGCCGACCACAGTAGAAATGAGAAAAAGCTACCTTGACGTAAACATAGACCTACCAAGTCCTCATGAAGAAGATATCTCAACTGAAAGAAGACATCCACCGCAGTCACCTGAAAATATCCCTGGCCATAGTACTAGTTCTTAAGACTGACGACGTAAGTCTCCTGCTGAGCATCGGGTCGATGCTCTTTATAGGAGGAGGCTATGTGGCGAAGAAATATTTTATTATTTAATTTAATATTATTCAATGAAAATATATTCAACAGATTATAAAAATATATATTAATCTATATTTGTGAAATCATCTTTAAAATATGTCTTTGCTTGCTTGCTTAAGATTCGCTAGCGGTAAGATAGTTTTGGCTGACCTGTTAATAATTGTCGACTCGTCGCTGTGACGTCATCAATAAATACTTTTACATCTTAGGATATTTCAAGGCTTGATTTCTACGCTACAATATCATTTATTTACTAATAATTCAGTTGGCTGAACGCCAACCTTTATCAAGGAATAATAACATATTATTGTGTGTCAACAACAAACTCAGCGCCAAATAACGTCAATATAATTAAATAAAAAAATATTTTGCTTATATTCAATGGGGAGAAAAATATTTATATATGTGTAATATTTTTATGAACCGAACATTTTTTTGTAAAATAAGGGTGTGAATATTTTTATAATTAATATTTATAAATTTATTTATATATATAGAAAAGAAAGTTGTGGAGATTGTTAGACTATTTATAACTCAAGAACGGCTGAACCGATTTGGATGAATATTGGTGGGGAGGTAGATTAGAAATAGCAGACGGACATAGGATACTTTTTATCCCGTTCGACCGCATCAAGAACGGCTGAACTGTCAAATACACTCATTTATACAGATGTTTCAAGGGCGCATGCGCGCGCTCTACGAGGCTAACCCACGAGCTTACCAGTTGCATGCTAAAAAATGAAGTTTAATTTATGTTCGAAATATTTCTCCCTTTTGTAAATAAATACATTTGGTTATTATTATTTAGAATAACAATATTTATATACGTTTATAATATGGGTGGTGTTATATATTGGATGTTTTCTGTGTAGGGTTTAAGTTTGTTCACATGTACTGTATCGGTGTCTCTTTGGAGATGTTAATTGGGTCTATCGATACGTTTTGCCATTTGGCAGGTTGGACAGGTTTTGACCTTTTTTGCAATGTCTTGTGACATGCCCTGCCGAAAATACTGAGCGGAAATGAGTCTCGTCATCTGTGAGATGCCTGGATGGTTTAATTGTGTGTGTACTGAGTGAATTAGTTCGATGGTGAGTGTTTTTGGGATTATTATTTTGGTTACACCTTTGCGAGAAATGGTATGAAGTCCGTTGTGATCAATGGTCAGTGTAGAATCTCCAGATGGGGAAGGCTGATAGCTCTTAATGAGGGGGGCGTCTAAGAAGCCACAGAACGGGTTACGAGATAAAAGATCCGCTTCATATTGTTGTGCTCCTTTTATGTAATGAACCTCATATTCGTAGCTCGACAGCCGTAAGCTCCATCGGAATAATATACCTGACGGGTTTTTGATCGTCTTCAGCCATTGCAATGCGTGATGGTCAGAAAATATGGTAAATATTCTGCCCATCAAATAGACGCGGAATTTATCCACAAGTGTTGAGGCGTCACAGTACACCTGGCATGGCAGACCTTCCTGATAAAGGTGTAATATGGGATGTATGGTGAGGCTTTCCTTCAGGCTAGTGAACGCTTTCTGGCATTTGTCATACCAGACCAACGTGACATCCTTTTTGAGAAGTTTGTTAAGTGGCGTCCGCAAGCGGGCGTAGTCCGAAATGAACTTGTTATAAGCGTTCACCGCTACTAAGAAGGATCGCAATTTTTTGCGGTTGTGTGGTGGTTGGATGGCGTGAATAGTTTGTATGTATCGTTTGAGTGGTGTGGAGGAACCGCCAGTAATGGTGCAAGTGTCTGAGAGGTTTTTCTGTAGTGTTTTGGTGTGAGTGTCACGATTGTTGTGATGTACACGCGTGTGACGGCGGTGTGGTGGTGTGTGGTGACGTGTGTACCTAGCATGAGGGTTGTCCTGTTGAACCGACAATGTTGGGGCATTTTTGTGTTGAATATGGGCCATTGTAACCTTGTGCATAGATGGCGTATAATAAGGGCAATTAACCCTGGTGTAAAAATGATATGCGTGCGCGTGACGTGTTCTAGATTGGCATAGTGGCAAATGGTTTTGACCAATGGATGCGCGTATTGGGTGCCATGTGCGGAAGGCTTGTATGCCATGTGAGTTTTTTGTGACTCCGTTTGGCATTCCCAATAGACGCATTAATTTACTATATGAGTAAAATGGTAGGTGGTAGAGTGCAATGGGGCGGCGAGTTGGAACATAGTGCCTTGGTTAAAATCTATTGTAATTTAAAGTTTCGGAGGATATTTATACCGATAATTCCAAATGGTAGAGGTGCTTCCACCACATGAAAATTTTCATTTTTGGTTATTTTAGCTATTGTCAAGGGGAGGGTTATCGACCTAAGGACGGTACAGGGCCGTTTAAGGCCTTAAGGTCTATGGATTGTTTTTTAAGCTGCAATTGAGGAAAGTTGTATTTTAACTTTTTATAGAGGTTATGGGGCACTATGTTTAAACTCGCGCCTGTGTCAACTAGAAAAGGGGGTGAGAGTTCATGGGTGAGTGGCAGTTTAATCGTCAGCTGGCTGACGAAAAGTTGGGACCTTCCTACCTGGCTGGCGAAAGGCTGGAGCATTTCGGGCGTCTTGTTCGACCTGGGCTTGTTGTGGATTTTGGTCGGGGCGCACTGCCCGCGCTCTCGCGTATGGAGCGGCTTTGTGGCGGCACACAGAGTGCCAGTGATGGGCGCCGCAGAATTTGCAGTTCGACGGCGGTGCAGGTGCAGTTCACACACCTGTTTTCCTTGGTGTGCTGGTGTAAGGGCCCGACATGTTGGACGGTTGTTCCTCGTGGTGACGCGGAGATGGTGCACTGGTTCCGCGGATCCGTTGCACCAGCTGGTACCACTTTCCCAGGTTCTCAGGCTCTAACTCGCGGACAAGGCGCTGGTCGGAGAGCGGCAATCCCTCCTTCAGCGTCTCGAGGATTACCTCCTGTGGGAGACCCAGTTTCATGCCAACGCTGTCTTCCCTCGGTAGTACTCCTCAAGGCTTGCCTGCCCAGCAAGCTTCAGGGTTAAGTACTTGGCGAAGGACGACTCGTTGGATTCCGGGGAGAGGTCCAGGAAGGTTTGTCTCACCTGGAGGTAGGTCTGGGTGGCCAATCGGAGTTTCCTGAAGTGCTCCAGTGGTTGACGCGTCAGGTAGCGAGGCAACCTGAGCAACTTTTCGGGGGTGGTCACGAGGGCTCCGTCCATCTTCCGGTCGTAGGCCTGGAAGAATTGGCGGGCGGCGTGGGCTCCTTCGAAGGGAAGAATATCTACTTCCGCGTGTGGGGCCGATCTCAGCTCTGCCAAGAGGGCGGTTACCTGCAGTGGAACCTCTGCCAGGGTGCGTGTCGGTTCTATTCCAGCCACGGAAGCTGCCTCTCCGTTCTCCTCATTCGCGTCTTATTCTCGCTCGTTTTCCATCTAATCCTCTCGACTTACTGTCGGTTCCTGTCGACTCTCTGTCGAATCCTGGCGAATTGTGTGGCTGGGTGAAAATGATTGGATTGGTGATTGATGGCGCAATCTTGGTCGAATGGTGGTTTTCCACATGGGAAGAACGAGCACACCTGGATGGGGAAGAAATAAGCCCTTGCGAAAGAGAGAATGATGAAACTGACTGGAGGTATTTGACCTTTCACATGATGGAGCGTACACTACCTTGGTTGGAGCCTATGTTGAGCACACCTAGCTCGTAGCACGGTCACCTACCTTCCTTTTAACTGCTTGTCCGAGATCATCGTCATTAACTCTCTCGACTTCTCATTGGTGGAGATCCTTCCTCGTGCTCTCTGATGATTCGATATCAATTGGTCATGCTTATAGGTAATTGGTTGTTGATTTGTCATACTTAAATGTGATTGGCTGAGTACCTCCATTTTCGCCATGATTGCAATCCTCCAGGAAGAAAAAGGCCTTTGAACTTAAGTTTTATGGGTCCAGGGCAGTGACCTTTACTTCCTGGATGATGCAATCCTTTGACGATACATTTTGAATAGATTATGGTAGGGTTACATATTCCTATATACAGATTATAACATATATAGATTTTCAACTTTTAAATACACATTTTTTATTTTAACACTTATATTTTTATTTCGACATTTTCAATTTTAATTTAGCCATTCATTTTTTAAATACACACACACACACACAAAGCCTTTATTAAGACATTAGTCTTATACAGATTCTCCGTACAAGGTGCAATATCAGAAAAAGAGCAGCACAGGAAACCAGTAGTTCCGCAACTATATACAATTATTAGTAATAAGGAAAAGTAAGATTTAATGTGAAAGGTCGACCCCTCGATGTTTCGTCATCATTCTGAGGTGTAAGAACAATAGCTTCCAAGTTCTCTTTTCTCCCTCTTTACACCTACTGCCTTGTAAAAATTATATAGGGCCTGAGCAACTAGTCTGCTTGTTTGGGCACTGGTTAACATCATTTGGATTGACCTAAGTTGGCTGGTGTCTACCATTGAAAAGAATGTCCTTCTCTCCTCACTAATATATCTTGGCATTCATAGATATAATGAGATAGTTCAGTTTCCATATTTTCTTTGCAGAGATCACAAATCTTATCACCCTCTTTGAAAATGTTTGTATGGTTTTCCTTGAAAAACGAATATAGTATTCTCTGTTGTGCGATATAGCGTTTTACTGGGAATGGAAAGTTGCTAAGTAAATAGTTTTCAATTTGGAATGAACTGTGTAAATACTTATAGTGAGGGTAGAATTTAGAATTCTCTATTTTTGCCTGGTCACTTTGAATAGATTGTTCTATTGCAATTTTAGTTATTAAAGGTATTTATTGCCGGATAATCCTTGCATCGTTGCAGTTAATTAACCAAGAAAATCCTGTTGAGTTGAGTATGTTGGCCAAACTTTCCGCAAGTCCAATATATATATTTCTATTTCTTGATATCTCATATAGTTGAGCTAAGCATATATGGGGGAGTCGGCTGCTGTTCATTTTTAGAATTCTAAGCCAGAACCCGAGTGTAAGTTTCAGCACCGTAACTCCCAGTGACGTTCTTCCGCACTCCATACGTAGAATAAAACCAGGAGTATATCTGGGTAAATTTAGAAGTCTCCGTAAGAAATTGTCTTGTACCCTGTCAACCAAGTTTTTTTGGTTGTTTGCCCAAATTGGAGCTGCGTAGAGCAAGGTTGACAGAACCATTGAGTCTAGAAGCTTGAGTGAGGATCTGATAGAATTGATTCTTGTTTTAGTCGATTTTGCCCAGACCGCATTAATAGCATTTAGCGCCTTGTTTTTAAAATGCTTTGCCGCCTGTTGAGTTGAGTTTGACGCTGTCAGTTGGTAACCCAAATACGTGTATTTAGATGTTAGAGTGAGAGGCAATTGTCCCCAGAACCAAACATCCGATCGGGCCTTTCGGCCTCCATTTCTAAACACCATAACCTTTGATTTGCTCTGATTCAGCGTTAAAAAATTATCTTCGAAGTATTTTCTGAGTACATTGATCTTTTTTTGTAAATTTATCTTGGATTCTCCGAGAAGTACGATGTCGTCTGCGAACAGAAGGAGATGTATATTTCCATAATTCGGTAAATAAATACTTGGCAAATCAGCGTCATCTTACAGAGAGACCAAGGCGTTTAGAAAAAGGATAAATAGATAAGGTGACAGGGGTTCACCTTGTAGAACACCAGCTTGTATTTTTATAAATTCTGTAATTGATCCGTTCCATCTTATTGTTGCTGACATTTGATTATAATAGCTTTGTATAAGGCTGATAAATCGGGTACTTAAACCGTAAACTGTCAACTTTTTCCAAAGCAGGGAGTGTGGTACTGTAATCAAAGGCCTTTTTGACATCTACGAAGAAGGCATATAACTTCCTCCTTTTGCGGCTCAGCGTCATCTGTATCAGGGAGGTAAGGGTAAAAATATGGTCTTGACAGGAATATCCACTTCTGAAGCCCGCTTGGTTTTCCGCTAAGATTCCCTTTTTTTCAATCCAATTAATCAATCTTGTCTTTAATATGGATGTAAAGAGCTTTGATAAGTTGGATAACAATGATATTCCTCTATAGTTTGATGGTATATTTGGGTCGCCATTTTTGAAAATAGGATGAATAATTGTTCTAGTCCACACTGATGGAACCGAGGATGTCGTCAATATTTTGTTGTATATATTTGTTAATAAAATCAAATATTCGTCAGGTAAAACTTTGATTGCTTCATTTGGTATGTTATCCAGTCCCGTTGCTTTATCCTTTCCCAGATTGGATATTTCCGTGGTGACCTCCATAAGCGAAATTTCAGAATCCAGATCCGGGTCCATATATGTTAGCGCCGGTGATATATACGCGTCCATTATAGGTGGGGAAGACAGCAGTCTTCGATAAAAATCCTCCCAATCACTCATCGGGATATTGCCTTTAATTGTGGTTCTTTGCTTAAAAGATTTTATTATCTTCCAAAATTGAGAAGCGTTTCTAGCATTACAGAGGGCATTCTGTATATCATCAAAGTATTGGTTCTTTTTAAGTTTAATTAATGATAAATATTATTTCTTGCTTGTGATAAACAAATCTTTGTTAACTACATTATTTTGTAATAAATACAGTTTAAGACTTTCTTTCATTTTTTTCTTAGCCGTATAACATTCCTCATCGTACCACGGTTTAGACCTCAAACCACCAGATCTTATCTCACGTCTCATCCCTGCTCTTGACATTGCCGTTTGAATTTCAATTGTAAGCCTTTCGACTTGTGAGTCCAATGTGGAGCCCGTCAATGGTAAAATGGCTAAATCTCTCAAGTTGCCTTTAAAAGATATAGCCTTGTCTGCAACCCAGGAATACTTTGTTACAGGACAAAACTTCGTAGAATCTTTTGACTTTATGTTATCTAAGCCCTTAAGTTTTAAAACAAGTGGTAGATGATCCGAATATGGCATGCATTCAACACTTAGATCAACAATGAGTTCCAGTAATGCCGGTGAGACAACAGCAAGGTCTATAACTGAGGATCCTTGACTTGAGATAAAAGTAAAGTTTCCATTTCTGTCACTAGTAGATCTACCATTCAGTATAGTGAGGGAATTTTCATCGAAGAAATCAACAAGTGTTTCTGAAAGAGATGATGAGACCGGATCGCTAGAAGCACGGCTGGCAGAAAGCAGAGTCGGGGTATCTAGCAAGTTATGAAAATCTCCAAGGTCACCGGTGCGAACATTTAGATCACCGCATAGAACTATCTCAAAGCCCTCTTGGATTTTATTCTCAATGTAACTAAATAGTTTTTTAAGATTCTCTAGCTGTGTTTGAATTGGTGGTAAATAGACAAAAATCATACAAACTAGTAGTGAATCTGCAGTTGGAACTAATTTAAAGATTGCTGAAATCCATTGAGATTCCACTTCGACTTTTTCAATTAATGGTTGGATTCTTTTACTGACTCCCATAATAATACCACCTAAACTTCTCCCTCGTTTTAATGTCTTTATAGCCGGTGAGTGGTAAATTTTGTAGTTCTCAACTGCAAAGTTCAATGGGTTTTGACACCAGGTTTCAGTCAAAACGAAGATGTCGAACTGTTTGAGATAATCAATAAGAGGAAATACGGAAATCATTCTAAAGAATCCATTTATGTTCCAGTAAATAATTCCAGAGGGCTTGCCATTTTTTGTTAAAGAACTTTTATTTGAACGAAATAAGTGTTTATGCTGCAGCAATTGGTTGGGCCGTGATTCAGTGAGTTCGCTATCGGTGGGTTGCTATATTACGTCCCCGCTGGCGCTAATAACGCGGCCATTAGAAGCATAGTAGTTTATGCCACGGACAATTAACTTATTATCTCTCAACTTTGAGACAATTCCCTTAGAAAAAAGCTCTTTTCGTTTATTAATCAGTATTTTCCTTTGCTCTCTAACAGTGGCAGGGTAATATTTGTTCAAGAATATCTTTTTATCCCGGAGTTTAAATGCGTTTCTAAGTAACATAATTCGTTGTTTGTAGTCAGGCACTTCAATAAGGAGCGTTCATTTTTTAAATAAGACATTTTTAATTTGTACATATTCAATTATAATTTAGACATATGAACATTTATATATATTCTTTTTTTAAGAGTTCTTTGAAACAACTGAAAAATATTGAATAGTTTTTTATACGAGAAAAGGGCTTGAAATGGAAATAGCGATGCTTGACATCATTTTCAAATCAGGTAAATTATTAATAAACAATTCATCATATTCTTTAATTTTCACTTAGTTTCATCTGATTTTATGTAAATTAACTCAATAGATTACTTTTCCAGAGCTATTTTAAACTCTTTTATTTTGTATTGATAATTGTTGTTTGCGACCCTTCTAAATTTGAAATATTTTTCAATTGGTCTCTTAATTTTTTTAAAGTTATACTTGAATTATTTTGTATATACTTTTAAAAGTAAAATCTACATAGCTTAATGCATTTTCTGTCTAAATACTCCTTTATTTCTTAATTTTTTAATTTAATTAATTTAATTAGCAGAATTATAATTGATGTTTAATAATTTATATTGAAGCGTTTGCATAGTTCGTTCTGTAAGCATACAAACTTTATTAAAGTTTCCTGCTTTCCCTTTGATATCGCTTGATATGGACCTATTTTTCCTTTTGAAATTAGTAGAAATCAGACGATAACCATAGGTTATAGCCATTCAAAAGTTGGTTTAGGTCGTCAATTATTTGTGAAAAAAAGAAAATATCCAATCTGGCGCTCTCTCCGCAGATTTTTAAAATTATATTCCATGTCGTTTTTTTTATTTTGAAATTTGAGAACCAACCCTCACTTGCTGCAAATTCTTTATTTCCAAGAGACTGCGCAAAAGACTTGGCTTTTTCCCTCAACATAAAACCGCCGACGGGAACGTTTTGTCCTCTGCACTGACGAATCCACTTAATCAAGCTCTCATCTCCGCCCGTTGGGCATGCGAATTTTGATCTCCAACTTTGTTTAGTTTGTTCGTGGGCTGGTCTGGCTTGATAAAGTCGCCGGCAACATTTTCTCTCATATTTTAATTTTCAGATAGCATCTTACATATTAATAAAATCAAGTAAATAAAAGTTTCATCACAAAATTCGTGATTTTTTATTTTAAAATCAGCGATTCACAAATGTTCGTTTGTGGAAAGATACTATTCTTTCAACTTCAAATTACCGAGGGGACCAATTAATATTGATTTTATTCAACTTATCGAGTATTTTTCGAGGGACTGGGAAAAAATTCGAATTAACAAGAGATTCAAATTTACGAGTTTCAAATTATCAAAGTATCCATTATTTTGTAAATATGTTATATTCGAAAGACACATATGTAGGGATTATTTTATTGTTAATTTTCATTTTGATGTATTGTATACATTTGATCATTAATACATTTTGTTTTAGGTATCAAAATTGACTTTTTGTTCAAACACAGCAACGTTTGAACGGGTACAGCTAGGTGGAGCAGAGTATCAAACATAAAGTTATCTTGACAAGTATAGATTCAGTAGGGATTGGATGTTTGCTAGAATTGTTTTTAAAATGTTCGTTAGAAAAACATTTACTCGAAAAAACCGGGCGAAGCCGGGTACATTCGAGATATATCTTATATATATAAGTCAATGTCTGTGTTGTCTGTTTTGCGATAAACTCAAAAACTACTGAACCAATTAGTACCAAATTTTGCATGTTACTTTTTATAAACCTGAGGAAATATTTCCCCTACATTTTGATTAGTATTTTTGGCTATATTTTTTTTTCATTCGAAGAACTTTTTTTACGCAGAGTAAAGACGAGGCGAAGTAACACCAGGCCAATTAAGCGACCAATGAGCGTTCTGCTTTTTTTTTCAAGTTGCTTGCGTACTTTTTTTAAAATATCTGTTTAAACGAGTGAAACTTTTTTTTTACAAAAGTATTGAGTATTAAGAGAGAAATTTATATTACCAAGTTACAGTAAGTGCACACAATGTAATTTAAAAAATAAATAAATAAATAAAAAATGGCGTTACTCTATGTAAATAATGGATTTCTTATTTTTTATTAATTTTTGTTCTGGCCTTCATTTTTTTTATCTCTATTTTTTTTTTTATCCATTAAAATGCAGTCGCAGTCATTAGCAAACACATATGTTTGCCTAATTTCCATGTGCTCTTCTATTTTTTATAGAAAAATATTTACATGCCAGTATTTTGAATTAAATTTTTCATAAACCTATTTTTTTCTTATTCTTTATGAGAAAATGGGCATCACAGTCAAAATCCTTCGCAATCACTCAATCAACTCATGCAATTTCAAGGGTTAATGCGCTGGGGCGGGTACCTCGGGGGTTGGATGGAAAAGCCGCCATCTATTCAAACTATATTGATTTTTAAACAACAAAATGGATTTAAAAAATGAATCAAATACCTAAACACTAATATAATACCATTTTTACCATCACACACACTTTTTCCCTGTGGTTTATGTGTTACTTCTGTATTTCTATTCTATGGCACTTCTACTATTTATTATTGATGTACTTCCAGTATGAAGGAAATTGCACTCGGGAGAATTCTCGGGCGAAACCGGGTCATTCGTCTAGTCTATATATAAAAGAAAGTCGTGTTAATTGTTACACTATTTACACCTCAAGAACGGCTGAACCGATTTTGAAAAAAATTGGTGGGGAGGTAGCTTATGACCAGCAAACGGATATAAGATACTTTTTATCCCTTTCGACCGCGTCAAGAACGGCAGAACTGTCAAATACATTCATTTATACAGATCTATCAGAGGCGCATGCGCAAACGCGCACTCTACGAGGCTAACTCACATTTCTCCTTTTTGTAAATAAATACATTTTTTAATATTGTGTAAAATATCAGCTTTAATTCCATATAAATAGAATTAAATGTCTGTCTGTACTCGATATATTCAAAAACCATACATCCAAACGCCGTGAACCTTGGGTAGTTGTTTACTATACTACTGTATACTACATAAAATATATTTGTAAGAAAGGAATGTGCCGAAGGAAATCTATGAGGATATGGTGGATACATTAAGGGAAGATGCTCCTTACTATAGCATAGTAAAGAAAATGGGTAGCTGCGTTGAAATTAGGGAGGAATAGCACCGAAGTGAACATCGACCAGGAAGACCTGTTGCGTCAGTTGCTCAAGAAAACATCGACAAAATACATGATTTGGTTATGTTGGACAGAAGAATGACAGTTCGTCAGATAGAAGAGACCTTGGGTATCCCAAAAACAACAGTGAATCGGATCATGAGAGAACACTTGGGCCTCAGGAAGCTTTCTGCCTGTCGCGGAGGTAAACCCCGATATGACTGTACCACTGAAAAGAGAAAACTTTCCCTGTAATGCTTCAAGAATTTGAAGACTCCAGAAATAACTTTGGACAAGTTTTAACAGCTAGTAGCGCGTTCTCCTCTAGCCACGAGCTCTTCTGCCGTTACTGGTAGCATCTCCTTTTATAAAGGCAAACATACAAACTATCTATTTACATATATAGAAGAAAGCAAAGTATATTTTTACATATAGGATAAATATTCTCCAACACTCTCCCCCCTTGGCCCTTTTTGTTTTTTAACTATCAGAAAAACAAAAAGGTCAAAGAACACAAACAAAATAAAACAAATCTCAATATCTAAGTCTATCAGTTAATATAACCTCTCTTCCGGAATGTGTGTAAACTTTCCGTACTTTTCCTTGAGTAGTTTTTTCCTGCGCTGGAACAGACTGTTCCGAACGAACTGGACTGATTTCACAATTATCTCTGTGACCAGATGATTCGTTGGGATCAAAATTGGCAATCGAAACAGTTCATCGTCATTTCGATTCACTATCCTCGTTTTCACTCTCCACAGTCCTTCTTGATGTTGGAACGCGTTTAGCTGATTCATCTTGGGATCTTCCTCACTGACCGAATCACTCTGTGTTATCTTAACTAGGGACCTTTCAGCCTGTCTAGCTCCTCTTGTATGATGGTGTCTTTTTCGTATTTAAAGGGCTTGAAACGTAGCATCCACGCGATTACTATCAGTATTTGTGTTAAAGACACTTGTTTTTATTTATATACCACGGATTCTCCTTGAGATTTTGGATATAAATCCAGCCACCACAGTCTTCCTCCTTTTTTCCTTAATGGCTTCCAGATCATACTGTAATTTTGATACTGGCCAGTCTTCTTTCTTTTCCTGAAGCCATTTTGGTCCATCCCACCATCCGGATTTGATGAATTTCGATGGGAGAGCGGGAAGAGAGAGCAGCTGGATTGTGTTCCCCTGCGATATGGTTACAATCTTCACTCTTCGTAAACGTTGTGATCTCCTTGACATGAGTCTTGGAGGCTTCGAGTGTAGTGCAGTAGTGACGGCATTCCAGAGTAAAATAAATTATCAGATATAGATAAATATTTTTCAAATTAATTAAAATAAATATAATCGATACTAAGAGAGAGTTGAATTTAAAAATATATATTGAAAATTATTATTTCCGAAATTTAAATAGCTGAGAGGATTCCAGCAAACCGCATCTAAAATATATATTTTTTTGGTACATGTTTTAATTTGCATATACCTATTTTACATATCTCAGATTGTATTTAAAATTGTCAACCAATTCTTCTACTTTTGGCGTAATGGTCTTTTATTAATTTATCATTTGATATTATTAGGGTTCTTTCCTGGTATTCAAAAAGGAAAAATACGTGTCGATCAGTTATATTTTTCAATATATCAAACAATTTGGCCGCTGAATATCTTATTCTGGTAGAGCGCCATCTAGCTATTAATATTGTAACTAAAATCAATTTCGAGTTTTTCATTATTTGTCATCAAACCCCATTGCATCCTAAACACAATGGTGTTTACCGCATTGCTCTAGCGCAAATATTCGCGGAGTTATTCATTTTTAAAATTGTGCAAGACTTTTGGATCACCCTGTATATTCGTTGTAATTTTATTTGCAAATTTCTACATTATAAATTATAAATTAGACATTACCAATTTTAATTCAGACATTTTTCATTTTAATTTAGACACATTTTCTCTATATTCTTCTCTATATAATATTTATTTGCCTAATTTCGCAAAATAAAATATCTTATAGTTTATTTAAAATTTAATAAATGTTTTCGAAAAAATTAAAAGTGTTTCAAAAATATATTTAAACGTATATAACAATTTAAATGCGTTTACAAATCTATATATAGGTTTCAAACTTTTAATTTGACATTTTAAATTATATTTAGACATTTCAATTTTAAATCAGACATTTTAAAATTTGATTTAGACACATTAATTTTCTATATATATAATTATATATGTATAAAGGTATGTATATATATATATATATGTATGTTTGTCGGTTATACAATTCTTAAATAAGAACCTAATCTGGTTGAAATTTAACAGGAGTTAGAGAAAATTATTAAAGAGCTTATTTTCGCATTTTTAGACAAGGAAAATTGAAATTGACCAAGTTCTGGGCAAAATTAATAGATTTTTAGTCAGAAAATATCTATGGCATTATTACTCTATCATGTTTGATTATCAGATACAAAATTATTTCGGGGAAAATTTCATAAAGCAGACCTCGGGAGAAGTCAGTTTTTTTTAATAGGCAGGAACAAAATTCTTACAACAAAACATTCATTCAGGATCAGGAACAAACATTCAGGAGAAGACAGGAAGCCAGGTTATTTATACATATAAAATATCGCTTCGCTATATATAGAGAAAAATCTGGAGGATATATTTTTCGCATTTTTAGCCAAGAAAAAATGAAATTGACCAAGTTCTGGGCAAATATAGTTGTTATTAGTAGGAAATTGATGATGATACTATCGCTGTATCATGTTTGATTGTCAGATACAAAATTATTTCGGGGAGATCTCCATAAAGCAGACATTAAGCCAGTTCATTTTTATAAGCAAGGAACAAAATTCTAACAGCAAAACACTCACTCGAACAGAAACACGAAGCCTGATTATATCTTTATAAAAATATCGCTTCTCAGCTTTTAGGCTAAGATCATAATGTGTGTGTATATATATATACACACACACACACTATGATCTTAGCCTAAAAGCTGAGAAGCGATATTTTTATAAAGATATATATATATATATATTATATAAAAAAAAAAGATATGATAAGATTTTCTGCTGTATTTTGATTGTTTTGGATCATATTGAGGATTATGCTATGGTGGTGCAGTCGTGGCTAAAATCTTGAAAGAATAATAATAAAAATGGTTTTGATCAGATATTGATTTATTTGAGCTGAGGTATGAATTCATATGAAAAACATAATTTTGTACAAGTACTGCCTGGATTAAGGCGTAAGAATAAATGAAACAAAATATTATTTACATAATTACAAAGTTTTGGGTCGGCCAACGGGGAAGAACAACAACGAGTTTTTATATGCAAAGTGTGACCTCTGGCGGTCGATTTAACAGAATATTTTTATCTATGAAATATATTTTTAAATAAAACAATATCTTAATATAACATTTTAAATAATATCTTTATATAACATATATATGGTATTTTAAACCAACAACCCCTTAATATAACAAGAATTTCATGTTATATAATAAACACTTCTGCAAATGATTATACTCATGATTGACATGTGTCATTACGTCATCATATGTAATGTACTTTGTACAGAGTGAGAATAAATAAAAATCTGTAATAGATTGAGAGTTGAGCTAGAGCAAGAGATTGAGATAGAAGTCCAACGAGGCCTAGAAGATATCAAGACGTTGCCAGCGTACACTTCTTCCGATCCACGCCTTTGTTGTATCCGCTGAAACTAAATACTTCCTCTCGGCAAAGATATATAAGCCTCCAACGGGGCCAGAAAAAGCAGACACTTCACCATCGCGGAAGCCCTCGTCAGATGTCCCCAAGGTCCGCACCATCGACCATGTAGACCAGTAAGAACTTTTCTCAAATCTCCATTCTTTCGCTCATAGCTCGAATTTTATCTGTTCACGGAACTTTCCAAGTACAACTGTGTCTCTTCGTTTTTTGTGTGGACATTCCCAAGTCTTCCACTCTGCCTCGACCACGACTGCCTGTACTCTGTGAGAACTGTCGAAGTTCTTCCAAGTTGCAGAGAGGTACCGGAAAACTCTTCACACCCTGGCTGTCCCTCTCGGATACTACAGGTGAGACCCTCAGGATTGCACACCATAGCGAGATTCGACAGGGTCTCACATCATAGCTTAAGTCGACAGGATCTCACACCTTAGATTAAGTCGACAGAATTCAACAACGACAGGATTCTACAAAAGCCGATAGGATGTCCACAACGAAGAAGGAAGACACAACGAAGAGGTAAGAAGCCTGTCCAGAAAGAAGCGAGAAAGAGCAAAGATGGAGGAACAAACCGGCCATTCCAACGACACAACAGAGAAATCTCTCCCCCACCAAGAGACAATATTTGAGGAGGAGAAAAGGCCGCCCCAAGGAATCTCCGCAGACCCGCTAACACAGATCGCCAACGCCAGGGGAAAGCTGACAGCTCCAATGACACAGCTGAAAATCCCGCAAGACATGGAAACCGAGGATCGGAGTGGCTAAAACCCAGTGAGAAGTTCCTCTTCTTCGGCCTGACATCTAGACAATGCTTTAGGCGACAAGCCGCAATCAACTTTACAGAAGATACAAGCTTCTACAAGCTACAAGCTTCTATATGGAGCGTCTTTCACGGCAGCAGGAAAACAAGCCAAAACCAAGTCTTCTGACTGAACAATAATTAAACTGTTAGTTTTTAAAAACATACATAACCTTATCCTCAAGCTCACGTGATTCCCCATTAATTTTCTGTTTATTTTTACCATATTCATTTTATATCCAATTTTTACCTTTTTTATATCATTTTTTAATTCAATTTTTAAATCTTCCACACTTTTATTTATCAATATTTATTTTATTTTTAAGCAAATTACAAATTTTAATTAATTTCTTTCAATTTTACTTTTAAAAAATCGCACATCACACATTTTTATCAACTTACTAATTTTACACGTCTTTCCTAAATTTACCTAAAATGGCATTATCCAAATCTACAACTTGAAAAAAAAATCATTATATTAATCTTTATACCAAAATACCAATATTTTAATCGAATTCTTAACATTTTGTGAAATTTATTGTCATATTCACCATTTATGTGAAAATATATGTAAATTGATCGGCGCTGCAACGATGGATTGTCGCATCGCTCCGGTAAATATTTTTGTTTTTTTTTTCTTTATATAGTAATAAAATTATTTTGTTTTTCCTGAAAAGTATATAGGATAAGGTTTGACTAGAAGTATAATTAAATAAGTAAAATATGCAAAATTGATTTACTGATAAGAACACTAACTGCTAAATTAGATGAAATCTATGAATATTTTGACAATAAAGTCAAACAAAAAAAAAAAACAAAAAACCTAACAAAATATTATCTTTCATTTTTGTCTACAATTGTAAAGCAGACAAAGGATGGAATTACGGCCTTGGGAGATATCAATAATAGGAACTTTGTGGATCTACTTTCTGTTCAAGTGTCTGATGTCCTTGATCAAAAACTGGACAAATTAAAGGGAGAATTTAAGACTTTGAGGCCCTCCTTTTCAGAGGTTTTGAAATCTCAAACAGTGTGAGAAACTATGAGTAACAAACGAAGTAGTGATAAAGAATTTGTAATTATAGCGCAGCCTTTTAATGAGGGAAATATTACAGATATACACCACGCTATTGTTGATAGAATCAGAGTGGTAAGAGGGGAAATAAGAGGGTTCGAGTCAATAAAATTATAAATACTAGAAAATCAATTATTATAAAAACTTCGGACGAGAAAGAATCTAATTTTCTAAAGGAGAAATTATGCGAATCAACCCAATTAACAAATATATGCAAAACATATATTCCGACCAAAACAGATCCTAGGATAATGGTTAAAAACGTTAGTAAAGTCACCGAGGTAAATTCCTTCGAAGAAACAATATGTCAGATGAACGACGAACTAAGGGATATGAAAAGCAAAATTAAAGTGTTATTCTGCACTAAATCTAACATCTCTACCCAAAATATAGTTTTACGAGTCTCTCCTAAAGTTCATAAAACCCTTAAGAAATTAAACAATGAAATCTACACTGACTGTGAACGCTGCGTTGTTGTAGATCGGTTTCTGGTGAAACAATGCCAGAAATGTCTGAAATTTAACCCCACCCACAAAATGGCAGAGTGTCCTAACACCCAAATATGCAGGACATGTGGAGTTCGGGGAGTTTATGATTGCTCGGGAATTAACAAATGTTTCAATTGTTCCCAACATCCTAAGTATAGAAACAGGCCCTCATCACACAGAGCAAATTCAGAGGAATTTTCTATGTATAAGGCACAAATAGACAGAATAATCGAGAGAACAAGTTATTTTCTAACTGAACAATCAAGTATCTAACTAGTACAAGTCAAACGGAATAAAATTCAAGTTCCGTTGATCAAGTGTGTGCAACAAAATCTAAGAAAAAGCATAAACGCAACAAATGATCTCCTGGGTCGGATGGCTAAGGACCCACTAGACATATTATTTATTCAGGAGCCTTATACAGTAGACAATGTTATTATTTTTGGCGGAGACAGGATTCGATAAATTCGGCAATAATATTTCTAAATGAATGAATTTAAATTAAAAGATACTCCATCACAACTGAAAAAGGAGGAAACGAGATGAAGGAGGGAGAAAGAAACCAATGAAGGCAATTAAACGAAGAATAAAATGTATTCAACAAAATATAAGGTAAAGTGTCATAGCATTAGATGAACTTCGAGCGTATGTTCTTCCAACCCTCCTGACCTATTATTTATACAAGAGCCTTATATGTTAGAGAATGATGTGATATTCAATAATGACTCACAAATTGTTCACTCTAAAACTGATAAAACGGTCTACACAGCAACGATTATTCTTAACAGTAGCATTGAATATAAGAGAATTGATAAATTCACTGATTCCTTTTGTACAACTATTTATATACATTCAAAGAATTCAAATATTGTTATTTCAAACTTCTCTCTACATTCACCCTAACAATCTCGGTAACACTCACAAAATATTTATTAAAGAACTTTAGGAGACTTTCGGGCTACAGCCAATAATACTCTGTGGTGATTTTAACTCTCGACATCCTGTATGGTACGTTCGAATAATTAACTCAATGGCTACAAATTCCACTCTATTGTGGATGAATACAAATTATTTATCCATAACCTTAAAATACCTACATGTCGAAATGCCAGAATAAAAGATTTAACAATATCAAAAAATCTATAAAGCTAATACAGAATTGGAGCACATCAACCTTTACAAGTATTTCCGATCATGTAGCAATAACCTTCGACATTCGATATAATTCAAGGTGCAGAGAATTGGACAAAGGTCAGCATGGAAGTACATTGAAAAAAATGCCAACTGGGAAAAATTTACTCAAGAGATATCATTTCAAAATGTACATAATTTGTCGAATGTAATAAATCAGGCATCTAATACTGCGGATGTTGACAGGATCGTGATGAAACTTACGGACATAATTAGTGAGGCAGCTTACTCGTCTCTGGAAATCAAATAAAACTCTTTCAAACATATATCTCATATTAAGTGGTGGAATGGGAATCTTGAAAAAATGAAAAATGTTTTTCATTATATTAGAACTTATACTATCGGCATAGAGTTATCAATAAAATAACTTTTGAATTTGCAAGAAACAAGTACATTAACGCTATCGAAAGAGCTAAGTTAAAAAGTTGGACAATATTCATTGGAGAAAATGAATCAAACAACCCATTTTGAAACGCTTCTAAAATTTTTAAATCTCTTAGACCATCCTACAACAATAGAGGACTTCCAATGATCGATAATATACCGGATACTTTAAAGAAAGAAAAAATGAAAAGTTACTTGAATGATTTATTTACAGATGATGATGTACATTTAGATAAAGAAGAACATAATATTATTAGAAACCATAAACCTGAATATAAAACAAAAATAACAATTTTATAGAAATAAAATATATTGAAAATATTATATTCAAAAATAAATATCAAGAAATCTCCAGGTCCAGAATTTTATCAGTAATAATATGATCAAACATGCAGGTATACTTTTAATCCCGAATTTACAACATATATTCAACAAATGTATTGAATTAGGTTATTATCCGGATATATGTAAAGACTCTACTGTAAAGAATATTCCAAATTCTGATAAAATAAACTACGATACAAGCAAAAGCTATACACCAATATCATTGACGTCAAACATTTCTAAAATTTTGAAAACATAATTAAAAACAAAATCAATAAATATTATGAAGAGAACAATCTAATGAGTCCAAGGCAATACGGATATACTAAACCTAAATCAACAAACAGTGCAATGGAAGATATAATGGAAACCATACTGAAAAACAAGCAAGGAAAACTGACTTCTTTGATTACAGTGGATATAGCAGGCGTATTCGACAACGCATTGTGGCCAGCAATTATTAGAAGACTCGATTTAGATAACATTCCCCCAAATTAATACGAATTATACAATCATATTTAAGCAGTGGTATAAGGGCATATTTCTCATATAAAGAAACAAATGTTACAAAAATTTGACAAAAGGATGCCCTCAAGGCGGTCCTTTATCTCCAATATTATGGAATATTTTGTTAAACGACTTACTGAAGGGTTTCAAACATCCGAATGCAGAAATAACTTGCTACGCAGACGACGTTTCTATTATTTGTTGGAGCAAGTCTGTCGAGGATCTCAAAATATTAAGCGAATATATTCTATGATATGTGTGATTCAATGGTGTAATAGGAATAAATTATCAATTAGCCCAGAGAAAACGAATTTATTTTACTTACATAATAAACCTAAAGTTTCAATTGAAATACCGAATATTAATTTAAACCCAGTAGACCAAGATAAGATATTAGGCATAAAATTCTCAAATCATAGAATAAAAAAGAAGATCCATTTTACCCCACATATCAACGACATTTTGTCCAAGATCGTGAGAATGAAATTTTTCTGTTTTCACTTTAGGAAAAATGTGGGGAATAAATACTAAAAAAATGATAATTTAGTATAAAACAATTATTAGTCCAGTTATTACGTATGGTTCAGAAATATGGTACGAATTTCTTCAATGCAGAGAAAAACTAAACTCTACTCAATATCAAATTCTTCTTTGGGCGGTTGGAGCCTACAAAACTACATCTTCCAACTGTGTCCATAGTCTTGCTAACATGCCCCTTATCACAGATTTCATTGAATCTAAAATAATTGAATATGGTTTGGCTCACTTTTCGATAGAGGATCAAAATGCTTTTAGACCGCATTCTCCGAGTATAATTTGTTCATTTTTAAATGCAAAAATGGATGAATTATTTCTAAAAAACAAATGAAATATTCCAAAGCTTTTTCTTGTTTGGAATTCAACATTTTTCCGTTCGAATTTTTATAATGCCGAGTTTACCACAAACCATGGAAATTTTAAGGGATTTTTATCAAAAATTGGAGCGGTTGAAGACTTTGGCTGTCATTGTGGCAACTAATTCCAGGACTCGAGACACCTACCGCTGGAATGTCACTCTTTTTTAGCGCTAGACAACACGCAGTAAGCGATGTTGTAGATCTATATCAATTTGTGAATAGAAGAGAGAATTATCATAGATTTTACTATTTTGTAAACACACATATTTATGATTATCTTTCAAACCTGAAAGGTTCAGGTTCCTAATATATATTATTATTTTTCTTGTATAATATGTTTATAACTGTTTCTCTTTTAAAATATGTAATCGACGCAATTATCCCTAGCCGGGATATGGCGTTTTGTGTGTTGAAATGAATAAATAAATGTAAACGCCCCAATTCAAATTATTTGTCACTATCACGCCATTGCCCTTTTACAATGATAATTTTAATTACCTTAATCAACGATTTAAAAAAATCTAAATTTTAAATATAAATTAACATAGGCGACACGTTCAGAAATCTACTGTGATTTCTCTCCGAAGGAAACAATATCTTCAAAACCATAACTATAAAAACGTCTATCCTCCCCAAAACAAGTTAAAATTAAAGATCCCGTCAACTTCCCCGCCAGTGGCTAAATTAGGTTACCTCCTTACTAACTTATTACCACCGTTTTTTATTCGAACATAGTAACACTCCCTCGTCCCTTCCTTCTACATGCATAATTAATAATCAACACTTCTCTCTCAACAAACTCAACAACACCCTCACACATCACTTTTTCCAATTGGCAACAATTCGTAGCGCGCGAATTAGCAACAAATCAATCTCGAGCCACACAAGCTCCATATCGTCGCCACTAAACGTGCCACATCTACTAACAATCTAAAACGTCTCTGGTGTTTCGTACAACCACCTCTCATGACTCTAGTAAATTTGTTAGTCATAGTGTAAGAGGTTAGATTTTGTACCAAAACAACGACTTCACATGACACCTTTCCATTCAAATCACTTTTACTCACTCGTGTCACACAGCGCAACACAATAAAATTTTCTCCCTTTTCAGGCCAAAGAGGCCTTCATGCCTGTGACACATCTCACCCCAAAGAGTGTCCACGTCTTTTATCACACACCTAAACCTGACATCGCTGAATACCATTTTTACTAAGTCTAAACTAAGTTCGAAACACCGACCTACGAACGCCGAGATATCTTTACAATAGACAAGAAAATTGCCAACCTCAACAAAAGAAGAGAGAGAAAGTCAGTTCCAATTCGAACGTAATAGAATCCCCCGACGATATTTCAGTTACATATCCCCCGTTTACTGTATGGACGACGGCCTCCCTCAAGCAGTCATCTTGACCGCTATCTTAATTACCGCCATTTTCAAACACGTATTTCTAACCAATCATTTAGATTTACCTCGCAAATCTCACAAGCTCCTTAACCACACCACACTTCACATATCAAAAATTTTACATGTTAATTGATCTCACAATAGATGACATTTTAGCAATCAATCCAGCTAATGTGAATTGCACTTCTTAATTTTCGATTTATGCAACCTACACAGCGCGCACCCCAATTCTTTTGAACAATACAATTAATTTCATAATCAAATTTACTCTACTCCTAAAAACCAAGCGTTTTAATAATTTATATTATTCAATCATTATAAAAAAAGTATAGCTGAAAAACAGTTGTTTATCGCAATTATACGATCACCAACGTGACCTTATAAATTATAAAAAGCTTTACTAACGATATGGTCAAACCCGATCTAGACTTTATAACGCAAAATAGAAATCATTTTCTACATATCACCGTTTTGGACAAACGAAAAGATCATTTCACATATTCCCAGCTTCAGAGAGTCGTAAACACCGATGTTTAAACATGAGGTATGAGCTAGTGACACTGCATTTGTAACTTCTCTCTAGAATAAATATTTTTGTTCAATTCCATTACCCAACATTTATCTAATCATAATAATATTTAATTATATTCGAATGTTTGTATAAAATCTTTGAATATTATTTTTATTTTTGTCTTTCGATTATATAATCAATTTTTAATCCAATATTATTTTCAAAAAAAAAAAAATTTTCAATTTTAATTTTATTGTTTATAATATTATTTTAGTATTTCAAAACATTTACTTCCTTTCAAAAATCATTTTATTCTTTATTATTATTACTTTTATATATTACATGTTTGATTTTGTCCACTTGAACTTTATTTACCCACAATCATATTTTTATATTTTTATTCATTTTATATTTTTCAAATACCTTTAATAAATGACAATGTTTATCGTTAACTATCGGGCATACAGCAATCGCTTACAACAATCATATTCCCTAACCACTTCAGTGTACTTTTCAATATCTATTTCATCTCTCTCTCTCTCTCTCGCAGAATCGGCGTACAATAGCTCAGAAGCAAATGGACGTTCTCATGAAGAACGATAGAGCTTCTGTAGCCATCTGAAGCGTTCAGAAGTTGGGGCTGGAGAGAGAGAAACTCCTGCAGGCCTTCACCAACAATGGCGTGATGGATAAACTTCTGGCTCAATCTAACACCGAACAGAGACAGGCCATTGACACCTTGGCCACATCGCTTATGGCTCTGACAGGGAACACTGGTGACACACTGTACAAGAAGCTGTCACGCGCTAGGAACTCTGCTCGGCAGCCGAAATGAGCTTCCGAATTGCAACCCTGAACATGCGCGGCATCGCCGCTCTCCGCCGGAGAATCCAGCTCTGCTGTTTTCTCAAGGAGCATGAGATTGACATCTGCTTCCTACAGGAGACCAACGTCATATCCTTGGACGAAGAAAGAGACCTCTGTCACGGCTACAGTGCCGTCGTTGTGCCTTCAACGACCACCGTGGGATCAGGCCTCGCCTGTGTCTTCGCGGCCGGCGTCGTTGTTCACCGGCAGCAGATCCTATGGCCTGGCAAGATGGCTGTCATCTACCTCACCGTCCGGGGATACTCAATGACGTGTGTCAACGCCCGTGTGCTCATGCTCCTGAAGAGCGCTGCCGCCAGCTCCAGATCATCGCAGCTTTGGCGCGTGAAGAAGGTGCGTGGATCCTCGGTGATTTGAACATCTCCGAGGAGTCGGCGAAGGACCTGGCATCAGGTTCAGCAGAAGCCCTCGCGGAGCTCCTGGACCAAGCCGACCTCGTCGACATCGCCACCTTCTTCGATGCTGCACTGGAGCACACCAGGGTTGCTACAATCGGAAGCCGGGTCGACGCGCGTCGTCTGGACAGAATCCTACTTCCATCAGGCTTCTGCGACCGCGTCACCCAATACTAAACCATCGACTATGCCTACTCGGACCACCGTGCCGTCCTGATCCAAGTAGGAGACCCAGCTCCTACAAGACCTGCCTGCATCGGAAAGCTGCTACGGTCAGACCTCTTTGTCGATCGAATGGAAACGTTCATCGATGAAATATAAGTAGACCTAGCAAATATTTAACCTCCGATGTTATGGGGAAAATGGACCAAGATCAAGGCAAATCTGGTCGCGGAGATACGGTCACTCGCGCCTGCCGTCGCCGAGTCCGGCGGTGGATACATCGAGAGAACAAGCCTCTTCCTGAGGCGGAGACTGGAGGACGACACTGCCCGCTCCGACTATCCTTCCTTGTCGGACCTCGGGCGTTCCCTTCGAGCCAGACGTCGCTCTCCCTTTACCTTCACCGACGGCGACGGCAACGCCATCTCCGGGGGCCAGCTTAGGCGTTTCCTTCTGGAGCGCTTAAGCAGTCGCTTCGCTCAGGCTCCAAGCTCGGAAGAAGCCATCGCCGACTTCCTAGCTGAAGTGACTCCCCTGGAGTTCGACGAGTACGACCAGATCTTTCACGCTGACATCTCCCGCGACCAGATAGCGGCAGCCATCCATCGCCTGCCAAATGGCCGTGCCTCGGGATGGGACGGACTCCCTGCGAGTTTGTCAAGGCCTTTGAAGATTTCTACGCCGAAGTTCTTCGGCAAGTCTTCGAGGCTTCGCGACTTCGCAGGGCCTTACCTCCATCCTCAAGGCGCAGCAAGGTCATCCTGCTGCCGAAGGTGCACGGTGGTCCGGGTCTACAGGCTTTCCGGCCAATCAGCCTGCCAACGACCGACTACAGGGTCCTCAGCGGCGTGCTCATGGCCCGTCTGCGACGTCATCTTCCAGACCTGGTGCCCCAATGTCAGACCTACGCCGTTCCAGGACGGTCATCCTCCTGCAACATCGCGCGAGTGTGTGACGAAACCGCCGGGGCATCCAGACATGACACGCCGCTGGCTGTCATCTCTTTGGACTTAAAGTCGGCCTTCGACACCCTGAGCAGGAGCTACCTGTTCGCCCTGCTGGAGAAGCTGGGCCTACCATCTACCTTTCTAGAGTGAATTGCTGGCAAGGCCTTCCCGCTACTCAACGGGGTGAGGCAGGGCTGCCGTCTCAGCGCCGCGCTCTTCAGCATTGGAGTTGGACCTCTGCTACGCCGCCTCGAGAGGACCTTGGGCCGCGGCAACGTGGTCGCCTATGCGGACGACATCGTACTCTTCATCAGGGACGACGCTTAGTTTGAGCTCGTGCCCCTGATCTTTGAAGAGTTCCGCATGTCCTCCGGGGTGGCTGTCAACTTCAAGAAGAGCTGCGGGATCTGGTGCGGTTCCTGGAAGCACCGGACGGATTCTCCTCTGGGAATATTCTGGACATCCGAGTCGCTGACCGTCCTGGGCTGCACCATCACCACCAGAAACACCGTCGCCTCCCAGGCCTCACACCTGATAGGGCTGCTGGAGCGAGCCATCGCGAGGTGGTCGCCCTTCACCCGCGGCCTGTCGCTGGTGGGTCGTACTCGCGCGGCCAACAGCCTGGTCCTGGGTTCCATCCTGCACCACCTCCATGGCTACCTTCCACCTGAAACCACCATCGGCCGGCTGCAGGCGCGGTTGGCGCGCTTCTTGTGGGGTACGAACCGAGTCTCGTGGCTCCCCGGACGCATCCTGGCTCGTCCAGTCTCCGATGGTGGCGTCGGCCTGCTTGACATCGCGGGCCAGCTTCGGCTCGCCTGCCTGAAGGGGGTCCAGGCCTCTCTTCGCGGCGCCGCCAAAGGCTACTCTTGGCTGGTCCGCAGCCGGGTGTGGCTGACACCGCCGGATCCTGACGTCTGGCACTCGCCTAGGAGGAGGAGGCTATACTGAGCCTGTTGGAGGCCGCGTCCAGCGTCCTCGAGCTTGACCACCGGGTTCTTCCTACCCCCAGCCTGAGGTCCCTGCGTCTTCGAGGTGACAACAAGTTCCTGCGGCCGCCAGACCTGCTGGCTCCCGAGCGCTGGCTACAGGCGACTGTCGGGGACTTCTCCGATGGCGCCCCTGCATTTGCGCGCTCAACGCGGGCCGCGCTCCTAGATGCGCAGCACCTGGGGGCCTTCTGCCAACGTCTCTTGCGGGAAAACGCCAGCTCCAGCTATCATGTGGAGTACGAGGCGGAGACCATCGTCCTGCGGGGACGGCGATCCCCATCACCCGCCTACCCAGCCAGAGGGCGCGCCGGGCATTGGACTCGGCACGGCTCCAGGCGCATCCTACTGCAGAGCTGGCTGCCCGGTGGATCCCCACCGTGGATGTGCCCCGCTCCATCCGCTGGGCCCACCTGCGTCGAAACTGCTTCTCGGGGCACGACGCAGATGTCGCCCTACGGCTAGCCCTCCACGCCCTACCCGATTCTGACCATCCTGCCTCGAGACGTGCCAACTGTGCCGCCTGTGGGTCCAGCGACGGGTCGCTGACCCACAGATATTGGAGTTGCCGAGCCGTGCGCCCCCTGCTCTGGGAGGTGTTCGCTTCCTGCGACTTGCCCTTGGATCTGCAGGCCTGGCTCTTCGGCGTCGGCCTCCATCCCGAGGCAGTGAAGCTAACAAGTGTCGCGAAGGCTACCATCTACAACTACCATCTTGGTCTTGAGTTGGGTAATGCCAGCCAACACCTCGACCTGCCCACTCTGTGGGAAAGAACTCTCGCAGTCCACCGGTGGCGGAGTCTTTCTCGCGGTGGGCGCAGCCAATGAAGATCTTGTATATATATTTATATATATGTATATTTATCATTTATTTTATCTATTTATATCTATTTATTAATATTTTATCCCTATATAATCATATTTATTCTGTATCTAACCTTATATAATCTTATATGGACATTGAAATAAAGTAGTTTCAATCTCAATATCTCTCTCTCTCTCTCTCTCTCTCCAATGCTACACGACAACGTAGAAAAACGACAGCACTGCTTGACAATTTTTAAATTTCGTATTTCAATAAACTCTTGGAACACAGATCCCCAGATTTAAAAATCCCAATTTCTGGCCCTACACGTTTCAAGAGTTTATTTGAATCATTCGCATCGCACAACTACCAACGCATGCACGAAACGTTCACAACTTTCAACATTTTTTTTTTCATCTCTAGCGAACCACAATCACCCTTTGATTTAAAGTCAAGTTAGATCAGCTATTGTCGCTACAACCAATTCTATTTATCGCATGGCTCTACCACCCCTTTCAACCATATTAATAATCTACTTTATATTCAACAACTTTTAACCCAAAAAATCTAAAATTGTGACAACGCTCTCTAACCTTTATATAGGATCGCAAGTGAAACATTGCCTAGGAAACGCTCGTCTATATCCTCGCTTTGCACCTGAAAGGTGATTGTTTGGTTGCATGAGTAATACTTACATTTGCATATTCTTCAACCACAAACCCTTTCCAACCACGCCAATAATATCTTTGAATTCTTAATTCTATTTCACATAATCATATCATTATGTTTTTAATTAAACAACGGTTTTATCTAAAAATTATTCTTTTTATAATCAATATTATAACTTTTGATTAAAAATAAGTTTAATTTTTATCAATTTCAGAGATATTCAAACAAATCATCTTGTTATAGCCCTTTTTAAGCCTCACAGTTTGAATAAATAAAAATAAATTTTAATTACTTACCTGTGTTAAAGAGGCTTTACCCGTTTAAACCCATATAAACCTTTTCAATCCCGGGACCCATTTATGATAAATTAAACCAACAACCCCATAATATAACAATATTTTCGTGTTGTATAATGATTATATGCATGATCGACATATATCATTGCATCATCATATATAATTCACTTTGTACAGATTGAGAATAAATAAATAAAAGACTCTGTAATATATTAAGAGTTGTGCTAAAGCAAGAGATTGAGATAGAAGTCCGGGCGTTGCCAGTGTACAATGACACTTCTTCCGATCCACACCCTTGTTACATTCACTGAAACCAAATATTTCCTCTCTGAAAAGATATATAATCCTCCAACAGGGCCAAAAATAAACAGTCACGTCACCATCGGCGGAAGCCCTCGTCAGATGTCCCCAAGGTCCGCACCATAGACCATGTAGACCAGTAATAACTTTTATCAGAACTCCATTCTTTCGCTCATTACTCGACTTTATCTTTTCGCGGAACTCTCCTAGTACAACTGTATCCCTTCCGTTTTTTGTGTGAACATTCCCAAGTCTTCGAATGCTTTGAAAAACAACTACACACCGGATTTGAAAAAGCGGATATTTTATACCAGAAAATAAATGAAAAACATTGCTGGTTATTTTTGGAAAGTTGGACCTCAGCAGAAGACAAATATAGTATTAATAGGAAAATAAACTACCAGAGATATATTCGCAATTTAGATCGTTATAAAATATTTATAGTTAATATTTTATTTCATATTTCAAATTCCCAATATTTAAGTTTTATTTTCTAATCGAAATTTATAGGTTGAGGTACACATTTAGAAGCACATAAAAATGTTTTAATACTTAAAACGCATTTTTACTTTTATATGTCTTTCTTAAAATTCGTTTAATTTTATTTCAAGTTCAATTGCGCTTATTATATATATATGTCGTATTAAGGTGAATCTTTGAATAATTATAAATTTAAAACTCTAAATTTGTATATAAGAAATAATAGACGCGACAAAAAGAAACGCAGCCATTTTCTCTTTGTTTATTTTCCAACTCCTTTGTTCTCCTCTCTTCCCTCTTACCCCTCGGGTCGTTGGTCAAAAAATTATATACAAGCATTGACTATTTACTCTTTGATTATAGATATTAAAATATATGGATATTAAAATAAAAAATGTGTTGACTATTTACAAGTAGTGTGGGAATTATATTGCATATATATATTGTTGCGCGTTGATTAATGCGCGTATTCGTAAAATTATTTATAATATTATTTTTAATATATTTAAAATTTATATTATATTTTTTTATTTTTATAAAACAGATTATTACTATAAAATATTATGACCTATAAAACATTTGTATTTTGATACACCAAATACCCAACATGCTTTAAACTTTGATGTGATAAATAAAGAGAAATTCGAGGTGCTACCTAAAAATATATTTGCCTTATTATTGACTGGTTTAACCTTGTAGAATGGTTGAGACACGTTCTGGAAAAATGCAAGACGCGTCTGAGGAGAGAATCAAGACTGAAGAATCTGCCAAACCGCAGCTTGGTGCAACAATTGGTCGAGATGCAAGTTCCGACCCAGTTGTCTTGAACCCCAACATAGACATCCCCAAGTATGATGGAACAGAAGACCCTCGCCCATGGATTGAGTCCCTTGAAGAAATTGGCTTCCTGTACCACTGGGCAGAATATATTATTTCTCGCTATGCAGCCATGAATATGATTGGTAGCGCCAAAACCTGGCTGGACCTACACAAGATAAGTTTACCAGCTGGGAACATTTCAAGAGCCGCCTAATTCAGGATTTTGCCTCAGACGCCAACAAAGAAGAAATGAAGATGAGGCTGAACAGAATGCAGCAGTGGAATGAACCTGCAATCATGTTTGCAGAGGATATCGTGGTTCTGTGCAACAAGGTCGACCCCCAAATGGAAGAAGAGACTAAAATAAATAAGGTTATTGGAGGGATGAAGAAAGAGTACTCTTTTTCCCTCTACTTAAACCCTCCTAAGAATACCAGCGAACTCCTAAGATTGTGCAAAAAGATGGATTTGTTTAAAAATAATTATCAAGAACGTGTAGAAAAGTCAAAGGCTCTATATATTGGACCACGCTCTCCTCGTTTCCATCATCAAGAGCAATGGAAGAACGATCCGTCGTTCAGAAGACCAGACCAGAACTCCTCCAAGCCCCAGGCCCCCGCTCCGAGGTACTACCAGAACACCCCCAAGCCCCAGGTCCCCGCTCCGAGGTACTACCAGAGCAAGCGGCTGCCCCAGGAATCTACCCCTAGACGATTTCACTGTTCCAATCCTGAGCCAAAACCGGTCTACCCAAGGAAAACATACAATAAGAATCCAGATTCAAACAGGAATAGGACAGAAGACGGGAGACCAATATGTTTCAAGTGTAACAAGCCAGGACACGTAGCGCGGTATTGCAGAGTCAAGTTTGTGAGGATCGTAAAAGAGGACCCTCAGTTTCCCAAGACAAGAGTCAAGAAATCTTCAAATGGACGAAAGAAAAGAATTTACACGTCCTCGCCTCTATGCGGATGTTCGTAATGACATACGAACGAATATTCCTACACGGAATAGATATTCCGTGTTGGAAGATTTAAACTAAGTGTCGCGCTTGATTTATTCAATCAAAGCAAGTCGACTTGTTGGGTTTTTTTTAAATTATTATTATTGTATTTTATTAATTAATTATAATTCATATTCATAGAATTTTATTGTTGTTTGAAATAAATCGAATCGAATCGAAGTGAGTCAGCTCCTTCTTTCTAGAAGAAAGTTCAAAGAAAACGTGCTAACATTTTTTGGTGCCGAAACCCGGGAAAGAAGTAGAAGAAATAGAAAGTTCTTAGAAGCCATAGAAATAAAGAAAGGTAAGGTTTTGAATATAAATCTTTAAATATGGAAACAGATATCTTAATTTTTGAATCTCTGATTAAAAGTTTAGAATTGATAAAAGCAGATGTCGAATATAATTTAGAAGGCAATGATAAATACGCACTTATGCAAAATAAAGAACACTTGTTAAATTTAAAAGCTAGCTTTGATAATCAATATGTGAAATTAGTAAAATATAAAGGCATTAATGCTGATGAAAAATCTAAAGTATTCTTTGAGAGGAAAGTCTAAAATTAATTATTTTTGATAAAAATAAATAGATCGCAGGGAAATTTAAATAAAAATACATTTTCTGGTCAAACGCATTTAGAACTTCCCAAATTTCAAATGCCCACCTTTAGTGGTGATATTTCAGATTGGCTGAGTTTTAAGGACAATTTTTTTAGATCTTTTGATCAAAATCCAACACTGGGAAATTATCAAAAACTTCAATATTTGAATTCTGCACTAAAAGGCAATGCCGCTAGACTTATTAGGGCGTTCAATATTTCTTATGAAAATTATCCTATTGCTTGGCAAACCTTGATCAATAGATTTGACAAAAAAAGTGAATTGGCTTTTTAAAAAATTCAAAATTTGTATGATCTAAAAAATGTAAAACAAGAATCGACGAAGATTTTCTTGATCTCCTGTGGACACTTGGAACCAAAGCATTCAGAATCTCTCTATCCTCGGATTGGAACCTAATAATTTATCGGATATGATTTTAATTCATATAATTCAATCAAAACTTGATCGTTCAATAAGAAAGGAATAGGAGATGAGTTTGCTTGAGAAAGAATATCCATCGTGTGAAAAGATGATTTCTTTCCTGGAAAGATTTGCTGGAAGTCTCGGGAGTTTTCAGAGAGAGAATAAATAAAATATAAAACAATTCTACAAAATGAATAAATCCACTCATTCTCATTCGGCGACATTTGCCTCTGACTCTAGTATTGATAGCAGTCAAGTCATGCGTCTTATGTAAAAGAACATTTTTTGTTAAAAAGTCCTAAGTTTAATGGTATGATGTTACCTGAAAAATGGACATTTGTAAAATATAATCGTCTATGTTACAACTTTCTAAGATCTAACCATCGAGTATCGCCATGCCTCTTCACGCAAAATTGCAAATCATGTAATAAGAGTCATCGTACTCTTTTGCATCAGTTCACCGGAAATGTTAAGTTCTGTTGCGGACATATCTCCATTGACCCATGCCAGTGTCTCATGTTTTGCAGACAACAAAAGTCATGATCAGATATTACTCTCTACGGCTTTAATAGAGGTCAAATCGTAAAACGGGTTTTTTCAAACATGTAGAGCCCTCATAGATACAGGCTCTCAAAGGTGTCTGATAACAAATAGTTGTCGAAAAAAATTAAATCTTCCTCTTGCTGAATGTAAAACTACAGTTTTTGGTTTTGGAGACAAACTTGTAGAACAATCATTGGGTGTGGTCTTTCTCCAATTTAGCCCACATTTCTCTCAAACCTAATATTCAACGCCAATCCTATAGTCATTCATAAGATCACATCAGAATTGCCCAATTTATTCATAGAGAAGGATAATTGGCCATATTTGAAAAATCTTCTGCTGGCTGACCCCAATTTTGACAAATCTAGCCAGATTAATTTAGTGATAGGAGCAGAGCTTGCTCCGTGCTTATTTAACGGGAAGGTTAGATTCCAAAATTTATTTGGACCCACTGCGTGCGGATCTAAATTGGGATGGTTACTTACAGGTAAAATATTAGTCAGGTGAAAATTCCGATCAAGATATAACTATGTTCGCGTCGGAGGAACAAGATGATTTTCTCAAAATATTCTAAGAGCTGGAGTCAGTTCCCTCTGCCAAATCTTTAACCAGAGAAGAAATTTCGTGTGAAGAAATATATATTAATAAACTCAATATTCTGGAAAATGGAAGGTACTCTGTTGGGCTGCCATTTAGAACATTGCCAACTCTTGGCGAATCTAGGATCAATGCTCTTAAACGATTTCTATCACTTGAAAGAAAATTACAAAAATCTCTCCAAGTATCCTAAAACAATATTGTGATTTCATGGACTATTATTTTTTAATAAATCATATGGAGCTTTTTCCCAGTGATGAGCTGGGTACACCTTTAGGACAATGTTATTATATACCTCATCATTGTGTTTTTAAGAAGCAAAGCACTACCACTAATTTGAGAGTTGTTTTTGATGCATCTTGCAAACCTAACAATAGCAAATCTCTAAATGACTTTCTTCATGTAGGACTAAAACTAAAACAGGATATCTTCAACATTCTGATAAGATTTCGAACACCGCCAATAGCTTTTTCGGGAGATATAGAGAAAATGTATCGCCAAGTAAGAATCGATTCTAGGGATTGTGATTTCCAGATAAATTTATGGAGAAAAAACCATCAGAACCTTTTTTTGGATTATAGACAACTGACTGTGACATATGGATTGTCTTTTGCGCCATATCTCGCCGTGCGTACCCTACATCAACTTGCAAGGGACAAGGTGTCAACTTTCCCAGTGGCCTCAAAAATAGTACAAACCGATTTTTATGTTGATGACTTGCTTTCTGGTGCAGACACAATTGAAGAAGCTACATGTCATATTCGTGAAGTCAACAATATTCTTTCTTAAGCCGGATTTTCTCTTAGGAAATGGAGATCAAACGTCCCGGAGGTCCTTTCTGGATTTTCAGAACAGGTTGAAGATAGGCATAATCTTCGGGATTTTGAGAGTGATTCATGTGTCAAAATCCTTGGTATTTGTTGGAATCCTTCCTTGAACATTTTTCAGATTCTTTTTAAGGACATTCCAGAACAAACAAATTCTAAAATACATTTGTTGTCCCACATCTCTATAATATTTGATCCTATAGGCTGGCTGTCCCCGGTTATTATTCGTCTTAAAACTTTTCTTCAATCACTTTGGAAACAGAAGTTGAATTGGGATGATCCCTTGCCTGATACTTTGTGCTCTCAATGGAAGAAAATCGAAAATGAATTATCCGTATTAAATAAAAATCAAATTCCTAGATACTACTCGTGCAGGGGAGCTTTACTTTCTGTTGAACTTCATGGTTTTTTTGACTCTTCAGAAGTTGCATATGCGGCAGTATTTTATATAAGATCTCATTTCAAATCGGGCCAAGTGAAAGTTTCTCTGCTTCCAAGACGAGGGTAGCTCCTCTGAAAATGATTTCCATACCACGGCTAGAGTAGTGCGCTGCTCTTCTTCTCGCAACTTTATATGATACTATTCGCAATTCTTTATGCTTACAAATTGATATAGTATTTTTATGGAATGATTCCAAAATTGTTCTCAGCTGGATTAAATCTGAATCTAGACATTGGAAATTATTTGTCGTAAACAGGATTGCTGAAGTTCAAAGATTGACTTTACATTCTTCCTGTCATTATGTCATTTCGAAAGATAATCCTGCAGACTGCGCTTCCAGAGGTATAACTCCTCCAGAGCTGGTGGATAACTCTCTTTGGTGGCGAGGACCAACTTGGTACTCGGATGTGAACTTTGACGATCCAATTCAAACTCAATATGATTTTCCGAAAGAAATTTCAGGTGAAAGACGAAAAACTTTCTCTGTTTTTCATTCCACTAATCTTCTTTTCCCAGATTCATTTTCAAATACTCAAATATCAACGAACTTGTTAGAATTACAGCATGGATTAATAGATTTGTATTCAATGTCCAATGTTCTTTCAATGAAAGAAAGAAAGTACATCTATCTTCAAGCGAATTAACAAGTTTAATTCACAATATCTTTCGTTTCATTCAAAGTTCTGAATTTCAATCAGAAATTACCCGTTGCAAACAAAATAAATCTTTACCAACTAACTCAAGGCTTTTATCTTTGAATCCTTTCATTGATGAATCTGGAATATTACGGGTTGGAGGAAGATTACGTTTTTCAAATCTGCAATTTGATGAAAAGCATCCAATAGTATTGCCAAGAGATCATTTTATCACGGAATTAATAGTGCGAGAGTGTCATCTGGATCATTTACATTCTGGTCTTCAACTGACCATGTCAGCACTACGATTACGATATTGGAATCCTGCAGGCAGAAGTTTGGTGAAGAACATTATCCACTATTGCATGGTATGTTTCAGAGCTAAACGCCAAGTTACCAAGCAAATCATGGGAGATCTGCCTATGTACCGAACTGTGAAATCAAATCCGTTCACCAAAATTGGAATCGACTTTGCAGGACCGTTTTTAATGAAACCAAACATAAAAAGATCCAAAGTAAAATTAAAACCATATGTTGCTTTATTTGTATGTTTCTGCACAAAAGCAGTTCATATAGAAATTGTATCAGACCTATCTTCAGTGGCTTTCCTCGAAGCTCTCAAGCGGTTTATTTCTCGTCGAGGAAAACCTTCTGATATATTTAGAGATAACGGGACCAACTTTAGGGGAGATAACAACATTCTCCGAGAGCAGTTTGGTATATTGAAAGCTTCAACAATTCAAAAATTCATATCTAATGAACGAATCAATTGGCATTTTATACCTCCTTGCGCCCCAAATTTCGGAGGTATCTGGGAGGCTAGAATAAAATTCTTCAAATTTCATCTTCTCAGATGCTTAAAGTCTCAGATACTCACATTTGAAGAGCTGAGTGCTCTGACAACTCAAATAGAAGCTTGTTTAAATTCGCGACCTATTTGACCTCTAAGTTCAGATTCAGACGATTTTAATCGTCTTTAACCAGGACACTTCTTAATCGGGAGACACTTAACTGCCCTTCCAGAATCTAATGATGATGATGATGTTACGATAAACTACCTCGACCGCTGGAGCCTAAATAAAAAAATTAAAAATGTATTTTGGAAACGTTGGAATCGAGAATACCTCAACAATTTTCAACAACGCCTAAAATGGCAAAAATCCTCACCCAACATTAAGGAAGGTGACCTCATCTTGCTCAAGGATACCATATCACCACCAGTAATGTATTGGAGCCTTGGTCGCATCACCAAAGTCTTTCCGGGAGCGGACGGAGAAGTTCGAGTCGTCGAGGTGAAGACTAAACACAAAGAACGCCTTACTGGAACTGTCTCTAAAATAGTACCATTAACCTTTGCTGAGCACTAAGTTAGTCCACCGGGGTGGAGTATGTTAGGTTTTTTTAATTATTATTATTGTATTTTATTAATTAATTATAATTCATATTCATAGATTTTATTGTTACTTATAATCATTATTTTTCTACTTATTCTGTTTTTTTTTTTGGTGTTAATATAGTCTTTTTCTTTTGTGTTAAAAAATACAACTAAATCGCATTAAATCCTAGTGCAATTCTTTTTTGTTATTTGAAATAATTCGAATTGAATCGAAGTGACTCAGCTCGTTCTTTCAAGAAGAAAGTTCAAAGAAAACGTGCTAACACGACCATAAATGGAATTAGAAAGTTGGACCCTAGGTACAAAATTAATATTAATGTGGACAAGATAGGGTTATGCGAAGCTTTTATTGATACAGGCGCCGATCTTTCAGTGGTCGACCTAAGAACAGCACTTTTTACTGGCCGTGAAATAAATAGTCTCAATAAAACGTGTTCAGGACTCGATGGGAAAAAAAATAGATATGGTAGGTAGCATTATTTTAGATTTAAAATTGATGACACTGAATTATCCTACGAATTTGTAGTAATGGACGCGCATCTACGAACTCTTATTCTTGGACGAGATTTCCTTGAAAAAATGAATGCTAAAATTGATTGTAAACGCAAAACAATAAAATATAATTTGTTGTGTAATCATGACGTGAGCAATTATGATCTGAAAAAAAATAAAGAGCACTACAGATACCGTTATACCTGAAATATCGATTAAATTGATTAGGGCCTCAATAGAAGCAGAGGATGGCGAGTATGTCATCGAAGAGAACAACAGAATGACTCAAACAAATGGTCTTCGATTGGAAAGAAGTTTCCTTACTGTCACGGATAAGAAAACCCATATCTGAATGACGAACCCTTATCCTCGACCTTTAAAAATCATAAAAAAAAACATTGGCTTAAGGAAGTCTTCCTGCAGAGTTAAATTTTATAGAGAATATAGAGAAGCAGAATGAAAATAACGTAATACAATTTCAAATAAACAAAATTTTATCATTTAAAGAACAAGAGAGGTTAAAACAAATGTTGGCCAAGTATACTAATTTTTTCTCATCGAGGTTAGGCAGGAACAATTTGGCAAAACATCAGATTCATACAGAAGACGCAAAACCGATAAAGCACATGCCTTACAGGGTAAGTGCTAAGGAACGAAAAATCATAAAGTATCAAATAAACGAGATGCTTGAAGAAGGAATAATTAGACCATCTTCAAGTCCCTGGTCCTTTCCCGTTATATTGGTCAAAAATCGAGATGGCAAATACAGATTTTGTGTGGATTACAGGAAATTAAATGAAGTAAGAGTGTAAGATTTTTATCCAATCCCAAGAATCGATGATATAATGGATACTCTCCAAGGATCCAAGTACTTCTCAGCAATAGATCTCAAATCGGGATATTGGCAAGTCGAAATTGAAGAGAGAGACAAAGAGAAGACGGCTTTCACTACGGCACACGCTGATGGTGAAGTGACTATAATTCCGGCTAGGGTAGAGGTCTTATATATCTTTGCCGAGGGGGTGGTATGCGGGAGAATGGACTTTGAGCGGGTGCAAAGGGCGTGGGGCGTCTGCGATATTATACACCCTTTGACCTTGATGGCAACGACTTGCCAAATTCCTCTTTAGGGTTGTTGGATTTCTTCTCAATCTTGCTTTAGCTCAGCTCTTAATATATTACATAGTTTTATTTATTCATCCTCGGTTTGTACAAAGTACATTACATATAGTGATGCAATGACACTTGCCAATCATGCGTATAATTATTTATAGATGTGTTTCTAAATACAACATGACAATAATGTTATAAGTATTCTACAATATAAGGTTGTTGGTTTAAATTACCATTTAAATATGTGATATCTTGGGACCTCTGGGACCAGTGTTACCTGATGCTAGACGAACCTCGATGTCAACTCTACCGTTCAGTCGTGGTGGAAGGCGACACAGCTGGGCTAAAGGTGAAATAAACAAACAGAGATTCCACTAAGAAGCGTCTAAAGGCCAAGAAGGAATGGGACGAGGAGGTTTCTGGCAGGAAAGGATTGATTACCTCTATAGGAGCGGCCTGCGCGGATGACTGAAGGACTGAAACAAAGGACTAACTAACTGAGGCTTGGGGCCTCCTTTTATAGTTTCAGGGTCCAGGCAGGTCACTGCCCTTTTCTGACGTAAACGGGGGGGGGGGGAAGATACATCATCCAGGAGGGCCACGACCTCGTAAAAATTGGACTGAACTCGATAGGCCTACTTTCTTATTCTCACTTAGGTCTGATTAGTTTTAGCCTTAATTTTCTCCTGTTATTCACCATTCTTTCTATCTGTACAGTTGCTATACTTTATTAAAGTCTCACGCGGTACAGTTGGATGTTATTTAATGCTTTCTATTTGAAGTAAATAAGAAGTTATATACAGTCACGTGGTGAAATATGTGGTAGTAGATATCTGGATTATTTACAACAATTCCATGGTCTTAAATTATCACAGATGGCCCCGGATGTGAGAGGGTTCATATGGAGGGATTTTAGAGAGCGGAATAGGAAGACTGTTATTAAGAAAGTAATTTTCAAAAAATTAATTGAAATGAGTTGGTATATAACATGGGGTTGATTTCTGTATTTTCATAAGAGATAATAAAGTATAAACAACTAATACTAATCATACAAGTAAAAATAAAAATATGAATAACAGATTTAATAGAGAACGTATAATGATGATAGGTAAAATTATAAATGATTGTATGGGTAAATCATGATCTCTTCGTGATGGGCGTTTGAAAGGGTTGAGGGGTTAGTTATGTTCAGGATGAGGCAATGTCACCTGGACTTAAGTCCCAAACCATTTAATGTGCACGGCGCGGAAAACCTAGGCCATGTACCACAATCGAATAGTAAAATAAGGGTGATTATTATAGGTTTATGAAAAAGTCGTTAAGACGTACGCATGCAGGATAAATGAGGGCGAAGATCAGTGACCAGAAATCAAAGTTTTAATTGGAGTCGTCAGGGGTTTAAGAGAGAAAAATAGTAAAATAAAAAATATGCGCCAGCGTGTGGCATGAGAGTGCCCTGGAATATATTTAAAAAATATATACAATTTGCACGTATTCAAGCCAAAAGTTGGGATAGGTAAATCTGGGGGACGGTGTGTCAATATTGTTAATTATGAAATCAAAGTAGGTCAAGTCTAGACTGCGAAGGATTGTTAAAGTAAAAGTGGGATATTAGTATTTATTTAAAAAGTAACCTTCAAAATTTCCCTGTTTTTAGATCATGATTTTTAGTTTGATTATAAAATAATATCGTTTTGAAAATAGAGCAATCCATAGATAAATCTTTAATTAAAAAGGCATATATTGGATCAAAAAAATTTTTTTAATCCAATATATGTCTTTTTAATAAAATAAAATAATATGTAATTGAGATATGAAATTGCCAAATTAAGGCTTTGGATATAGCGTTAAAGAATTTAAAAATCGAAAATAGAATTGCGAAGTTAAATGCAAAGTTATATTTAAAAAAAAAAGTAAATAGTGATGACATAATAAAAAGATTAACACACTATAGCAGTATATAAGGGGTAATAGAAAGTGAAAATATTAAATGAAAAAATGAGCAATAATATACTTGAAAGCATTGAACATGGTAGCGGAAGATGAAAAAATGTAAATAACATCTAATTTATAAAGTGAGAGGAATTATAAAATGACAAATGCAAATTAGTGATATAAACATGAAACATAAACTTGGGATTATTAGAGATGAAAGATAAAATATGAAGTTTTTTTTTAAGTAGAGCCATAAAGCAAAGATAAATAAGCCTTGATAAAGAAAAATAAAATAAAATGGCAATAATCTAAACTGATTTATGACGTAAAAAATATATAAGATCTAGATAATGATTATATAAAAGATATTAAAATGAAAAATTAAAAATGTCCATCGAGAAAGAAGAGCAAGTGATATTATATTGAAGTTATATATCGGGAAAGAAGGTAAAGTTGCTCTTAGTGCCTTTATGAAATAGGTCAAAATGGATGTTCCTGTTGCGATAGCTTAGGTCTTGTTGGTATAAGTTGTTCTAACTTATCGAATTTGTTTTTTGTTTGCGGGCCACATTGTTTCCAACTGTGAAACTCACTGAGTCCTAATCTTGTCGATTTTTTGTTCTCTGCGCCACGTTTAGGTGAAAACGTGATTATTTCTAAAGCGGCATTTATATTGTGTGTGCAGGAAACACGGCGATCTATTCTAACCGGTCAAGGGTTTTTTTTTAACATATGTTGGTGTGTGTGATTTTTGTAGGTAAAAATGTTATCCTTGGTTCTAAGTGTCGATGTTAAGTGGACAAGTTAATTGGCGTAGGGAGAGAGAATCTAGACTTGGTTTGGGTTATTAATGAAATAATTGATACTTTAATTCATTGGGGATCAGTAGGCGGGTTCAGTTATTGAATTAATTAGTTATTCAGTTAGTAGACTGATTTGTTAGTGACAGAAAAATGGACGTGTTATACAAGTTATATTTGTAGCTAAACAGGATATCGGCGTAGATTAATGGGTTAGGGATTAGAACGGTATATAGTAAAAGGCACGCACTAATATTTGATTTAATAGATGGCGAAAATTCATTAGAGTGACATGGGGTGGCAATGGGTCGTGACAAGAAAATGTCGGCATGTATCTTTTCTATCAGGTTCAGGTTCTTAATATATATATATATATATTTTCTCTTTTTATTTCGATTACTTTTTTTTTGTAAAATTTTATAACTGTTTCTGTTTAAAAAAATGTAAATCGACGCAATTATCCCTAGCCGGGATATCGCGTTTGTGTGTTGAAATAAATAAATAAATAACCCCTCGAATTTATTATTAGCGAGTTCCGGGAGGTGGCGGAGATGTTTATTTAGGTCAGGGGCCCCTTGCGGGGACAGCTTGCTAGGTGGTTGTCTCTATCTTTCATTTGAACTGGCTTAGAGTTAGTTGTACCAGTGGAAATGCGGTTATTGCCTGGTTTTCTGATGGCTATAAATTAGAGACATTGGTTTTGTCATTCAGTTTAATGTGAACCTTACTTACTATTATTGGAAGATCTCTGCAGTAAGATGAAGAAAAGGGGCTGAGTAAGTCGGAGGAATAAGACGGGATTTCTGAGCGTCAAATATCTTGGGACATAAATGGTTAAATTCTACTAAGTGTACATCAGGTGTTACGCGAGGTGTTTGAATTAGTGACGGGTGTGCGAGGAATAGGATGTTTTCTGTATAGTATTTAAGTTTGTTCACATGAACTGTATCATCTTCTTTATTTAGGGGTCGGTTGGGTCTGTTAATTCGGACTACGTTCGGAGATATTATCTCTATAATTGTAAACGGACCTGTGAGTATGGTGCCAGGTTTCCCGTATCGGGATGTTTATAATTTTTTTCGAGGACTAAGTCACCAATCTCGAAATGCGGGGTATGATGACCTTTATCATATCTTTGTTTGTCCTTTTCATGCTTAAGCTGTGTTCTGTTGAAGGCAAGTTGCCTAGCTCTCTGTACGTCGGGGAACAGGTTGTAATGTTTTTTTGTTGTTGTTGTTCTGGTGGGATGCTATTAAACATTAAAAGATCGGTGGGAAACCTGTGACGGTGTATGGGGATTGATTATAGATTTGGACAACTTGCTTAATTAATTTGGTCCAGGATGTCTTCAGGTTTTCGAGATATAGTAAATAAGTTAAATATAATTATATATAGTTAAATATGATCCAGTGATTGTGGCGTTCAATCGTTCCATAAATCCGTTAGCTTGCGGATTGTTACTGGTGGTAAGTAGTGGTTGTATACCGCGAGATAGCAGAAATTTTCGGATTTTTCGGAGGTGAATGCGGGCGCTCTATCCAAAAGTAGGTGTTTTGATTTGTCACGTTTGGTGACAAGCGTGATGGGACTGGCATGTTGTAATTATACCGTGTTCAAGCATCTGTTCGATTTATGTTTGTATTTAAAGTTAGTCATTTAGGGCTACCAGATAAGGAAGAAAGCAATTACCTTGTCTGTGGTAGTATTGAATTTTACGGGAGGTATTTAAGCCTAGAGGCGTCGTTTTTATTGGCGGCGAAAACGGGTGCAAATTGATGCAGTACCTTGTGTAAATTATAGGGACAGTGACCTAGGTTACTTGTGTCAAATGCTAAGCAAGAGGAGGGACATAGAGGCGTTGAAAATAGGATCAGGAACATTACAATGAGGCCAAATAAGAGCGTTGGAGTTCACCACGTGTGAGCAACCCGTTCCAGAAGGGGAAGATTTAGTAAATAGGACAGTTGTATTAACCTGTCCATGGGACACGTGTTGCTTGCACGAGGTGAATTTGTACAATGTAGTTGGTAGGGGTACATTAACTTGATACAGGAGTAGCTGAGGGCAGTTTATAATTAGTAGAAATCGTTTTATGGAGTTATGGGATAATATGCCAAAAGGCAAAGGTGTATCTATGATATGGAATTTTGGGTTCTGCGTTATGTTACCTATTTTTAAGTTTAAAAATATATAACCTATGGTGAAAATATTGTTAGCTATGGCGTTCAAAGTTAAGTTAAATGGGTGAAAAGGGTATTTTCTTTTGCGAACTGGTTTCTATTATTTTAAAAGTATTCCAAATAATTATATCAATAGATGCTCCTGCATCAAGTAGTAGAGGTAGGCGTACATTATTGGAGAGTTCAGCTCGAACGAGCAGTTGTTCAACGAAAATTATGTGAGGAGGAACCTACTGTTGTGCTGTCTTGAGGATCGGGACAGTCCTGGTCTGGTGCCGTGGTTGGAGTACTCTAGGGACAGCTAGGGTTCACTGCCTGCGCTGTTCTCGTGGTGTAGAGATGGTCGGGGGAGCAGGTAACATACACTCGTGTTTTGGTAACTCGGAAGGGTGCTTGCAGGAAGTTTGGTGGCTTTCCCAGTCTTTCGGTGTATTGTAGTTGGACCTTTCTAGTCGTCTCAAAGTGACACCAGCTTGCGACCGGACACCTGGGGGATCCAGGTAGAAGGAAAAGGGCATTGGTCCAGATGTTGACAGTTAGTTAGGTTACAGGGGATATTTTCGGATAGCCCCGCTCAGTGGTAGGCCATCATCATCTCACGACGGTCCCGGCAGCTTCAGGCTGGACGCCGAGCTTTTCCACAGTTCATCCTCAACTTTCCCCTGGTCCTGGTGCCACTTGAGAGGTACTGGAAGAGCGTCTTTTGACCCCAAACTTTGTCTTTACTGTCCCGTGCGGACTTCCCACTCTGCACGCCTTACCACTCAACCCCGACTGCTTCCAACACGCTTGTTGTTTTACCCGGGTTTACCACAGCAGACCCGTATAAGTCGACAGGATAACTGAGGACAGCGACATGCAGAGGATGACAGCGGCACCGGTGGTCAACGGCGCATTCGTGTGGATGCTCCTTCTACTTGTCCTCCACCTTGACGATCCAGTGGACCATCTCTCAAAGACGCCATGCGAGGACTAGCTGTACTTCGCATCGAGCAGGTCATCATCGCCCCCATCGGCATCTCCTGCGCCACGAACATCTTCCTCCATCGGCTCGAACAGGCAGACAAGATTTATCGAGAAATCCTGGCATTACCCCGCCAACCAGCATCGACGATGTCCCATGGCAACCATCGCAAAAAGTGATCACCAGGCTTCATCGCAAGCAACTCCACAAGACCCATCCAAGACATCCATCTGGTAGTAGAATTTCCTCTATAGAAATATCTTAATGTAACATTAACTCCGTTTTTTTTTTCGTTCTGAATTAACTACTCTAATCGATAAAATTTTTATAGCAATAACATTATTATTATAAATCCATCAAGTTCATTATTTTACCTGCCCTATTACTATTTCAATTATTATAACTTCAGATATGTATAAAACATTTTAACCTTAATCAATTTTATTATTCTTTATTATTATTTTGTGTTCCATTAGCAATGCCGTCAGCAACAACAACTAATTATACCTTTTTTTCTTCAATTGTTTTTTTTTTCATTATCTCTAGGCTTATTACACACATATTATAACTTCAACCACCTTTCTCATCATTTTGAAACTTTTAATATATTTACAACGTCATTGATATTTTACAATAGTTTAAGATATTTTGAATTTATATTTTTCAATTGCGTCTTTCTAATTTTATCGTTGAAGTTTCCTAACCTACCCTGCCCATAAATTCTCATGCATTACCCCAAGGAATTCCTGTTCGCCAATTTATTTTTTATTGATTAATCCAACTGAGAAATCCTTCCTCGGTATACAAATCCCGATAACGAGTTCAGGAAATCCAAAGATTCTTTCTTTTTTTATTTTTATTCCTCACCCGACAACATCATTCATTACATTCAACAATGACGGGTTGTTCAATCATCAAGGGCAACAGTACCCTTTACGATGTAATAGAGCGCCATCTGTTATCAAATTATAAAACTATTTTAGAGGCGTAAAATTCTTTTTAAAATAAAACAATTACTACTGTCCTTACTCCCTTTAATTTTTCCATCGCAGTAAGTACCCTTTACCTTCCACAATCCTCACCTTTCATATTTCCTGCAGTCAAGAGTCTCTTGCTCGCCAATTAAACTTTTATTTTTATTTTTTATTTTGATTCAACCAGCTGGCTCAACCTTCCTCGCTGTACATTTCCCAACAGTGAGCTCAGGCGACCAGTTCGAGTTTTTTTTTCCCCCCAATGCTCGAATCATCATTACACATCCATCATTTTTATCATTTTATTACTTTTTTTTTTTCATCCGAGCCCAATCATCATTGGCAACAGAGCAACTCTTGACTCCACCTTTTCCATTTCTCCACTTTCAACTTACTTACCTCCCCCGTCTGATCTAATGTTGATTATGGAAAGTCTTGGGAGTTCGGTCAATGAAAACAATACCTCACTTTCCCAGGCACGTATTGCATTGCCGAACGCCATTGCAAAAAACAACTTAGACTTCCTCTCATTTTACCACTGCCTCACTCTAAACCTTCAGATATCCATTATAAGTTTACTTGTAACATTTTACTATTTTTGATAAGTTCGTTTTCCTTTTTCTCTCTCTCTTACCATGTGAGACGTCTCTGAAATGATAATTATGAAAAAATAAGAAACAAACCATTATGGCATTTTAATTTATTTAGCACTTTTGACTTTTTCAAACATCGTCTAATTTGCGTTTATAGGCATTGCATCATGTGGGGTACAAACTAACCTAAATACTTAAAAATCTTTTTCATTTATATTGTTACGATCCTTGATGTGTGCCATCTTATATTTTTTTATAATCATCTCAGATATTTTTGAATATTTCTATAACATTATGATTTTTTATTTTCCATAGCCTACGTCTAAGATAATTTAACTTTAAAAATTTTATTTTAACAGTGACGCCTTTCTACCAACTGTCCCTTCTCATATCTTGATCCTTCCAACTCTGCCTTCCATATTTCTCTCGTCTCTTGATCCTTTTCCTTAGGCCTTCTATGCTTTCGTTCTAACCACCCCTCGTCCATCGCATAGTTCCTGTTCGCCGACTTTTTTTTTTGTTGTTATTGATTTGCCCCAGTGGACAACTCCTTCCTCACCATCCTGATGGTGTGTTCAGGAAAATCCATGGCTTATTTGTATTTATTTATTTATTTAGTTTTAATTATTCACATTCGGGTCACCGCCCCAGCATTCTTCATTTCATTCTTTTTTCCTCAAACCCGGGTTTAATCATTCAATGGCAACAGTCGAACCCTGTTTTCACAATCTACCTCCATCCTCTAACCTCTTCAACGGTTCCTGAGACTCCTGCTCGTCAACATTTTTAAAAATGATTCAATGACCTGGTACACTCTTCCTCCCCATGTTAAATCCACACGGAGAGCTTGGGTAACCAGCGAGATTTTTTTTAACGCTCGACCCATCGCCATCACCAGCATAATGCGCCCACTCATTTTTCTTTTACTTTTAATTTTCATTTGGTCGAGCTCAATTACCGACAGCAGCGCAGCTCTTGAGCCTCCATCTCTTTTTAACCTCTCTCAGCCAGCTTTTCTTTACCATAATTCTCCCCTTACCTACTTCTCCTTCGATCTTCACGCCTTTTTTCATCTCTACTTCTCTTCATTCCTGTATTACATCCCTGAAACTATGTTGTGAATACTAATGGCACCATAAGTAACAAAAACTGTAAATAGTATACCTAACTTTCCCAAATATTCACCCTCGCTATTATGTGTGTTTACTTTAAATTTATCCTTCCTGTGTACTCCTTATATATATATTTTTTGTATGTTTATAATATTATATCAGTGTGTCACCACTACTCTCCCCTTTATCTTTATTTTATTCTAGTAACTAATTTTTGTGCCCCAAATTATTTCCCATTTAATAGGTTTGCTAGCTTTTCGCTCCATTTTATTTCACTCCCTAATCAAACTTTCTCACCGGTGGCACCTTCTATCGTAATTTGAACGATGTGATATGTAAGTAATAAAGTATAACGTCCTTTCTAGTCGTCTCAAAGTGACACCAGCTTGCGACCGGACACCTGGGGGATCCAGGTGGGGGGAAAAGGGCGTTGGTCCAGATGTTGACAGTTAGTTAGGTTACAGGGGATATTTTCGGACAGCCCCGCTCAGTGGTAGGCCATCATCATCTCACGACGGTCCCTGCAGCTTCAGCCTGGACGCCGAGCTTTTCCACAGTTAATACTCAACTTTCCTCTGGTCCTGGTGTCACTTGAGACATACTTTTGACCCCAAACTTTTTCGTTACTGTCCCTTGCGGACTTCCCACTCTTGCACGCCTTGCTACTCAACCCCGACTGCTTCCAACACGCTTTTTGTCTTACCCGGGTTTACAACATATATATATATGTGCAAAAAAAAACAAAAGAAAAAAATAAAAGATAAGTGGGTCAGGTGTTGATATCAAAAATAAAAAAGGCATCTCCTGACCACGAGCACATGTGCTTTTCAGATGGCAGAGCGTCATCTAGTGGATCAAAAATAAACTAAACGTTTCCGAGATTCTTGATTTTTCGGGAAGCCATTGGGACCAAACATCTTTTTGTTCGCAGTGGTTACAGCCTTCTCCACGCTGGCAGGCGCCAACAGCGCGAAACGCGCTCGTGGATGGCTTTTCTTGATTTATCAAGAAATTGGGTTGGCCAAATATCTCGGAGCAAGCTAAATAAACGTTTAGTTTATTTTTGCTCCACTAGATGGCGCTCTGCCATCTAAAAAGCACATGTGCTCGTGGTCAGGAGATGCCTTTTTTATTTTTAATATATATATATGTCATAATATATGCTCTTCCTGGAATAAAAAAGTAAGCCTACAGTCAACCCAGAGAGAGACAAGCAGCTAAAGTCCGGTCATTTGAGACACCAGCGACATTCCAGGGCGACCACAGGGCCGCTTCTTGGAACCTCAGGACTAATTAAGACAGTTGAAGATCTTTTGTGTGCGATACGGAACGGCCGGCCGCTCAGCGGTGGCTGGCCCGTCTATCTCTCGCGGGTTGCCTGGGTTATTCCTCTTCCAAACTTGTGGTGTGTGATTATTTCTCTTTTCCCACCTTATTATTATATTGTCACATTGAAAGTCGACAGGATAAGACCTGGCCGGTAGGCAAATCCCTCATATACCAGAGTATGAAGAAAACAAGAAGCCAAGCCACGATGATCGGCCAAACCCAACTCAACTGTAGCCACTTTACTTTGAGCTCCCACCTCCTTCCTCGCCAACCTTTGAACCGTTACCCTGAAGAAGTGATCACCTACGACGGAGATGAAGCTGCCGACCACTTTTCTCAGCACTAGATCTGCCCAAGAACGATCGCCGCGCCAGAGCAGGACACCTTTCACCACCATGGACTCCGCCATACCCCTGCCGCTACTGTGGCCCACAACACTGGCACGTACAGTGTCTACAGACAGAACCCTCCTAAATGAACTCAATGAATCTTCTTTCTCCGTCAACCAGCATAACCTGTGAGTGCAATTGTTTCCACCCCTACCATTCATTCTTCAAAAAAGTCATTCCTTTTAAACTCTGATGCCAATATTTTCTATAATTAGTTTAGTTCAATTTAATCTCTCCACGCCTATTAACAATGATTTTATTCTCAATACTATTTATCTAGATATTTGTAACCCATCGCGATATTATAATTTCCAGATCTGATAAGGGCTCTCAGGTTGTTATGATGAAGGCGGATGAATATGAAAGAAAAATGCTTGACCTCCTATCCGACCCCGACACTTTCCATGAGATCCCAACCGAACGAATCGCTGCTCTCTTTCCGATAACTTTAAGTTCGCACTCAGGACACTCAAGAAGAATGGAAGTATCACACCTGAGCAACTCCAGCGATTCACCTCCAATCTTGGCGGCGTCCCTTACATATACGGCCTCCCTAAGACCCATAAGCCCCACATTCCCCTTAGGCCCATTGTGGCCTACCACCTCTCCCCTGCACTACACTTAGCCAAATATCTCACTAACCTCCTTAAACCTCTCGTTAAGGCACACAACCTCTTTTCAGTTCAAGATCCTACCGAATTTCTAACCAAGTTAAGGAGTATTCCCCAGCCTGATGGACTTACCATGTCCACCTTTGACGTAACATCCCTATTCCTATGCCTTCCGCACTCTTTGATTACAGACGGCCTTAGTTCAATCCTTGCCCTCTCTACATTCTCTAGCAAAGACCAAAAATCGATAATAGATCTGTTTACTATCTGTCTTGGCATGAATACCCTCGAATTTAACAGCCGTTCCTTTCTACAGATACGAGGCTCCCCTATGGGCAGTCCTCTCTCCACAATCGCAGCGGAAGTTGTCATGCTAGGGCTGGACCAATGGCTGGTGTCCAATGCCCATTTGGGGGTCGTTACTTGGTTACGTTACGTAGACGACATTTTCTGCCTACACCGGGATACCGATCATTTGCCCATCCTCACCGCTTTAAACTCTTACCATCCGGATCTACTTTTTACACACAACCTGTCCAGCTATAACTGTATTCCATTTTTAGACATTTTAATTATTAACACCGACGTTAAATTCCACACAACGGTCTTTCACAAACCTGGCTTTACCCCCTCGTACCTGCATTTCTCATCCCACGCCCCCGCCTCCCATAAGATCACCACCGTCCGAACTCTTTCCAAACGTATCTACACCCACTGTTCTCTCCCTTTCTTTAACAATATCGAGAGGCGCACGGTCTACTCGCATCTCCTGTCCGCGGGCTATCCACGCAGCTTTATTGACCGACATTTTTTCACACCCAATCAAAAAAGAACCACACCTCCTTTATTCAACAGCACCTGCGTCCTCCCATACTCCACCACGAATTCCGGTATTGGTTCCTTTTTACGTAAATTCGGCATTCGCACTTTTTACAAGTGCACACCTTCCCTTTACACCGTCTTACGACATCCAATCACAAAAAGCTCCGCCAAACGTAACCCCCAATCCCTTTCCAACGCCGTTTACAAAATTCCTTGTAACGATTGTGATTTATGCTATATTGGAGAAACAGGCCGAACAATCGCCATCAGAGCCAGTGAACACGCCCGCAACATCCGCTTGAAAGACAAAAAATCGCTCATATACCAACATATCGCCGAGTCCGGACATTCCTTCAATCTCGACAATACAACCCCCGTTTATAGCGATATAGTAAACAAATACCAACGCTTAGTTCTTGAAGCCCTTGTCTCCAATACTACCCCCAGCCTTAACAGAAAGATTGACCTCCCGCCCCAATATTCTGCTTTTTATTCTATACCAACAGATACACCCCCCCCCCTCCTCCGTAACTTTTAACTTTATCTTTAATCCGCGGTTTCTTATTTTTATTTTTATTTTTACCCTTGCTTTTGTCTTCGCCTCTAGTTTTCCGCCTTTCTTCCCTTCATCCTAGGTATGCAGATTCTCTTAAATCTATATATTGTACACTTTTCAAATGTTTTTACTACTGGCATGCAAATTTCACATTTTAATCTTTTTAATATCTCTTATGCTAAACTGTCGCTTATAAATATAGCATCTCCTTTCTCATTCATGTCAATACCTGAAGAAGGACGGCTGACGTCCGAAAGCTTGTATACTGCTCAATAAAGAAACTCACCACGTTCCTCTTAATCTATCTTTCTACATTCCAAACGTGGCTATATCATGTCTATCGATCCCAATCTTGAATTTTCACCCTATTATAGGCGACAGTTATTCAAGAAATCTCTACAGTTGGCCCGGTGGAAACGCCATCTTGTCTTCAATCAAAAATGCTCCCAATCCTCCTTTATTCCTCCTTCCCTCAGGATTCACGACCCAGTAGGAAACCACTACTCCACAGGCATCATACAACGTACTGAGGAACAACTTCTCCTTTCCAGAATTCAAGGTTCCCGAGCTATGATCCGCTTCCTCCAAAGAACCATCAGAGGCCTGCTTTACTTACTTTCATGCAGGGTTTCCCCCAACGAACTTAGCTCCCTTATACTGACCATAAACTCTCTCGTCACGATCCTAAACTCTGAGATAGAATCCCGTCACCACAAAAAGTTTGAATTCTGGCGTTTGAAGTACGGATTTCCTTCTTGCACCCAATCAAAACCTGAAGATGGCATCGTGAACCTAACTGACATAACACTTTCCGACACCCAGATCTTTCTATTAAAAAAAGGCCTCAACTTCCGTCTGCCCAAAGAACCTGATTTCCTGTACACAATCAGTGGAATTGAGTCATCCCTTCAACACCAATCCCACGTCGACAAACATTATATCCGGTCCACCATCACCAACAAACTCCTCGCCTCCTCTAAGAGATCCTTAACCGCTCCTAGTTCCACCAAGAAAGATTTTGCTTCCCTTAAAACCTTAAAGAACCATCGCGATATTATAATTTCCAGATCTGATAAGGGCTCTCAGGTTGTTATGATGAAGGCGGATGAATATGAAAGAAAAATGCTTGACCTCCTATCCGACCCCGACACTTTCCATGAGATCCCAACCGAACGAATCGCTGCTTTTACCGATAACTTTAAGTTCGCACTCAGGACACTCAAGAAGAATGGAAGTATCACCCCTGAGCAACTCCAGCGATTCACCTCCAATATCGGCGGCGTCCCTTACATATACGGCCTCCCTAAGACCCATAAGCCCCACATTCCCCTTAGGCCCATTGTGGCCTACCACCTCTCCCCTGCACTACACTTAGCCAAATATCTCACTAACCTGCTTAAACCTCTCGTTAAGGCACACAACCTCTTTTCAGTTCAAGATCCTACCGAATTTCTAACCAAGTTAAGGAGTATTCCCCAGCCTGATGGACTTACCATGTCCACCTTTGACGTAACATCCCTATTCCTATGCCTTCCGCACTCTTTGATTACAGACGGCCTTAGTTCAATCCTTGCCCTCTCTACATTCTCTAGCAAAGACCAAAAATCGATAATAGATCTGTTTACTATATGTCTTGGCATGAATACCCTCGAATTTAACAGCCGTTCCTTTCTACAGATACGAGGCTCCCCTATGGGCAGTCCTCTCTCCACAATCGCAGCGGAAGTTGTCATGCTAGGGCTGGACCAATGGCTGGTGTCCAAAGACCATTTGGGGGTCGTTACTTGGTTACGTTACGTAGACGACATTTTCTGCCTACACCGGGATACCGATCATTTGCCCATCCTCACCGCTTTAAACTCTTACCATCCGGATCTACTTTTTACACACAACCCGTCCAGCTATAACTGTATTCCATTTTTAGACATTTTAATTATTAACACCGACGTTAAATTCCACACAACGGTCTTTCACAAACCTGGCTTTACCCCCTCGTACCTGCATTTCTCATCCCACGCCCCCGCCTCCCATAAGATCACCACCGTCTGAACTCTTTCCAAACGTATCTACACCCACTGTTCTCTCCCTTTCTTTAACAATATCGAGAGGCGCACGGTCTACTCGCATCTCCTGTCCGCGGGCTATCCACGCAGCTTTATTGACCGACATTTTTTCACACCCAATCAAAAAAGAACCACACCTCCTTTATTCAACAGCACCTGCGTCCTCCCATACTCCACCACGAATTCCGGTATTGGTTCCTTTTTACGTAAATTCGGCATTCGCACTTTTTACAAGTGCACACCTTCCCTTTACACCTTCTTACGACATCCAATCACAAAAAGCTCCGCCAAACGTAACCCCCAATCCCTTTCCAACGCCGTTTACAAAATTCCTTGTAACGATTGTGATTTATGCTATATTGGAGAAACAGGCCGAACAATCGCCATCAGAGCCAGTGAACACGCCCGCAACATCCGCTTGAAAGACAAAAAATCGCTCATATACCAACATATCGCCGAGTCCGGACATTCCTTCAATCTCGACAATACAACCCCCGTTTATAGCGATATAGTAAACAAATACCAACGCTTAGTTCTTGAAGCCCTTGTCTCCAATACTACCCCCAGCCTTAACAGAAAGATTGACCTCCCGCCCCAATATTCTGCTTTTTATTCTATACCAACAGATACACCCCCCCCCTCCTCCGTAACTTTTAACTTTATCTTTAATCCGCGGTTTCTTATTTTTATTTTTATTTTTACCCTTGCTTTTGTCTTCGCCTCTAGTTTTCCGCCTTTCTTCCCTTCATCCTAGGTATGCAGATTCTCTTAAATCTATATATTGTACACTTTTCAAATGTTTTTACTACTGGCATGCAAATTTCACATTTTAATCTTTTTAATATCTCTTATGCTAAACTGTCGCTTATAAATATAGCATCTCCTTTCTCATTCATGTCAATACCTGAAGAAGGACGGCTGACGTCCGAAAGCTTGTATACTGCTCAATAAAGAAACTCACCACGTTCCTCTTAATCTATCTTTCTACATTCCAAACGTGGCTATATCATGTCTATCGATCCCAATCTTGAATTTTTACCCTATTATAGGCGACAGTTGATCAAGAAATCTCTACAGTTGGCCCGGTGGAAACGCCATCTTGTCTTCAATCAAAAATGCTCCCAATCCTCCTTTATTCCTCCTTCCCTCAGGATTCACGACCCAGTAGGAAGCCACTACTCCACAGGCATCATACAACGTACTGAGGAACAACTTCTCCTTTCCAGAATTCAAGGTTCCCGAGCTATGATCCGCTTCCTCCAAAGAACCATCAGAGGCCTGCTTTACTTACTTTCATGCAGGGTTTCCCCCAACGAACTTAGCTCCCTTATACTCACCATAAACTCTCTCGTCACGATCCTAAACTCTGAGATAGAATCCCGTCACCACAAAAAGTTTGAATTCTGGCGTTTGAAGTACGGATTTCCTTCTTGCACCCAATCAAAACCTGAAGATGGCATCGTGAACCTAACTGACATAACACTTTCCGACACCCAGATCTCTCTATTAAAAAAAGGCCTCAACTTCCGTCTGCCCAAAGAACCTGATTTCCTGTACACAATCAGTGGAATTGAGTCATCCCTTCAACACCAATCCCACGTCGACAAACATTATATCCGGTCCACCATCACCAACAAACTCATCGCCTCCTCTAAGAGATCCTTAACCGCTCCTAGTTCCACCAAGAAAGATTTTGCTTCCCTTAAAACTTTAAAGAACCATCGCGATATTATAATTTCCAGATCTGATAAGGGCTCTCAGGTTGTTATGATGAAGGCGGATGAATATGAAAGAAAAATGCTTGACCTCCTATCCGACCCCGACACTTTCAATGAGATCCCAACCGAACGAATCGCTGCTTTTACCGATAACTTTAAGTTCGCACTCAGGACACTCAAGAAGAATGGAAGTATCACCCCTGAGCAACTCCAGCGATTCACCTCCAATATCGGCGGCGTCCCTTACATATACGGCCTCCCTAAGACCCATAAGCCCCACATTCCCCTTAGGCCCATTGTGGCCTACCACCTCTCCCCTGCACTACACTTAGCCAAATATCTCACTAACCTCCTTAAACCTCTCGTTAAGGCACACAACCTCTTTTCAGTTCAAGATCCTACCGAATTTCTAACCAAGTTAAGGAGTATTCCCCAGCCTGATGGACTTACCATGTCCACCTTTGACGTAACATCCCTATTCCTATGCCTTCCGCACTCTTTGATTACAGACGGCCTTAGTTCAATCCTTGCCCTCTCTACATTCTCTAGCAAAGACCAAAAATCGATAATAGATTTGTTTACTATCTGTCTTGGCATGAATACCCTCGAATTTAACAGCCGTTCCTTTCTACAGATACGAGGCTCCCCTATGGGCAGTCCTCTCTCCACAATCGCAGCGGAAGTTGTCATGCTAGGGCTGGACCAATGGCTGGTGTCCAAAGACCATTTGGGGGTCGTTACTTGGTTACGTTACGTAGACGACATTTTCTGCCTACACCGGGATACCGATCATTTGCCCATCCTCACCGCTTTAAACTCTTACCATCCGGATCTACTTTTTACACACAACCCGTCTAGCTATAACTGTATTCCATTTTTAGACATTTTAATTATTAACACCGACGTTAAATTCCACACAACGGTCTCTCACAAACCTGGCTTTACCCCCTCGTACCTGCATTTCTCATCCCACGCCCCCGCCTCCCATAAGATCACCACCGTCCGAACTCTTTCCAAACGTATCTACACCCACTGTTCTCTCCCTTTCTTTAACAATATCGAGAGGCGCACGGTCTACTCGCATCTCCTGTCCGCGGGCTATCCACGCAGCTTTATTGACCGACATTTTTTCACACCCAATCAAAAAAGAACCACACCTCCTTTATTCAACAGCACCTGCGTCCTCCCATACTCCACCACGAATTCCGGTATTGGTTCCTTTTTACGTAAATTCGGCATTCGCACTTTTTACAAGTGCACACCTTCCCTTTACACCTTCTTACGACATCCAATCACAAAAAGCTCCGCCAAACGTAACCCCCAATCCCTTTCCAACGCCGTTTACAAAATTCCTTGTAACGATTGTGATTTATGCTATATTGGAGAAACAGGCCGAACAATCGCCATCAGAGCCAGTGAACACGCCCGCAACATCCGCTTGAAAGACAAAAAATCGCTCATATACCAACATATCGCCGAGTCCGGACATTCCTTCAATCTCGACAATACAACCCCCGTTTATAGCGATATAGTAAACAAATACCAACGCTTAGTTCTTGAAGCCCTTGTCTCCAATACTACCCCCAGCCTTAACAGAAAGATTGACCTCCCGCCCCAATATTCTGCTTTTTATTCTATACCAACAGATACACCCCCCCCCTCCTCCGTAACTTTTAACTTTATCTTTAATCCGCGGTTTCTTATTTTTATTTTTATTTTTACCCTTGCTTTTGTCTTCGCCTCTAGTTTTCCGCCTTTCTTCCCTTCATCCTAGGTATGCAGATTCTCTTAAATCTATATATTGTACACTTTTCAAATGTTTTTACTACTGGCATGCAAATTTCACATTTTAATCTTTTTAATATCTCTTATGCTAAACTGTCGCTTATAAATATAGCATCTCCTTTCTCATTCATGTCAATACCTGAAGAAGGACGGCTGACGTCCGAAAGCTTGTATACTGCTCAATAAAGAAACTCACCACGTTCCTCTTAATCTATCTTTCTACATTCCAAACGTGGCTATATCATGTCTATCGATCCCAATCTTGAATTTTCACCCTATTATAGGCGACAGTTAATCAAGAAATCTCTACAGTTGGCCCGGTGGAAACGCCATCTTGTCTTCAATCAAAAATGCTCCCAATCCTCCTTTATTCCTCCTTCCCTCAGGATTCACGACCCAGTAGGAAACCACTACTCCACAGGCATCATACAACGTACTGAGGAACAACTTCTCCTTTCCAGAATTCAAGGTTCCCGAGCTATGATCCGCTTCCTCCAAAGAACCATCAGAGGCCTGCTTTACTTACTTTCATGCAGGGTTTCCCCCAACGAACTTAGCTCCCTTATACTGACCATAAACTCTCTCGTCACGATCCTAAACTCTGAGATAGAATCCCGTCACCACAAAAAGTTTGAATTCTGGCGTTTGAAGTACGGATTTCCTTCTTGCACCCAATCAAAACCTGAAGATGGCATCGTGAACCTAACTGACATAACACTTTCCGACACCCAGATCTCTCTATTCCTGTACACAATCAGTGGAATTGAGTCATCCCTTCAACACCAATCCCACGTCGACAAACATTATAACCGGTCCACCATCACCAACAAACTCCTCGCCTCCTCTAAGAGATCCTTAACCGCTCCTAGTTCCACCAAGAAAGATTTCGCTTCCCTTAAAACCTTAAAGAACCATCGCGATATTATAATTTCCAGATCTGATAAGGGCTCTCAGGTTGTTATGATGAAGGCGGATGAATATGAAAGAAAAATGCTTGACCTCCTATCCGACCCCGACACTTTCCATGAGATCCCAACCGAACGAATCGCTGCTCTTACCGATAACTTTAAGTTCGCACTCAGGACACTCAAGAAGAATGGAAGTATCACCCCTGAGCAACTCCAGCGATACACCTCCAATCTTGGCGGCGTCCCTTACATATACGGCCTCCCTAAGACCCATAAGCCCCACATTCCCCTTAGGCCCATTGTGGCCTACCACCTCTCCCCTGCACTACACTTAGCCAAATATCTCACTAACCTCCTTAAACCTCTCGTTAAGGCACACAACCTCTTTTCAGTTCAAGATCCTACCGAATTTCTAACCAAGTTAAGGAGTATTCCCCAGCCTGATGGACTTACCATGTCCACCTTTGACGTAACATCCCTATTCCTATGCCTTCCGCACTCTTTGATTACAGACGGCCTTAGTTCAATCCTTGCCCTCTCTACATTCTCTAGCAAAGACCAAAAATCGATAATAGATCTGTTTACTATCTGTCTTGGCATGAATACCCTCGAATTTAACAGCCGTTCCTTTCTACAGATACGAGGCTCCCCTATGGGCAGTCCTCTCTCCACAATCGCAGCGGAAGTTGTCATGCTAGGGCTGGACCAATGGCTGGTGTCCAAAGACCATTTGGGGGTCGTTACTTGGTTACGTTACGTAGACGACATTTTCTGCCTACACCGGGATACCGATCATTTGCCCATCCTCACCGCTTTAAACTCTTACCATCCGGATCTACTTTTTACACACAACCCGTCCAGCTATAACTGTATTCCATTTTTAGACATTTTAATTATTAACACCGACGTTAAATTCCACACAACGGTCTTTCACAAACCTGGCTTTACCCCCTCGTACCTGCATTTCTCATCCCACGCCCCCGCCTCCCATAAGATCACCACCGTCTGAACTCTTTCCAAACGTATCTACACCCACTGTTCTCTCCCTTTCTTTAACAATATCGAGAGGCGCACGGTCTACTCGCATCTCCTGTCCGCGGGCTATCCACGCAGCTTTATTGACCGACATTTTTTCACACCCAATCAAAAAAGAACCACATCTCCTTTATTCAACAGCACCTGCGTCCTCCCATACTCCACCACGAATTCCGGTATTGGTTCCTTTTTACGTAAATTCGGCATTCGCACTTTTTACAAGTGCACACCTTCCCTTTACACCTTCTTACGACATCCAATCACAAAAAGCTCCGCCAAACGTAACCCCCAATCCCTTTCCAACGCCGTTTACAAAATTCCTTGTAACGATTGTGATTTATGCTATATTGGAGAAACAGGCCGAACAATCGCCATCAGAGCCAGTGAACACGCCCGCAACATCCGCTTGAAAGACAAAAAATCGCTCATATACCAACATATCGCCGAGTCCGGACATTCCTTCAATCTCGACAATACAACCCCCGTTTATAGCGATATAGTAAACAAATACCAACGCTTAGTTCTTGAAGCCCTTGTCTCCAATACTACCCCCAGCCTTAACAGAAAGATTGACCTCCCGCCCCAATATTCTGCTTTTTATTCTATACCAACAGATACACCCCCCCCCCCCCTCCTCCGTAACTTTTAACTTTATCTTTAATCCGCGGTTTCTTATTTTTATTTTTATTTTTACCCTTGCTTTTGTCTTCGCCTCTAGTTTTCCGCCTTTCTTCCCTTCATCCTAGGTATGCAGATTCTCTTAAATCTATATATTGTACACTTTTCAAATGTTTTTACTACTGGCATGCAAATTTCACATTTTAATCTTTTTAATATCTCTTATGCTAAACTGTCGCTTATAAATATAGCATCTCCTTTCTCATTCATGTCAATACCTGAAGAAGGACGGCTGACGTCCGAAAGCTTGTATACTGCTCAATAAAGAAACTCGCCACGTTCCTCCTAATCTATCTTTCTACATTCCAAACGTGGCTATATCATGTCAATAGACATTTTAATGAAATATTTTTATCTTAAAGTCATCCCTTAAGAATGGACTTCTACCTATTCATACTTTACGATTTTTAAGATCAACAATAGATTTTAATAATCAAGTGGTCTTTAAAATAGCGCTTCACTACCTAAACCTTTGTACTACTTTGTATATGACCTTCTCTCCTACTTGTAAGCACGGCTCACGAAATATAATCTCTTGCCCTAACCGACCCAAATTTCACTCTGTAGCTCAGACGTCGAAGAATTCTAACCACCACGTGAGCCTTACTTACAACCAACCCTTATCAATCTTCCCCTGCATACCACTCTAATTCTTATAACTTTGTCAATCTTCTACCAGCCCATGCCCCTCTATAGAATTATTGATTATTCAATTATCGAACTACTATTGCCACTTAACTCCACTCTTTATTTATGATAATATATTTTGTAGTTTCTCACTAGCATATCCACCGACCCACACCATCTAGCCACTGGTGTGTTCGTCACAGAACGCAGATTGACTAACTGCTAGATGTTTATCAACTCCTGTTTGTTCGCACTTGAACAATCTGCATCGAGCGGCACAGTTCGCTCCTTCTTCTCGCGCCACACGTTCGCCACACGGACCCTGTCTTCAAATCTATGTTTGTCCCTTGTTCAAACCAGCACGCTATAACCTACCTCCGATATTTCCCACGGAGGTACGTTAAACATCGTCGCTGATTCTGTCCGGTCCGTCATCATTTCGCGCAGACATGGGTTTTACGTTCAACCCATCGCGAAATCATCGCCTCGCACAAGCTCCCACGACGGTTCAAACACCTCGTGTCCGAGCAGCTTGTCACTTGTAAAGGACAACGCCGTCCTCGTCCCAATTTTGGCACTGTGCGCGCACACTTTCCTTCAATTAGCTAAAACTACTAAGTATCGAAAGAATTAAGGTAGAAAGGCCCAAAGAAAGTTTCCCCTCGCTCTGTTCGCCTATATTCTACCTTTGTATCTCGAACTATTTTATCTTCTCAAATTAACTATAAGTCCATGCGACTTATTCACCTACACACGGGACTTTTCTCCTCTGACTCGCTACACGAGTAACTGCATAGATAAGGTAGAATGGTCCAAAGCAAGTTTCCCCTCGCTCTGTTCGCCAATATTCTAACATTGTATGTAGTTCTATATTTACCTCAGTCCTGAGCTCACGCCATTTCCACCCTCAGCCTCATTTCTCGTACTCTACACCAATAGCCTAGAAAGCGCATGCCAAGTTTCCCCTTGCCATGTCCGCCTGAAAAATATCTTAAAATGTAGAGTTCCCCAGTCTTAATGACCTTCAGAATTTCACCATGTGTATGTGACTCCCCTTCTCGTTGTTCACACTCCTCAATAGCATTTACCTTATAATATATTAGATGTTATTGTATATAGCCTTTTATAACTTTGATATTATCAAAAATTCCCTTAAATGTCAAATTATCCGCTGTTGTAAAACTGCTTGTAAATAATATTTACTTGTGTACTATACAATATTTTATTTACATAAAACTATGTGTCACCATAACCTTAATTAATTTCAACACTGTAAAATTATTCTCTTTATTTCTGGCTTCTCCAGCTTTAAGTATACTCAAACCATGTTCAGCCTTCTTCAACGGGGGCCATATGTCATAATATATGCTCTTCCTGGAATAAAAAAGCAAGCCTACAATCAACCCAGAGAGAGACAAGCAGCTAAAGTCCGGTCATTTGAGACACCAGTGACATTCCAGGGGGCGACCACAGGGCCGCTTCTTGGAATCTCAGGACTAATTAAGACAGTTGAGTATTTTTTGTGTGCGATACGGAACGGCCGGCCGCTCAGCGGTGGCTGGCCCGTCTATCTCTCGCGGGTTGTCTGGGTTATTCCTCTTCCAAACTTGTGGTGTGTGATTATTTCTCTTTCCCCACCTTATTATCATATTGTCATATATGATGAGAGAAGCGTGGATGCGGGCGCCGCTTGGAGGCGCTGCATGAAAATGAACTGACCAATGGGAATGGCCCACCTCAACCGTCAGTATTCTTCCTTGTTTATACCTGTAGTTTGCCTTTGTTTTACTGCTGTGTGCGGTTGTTGTTCTATTGTCAATATATATCCTTATATCCAATAATAATAATAATATATTTATATAATCGCTTATTTTGCTATTATTTTTAAACATCGACCCACAACAATATATATATATTGAAAATATTAATTTTGATTGCTTAGGATGGATATAAAATAAATAGAGACAAATATCAACTCTCTGAATGGAATGTTTTAATTGAAACTGAAAATATTCAGTTTGTTGCCCACAAATTTCAAATAAATTTCAGAATTTTAAATAAAAGTGAATTTAAAAAAATAAATAAAGTAATGAGAGAAATGTATTTAACCAGATTCCTGTAGATCAAATCACCAACTACCCGGGCTCTACTTCCTAGGTATAATAGAAATATTTTTTTATCCATAGCTAGAGCAGCTTGCTGCGGTGTTGAGGCCGAGTCTTGAGGCTGAAGTCTTGTAGCTGTTTGTAACCTGTGTAAAAGGAAAGATGGGCAGTGGTGAAAAAAGGTAGCCCATTATATGACAGTGAGATTTTGGATCAAGGTCTTATACCAAAACGCCAGATCTGTAAGGACGTAATTGTGAACAATAATACCTATTTAATGGTGAGCTTTCCAAAATGGAACTTGTGTGAAATAATATCTTGTGGCGGCTTGGAATTATTAAACTGTAAAATTTGGCTGAAAAGTGCAAAGACAATATTTGAATATAATCTTGATATGGACTTGGGTCTTTGTTAATCTTCTCGACGGAAAATACGGAATCAATAATTTGGAAAATTCACATGTAGATAACTGAAATTATTTTCACAGAGGTACTTCTAAAAATTGAGAGCCTATGTGTGAAAAAAAATGTAAAATCAATTTGTTCGGGAAATTTATGACGAGAGGCAACTCGAACATTTTTGTATCTACTTTCAGAAGGTTGGAATATTCTTCGCTCCTTTGTCGTGATCTACATCTAAAGCATGATTTTTATATTTAAACGGTTTCACGTTAGAAAATTAAATACCTGCCTAATACAACAGCAAAATATATATATATATATCGGTGTGTATGTGGGGAAGGATGACGGTGGTGGGCGCAGTCTTGGTCGGGTGACCAGGGTTCCACATGGGAAGAACAACACAACTCTCTTGGATGGGTTTGAATAGGACCTTCGAGGGAGGGAAGAAAGTTCAGCGTATGCGACTGGCCTTTCACATCTATGGTTGGTACACTGCTTGGTTGGAGCCTATGTTGAACATACCTAGCCTGTAGCACGGTCACCTGCGTTCTGCCTTTTTCTTGTCCGAGATAGTCGATGACGACTATCTCGGACTTCTCATTGGCTGAGATCCTCACACATGGGCTCTGGTGACTCGTTACTATTTTTTCCTCCTTGAAGGTGATTTGCTCTGAACCTCCATTGCCGCCATGATTGCAATCCTCCAAAAAGAAGAAGGCCTTTGAACTTAAGTTTTATGGGTCCAGGGCAGTGATCTTTACTTCCTGGATGATGCAATCATGTTACTTTGTTTCTTTCCATCTCGCGAGGCCTAAATTTTATTAAACCTTTAGATGATACATGGTATATAGATTGAGGTGGGGGTACATAATCCTATATACAGATTATCACATGTATATTTATTACAAGTAGTTAAAGTGGAAAAAAATAGTTATTAAGAGTAGCTGGCCTTTTGAAGTATTTAGATGTAATCATATTCAAGTACGTATGAAGTTGACGTGTTTCTTCAGGGACGTTTATGCGAATAGTGCTGGATTTGGAACCCGAGGAAAGTTTCCAGCCTTACCGCGAGGTGTACGCCTTCGTGATGGTCCACTCGCCCTTCGAGTACATGCCATCGTACCGGGAGGCCAAGTTTGCCAGGCCGGGGCGGGCTTACACCTTCACCATCAATCCCGTGAGTCGTGTCCACAGCTTTACTGTCGTTGGGCCTATGTATTCATTATCAACTTCGAGATTATCATCAACTTTAGGATTATGGATTTCTAACAATCCTCTAGGTCAGAATTTCCAATTCACGGGCATCCCAGAAGTTGGACCTTCACCATCACTGTGTCAATCTATAAATTTTGCTTAGATTTTCGTCGACAATCGTGTGATGTTTTTGTGTTAAGTCTTTATTGACAACCTGTTTATACCTGTGAGAGTCAGTTCTATACCTTTATATTAATCCCATAAGTCGGTTCCATTGACACTTCATGAGTTTTACCATAAACCTGTTATTAAGATTTACATATTTATAATCATCCTATGAATCGCGCCTGCTTATGCGCCCATGATAAACTTTTACTGTCAAGTAAGGTATAATAATAAATATGTATATGCTGTAGCCCAGAATAAGCCGACGGGTGAATAAACTGGGCAGTCGTAGTAGGTTAAGGTTGTTTAATTGTTCTTCCCGCTCAGGGACAGAAAGAAGTTGAGAAAGGATTAGGTGTTAGCTGCTAGATGTCAGAGGTAACCCACTGGACGAAGACGAGTCACGGAAACGCTACCTAGATACCCACCGCGGGTAGGGTCAAAGCCTCGGCACAACAATTAAGAGCGAGAGCGATCTGATTAACTATGGGTAACGCAACTGAATATATACTGCTAGCGAAGAAAAAATAATTCGTTTCAACGCGTGTCATCCCGGAGACAGCCGACTAACTTGATATGTCGCAATCTCATTGGCTCCTTGTCCGTGACCTCGAATGGCAGCGTTCAGTGGCACCGTTCTAAACCTCTCGATTCTGTTTTATTTGATGACGTCATTATAAAGTTGATACAATTTTATACATAAAATAGGACTTAAACACATTAAAAATAATTATTATACTTCATATTGTAGCGTAGAAATCAAGTCTCGGAATATTTAAGATGTAAAAGTATTTATTGATGGAGGCAGTACGACTAGTCCCTGTACAAGGAAAAATGGAGTGAACCCAGTAGATTCTTGCTTCGCTGTGTTGTATGCAAAAGTAATGAATGGGAGGATCTTGTCCTAATCTTTCTGGTTGACGTCAACTTACATAGAGAGCATATCTGCTATGATCTTATTCAACCTCCCCGTGAGTCCATTCGTCTGGAGATGGCAGGCAGTCGTCGTCCGGTGAATTATTCTACATTGGTTATTCCAATCACGGATCATTGACGATGTGAAGTTTCTACCTCTATCTGTAATCAATTCCCTTAGTGCGCCATTTACCTTAACATCTTCAATTGAAAATATGGCAACTTCCACCGATTCTCAGGTTGGTAGCGCCTTCGTAATAGCAGATTTGGTCAGGTAGGCCGTGCATACAATAATCCAGCGGTTGCCACATTTTGATGTTGGAAATCTGCTTAAGAGGTCCATTCCTACCTTTTCAAAGGCGGCTCTGCTCTGAGAGAGCTGTGGCTAATGGCTATCATTCTTACATCTTCACTCACCTCATGTTCAAGAACATTGATAGTTTTTGCCCCAAATTTACATTTCTTTGCATTAAGGCACAAACCGGCTTGCTTCAAACAAACAATGTTCTTCAAAAGTATCTGAAAAACTATCATGTCATCTACATAACATAAGCAGGTCGTCCACTCTAGACTTTTCAGCAGGTTGTCCATCATCCTTTCGAACGTGGCTGGAGCATTGCATAACCCGAATAGCATTACCTCAAACTGTTATAGTCTATCTGAGTTATGAAAGCTGTCTTCCCTCGGTCTGACTCTTCTAAGCCGATTTGCCAATACCCAGATTGTAGGTCCATGAAATAGATGAATAGAATTTAGTTATCCTTAGGCAGCCCAAGGTGTCGTCAATCCTTGGGAGTGGATAGACATATTTTCTTTTGTAATTTTGTTCAAGCGGCGGTAATCAACGCAGAATCTCCAGCTGACATCCTCTTTCCTGACTAAGACGACAGGTGACCCAAGAACTTTAAGATGGCTGTACAATTCCAAGTTTCTCCATTTTAAGAATTTCATCTTGAATGATTTGTCGCTCTTTTGGTGCTACCCAATAAGGCCGTTGCTTGATGGGTAGGTGGTCTCCAATGTCTATTCGGTGCTTGACAGATTCGTCCTTGAACGCCTTTACTTTTTGAAATCGAATACATCTTTATAGTTTTTAAAAATACCGTTTAGTTATTTTTGTTGATCATCGAGTGAGTCATTTATATATAAAATGTCTTCAACTTCTGTGTGTTCAGAATATTTTGTTCCTGTTTCAACTTGGTCACCCTCAGATAATGCTCAAAGTTGACTATCATCGAAAATGACACTATTAGCTACATGCATATCTTGTGGGATTATCTTTGAATATGAACTCCAGTTCGCCACCCACATTTTACCTCTGTTACTGGATATTGAGATGACAGAGGAAGGGGACATTAATTCTCGTTCCAGCAACAGACCTTTCCGACATTCTGCCACCACGATTGCGTCATTCGAAATATCATGATTGGTTACCTCGATTAGCTGAAAAGAGTTAGGTTTGATTCTGTATTTAAATTCAGCGCAAAGATGTGACACAGTCTTAGGTGCGTCTTCAACTAAATATTTTTCTAAAAAAAGTGTATCATCTGCAGAGTCAATTACTGCTCTGGATAACTTTAAAAAGTCCCAACCAAGAATAACATCGTGACTACAGTCTTCCATAACGACAAATTCGAACTTTTCCTGTAGTCCATTTAGGTTCAGTTTCAACGCACATCGTTCTTTTGGTCTTACAATTTTACCGTTGGCTGCTCGTAATGTGACGTCAGTTTCGGCAAACATTATTTTTTTCAGTTTAAGTCTGAACCTTTCAGAAATGACAGAATAAGAGGGTCCTGAGTAGTATATGTCCCATACTCAGGGACATACAACATTTTTTTATTTTGCATCAAAACACTCGATTTTTTCGAACAAAAGTGCGATTTTTCACACACCATGTCTGTCCTCTTTTTGACCATATTTATTTAAAAACAAGGATATTTTAAATAAAAACTGAGGTTTTTTTGAAAGAAAAAGAGTTAAAAATAACAAAAAACCGAATTCAAGAAAAAACACACAAAAATAAAAGTATACAAAAAATAGAAAAATGTGTCCTTTTTTGATCAAAATAGAACAAAAAAGCATTAAATAAACAACCTTCATTTATTTAGAAGCATTTTTTCAATAAATATTTTTCAACTTGATATCATAATAAGGGTTTTAATCTCCAACAGTTCCATTATATGCCAACACATTATCCTCTATCAATTTTCTTTATATCCTTATCTGATAATTTTTCGAATCTTCTAGGAAAATAAAAATCTATTTTTTCTTCGTTTATTTATTCGTATATTTCTAAGGTTGCAATTACTGTTTCCCCATATTTTTGTTGTGATTTTTCTCAACGAAATCAACTTATATTTCCCAGGATCTATTTCGCTAAATTTATAGGTTTTAGGGTAAGAGTTGATGCTATTGAAGATCTCCATTTATTTAGAATTATTTTTATTAAACATATTTTTACAAAACACACATCTAAACATCGAACACCCCTCTCCCAATACTCTAGGACATCTCGGACATTCTATTTCTTCAGAATCTATTCCTTCTAATAATTCTTTTGAAATTCAAACTTCATATAGAATTTTACAATCATATATATCTTGTAAATATTTTATATAATATTTATCTTCATCGTTACTTATCCATAAATGTTTGTCGTCTGCAAATCTTTTAAATTTTACACCTGTAATATCTCTAGTTGTTTTATAAATGATATTATTTTCTTGTTCGTTTAGAATATAGTCTGATTCATATATCAGAAAGGTTTCAGCAATTGGCAATTCCAAATGAATTCAACTGGATTATTTCATGATCTTCTTATTAGGAAGAATAAAACCTTGTCAATTAATAAAAATCATTTATATAGGAATATTTTTAATAAATATTTTAGAAACCGAAAGGCACAGTGTCATAATCATCTATAATTCTTCTCTTATCAAAGCCAAACAGGTATATATTTGTAATTTGTGTGTGTGTGTTTTTTTTTTTTATATTTCTATCTTTTTGAATTCTAAATTGTTTATCTGATACATCTAAATATTCAGTTTCACCTGTAATTACTTTCATTCTTTCATCGAAATTCAATACATTTTCTATTTTATAATTCATCTTAAAACCTTTAATTTTTCCTTTTACTTCACCGTTATTCAATATATATCCGTAATCTTTACTGGCTCCAGAAATCCATGAAATCATATATTTATCATCACCCAATTCATCTGTCCATTCACCCAAAGAGCAACCTGTTTTTATTTTGTTTGTTCCATCATCTATATATACCACACTATCTGTATCGTAATATATCACTTTATCTCCCAATTTATCTAACATTTCATATAATCGTATCCTTGCTGAACTGGTTGTAAAAGCTGCTACAAATATATTTGTTTTGAAATTATTATCTACATAATTATCCTTTTTATTGTAATTCATTTCTATACAATCATCATTATGCCAAAGCATATTCAAATTTTTGATTGTATCATCCAATATTATTTTATAGAAATCTTCAAGTTCCATTACATATTCAGTCTGTTTCATATTTTTTCTTTGGCCAAATTTGCCCAATAATGAATTCAAACAAATTTTCGCAATAAACCTTAATCCTGGATTCTTCTTAATTTCTCCTAGTTCTATATCCAATTTTTCTTTAACAGCTATCCTATATTCTTTCTCATCTTTATACTATTCTTTCCATTTGTCATCTGTTCCGAGTTTTATTTTGAAAAACATCTTGACATAATCTCTGAATAATTTATTCGATTTAGTTTTAAAATTCCATACCTCATAAATATTTAGAATCTTATATCCTTTCTTCAAAGATAAATTCATTTCTGTTGTTGTCCATGTATCCATAAAACTTCTTTCTTCTTCACTGTGTTTATATTCTTTATTTCTAATCTCATAACAATCTTTACATTTCTTTTTTTCTACTCTCTGGATTGTTTTAAAATGAGTACATTTAGTAGGTTTAGAACACTCTCTACACAGAGAAAATAAAAGTTTATCACCCCTATAAGGTAGAACATGTCTATACAATATTCAATGTATTTTATGACAAATTACGACATTTTGTGTTATAACGGTAGAAGATAATACTCTGATTCACGCCCCCCCCCCCTCCAATTTGGGGGGTCATAATAACTTCAATAGAAATTTACAAAATCACATTAAATTTATTAATGAAACTGGTTTATATTATTTGTTCTATCTTTTAAAATGCCAAAAGCTAAAGAATTTCAAGATTGGATCTATGAAATTGTTATTCCTAGTATCAGAAAAAATGGAGAGTATTAAATTTTAATAATTTTAACAGCTTTGATTATACTTGATTCAAAGTTAGAACCGTGGTTAAAAGGAAAAGATATTGCTAAATTATTAGAGTTTGGAGACACAAAAAAAAAGCTATTGATAAGAATATTCCAGTTAAAAATCGTAGAAGAAATGAAGATTTTTATGGGGGGGGGGGGGGGGGGGCAATCCCCCCCCCCCCCCATAAAATTCAATAGAAATCTTCAAAATCATACTGTAATTATAAATGAACCTGATCTTTATAGATTGATTATGAGGTCTAAAATGTCAAAAGCTTTAGAAAATCAAGATTGGGTCTGTGAAATTGTTATTCCTAATATCTGAAAAACTGGAGAGTATAAACTTCAAACAAAGTTAAAATCATTAGAAACTAATAATAAATTACTAGAAAAAAAAAGGAAAATGAGTAAAATTGAATCTAAGATGAAAAAAAATAAAAATTCATAATGAGAAATACAAAGATGACATATCACCTAAAACTGTAAATTCTAGAAAATTACATATGTTTGCAATAATAAAGAAAAACGATGAAGATTCCAATTATGTAATCATATGTCAAAGAGAAAAATACACTCTAAAAAGCGAGGGTTGAATTATAAATATACAAAATGGAGAATATTCAACGTATTTATAGATGTTATACTTTCGGGTAAAAATATTTCAAAAAATATATCTATATAAAGGGAACAAATCTGTTATGAACAAATAGAAGATAATTATTGGTATGGTTTATTCGGAGATTTCAAACTTATAATTGATAAAACCACAGGATATTTCAACGCTACAAAAGTATGTAATGATGGAGGTAAAAGATTTAAACACTGGTTAGAAAATAAACATTCTAAAGAATTAATCTAATTTTAGCTACTCCAATTTGATCGAGCTAAGATACAAAACTCAACTCATTTTATTCACTACCAATCTCTAAGTAGCTCCTTCATAAGGAGCTCCTTCGTCGGAAGACTACTTACTATCAAACCTCCCTTTGAAAATTAAACGATTTATAGCCCGTCAAAGGATTATATGGCTACTTTTTCGCGAGGATATCACGAGAATTTGGAACAGCGACCTTTTAAATTGCTACTTCTGCAATGTTGGCATCCAAGACAATTCGGTCCACTATCTATTCCATTGCCCATTCCTACATGAAAAGAGACTGAAAATTTGCGAAATTTCGGGGCTAACTCACTACAATGAACAACTATATAAAATCTTCACTACTCTCCTGCTGGATAAAACATTTGTTTACAAATATTTTAAACTTTTCAAGGCTATTGATAAAATGAAGGAAGAAGTGCTCAACTCCACAGACAAAGGCTGATTGCCCCCCCCCCTCCCCTCTTAATTGCTTTTCCTCCTTACTCATGTACATATATAACCTTTTAGGGGAATCCCCTTGTAAGACAATAGTGTCTTAATAAATATTTTTTTTTTTTTTTGTTGTTGTTGAATTAATCTCATTTTTGGTCGGCCGGAATTCCGGCCAACCACTTTTGATTGAAATTAAAGGAGAAAATCAATATAATGAACAAATATCAGGGACCTATGTTTCTGATGATTTGATTACAGATATAGCATGTTGGATATCTCTTGAATTTTATTTAAAAGTTAATAATATTATTAAAACATACTATTTCGATAAATTCAACAAAGAAAATATAAATACTATAATATTAAACTTAAAAAGAAACTTACAGAGATAGAATCGAAAATTGAACAACTTAATATAAATTTGAAAGAATGGAAGATGTTTCGAATAAAAATGTTGAAAAATCTAAATTACACAAATTTATTATATTTAAACTGAATAAGAAAAATTATAATTTCTATGTTTTAAGATTACAAAAAAAGTGTCGCTAGTAGAATTAGAAAAATCAGAAAATACTTTCAAATGCAACAATCGTTGTGAACAAAGAATATGATCCGAATTCCATCACATTATACAATCGATTTAAAGAAGAACTCTTTAATTATATTGATTTTTAAAGTATTTTTTTCAATCTTATAGAACCTTTTGATGAAGAAAGGTTAATTTCTTATTTTTCATAAACAACAAGAACATCCAAACGGAAAAATGTAGCATATCTAAGATTTCCATATGAAAAAATTACTTAAATTTATACTCAAATTTCGATTTTTATTGAAAATAATATTCAAATATTTTATTGTTTTAATATTTTCATTATCTAACTTTATTTCGTAAAGGATATTTTCATCTATTATTGTGCCATATGCTATACTTCGCTAATATTTTTACCTGATCGAGAAAATTTATAAAAAAAGATCATTGTCAGTTTTGAACAGACATAAAGGAATAGTAGGATTAAAACTCTTAAAATCACGATCATTAAAAAACAATAATAAACAAGAGGCTCCTCTTAATATTTATTATTGTTTTTTAATGACATAAAGGAATACTTCTTAGATTACCAAATTCGGGTTTTCTTTCGTAACCAAAATTAATAATTTCAAAGAATTTTTGTTTTTTTTTGTTATTTTTTCTTAAAACCTCTTGTCATTTATATATCAAAAAGAAGAATCAATAGTATTTGAAAATATCATCAAATAAATAAACTAATCCTTTAGTTCTTATCTTCAAATGATCATTCTTTTTAAATTCTATAAGATTATCTAGACCTCTTGTTGGATGTTCTCGTAATACTTCAGAAGGCAGAACTTCAAAGAAATATTTGAAAAAATAATATGATTTTTGATAATATGAATGTTGCATCTCTTTATTTAGAAAGCAATGGTCAAAATTATCCTAGATATCTTCTCAAATGTGACTTGAGACCAACCCTTATGAATTATGTTGAAGCTTATAAGAATTATGAAGAGGCTTGTGAAAGATTTAAAATGAAACGGCTTTTTATAGATAAAAAATAGCATTAGAACACATCTATCCGATATTTTGTTTTGATCTCAATAATTATGAAAAGTGTTTTGATAATTCAGAAAGAGATTTTATGTTACATTACGAATTAAGAGATGATAATCCTCCAACATTCAATATTATATCAATTATATGTTATGAAATGGATGTTACATATAATTTTGCTGATAATCTAGGAAATTATTATTATATAAATGGGAAAATTAACAGAATCACAAATTCAAAAAGTTCAGTTTTTTCAGAAATATATGTGAATGTGGATTGAAATTGGGAGGACATCTTTTTGAATTTACGTATCCTGAGCTAGTTTATATTAGCAATGGAAGAGTAGGAGGCTTCTTACCTTTTTTAACTCCATTTATTCCAGCAATTGCTGCTGCACGCTGTAGGTGCAGCAGGTGCATATGGAGCTAAAAGAATACTAGGTAAAGGTAAAAAAAGGCTCTGGTTTATACCTTCCAGGTCGAAAATATTATTGAGTAATATAGATTTAGAAAAATATATGAAAACTGAAAAAGGATTTAAAAGGGTATATTCTAAAAATGATATGTCGGGGAATATAAAATATTTTGAAAATGGAATAGTAAATTCATATTATGATACTGGAACTCATTGGGTTTGTTATTATAATTCAACTAATTTTCCTTATAATGAGTATTTTGATTCGTTTGGTATTTCACCTCCTGAATCAATAATTAAATATCTAAAAACCTTTAAAAAGAAAATTGTATATAATACTAGACAGATACAAAATTTAAAAAATCAACAAAATGCGGTTATTACTGTATGAAATATATAAAAGAAAGGAATAAGAATATTAGTCCTTATGATTTGATTGAATATAAATGAGAAAAGAAAAGGAGTTATTATAAAACACTATCAGCAAATTACCATTTGAAATACATTTACCTGGTCACAATTTTACAGGTCCAGGAACACAATTACTTACTGGAAATACTAGATTGAATCTTGTTTTAAGTAATAAATCATGGAGTAAGCCTATTAATAGAGTGGATAAAACAGCCTACTAACACGTTATATGTTATTTGAAAAATAAAGATACTAAAACAAGAAACGAGATCAGTGATAAACAAATGCTTAAAAACTTGAATAATATTCAATTTTTTTTTTTTTAGGAACGAAAAGAAGAGGTATTGTTAAACCAATTATATGGAGTAAAAAGACATTCGGTTTAGGACCTCTAATATATTGTGTTAAATGTAGAAAGAAAACAAAACTATAAATATTAAGACAGAAAAAGATAAGAGAGAAAAAATAGAATATCTGGTAAATGTTCGGTTTGTAATACTAATAAATACAAATATGGAAGCCTATCTTGAAAAACGAATTTATGTCTATAGAAAGAGTTATAATTATTTCAGCAATATCAATATTTATCTTTTAATTTCTAAATTTGTTTCATCTTCGAGTGGTTTAGCTGCTTTTGCGTTTGTTCCGTTAGCTGCTTTAAGTTTAAGTGATTCAGTTGTAGATATGATTGAAATGCAATTGAAGTTAAACGAGAGAAAAGAAGAATATAAAATGGCAATAAAATTTTATGAAGGTTTATTGAATACTTTCAAAATGAATAACGATGAACAATAAATTTATAGAAGAGAAGAATAATTTGTTAAAACTCTACAATTTTTACCAAGAGAAAAATATATGAAGGCTGCAAAACTCAATGGTTATTACTATATAAATGAACTACTGTCTCAAGTGTGGAAGGAATACTGAAAGTCAAAGTGAAGAAGAATATAAAACAGAGAAAGGAAGATTGATGATAAAAGCAGTATGTAAAGAAGGTGGATGGAAAATATTTAGATTTGCAAAAAAGAAAAAAGAAGAAGAAGAACCTTCAAAAAAAGAAGATAAAAAACCCTAAAAAGCCTCGAAGAAATCTACTACAATCCCGAAACAGGATACAGAGGAATCAACGATCTCGTGAGAAAAACAGGTTATTCTCAAAAAGAAGTTAGTGAATTTCTTCACAAACAAGACCTATATACTCTTCATAAACCTATTAAAAAGAAATTTGAAACCAGAAGAGTATATGCACCATATAAAGATTATCAATGGGTGTCTGATTTAGCTTTTATGCAAAAAGATAAAGGTTTAAAATATATATTAACAATTATTGATGCATTCACAAAATATACTTGGGCAATACCAATAAGAATCAAGACTGGAGACGAAATTACAAATGCCTTCCGTGAGATATTCAAAGAAAGGAAACCGGAAAGGATGCAAACAGATAAGGGCACGGAATTTATCAACAGTATGACGCAGAACCTCCTAAAGAAACATAATATCGAATGGTTTGCTACTCAAAAGGTTACAAAAGCTGTTGAACGGTTTAAAAGGACTTTAAAATAGTTAATGAATGAATATTCAACACACAATAATACTAGAAAATGGATTGATATTTTACCTTCACTCGTTAAAAATTATAATAATTCCTTTCATACTTCTATAAAAATTACCCCTGTTGAAGCAAGTAAACCAGAAAATGAAAATAAGGTCTATTTTAATCTTTATATTAATAGAATTAAAAGTTCAAATAAAAAATACAATGTAGGAGATAAGGTTAGAATATCAAAATATAAAGGTCATTTTGATAAAGGATATCTTCCTAATTTTACAAACAAAGTTTTTGAAATAAGTAAAGTTTTGTCTACTGAACATGTCACATATAAAATTAAAGATAAGAATAATGAAGATGTAGAAGGTGGATTTTATAATGAAGAATTAGTAAAATACGATAAAGAAGATGATTTTTATAAAGTTGAGAAAACGATTAGAAGTAGAACAAGAAATGGAAAAGAGGAATATTCTGTTAAATGGTTAGGATATCCTGATAGCTTTAATAGCTGGTCTTCAGAAATTAAATATTTATAGATATAATTTTTATATAAGTAAAAGATTTAGAGCGAACGAGGATACTTTTCTTTTAAACTTTAATAAAGATTCGAGCTTTCGGGCCAATTACCCTTCTACAGGACTACACTCCAACAAATAAACGTGCATCTTATATATGTATCAGAAAACTAGAAAATTAACATATTTAAGTAAAAAGCAATTATAAGACAAATCTATAAGTTTTGAGTATGCAAAATAGGGACATCAAAAGTGGATTCTGGACTATGATACATTCATTAAATCTGCAAAGTTGAAACTTTATGAAATAAAACAAACTAGCAGAGGGCAACTATGGTACACTATTTATGGGAATATTGTTTTATATGCGTCAGGGATCTCTATGTGTCGGTTAATACTATTGTGTTTTAAAGAGAGCAACGCCTCGACGACTAATCTTTTGAATTTGTTGTTGATATTAGAGTAATATGCATGTGGGTGGGATGTATTAAAATAATGACCTGTTTATCTGATATGTTGTAGGATGAGGGATTTGGGTTCATTATTTCTGATGTTTCTGTAATGTTCGTCCATCCTATCCTTGATTCGTCTGCCTGTTTCTCCTATGTATATGCTATTACAGTTTGTGTTTTGTGTTTCTATACATAATTTTTATATAAATGGAACTTTCTATAATCAACAACGTACAAAATTATCTTAAAATTAGGTTTATTTGTTCTGGTGAGGAAACAAAAGTCATTTTTGAAGATTCCTGTAATCAATTCATTATGAATGTAGATCAGTTTACAGAATTTCTAAAAAAAAATACTAATATACAAGAGAAATTTCATACAGTTTTAACTGTTTATAAAAATATTTATATATAAATGGATCACCTCATTGAACTCTGTCGAACTAACAAAATATTTTTAGATTGGTATTATATTTCTGAAAATTGTGATTTTGATATTTTAACAACTAATAGTGATAATGTTAATTTGGAAATAATTTGTAGAAAAAAAAAGAAAATTAACAGAAGAATTTATGAGTGAAAATATAGGTTATCCTAGATGGTTTTTAATACCACAAAATCAAACACTTTCTGAAACTTTTATGCGTGTGCATCATGATAAGTTTGATCCATATTATGAGAATTTTATTCAATATTTTCCAAGAGATAATCTTGTAAAATATCAAACATTATATGAAGATCTTATTACAGAATATTTTAATAATCTGATGTCAATATAAAAAAATACCTGAAAATATTTTGAGAGAATATATAAAATATTTGGATTTCTCCATAGTGACGAGATATCAAGATTTAAGTATTGAATTCATTAGAGATTTTAGTGACAAGATTGATTGGTTGTTTATTTCAGAACAGAGGTTTCAAAAATATCCCGAAGAATTTGTTGTTGAATTTAAAGAAAATATTTATTGGAATGAACCCAATATACGTTATAGATTTAATTCGGAATTTATAAAGAAAAATTCATGTTGTCCGACTTGTAAAAATCTCTATCAGAAATATTAATAAAAATAGTTTCAATATATTTTATCAAATAAATGAAAGAACGTTGCTTTGAAAAAATACGACGAGTGGTTAAATATTTAACGCTTTTTTGTTCTATTTTGATCAAAAAAGGACACAATATTTCTATTTTTGTATACTTTTTTTGTGTGTTTTTTCTTAAATTCTCTTTTTTGTTATTTTTAACTTTTTCTTTAAAAAAAAACCTTTGTTTTTATTTAAAATATCCTTGTTTTTTAATAAATATGGTAAAAAAAGGACAGAAATGGGGTGTGAAAAATCGCACTTTTTTCGAAAAAACGAGTGTTTTGATGCAAAATGAAAAATGTTGTGTGTTCCACAGTATGGGACATATACTACTGCCCTGAGTTGACAAGGGCACGCGTCATTTTTTCTTCTATTTTAATATCTATGTAATTTATTTTAATTATAATGTAGTCGACATGGGAGGATTTCTAAATTTTGCGGATTATCCTCCAAAAGAGGACGCATCTTCTAGTTTTCCTGACAGATACGGTGAGGCGCTTGGCTGGATCATCTATCAGGAGACGAATGTTGTCCTTCACGACCAGTGTAAGGGGAGGGGCTTCGGTAGCGGCGTATATTTTCTCCTGGCAGGTCGTCATTGGACTCTTGGCTGCTCCTAAAATTATATAATGTTCTAAGTTTCTACTTATCTCTCTGTTATCAATTCCAATTTTGTCTTTCTTCATATTCTCTCCTCCTGTCACAGCAGTAGCGCACGACATGGCCAGGGCGTCCGCAGTGGAAACAGATTGGCTTTCCTTCAGTGGTTCGACATTCGTTGGTATCGCGTCTTCCGTTTACTTGTTTCGGGTGCTGCGGTCTAGGTTTGAAATTTATGGGTTGGACTCGTACCTAGGGCTTGGTAAAGGCCTTGGCGCTCTATTTTGAGGGGAACTTCTAGAAATTGGAGCAATGGTTTTTTCAATTTCCTGCTGCACCATATGTTCATTTGCAGCAATTTCTGGTTCTTTTCGAGAAGAGGCTAATGCTCGCTGTACCTACTCGCGGACAATTTGCCTAATTATTGATGATAGATCTGCTCTGTCATTCTGATCACTAAGGGAGGTTACATTAGATAAGCTCTCGTATCTGGTTGGTGCCACTCGCTTACGATTAAGAGCTTCAACACGGCGACACTCAGTGAGAAATTGTTCCGTGTTGTTGATGTCCCTTGGGAGAAGCGCCTGATATAACTCCTCTGCAATACCTTTCATGAAGTGAGAGATTTTGTTCTCTTCACCCATTTGTGGATCAACCTCTTTGAATAGGCTAAGTACATCTTAAATGTAGAACTCGATGCTTTCACCTTTCAACTGTGTTCATGTCTTGAGCTTTTTTCGGCTTGTAGCTGTATATATTATTTTTCTCCAAATAAATATTTCAGCCGGGTCGTGAACCTCTCCCAGGTGTTGATTCTCTCCTCGTTGTACTTATATTACCGGAGAGCTGTTCTAACGAGGTAGAAGTAAGCATTAGAAAGGCGAAGGCTTTCATCTTAATAATTATGCCTTGCTACACGTTCATACCTTATTATTAACTAACTGTGGGGATATTCACCAGCCTCACCAGAAAACATGGAGGGGGGTTCTAGAGATGTAGGTGTTGAACATAAAATGAACCTACCTGCGTTGCTGCCTCGGTTTTGATATTCATTGTTGTTTTTTTTTTTTCACTTTTTACTTTGCTTATTCTTCGTTTCTTTCTAAGGGGGTATCTGTGCGAGACGTCCAGCTTCTCCACCAGTTGTAGCGTAGAAATCAAGTTTTGGAATATGTTAAGATGTAAAAGTTTTTATTGATGGCGTCAATACGACTAGCCGACAACTATCAACAAAACTATCTAGAGCTATCTAGCTAGATAATCTTGAACAAGCAAGCAAATGAATATTTTTATGATTATTCACAAATACAGAGTTATATATATTTATATATAATCTTTTGAATATTTTCATTGAATAATTGAAATAAATCAAATAAAAAAAAATAAAATTATTTCTTCGCCACAATATTTTAGATTGTAACGCGAGCGAGAGCCTATCCTATGTATATGACCTAATATAAAATACACAAATAGAGGATTCAAGTATTATAACGATGAGGTTATGGATTATAATATGAAATACGGGGGCGATAGAATAGAGAGGGAAACAATACACTATAATAGTAGGGTGTAATCATAAAGTAATGGATTATATTTTCTTGGATCAATAAAATAGATATATTATACTCTCTAATAATGTTATTATCTTACTATAACTAAAAATAATATTTTTGAGTATATATATGAAAAAACAATAGAAAAAAATAAAAAAAACAATGGTTGCCTGTAAAGTCGGTTTTACGGGCGAAGATTTTACGTGACAACGGTAGAATATTTATTGATATGAATATAATTAAATTGCACAATAGGAACAAGGAATTGAATGAAAATAAGAATTGCACAAATTTTAACTATAGAAATATATTTTGTTTACTAAAACATTGTACATGTAAACTTAAACTTAACTAATTCCTATTTGAGTGATTTTGTTGAGGATAGGACGATGATAGGACTTGCATAAATGGAAGGCGCGGTGAGACCAAACGTTCACTGATAGGATCGAGAGGCGGTAGACCTGGAGGTATGTCAGGATATGAGAAGCCGTTGACCTTTGCGAGAGTAGGAAGCTTACGCTTATTCAGTGATTGTCTACAGGTGTTGCAAGACTTTGTATAATCCTCCTTGCGTAGATGCCGATTTTCCTTAACGTACCAATCCGAGATTACCTTCAGTTGTAGTGCAGTGATGGTTTTAAGGTCATTCTTGAACCACAATCTGTCACAAACCGAGCAAGCATGGCCAAAATCGTTGTCCAGGAAAGTAGATTGAAATCTCCGTATTGACGATGACCATTTGGTATACCAGGTGGATTGTTCCAGTTGTATTGCTGTTTGGCTTGAAGAAGTAGTCGGTTGTACATCAGTCCGAGAAGATGCTGCTCTACGTTGTCGGAATGCACGTTGCTGTTGAGCGTTAGTTAGGGGAACGCTCGTTCTCTCTGCCACGACAGGAACGCTTGTTCTCTCCACCACAGAACAAGACGTTGAAGCAGGTGACTCTGACGTACCGCTGGTGAGGGCTATGTTAGCAGATTTACGTAGCTTGAACCTGCGTTGCCTCTCCGCAGCCGCTTTTGCAAAGGCTCTTACTTGTTCAGGAGTTCTGGTCAATGCTTTTCGTAGTCTGTACTCACGTTGTCGCTGAGCATTCGTTCTGGCGGTAGAGGTGGTGTGTGGAACAACGAAAGGTACTGCAGACGTTGACGGCACGATATCCTCCGTCTCCATTGAAGTACTGGAAGTTGAAGGCACCGTTTACATTGTTTTGAGAGTGGTGATTCCTGTTGAACATTTGAAATTGAATGGATGAATTTTTAATTTTAAAGAATCAATTTGAAAATCAAAACACTTATTCAGATCGAAGGTTCAAATTTTTGCTAAATAAATTTGAAACTATTTAAAATTTGTAAAATAATAATTAATTAATTAATTAATTAATTTTAAACTAATAATTTACTTAACACTATCAACATTTATCAATAGTATGACATAACCTATAAACTCAGTTTCTCAACTTTTGTGTCAATCTAACAATTAATCAATCAATCATAGTTTACGATAATGAAATATCAGTGTACAATTATTTACCTTTATTGTTGTAGTTGTTGTAAATGACGAATCTAAGCACTCCACATTTTCACTACAGACACAGCTGACGATACTTTAACCACACGTGTGAACTTGTATTATGACGCTTTCTTGTTTTTCCAACGCCAAGAACGTTCGAGAAAGACAAAGACAGAGACAAGCATGCGCCGATTCAATGCGCCTAATTCTCTAGCGCTGCGCGCGCAGCACTCTCGTTCGGTGACTCATCGTAACGTTACCGGGCGTTACACTTTTTCATAAGTGACTCCCAGCCGCAACCTAATTTAAGACGTTGTCACGTCAATATAAGTGGGTCAGGTGTTGATTTTAAAAATAAAGAAGGCATCTCCTGACCACAAGCACATGTGCTTTTTAGATGGCGCTCTGCCATCTAAAAAGCACATGTGCTCGTAGTCAGGAGATGCCTTCTTTATTTTTAATATATATATATATATATATATAAGACGTCTAGTGGCTCACCTGGGGCACGCGACCTGCTGCGTGCTTCACATCAAAACACCTCGTAAAAGATGGAAGATTGATCCATCGAAATATCGGATTAATAAATAATCGTATTAAAATCCAAAATAGGCCTTATTTTTAAAAATATAAATGTATTATTGATTGCTCTATATTCAGAATCCCTATATATAGTCACGACCGTCTTTCCTCATCGCTGTCCTCAATTCCTCATGTCACGGATGCGCGCGAATCATCATTATGATCATTATCATTACCTAATGATAATAATAATAATAATTATTATTTTTATATTATTATTATTATTTTATTATCATCCCTCAATTCCTCATATCACGGATGCGCGCGCATCATTGTGATCATTATCATTATCTAATGATAATAATAATAATTATTATTATTATATTATTATTATTATTTTATTATTTTATTATCATCAACATATATAGTCACGACCGTCTTTCCTCAACAATTCGTCATGTCACGGATGCGCGCGCACCATCATTATGATCATTATCTTCTATAGAAGCTTCTATCTTTATAATTATGTATATTTACAAAAAGTTAATTCGCTCGCGCCTCTAGCGGTGAAAATGAGGGGTAATACCAGCTGACCTAATGTACATGTAAAGTTTGGAGCGGGACGTTTCACAAGAGTGACATCCACGGCTCCAATTTATAATTGTAACAAATAGTATTGGAATGAAAACATTCAATCGGGTAAAACACGGGCGTTGCCCGGGTCATTCGTCTAGTATATATATATATATTATAGATTAGAAATTTTTTGTGTGTTTGATTGTTGAAAAGAGGTGCAGTCGTGGAAAAATAAAAATAATTATTTACCTTTCAAGCAGATTTTTATTTTGAATCTCTTGAAGTAAAAATATACATAAAATTATTTATATCACAGGAATATAGAATTTATATAATGAATTCTATAATCGTGAATAAAAGATAGGTAGGGTTAAATATACATATTTACAACAACAATAATTAAAAGTGATATTTTTTTTGAATATATGGTCAAAAATGCAGAACAGTCAATGAATGAAAAAATAAAATATATGTTTTTAAAAAAAATAAAATATTTGTATTTTAGATTATATAATATATATATATATATTTATATGTATAGACATAAATAAAAAATTTATTATGAATCACAGTGAAGCTAAATTTGTCTGTGTTGACAGATGCGGGTGAATCTGCTAAAAGCTCCATTCGCATCCAACTGCACGGATTACCTCGGTCAGAGGATGAGCACGGACGACCCCATGTCACAAACGGTATCTCTAGAACTAATCATATTCATCTTAAATTGAATATTTGGTCATACTAACCACGCTCTCTATTGGATTGTTCTAGTCTCCGTATATCTTCTTTGACTATTTATTAATACATTCGTTTTTAATCATTCACATTATACTATATATCTGAAACAGAGGCAAATTCATTCAATTTTTAAATAGATAAATTCATATTTATATCTTTATATAATAAAATATAACATACAGGGTTTGTCCTAAAAGTTATAATCTTCATTTTTTCCAACGCGACTTTCCTGCCAACACCTGCGCAACCGGTTGAAAGTGGCGGGAGGGAACCTGAGCCTACCAGCGACGCCAGGTTCAGTTGCGTACGAGAATCTGAGCGGTGGGACGTCGTATTTAGTGAACCTCCATGCAGAGCCTCGTCATGGTTATAATGGAGAGAACTTTGGAGCGCAACGCTATGCGAGAAAATAATTGTGTCAAACTTCAAAAGACGGCAAAGAAAACGTTTGATTTGCTCACTCAGGTATTCAAGGATGATTACTTGTCGTACTCGCAGGTTAAAAAGTGGCACAAGTCGTTCAAGGAAGACCGGGAAGAAGTGACCGATGAGGCCCGTTCTAAATGTCCATCAACATCGCGAACAGACGATAATGTCACTCGTGTGCGAGATTGGCTGAACAAAGACCGCCGAATGAGTATTCGTTCGATGTCCGAACAAATAAATTTGCCGAAAACAGATGTTCATCAAATTGTTTCAGAAGACTTGCCATGCCTAAGATTTGCGCGAAACTTGTGCCAAAGTTTTGGACCGACGCTCAAAAACAGAAGCTCGCGTAAATGTGCAACGAAGGGCTTGAACTCTGAGAGCAGGACTCAAATTTTCTTGACAACGTCATCACAGAAGATAAGCAATGGATCTTTGAATACGATCTAGAGACAAAAATGCAGAGTGCTGAGTGGCAAACGACTCCGTCACCACGTCCGAAAAAAGAAGAAATGAGCAAGTCCCGCGTCAAGTCCATGGTCATCGTGTTCTTTGACGCTAAGGAAATCGTGCACTATGACTTTGTACCACCTGGGCAGACCGTCAACAAGGACTTCTACGAAGAATCTCTCAAAAGACTCAATTACAGAGTCACCCGCGTCCGGCCAGAAATCTGGTTGCCATGGAGACTCCACCTTGACAACGCGCCGAGTTACATCGCCTTTGTTTTCAAATCCTATCCTACCCGGTTCGGTATTTAAACGGTACCACAGCCCCTTTGTAGCCCCGATGTAGTCCCGGCAGAATTCTTCTTGTTCCAAAAAAAAAAAATAAACAATAAAAAGGGAGATGAAAAAAAGCATCTGGAGACCCTGGATAACATTCCAAAAACCACGACGTGGTGCCTTAACAGCTTTCCGAAAGGCGGGAACAGAGGGCCCACGAAGAATAAAAAAATATGTTGGAAAAGGTGTATAGACACAGGAGGAAACTATATCAATGAGTATTAAGTTATATCACATGTTTTATCTATAAATATATATAGATAAATATTAGTAAATAAAATTTTATTGCCATCTATCGTTAAAATTTTACACAAATTAAATTTCTGGCAATGCGTTTCTTTTAAATATCATCAATTTTAAATTATATTTACTGTAGATATAATATTTGATGATATTTAAAAGAAACGCATTGCCAGAAATTTAATTTGTGTAAAATTTTAATAGATAAATATAGATCGCGTCAGATTCTGACGTTTATTTTGACGGGAGAGGCGACCATTGCTTCCATGGATTAATTTCCTCTCGGCAAATTTTCCATCTATATATATATACAGGGTGATCCAAAAGTCCCGCACTATTTTAAAAGTTAATAACTCCGCGAATATTTGCGCTAGAGCAATGCGGTAAACACCATTGTGTTCAGAATGCAATGGAATTTTTTTATGGCAAATAATCAAAAATTCGGAATTGATTTTAGTTACAATTTTATTCGCTAGATGGCGCTCTACAAGAATCAGAGATTAAGCGGCCACATTTTTTGATAAATTGAAAAATATAAATGGTCGACACGTATTTTTCCTTTTTTAATACCAGGAAAGAACCCTAATAATATCTAATGATAAATTAATATAACACCATTTCGCCAAAAGTATAAAAATTGGATGATAATTTTTGAATGCAATCCCCTCGATTAAAAAGTCGGTGGATGAGAGGGTAACACGCTCGATTCCCGACAGTCATGAACCGGGATTCCATCCCGCGTTAAAATTTGTTTAATATGTGAATAACCTTCACATATTATTCATTGTTCAATTATCATGAACTTGGTTGCTCTTGCTGAGCGGTACCTATTTATGTGAACATAATAAAAAAATAAAATAATCCCCTCGATTCCCGACAGTCATGAACCGGGATTGAATCCCGCGTTAAAAATTGTTTAATATGTGAATAACCTTCACATATTATTCATTGTTCGATTATCATGAACTAGGTTGCTCTTGTTGAGCGGTACCTATTTATGTGAATTTGAACCATCCGAGATATGTAAAATAGGTAAATGCGCAAATTTAAAAAGAGCAAAAATATTTATATTTTAGATGAGTTTTGTGAAATAGATTGAATGTTTGAAAAACACTGCTGATATCAATACACGATTTTTTGAAATGTTAATATATTACCAAAAATTATGATGGCACTATTAATAGGATTTATTGCTATAAGGAATGTGTAGTTTATTGACTGATTGGTGACACTTGACTATTTAACTGGGTATTTGTCATGAACCAACAAATAAATATAAAGGGGAGTGACAAAGTATATTTGTCGTACTTTATTCCAAATATCCTAACGGCTTGTCAAATGTTATAATTGCTTATTATACTATACACAATTTCAAAAATGTTTCCCCTCAAATAAAAATCATTTTTAGATCGACCTTTTGCGTTGAAAAACGTGGTAGTGAAATAATTTTGTATTATTATTATTTTTTTTTTGCACAAAATTTCTAAAGTTATTGGTGTACATAAAATATTCCTTAATGCTATTTCTTCTAATGAGCGAAAAGCGAAAAACTAAACATAAGGGGTAAAATTGTGTGTACCAGTGTTATTCGAGAAGTTATAACACTTTGGTCTGCACGACATAAGATGTGAGCAAATGACAAACAAAAAATTACTGTTCACAAAAAAAAAGAGTCAAGATGTGAGGACAGCATTTATTATCCCCATAACCCAACACAAAAGCTAAAAATTATTGGTAGATAGTATAATACATGACAGCTTATATAACACATGAGGTAACTTGTCTCTTGGAGGCCTTGTTTCTTTTATTTGACCACAATACTTGCTCAATGTGGCGCCTTTCATTCTCAAACACCGCCTGCAGACGATAAATGACAATTTGGACAGCATTAAATAACATATCTGTTGAAATTAGTAGAACGTGCCATCTGATAGAAGCCTTCAACATGGCCAATGTGGTATGCCAGCATCGATAAACACACGATTTAATGTACCCCCATAACCAAAAATCGCAAGGCGTCAAGTCTGGTGATCTTGGAGTCCAATGGTATATAAGGTGGCGATTTATCACACGATTTTCCCCGGACGTATCTTTCAGCAATTGTTTGGCACCTCGAGAGATATGAGGAGGTCCTCCATCTTTCATGAATGTTATTTCGCTTAGTGCCTGTCTGCCCTGTAATATGGAAATACCCTTTTCTCTCAAAGGTTGAACTTAACGTTCCCCAGTTACAAAAACGGTTTTAAAAGTTTTTCCATTGATTTTTCAGAGAAAAATGGCCCAATAATAAAATAAGAAGTGCACCCACACAAAACTGTAACTCTAGGCTGATAAAGTGTCATTTCTGTAAAATTCCTAGGGTTTTCTGTTGCGAAAATGCGGCTGTTTTGAATGTTGAATTCTCCGTTTAGAGAAAAGTGAGCATCATCGGTCCACAGAACATTCGACAGCCAGTTTTCATCAATATCAATTTGCCGGAAAATCCATGCAACGAATTCTTGACGTATCTCAAAATCGCCAACTTCCAGCTCGTGAAATCTTTGAATTTTGTATGGGTACACACAAAAGAGACATTAAGTGAAGCGTCTTCAGATATCACAATCAGACTCAGCGATTTTAACGCCAAAAGTTCAACTTGGGGATCACCTGTCCAGGATAACAAAGGTCAGCAGGTTGAGGACATGCTAACCGACCGCGACCTTACACCGTTAAATAAGAGAGGGAACACATATCTATCCAAGTCCACAGGCACAGAATCCGCAATAGACATCACAGAGATAAATTACAACATCGCACCCAGAACACAATGGAAAATCCTGAAAAGTGCATTCAGTGACCACAGACCAATTTTAAAAACCCTAAACTTCAAAATTGAGAATGTCCAACAGAAAAAAATAACATGGAACTTTAGGAAAGCCGACTTGAAAAAAATTCACAAAAAATCTTGAAGAACTGTGCAACGAAGAATTTAATTACAGAACGCTTGACAAAGACTTGGAAAAATTCTTTCCGAACATATCCTAAGCTGCAAAAGCATCGATACCTAGAAGTAAACATAAATACCTGTGCAACGAAGAATTTAATTACAGAACGCTTGACAAAGACTTGGAAAAATTCTTTCCGTACATATCCTAAGCTGCAAAAGCATCGATACCTAGAAGTAAACATAAATATCTGTGGATACACATTACTGGAAGGACCACAACATCGAGGCAATGATTTCAGAGAGGAAGACAATAGCTATGAACTTCTTTAAACAAATAAAACAGAAAGGATCTCATTGAAATTAATCACAAAATAGAACAAGAAATTTGGATATGCAAACAAGAAAAATGGCAGATTTCTGAGGAAAAAATGGATCCAAGAAAAGACAGTCAACACTGTAATATGATTAGAGTGTTAGAAAACAATCAAAACCAACACCAATTCTCCAATACTCTAACCGATATGAATAGAACAGCGAGAACGAGAACAAATAGATGACTGACATAATTGCTGAATACCTATCAAGCACTTCCAGACTCAAATATACGAATGAAGACAGGACTCTAAAAAAATAATATAAACAAGTTAGTTAAACAAGCAAGAAACTACCATCTACAAGATATTTTCTCGAGAGACTTCACATTGAATTAGCTGAACTTATCAATAGAAAATTCAAGAGGTCACCAGGAGATAATCTAATCTTTGGTCAAATGATTAACCACTTTGGAGACAAAGCTAAAAATCAACTCCCAAGAATACTGAACATTTCATGGCAAACTGGTAAACTACCAAAGAATTGGAAGATATCAATTATAGTGCCAATACTGAAACCACACAAAGATGCCAAGGAATCCAAGAACTATCGGCCAATTGCTCTCCCAAGCATACTTCGTAAAATAACAGAACGAATTATCATAGTCTGGCTCATTAACAATAATAAAATAAACTTCTAGCAAACTGCTTATAGATCCAGACACTGTACACCTGATCAACTGTTCTACTTCTGTCAATCAATAATAGATTTTTTCCAGGAAAAACCGCCAAAGAAGACAACGGCCGTATTCCTGGATATGACCTCAGCTTTTGATCGAGTGTGAAGGGAAAATTACTTGAAAGGCTGCACAACATCGGAGTAAGAGGAAAAACCTTAATCTGGATTGCAGACTTCTTAAGGGGAAGAAGATTAAAGGTTCGGGTCAATGGAGAATTATCCAAGGACCGAAGCACATGGGCTGGTGTAACTCAGGGATCTGTGCTCAGTCCTCTACTCTATCTGCTATATATTAACGACATCCACCCTTACCTCACTGAAGACACAAAGGTTGCCTGTTATGCAGATGATATAGCCATATGGCACACAAGTAGCAGTATTGAAAAATCAGAAAAAATACTGAACATATCAATGAGTGACTGGAGAAGTGGGCAATGGAACTTCAAATGACCGGAAACCCAATAAAACCAAACCTATGCGTCTTCTCCACTGACAGGGGAAAAAGGCATAAATATAACCACAAAATAAGCATAAACAACCAAATAATTGATGAAATTTGAAATCCAAAATACCTAGGTGTGATAATGCAGTCCTGGATCTTTCCAGTTGGTCTCATGGACCACGCCATCACCATCTCCTCAGCGGCGAAGTACGCGATATACATATTCATCATAGATCGCAAAATGCGTGGTGTCGCTGGAGATCCACTGGCGATTCTCTACCAAGCTCTACAGCGCTGGCAAAGGCGCCATATTCATTTTTCCATAGTGTATATAAGGCATATTATATATTTTTTTTATAGTTCAGACTGTGCACTTTGCATGTATTGACAAGATGTCAATAAAATTATTTTAATTGTCATTGATGAGGAATTGCGGTTTTCAGAACACACAATTAGCACCTCAAATAGAGCTACCAGAAAACTAAACATTCTGAGAAGGCTATGTGGAACAAATTGGGGAGCAGAACCCAGAATTCTCAGAACAACATATACAGCCTTAATAAGGCCGATATTGGAATATGCAACACTCGTCTGGGCTCCCTCAAGCTCATCACTAAAAGGAAGACTAGAGAGTGTTCAAGCAAAAGCGGCCAAAATAATCACTGGTGCTGTTTCTTCCACCAACAATGAGAAAATTCAGAGAGAATGTTTTCTCGGCCTACTCGCTAGAAAACAGAAAACAAAATAAAAACAATAAAATTCACCAATAGCTTAAAAATTAAAGAAACCTAACACATATCCCATAAAACATATTTAAACTGGCACAAAAAGAACGACTCAAAAGATCTTCAACACTTCAGTACGACAACAATATTAGAAAGGGCTTAAATATGAAACACAATGACATTCAAATTCAAGAAGAACCAATATTTCTTACCCCAGTGCCATCAAATGTAATCATCAATCTTAACTTGAATGAACCCTGCACAATAAAAGAAAAAGAGAACAAAACATACTTAAAAAGAAAGGAATTAAAACAATTGATTTAAACGATCAGAGAAATTATTTGTTGTTGTTGTTTCATCCCCTTGTCTAAATTTTACACGAATTCCATTAGTTCATGCTCCTCGAGCTGTTTTATGATAAGCAGCGGCCTCTCCCAAATTCCTGTTAAGTGCATCTAATGCAAGCCACAATGTCTTCTGAAGCTGCAGGTGCCAAGCTACATTTTGGGCAAGTGGGGTAGATTTTGTTGTTATTTTCTATCTTCAATGGCTTGAGACGGCCTATTCTAAATCTTGTAAGTGTCGTTTAATGCTGTCTATTTCTGATGTTCAGAGCTCCTCCTGGGTCCACTCCACTGTACCAACTGTGCTACGGAGAAAGAAGCCCTGTCTTGGCACTGTTAGGGCAGGGACGCCCACACTTCACTCACCCTTGGGGATAGGGGAGTGGAGTGGCGACTCTGCGTGTCTCGTCCTCGCGTCGGGGTGCCACTGGCTGTTCTCCAGTGAAGCTGTAAGCTGGCCATCTGCCCTTGGTTGGCTAGCGCGAGGCGCCACGTGTCTTGAAACTCTTGGGTCTTCGCTCTGTGTGTGCGCCATTGGGAGCGTCCTTGCCGTGCGCGCAATGAAAAGCCAAAAGGTACACACAGTAGTACCACCCTCCTTCCTTCGCGCGGATCCCCGTGTCAAACTCGGAACCTCAGAGGTCCTTGATTCGTCGGCAGATTCAGGGAGTACTGTGAACAAAGAAAACGTGCTAACAAAGGTTACGAGGGCCAAAGGGGGGGGGGGAGTCCTATTGGAGCGTAGGACGGGTTAAGCCAAGTCCGAACGGGAGGGCTCGGTCAGCAACCTTGCCAAGAACTCCCGGAGACGCCTGTGGGTTGATTGGTCATCCCCATGGAGCCAGACCATAATGGCGGGCGCGAGGGGCCAAACAATGGCCGCTCGGTGCATGGAGAATGCATCCTTCCTTTTGGTACGGTGGCCATATTAGCAGCATAGGTGCATGCTTCGCATGTAGGCTTGTGGACCTTTGAGGTCTGGGTGGCCACTACTCCTAGGATGTACCAACTGTGCTGGGTCTGGGGCCCTAGTTCTGAGCATGGAGAGTGGGTAGGACTATGTGCCTTGCATCTGCAGCCCTCGGCACCCGACTCGTGGGTAGTAGCGGTCTGTACCTGGCTGCCTGAAAGAGGGTGATAGGGGCTAACTGATCACGACAGACCATTGTGGAACTCAGTGGAAGAGTTAGTGACGCCCAGTTGCAGATTATGCAAAGTAGGGAGGCTTGACGGCTACACCTTCCCGTGGTGCGTCCTGAGCACGTTTCTAACAAGAACGTGGCCAACGCTGACAGCTCGTCTGACAAATCTGGAAAGACGGATATGCCCAGTTCAGTCTTACGTGACATGGTGGCGTTCTAGTGTCATTATGATACAGGTCACCCCCCCACCCCCTAATAATGCCAATACAAAATATAAAGATTGACATCACCAATGAGGCTCAATTAGCGCCTGAGAACGGGTGGGAGGCAGAACCCTCTTGCCTTGGAGTGAACGACCTAGTCAGAGCTAATGGGCCAGTTCGACATATTGGGTCTAGTAACTTCTCATGCATCCCTCTTGAAAAAACTCCTGAAGACATGGATAAGCCCGAGGACGCTCGAATTCCCTGGGGCTCCGAGCGTATGCCCAATAATACCTCGTTGGATATTTCTAATAATTTCCCTGCCGCGCCCACTAATGGCCCAGGGAAGTCCCCTATGGAAGCAGGCACCCCCTGCACAGCGAGAGACTTTCCTGTTGATTGACCCATCGTCTGAGGCGAGAATCAGCTCAATAGTCGAGGAGTCAGGGGCTGAGATGGATGCCACCAAGGCAGGGTACCTCAATGACCTGAATGAAATGAATGAGTTTCTAAATCAGGCATTGCCACCCCAGAAGAAGTGCACGGAGCTTTAGGAGCTTGCCGAGGAGTTCCAGGACTCCCTAGACACCATACGTCGAGGGAGGAAGATTGGAAATGTTCACCCGAAAATCCTCGAGCAATGCTTCGATAAGGTCCTCAAGAAACATAGGTCGGCTCTTGAAGAGCTCGAGCTCCTGCGGGTGGAGAAGCGTAACCTGGAGGAAAAGATCATCAGTCCGACCACCCTGCAGTATGGCCTAGAGAGAGGAGTGGCAGCGGCTCTTTTAAAGTCGCTGAAACTAGCTGAGGTCGAAGTATGTCCACCCAATGACGCTTCCCCAGTCCTCCCTAGGCGAGAGACGCCCTGAAACGAGAAGACGGAGAAACCCGCAAGGGCCGAGGGGTTACTGCCCTGAGGGAGAGAGAGACCCGGTCCAAATACAAATTAGAGACGAGAAAGCTGTTCCGCCATCTCCCCCAAAACACCCTGTTCACACTAGGAACAGCGAGATGGCGGAATAAAAGAGAAAGAAGAAGAAAAGGGTTAGGAAGCCTTCAGCAAAAGAGGAAGAGAAAAGGACTGGGGTGACAGCTGGATGAAAAGAGGACCCACCGAGTGCGGCGCCTACAGAGGAGGTGAAAGAACCTCCTCCCCCGAAGAAGATCAGGGCTAAGGAGGTTAAGGATCCACCGAAGGCGGCCAAGAATACCAAGCCAGAACCCCCAAAGATCAAGGGCCCCCTAGATGGCAGGAGTACCTGATCCTGGTAGTTGAGCGGAGTGAGGATGCGGGGTCCTGGTTAATGCTCGCGGTGCTGAAAAGCATCGCTGGTAGCATTCCTGGGCACCGCTATGACCTCAAAATAATTCGGGGTGGTCGAGCTGTGGCTCTCATATTGAAGAAACCCGAGGACAAGAAACTGCCGTGGAGGCTATAGAGAGGGAGCCTTCACTGACGCTAGGAGGCCTCAAGAGGGCAAAGGAGGGAGCTGATACTCTTGGGTGTCAACTCTGACATCAAAGAGGAGACGCTAAGAGAAATGGTGGTGCTCCATAATTCGGGGTGTGGGGACTTCTTGGAAGGATACATGAGATTGTATCCAAAGAGTACAAGTAGGCCCTACCCAACGAATTGGGTTATTTCGAGCCTAAAGGAGGCCACCGTGAAATCCTTCCTGAGCAAGAAGAGGTTTAAGATAGGTGCCAGGATGGTACCTATCAGGGTGAATGAGGCAGTGTCAACCTGCTTCAGGTGCCTCTGGCCAGGTCATATCGCAAGGACCTGTGAACATTCTAAGAGGTGTGGGAGGTGCGAGGGCGTGCACTCCCAAGAACAGGGATGCGATATGAAGCCGGGTTGTTGGCTCTGTTTAGAGGACAACAAGAAGTACGGCAGGAAATATGACTCTAATCATCGCCCCCGGAGTACGCAGTGTTCGGTGAAGGCCTGGTACGTGAACGGGAGGCGATGGTAGAGGGGCCAAACAAGGAGGTGTGGAGGTTCGTGCAGCTAAATTGCGCTCGTTCGAGGAGGAGCTCCGAGAAGCTAGACCGGATCATTAAAAGTGATCGTCCTCATGGTATCCTGGTGCAGGAGATGTACCTGGAGGATGACGGGAGGATGGGTCTAGATACTCGTTACAGTTTTTTCTCTAGAGAGTGCAACAAGGCCGCCTTACTGGTCCAGGGAGATCTTCTTTGTTTGGGTTGTGGGTCCTGGGAGGAGGCGGCGGAACTAAAGCTGGTCTGCGTCTCTACATACATACCACCTCAGGACAACGACCTCAGTAAGCTGGACTTCCTAAATTATATTTTGGTTGAGAAGAAAGGGCACGAGATCGTGATTGGCAGGGATTTTAACGCGCGCACCTAGCTGTTTGGGGACAGGGAGGAAAATTCTAAAGGAAAGGCGCTGGTTGATCTTGTTATTGGTCAGAGTCTGTAGATTTAGAACGTCTATGGTGATTCTACGTTTGCCACGGCAAACGGTGAAAGCATCATAGACTTCTCCCTGGCAAGAACGAGCAGGATGCGGCGTTTGAGGTGGGAAACGGACCCCACGGACGTAAGCGACCACAAACTCATCAGGTTCGAGGCCAGCTGTGAAGTGGAACCGCCATCAGTGGAGAGAGTTCCTCGGTACAACATCAGGGTGCCTAACCTTGAAAGATTCAGATGCCGGTTTGCTTGCACACTTGGGGATAGATTAGCTGGAGAATTTGAACGAATTTCTGTTAATAGCATGCTCAATGAGATCCACCAGGATATAACCAACACGTGCAAAACCTTGGGGCCTGGATCTGGAAAGCGTACCGCATTTAAAAGGCTTAAGCAGCCTTGGTGGACCGAGGAGCTGGAGATCGAGAGGAAGAGAAGCAGGGCCATGAGGAAGCTATTCCAGAATAGTACGGGCGAAGAGAGAGTTAGGAGAAGAATAGCTTTCCAGAAGGTCCTAGCAGGGTACAAGAGACACACCAGAAGGACGAAGAGAAACACTGGAGGGAGTAGTGCAAAACCGTACTGGAAATTTATCCATACGGTCTCCCTTACAGGGCTGTCTCTGGGAAGATAAGGTGCTCCGCTAACTTGAGGCTTCTTGAAGGGGAAGATGGGTTCAAGACCCGGGACCTGAAGGAGACCCTGGACCTATTCTTGGATCGGCACTTCGGAAACGAGGAACCAGAGGACGAGATCTCTCTGACCACTTGTGGTTTGGTGGATCCGCCCTTTTCTGAGAATGAGGTGAAATTGACGGCTTTCAAGTTCGGGAAAAGGAAATCTCCTGATCCCGACGGGATCGATTACACGGTCGTGAAAGCCCTGGTAAGGATGCACCCATCGCTTCTTTTCAGGTTATTCAATAGGTACCTGGACACTGGTACTTTCTCCTGAGGCAGGAAGGTTGCCCGAATAGTGCTTCTCGAAAGGTCTAGTAAAAAGGGTAATTCTCCTAATGATTAACGTCCGATTTCCTTACTAGCGTATCTAGGTAAGGTCCTGGATAGCCTACTAGCTCAGCGACTGAAGCACTGGCTAGAGAGTAATGACCTCCTTTCCTCTTTCCAACATGGTTTTTGGGAAGGCAAATCCACAACCAGAGCTCTGAACGAGGTGTTAGAGGGGGTTCAGATGGGCTTAAATAAGGGTGCTTGGGTTCTTCTCGTGGCCCTGGAAATTGTTGGCGCGTTCAACTCCATGAGCTGGAACAAGCTGATGAGAATTTTGATGGACATGGGTTGTCCAGATAATTTGTGCAGTTTGGTTCGTGACTTCCTGAGGGATAGACGGATTAGCCTAAGCTTTGGTGGGCGGAAGTTGGAAAGAAACTGTGCTAGGGGTTGCCCCCAGGGCTCTTGCTGCGGACCTATTCTGTGGAATATCCTGGTAAAAACCATTTTCCAGGAGGAGCTATCTGAGGAAGCCAGGCTGGTTCTCTATGCCGACGGCCAGTTCCTCATCATTGAGGCTACTTCGAGAGAGTAGGCTGAGAAGTGTGCTGAAACTTCTCTCTAAATCCTCTCGAACTGGGCCCATGACTCTGGCCTTAAGTTCAATGTCTCCAAAACTAAAGCACTCAGCTTTAATTCTAAGGACATAAGAACTGAAAGGAAAGTGATCAAATGGGAACATAAGCCGGCTATCCGGATGGAAGGACGGAGGGTAGCGTTTGTCAATAGGATGACCATCCTGGGGGTAGTCGTTGATGACAAGATGGGTTGGTAATACCAGCCGGAGGAGATGGTGGCGAGAGGCAGGGAAACGTTGTGCAGGCCTGTCCTGGTTGGCTCTCAACAGGGGGGGGGGGGGTGATAGGAGGGTACTATTTTTAGGAACCTCTACCTTTTCTGTGTCGAGCCAATCCTGCTATATTCTTCCGGGGCTTGGTGGCGGCAAAACAGGAATCAGAAGGTGGCAACAACTCTAGAGAGAGTGCAGAGGACAGCGGCACTCAGAATCACAGGGGGATATCGCACTACCAGCAGTGAGGCCTTATTGGTCCTCGCTGGGCTTATTCCCCTGGGATTGAAACTAGAGGAGGAGACCATCAGACAGAAGATCTGGGAGAACAGGGAAGATGCCCTGGGACTTGAAGCGGGTGCCCTGTAATGGAAGAGGGACCCAAGGAAGCCTCCGCAGTGGTTGCCAAAGTGGAATTGGAGTCCTGGAGGGCCGACAGGGATTGGCACAGAGGTTTTCACTGATGGGAGTAAGTCTGAAACCAATACTGGAGCTGGGGTAGTGATTTTCACTAATGGAGAGCTGATCTTCCAAGAAAGCTTAACACCCAGAGTGGACGCATTGGTCTTTTCAGCCGAGCTGGTTGCGATCAGGGAAGCCCTCAGAGTGTGTGCCGAGAAGAACTTCAGCCCGGACCGCCTCTATTCAGATTGTATGTCGGCCCTCGCGCCATCAATCTGGAGAAAGGGCAACTCGCGCAACAAATAATCCAGGAGCTGGAGATGATGACGCGGGCTCCTGAGCTCCCTTGGTTTAGGGGACACAGCCTCATCGAAGGTAATGAGTTCGCAGACAGGCTCGCTAAGGCAGGATGCTTTAGAGGTAGATCACTGAGGACCCCAGTGACCAAGAAAGAAGTTTATAGGAAGATCAGGGGGCACGTCCAGGACTTATGGTTGGACAGATGGAGGAACAGTGTGAAGGGGAGAGAGGTATATATATATATTCAATTGGGTAACAACACCCAAGTACCTCTGTAAGGTAATGTCCCACAAACCCATTAGGATATTTTGGGACATGGACCCTTTCCCAGGAGTCTCCACAGATTTGAAATTAAGATCAATCCTGATTGCGTCTGTGGAGAAAGGAATGTGGATGCACGCCACTACGTCTTGGATTGTCCAAGGGTAGTGGGTGTGCAGGAAAAGAGAAGGGGGGCGAGGGGCGCTATTTATAGTAAGCTGCTGATAAATCACAGCAAGCTTTTTGAAAAAGCCCACGACGTGGCAGCTGAGGTTGTCTTCAGCTGTGAGTGAACAGAGTCGACCGGTGGCCGCCTCCCCGCTGTCCCCGCTGGACACAGTAGATAGTTTCCTATTTTGCTGTGATTAAATGCCACCGGTTAAGAAATCTTCCCAGACACATTGTCTGGAAGGTGGTGACATTTTTACAGTCATAATAATCTTTCGGGCCTTTTTTTCAACTTTCTTATCTTTATTTAAAATTTGATTTTACTACTTATTTGATATGAATTACCTAAAAGATTGGCAGCAATTTTGTCATTAGTTGCTGGGGTACAATCTGTATTCTTAATCATATTTGTTTTTTCAGTTTGTCACTGGGATCTGTCAATTGTTTCGCCAAATGCCAAAGTTTTGTATTTGGGTTACTTGGGTTCAGGTTTTCTCAAGTTTGTTTCCATTTTTCCCTTTTCACATTCACGTATAATATTTGTATTCTTGCATTCAAAATGTTCAGTTAAGTTCTACAATTTGTTTGGTTTTGGGTGCACTTTTTTGTAGTTCATTTCTTTTAGTTATAAGTGTTTGAATATTTTTTTTTTGCCTGGCGTGTATAATTTGGAATCCATTTCTTAATATTACCTCTTGGTATTCAAACTTTGGCTGCTTTAATAATGGTGTTTTTGAAAGATATCCAATTAGCCTTTTTGAAGTTCCAGAATTTTCTTAATTGAGCTGGTTTTGGTCTTAGTGCTAATTTCTATCATCATCTATCAAATCTTTAATATTTGCCATTTGCATTTGTGGAAAATGTCAGGATAGTAAAAACTTATATCAGGTGCTTGTGCAGTATTATAGCTGTAGGAATGATGGGTAGGATTCCCATCATTCAAGCACATGAAGGCATTGTCGTTAAATATGTTTGATAGTATTTTGCCTCTTGGGTTTGGTGTGGAACATCCCCATAGTTGATATTTGGCATTAAGGTCACCTACAATAATAGTGTTGTCTGTAGGAAATTGAGCCATTTTTCCATCGTCAATAAGTTTATTGTTTGGAGGGTGATACATATTGAATATGTTGATGGTTTGTTTTGATTGAGGTAGACTTTGATACCTTGCGCTTCGAGGTCTGATGTCTTTGGAATATTAACGACTATGTCCTCATAGTACAAATTCTTGATAAAAAATGCTAGGCCACCCCTTTTAACAGCATATACAGATGGATCTTCAGACCTTACCCTGGGTAATGGAGGGGCCGGAATTAACATAATACTGCAAGATGCAGACATCAAAATCAAAGAAGGAGTAGGACAGATTTCGTCAACTTCACTTGTGAACTGACAGCTATCTGGAAAGCCCTTTATGTATGCCTTAACCAACCATCCCTGCATCAAGCAGAAGGAATTTTAATATACAGCGACTCCATATCCGCTCTAGAAGCAATTCAGAAGGGCAATGCTAAAATCACACAAAAAAATACACTCCTTACTTGCCCAACTGGAACCATTGGAGAAGAACTGCATTCTACAATGGATTCCTGCCCATGTTTGGATCGGGGGTAATGAAATGGCATTTGAATTGGCAAAGGAAGCCAGAAAGTTGAGCCAAAGGAAAGAAAAAAATTAATTATTTGACGCTGATGCTTTGTCAAAATACAAGATAATCAAACAAAAAATAAGAAAAGATCAAAATGCGAAATAAACTCTGAGAGAAAAATGACAAAAACTATAACAAGACTTAGAACAAAACACTATAAAGGAATGGCAATACATCCAGATGGCACAAGAACCTAAAGGGCATGCAACAACTGTCCTGGTGTGGAACTAACACCTACCCACATATTCTCATACCCAGCAATGGCCGCAGCCTTGTAGAAATTTAACATAGACCCAGAGCAGCAGCTTTACACACCCAAGATAGGGGACATTGCTGCTGCTCAGATGGAGATGCATGAAGACATCTGAGGCTCTTTATTGGACACGACAACAACAACGGCATTCCAAAGTAAAATAAATTAACAGAGATAGATACATATTTTTCAAATGAATTAAAATAAATATAATCGATACTAAGAGAGAGTTGAATTAAAAAATATATAAATTTATTATCTTCGAAAACAAACCTTATCTAAAATATCAATTTTTTTTTTTTTTTTTTTGCTAAATGTTTTAAATTTGCCTTTACCTATTTTACATATCTCTGATTGTATTTAAAAATCGTCAACCAATTCTTCTACCTTTGGCGAAGTGGTGTTTTATTAATTTGTTATTTGATATTATTTAGGGTTCTCTCCTGGTGTTCAAAAAGGAAAATACGTGTCGATCAATTATATTTTTCAATTTATCAACCAATTTGGCTGTTGAATCTCTGATTCTGGTAGAGCGCCATCTGGTGAATGAAATTTTAACTAAAATTTATTTCAAATTTTTCATTATTTTCCATAGAAAATTCAATTGCATCCTGAACTCAATGGTGTTTACCGCATTGCTCTAGCTCAAATATTCGCGGAGTTATTAATTTTTAAAATAGTGCGGGACTTTTGGATCACCCTGTATATATAAGATAAAAGTTGATTTTTTTTTTTGTGTTTAGGTTAGATGATTAAATAGCTGTTTATATGTATTATATTTATATATTGTTAAGGAGAGAAAAATGTAATAAAAGTAATTATATGTTAAAATAATATGTTTTTATTTTAAATAGAAAAAAGAAGGAAATTTTCAAAATAAAAAGAAAATTTAACAACGTATCGTCTTTTATCTATAAAATACTCTAAAGATAAATATGAATAAAGGAAGAGATTTATAATGATTATATATTTATTTTTTAGTAAAAGATAGGAAAGAGATAAAGAAAGAACCATGCACTTAATTTCAAACAGGTAGAGAATTGAAAGGGTGTTAGTATTTATAGTTAATTAATAGTTTTTGTATTTTTTTATATAGTTTTTTTTCCATATATAATTTTTATTTTTTTTTATATAGTAAGAATAATATGATATAATGTTTTGCCTAGTTAAGGATAGATAAACATATTTTAAATATTTGAATATTAGAAATTATTTTCGGAACCCTAATGGTAGACCAGGACAAAACACTGAAGGAGATTAGAAAATTTATTGGAAAGAGAAATCTGTGGTATCAGGGCTCTTCAGATGAAAATACCACATCCCCATTTCACCCTTACTTCATTATGGTTAGATTTCTCTTCACCATTATAGTGTATAAAAATTAAGTTAATATTAGATAACATAGAATGAGGTTGTATACTTACCTATTCAAAGTGACGCCTGTAGCTCTCTAGAGACAGAGCACATGTGTGGACATGTAACATGTGGCTGTTTGGGGCCCGCCAACTTTGTTCTAAAAGTAACCCTCCCTCTTCTAGGAAACCTTATTTTTAAATTGTTTAAAGTTAGAAAACCTGTCAGAAAAGAATGATTAGAAATTTTAAAGATTGTGAAAAAAAAAATTAATTTCTTGTTTCCATTGATTTAAGTCAAAATTATATTTAAAATTATAAATTAATTGAATAATGAAATATTTATTATGCTTCAAATTCATTTATATTTGGTTCCCAATTCTCTCCCACAGTAACGGGAGATCAAAATGAATGAATTTAATGCTTTATAATAGTTATCATATAATTAATTTATTTAAAGTCATAGGAAATATATTCAGTTATTCTATCATTAGTTTTATTATAAGAGTAGAATATAAGTTGTTGTTTAGATTAATTGGAGAAGTTTGAAGTTTCAAATTTATAATTATATTTATTATTGCTTAGGTATTTGTGTGTTGATAGTTTATTGTAAAATTTTACTGTTTTGTATTTAAAACCGTTGTTTTAATACTCTTTATTGAGATTTTCAATGTTATTAATAAAATTGGTTTTAATGTTTTTGATTCTATAAAATCTTAAAAATTGACCAAAATATATGCCTTTGCAGCAATTTGATGATATGTTGGAATTACCATTACAGAATTTAATAATTTTAAAATTATAACAATTTTTTTTGTCATATGTTCCAACTGATTTGTTTGCAAGGTTTATATTTAGGTCTAAAAAGTTAACTTTTTGTTATTAGTTATCTTTTCATTATTTTTGAGTTTCAAATATTTAGGGTATATTTTGTAAATTACATTATTGAATTGTGGGTTATTCAAGATAATAATGTCATCTACATAGCGGAATATATGCCAATTTACATCATTCTGTAAAAAGAATTCTCTTTCATACCAAAAAAGTAATAAGTTGGCCAGTAGAGGACTGGATGAACTTCCCATTGGAACACCTTTAGACTGAATATATATTTTGTTTTTAAAATAATATAATTGAAGTTTAAGTAGTAATGTTTTTGCTGTATTGTTATCTGATGTTTTAAATGTTTTGTATTTGTTGTGAATAATTTGAATATGGAATGTTTTATCATTAATGAATTCGTTTATTAAGCTGTGTATTTTATTATTAAGGTCTTCTAAACGTATTTTAGAGTAAAGATCTTCAAAATCAAATGTATGAACTGTATTGATCTTTGGTAGATTATTCGTTAGGAAGTTAATTATTTTTTATTAGAATTTGCGAATTTATAATCATGTTTGTTAGTTATTTTATTTATTATTAATTGAAATGCTGAAACTAGTCTCAAATCTATGCTTTTTATGATTGAGTTTATTCCTGATATAGTATCGTTATGAGAATTTCAAGATTTATAAAATTTGTTATTTAGAGTTTAAACAAGTGAGGGTTTTTTTTTATTTTTATATAATAATTTGTTAGAATATAGTAGTATAAAAAAAAGAAAAAAAGTAACACCAGCTGAGCATCTGCGGTTAAGCGTCTTAGGCTGGGTAAAAAAAGGAATAAGCGAAGAGAAAGTTTTATAGAAAAGAGCAAAGACAGAACCATGATAATAATTTTCCAAATATAAAATTAAGCTTATTAGAGAAAGAGAAGGTTTTTTTTTTGCTCTATTTTCTCTCTGATGAAACAAGATAGATTTTTGTGATTTTTATTTTGTGATTTTTTTATAAGCTTATTTTAAAATCAATCTAGTGTACAGCTGGAGGACACGATATAAGATAGTTTATTAATTCAATATACCAATTAGGAAGGATGAAAACCTTGAAGGTTTGACCAAATGAAAACCACAAAGGTTAGACCAGATGGAAAGAGGATGGTACTCAGGCGGGCCTCTTCAGATGAAGACCTAAGCAGCAGTTTCAGCTCTACCTTCATTACTGTTAAACCATACCTCTTCGACCAAATAGAAAGTAAATTTAGGTTGGAATAAGTATAGAGAATGAACAATCAATATAATTGATATGAAGCACTAAAACTTAAATTCCTAAACTTCCTTTTTAGCAGAAAAACAGTTACTGGTCCACATATATAAAAAGTATAAATATGACTACATATAGAATATACGGAACCGTTAGGACTGATCCATGTAGATTGAGGATGTGAGTCATTATGGGGCAGCATTCTTACCATCTTCAGACAAGGGATTTATTTCTTTGTCTGATGAAGCTGACTCTTCCATTTATGGTATGACGCACATTGTTAAGTTATTTGAATTTAATCGTATATTCTAGTAGTTCTAATTAGTCTTTATTCTCTCGTACTTCTAATATCTTATTATTTTCCTGCAGTCCTATTATTTAGAGTGTATAAACACAATTTGGATTATAATTTGAACCTGCCAACATTAGACAAAGTTTATTTTTCTATGTTCTTTAAAGTTAGATTTTCCTGTTCCCTTTTCGACGCACATATCTTCAGTCTAAAGCTCTCCCAACTGAACTATTTCGGTTTATTTTAGTTATTTCTATAGAAGCTTCTATCTTTATAATTATGGAACTCGTTATCGGGAATTGTATACCGAGGAAGAATGTTCCAATAGATGAATTAATAATTGAAAAATGGTTGGCAACAGGAGCCCTATGGGAGACTGTATGAGGTTAAAGGGAAGTGGGTTAAGGAGGTGTGAGTAAGTGATATAGGAAGATAGGATTGGGAGATAGAGAACAATAGAGGCGTCAAAAAAGGAATAATACTATTAATCTAATAGAAATAGAATATTAGAAAATAGAGGATATTGAGGTAATAAAAAAATTGTATACTATTGAAATAAACTCAAATAATGTTTAAAAGTTCGAAGTTGTAAAGTTTTAAAATCTATATATGATGACAGAGATGAAAAAAATGCTCTAAATTCAATAATATAAATGATTGATGAGGGGGTTGAATATTCTAATATATAATGACTAATAAATATTAGTAACATAAAATGGTTGCCAACGAGGATAAGCTCCCTGTGAATAGATAAACAATATGCACATAAATAACGAGAGTATATGTACCTCTCACATCTTTTTTGACCTAGTGCGTCACTTCTTAAGAGAAAACCTATTTTCGGTTAATAATTTTGTCAAAATTCCGGCCAGGCAGCCTCTATCTTCACGATAATAATTTTGATTTAAAAAAAACCTTGATATCATTCAAGTTTTTCGAACTTCAAGCACACGCACGAACGAATACACACATATATGCACACAAGCATTTATATATGTCGTACCCTAAGCTACAGCAGGGTTATGCTCCTCGTAGATTCAGGCACATGGGTTGATACACAAAGTACGAGGACGGATAAATGGCACCAAAGAGAAACCAAAGGGCAAGATCAAGGAATGTGTGAGATGAGATGTTTGTCGATCGTTAACTGTTTCCTACTCCAATGACTTGTGGAAGATATCCAGCATGGATTCTAAGTGACATTCTTGAAACTTTCCATTATCTAATTCAATCTCGGCAAAATTACTTTGGAATGAAGCTCATATTCAGCTGGTTTCTGGTTCTCTTTGAGGACGTTATTTGTGTTTATATCATCGACAAGATGACGCGTTGAATTTTACGTATATACACTTTGAGGTGGAGGGGGGCTGTTACACTATTTATAATTATAGGATATAAAATCGAGGGAATTTTGACATTTATTACTTAAGGTTTTGCCTCGGGTATTCAGAATTAGCTTATGGTGAGTGAATGGTGAAGATGAAAGCCTAAGGTAATTACCATGAAGAAAATTATTTGTGTACAAATTTGTTCAGAATAATGGTTATGACCAAAGAGGTTATTAGGAAAACATTATTGAAAATACTTTGCTAATATACATTAATCATTAATAATGAAAAGGGAGTGTTGACAAATTATAATTTATAATAGTTTTAAGCCCAATGTAAAATAAATGAACAATAATAAATTAAAGTCAAAGATATATATAAAGGTGAGTGATTATACGTATACAGAATTAAACGTTGCAATAAATATTCGAAGGTGCATTGACTTGTGAGGTGTGCTAATTGGGAAGTCTAGATGGATGGAAACAGGATAGGCTGTTTCTAGTGTTGCGATGCAATGCGACGTCATGTGATTATAGGCATTGATTCCTCTACAGTACGCTGAATACATTTCAACTTGGTCATCAAATCGGATGTATTTGGAAATGTGGTTAAAAAACTTGGTCAGGTGTGAGAGAGAGAGATTGAGATTGAAACTGATGTATTACAATGTCTATATAAGATTATATAAGGTTAAATACAGAATAAATATAAATATGAATAAATAAGATTATATAATGATAAATATATAAAATAATTAATAAATATACATATATATATATTAGATAATAAAAAGGCATATATTGGATTTAATAAAATATTTATTTTGCCAATATTTCGGCTGGCTGAACGCCAACCTTTATCGAGGCATTACATTTTTGTATACACAAACTCAGCGCCGCATAGTGTTATAATATCACAGTTGAAATCAATTAAAATACAGAGTAGGTGGGAAAAATTTGTGAATGAAAAAATTATTATAAAAATTGCAATCAAATATGTAAAATATATTAAAATATTAAAGGAAAAAAAATGAGTTCTATCTTTATATTTTAAAAAAATTGTAATAAGTACATAAAATAATTCAATAATAATTCAATAAGAGATAACTGTAAAAATATATGTATCTATTAAAACATTTGAAATTAAATATAAAATGATTTAAACAATAAACTGTATGAACTTTTTTAAAACGTTTTTTTTTTTTTTTTTTTTAAAGTTCATACAGTTTATTGTTTAAATCATTTTATATTTAATTTCAAATGTTTTAATAGATACATATATTTTTACAGTTATATCTTATTGAATTATTATTGAATTATTTTATGTACTTATTACAAATTTTTTAAAATATAAAGATAGAACTCATTTTTTTTCCTTTAATATTTTAATATATTTTACATATTTGATTGCAATTTTTATAATATTTTTTCATTCACAAATTTTTCCCACCTACTCTGTATTTTAATTGATTTCAACTGTGATATTATAACACTATGCGGCGCTGAGTTTGTGTATACAAAAATGTAATGCCTCGATAAAGGTTGGCGTTCAGCCAGCCGAAATATTGGCAAAATAAATATTTTATTAAATCCAATATATGCCTTTTTATTATCTAATGAATTAAATATGGATTGCTCTATTTTCAAAACAATATATATGTATATGTGAATCGGTGTGAATCCTGTCGACTCTCTATAATATTTCGATTGATCCTGTCCACCTACTGTGGGATCCTGTTGACTCCTGTCGACTTACTGTGGGATCCTGTTGACTCCTGTCGACTTACTGTGAGATTGGTGTTTTACCTTGTCGGATTGCTATTGACTATCTGTAACAATTCGTTTGAATCCTAGAGAATCCTGGTGAATTGTGTGGTTGGGTGGATTTGATTGGATTGGTGATTGGTGACGCAGTCTTGGTCGAATGGGGGTTTTCCACAGGGGAATAACGAGCACACCTGGATGGGATAGAAAATAGACTTTGCGAAAGGGAGAGAGTGATGAGACTGGAGGAGGTACTTTGCCTTTCACATGATGGAGCCTATGTTGAGCACACCTTGCTTCTAGCCCAGACACCTCCATTCTTTTTAACTTCTTGTCCGAGATCATCGTCATTAACTCTCTCGGCTTCTCATTGGTGGAGATCCTTCCAAGTGATTTCTGCTGATTCGCTATTAGTTGGGCATGCTAAAAGGTGATTGGTTGTTGATTTGTCATGCTTAACTGTGATTGGCTTAGTACCTCCATTGTCGCCATGATTGCAAGATTTCAGGAAGAAGAAGGTCTTTGAACTTTAGTTTTATGGGTCCTGGGCAGTGACCTTTACTTCCTGGGTTATGCAATTCTGTTAATTGTTATTCCCCTTTCGCGAAGCCTAACTTTTATTATATATTCTGACAATGCATTGCATCGATTGTGGTGGGGTAACATTTTTCTATATAGAGATTATCACATATACAAGTCGTCATTGGTGGCGCCACCTCGGGAAAGACTTCGCCACCGATGGACTGCGAGAGTTCTTTCCCACAGAGTGGGCAGGTCGATAAGATGGCTTAGGTTACCCACCTTAAGACCAAGATGGTACTTGTAAATGGTAGCTTTCGCCACGCTGGTGAATTTCATTGTCTCGGGATGGAGGCCGACACCGAAGAGCCAGGCCTGCATATTCAGGGGAATTTCGCAGGAGGTGAACACCTCCCGGAGCAGGGTTCGCCCGGCTCGGCAACTCCAATATCTGTGAGTCAGCGACCCGTCGCTGAACCCACAGGCGGCACAGTTGGCACGCCTCGAGGCAGGATGGTCAGCATGTGGCAGGGCGTGGAGGGCCAGCCGTAGGGCGACATCTGCGTCGAGCCCCGAAAAGCAGTTCCGACGCAGGTCAGCCCAGGAGATGGAGCGGGGCACATCCACAGTAGTGGTCCACCGCGCAGCAAGTTCGGGAGAGAGAGAAAGAGACAAATTGACAAAAAAAACATAGTTTTATTGACATCCCGTCATAAAATAGGCAACAGTGCACAGTCCGCAGTGTTCAAGTAGAGATGAAAAATTTACACAATGATGATAGCTATTATAATAAAAAATATACAATTAAACATACGCTATGTACAATGAATATGTAAATGGCTCCTCTGCCACCGCTGCAGGGGCTTGATGGAAGATCGCCAACGGGTCTCTCAGCAATACCACGCATTTCGCGATCTACGAAAAAAAAAACGTAGATCGCGTGCTTCGCCGTAGAGGAGATGGTGATGGCGTGGTCCTCGAGGTCCACCGCGAAGATCCAGGACTAAAGGTCCGGCGGCCGCCCGATGTTGGAGAACGCCTCTCGGATGAGAGGGCGGACGGCGCTACAGGATCAGTAGCGGTGGGCCAGCGACAGGTCGCAGGAGCCGCAGGCGTGGAGACGGGCTGGCTCGACGCCGGTTGCCCCGGATGAGGCAGTGCGTGCAGGGCCAGACGCAGAGCGATGTCCGCTGCATGGCCCCCGAAGAAGCAGCGACGGAGAGATGAAAACGCCAGGCTGGTGGAGGGGACGCCGACGACAGGCGCCCAGCGCCGGAGATACTGCAAGATGGAAACGGCGGTCAGGCGGGGACGCTCCAACATGCGACGCGCAGTGCGTGTGCTGATGCGAAAGAACGGCGTAGCCGTTCTGCGCAGCACCACGGCTTCCTCCAAGCTCCTCTCTTGTTGCGAGCTTCCCGCGTTTTCCCCCACCAGACGCCGGAAGAAAGGAACAAGGGTGGCTGCATCGTCGCAGGTGTTCCTCGTCACTGTGGTGGTGATCGACGTAGCAGGGCCTGCCATGTCGCGGACGTGTACTCCACTCCACCTTGAGGGAGTCCGAAGTGATGGCGTCGCCAGGAACTTCCAAGCACCGACGAGAGGTAGGTTCAGAAGGGTGAGAGTGGGCACCGCGCGGTGATTCAGGCCCAGGATGGAGGAGGCCTGCTTCCACAACTCCAGTAGACGGCGACGACGTGGCGGCAGCCAAGCCCCCGAAAAAATGGGATCCATCCAGATTCCATTCTCCCCGGCCATTAGTAGGCGTTTCGGCCTCCAACCCTGTGTGCGGTCTGGACCCCTTTGAAGCAGGCAAGCTGAATCTGAGTCTTGATGTCCAGTAAGCCAACTCTACCGACGGACACGGAACGAGACAGAAAAATGCCCGGAACACAGGCGGCTCGATAGCAGGACCCTCAGACGAACCGCGTATGTCTGGCCTGTAGTTTGCGATAGTTGCGTCGCAGGGTAGGTAGCCATGCAGATGGTGGAGCACTGCCGCTAGTACCAGCGAGTTGGCTGCTCTCGCTCGCCCGACCAGGGAGAAGCCACGGACGTATGGGGACCATCTAGAGATTTCTCTTTCCAGGATGCCCAGCAGGTGATTTTCTTGGACCGATGTTCCTTGGCTAGATGTAACTTCTCAGCCCAGCACCGTGATGGAAGAAGAAGACCACGAGATGCCCAGCGGAGAGTCGGCGCGGTCCCTCCAGGCGCCGCACCACAGCCCCTTACTCTTGGTGAAGTTCACGCATACTCCTGAAGCACGCCGGAATTCGTCAAAGATGGTCTTGACTCTCTAGAACTGCCAATCCTCGCGGATCAGCAAGAGAATATCATCGGCGTAAGCCAGTACATTCCCTCTTCTGTGAGCTCTCTCCAGGTGGCGCAAGAGGGGATCGGTGAAGATGGAGAAAAGGGATGCGCTGCAGGCACAACCCACCGAAGCCCTTTGCGCATTTTGAATAGACGGGTGAAGTTTCCATTAACCTTGTTGGTAGCATCGGCCTCCGCGTTGAGAAGGTGGAGACATTCCAGGAAGGGCGGAGGCAGGTCGATGGAGCGCAGCTGGGCGGCCTGGAGAAGACTGCCAGCGGCGACTTGTTCTTGACGGCCAGGACCACCACTTCATACACACACGCGATATTCCAGGAGAAACATTTTTCCGAAACGGCGTATGTCTGACATTCCGGCACCTTGGCTTGTAGGTGGCAACGAAGACGACCCAGAAGTATGCCGCTGACGATTCTGTAGTCCGCCGTTGGTATAGATATAGGCCTATAGCCGCTTAGGCCCGGACCACCGTGCGATTTGAAGACGAGGCAGATGATGTTTCTCCCTGAGGATTAAGGCAGATCCCCACGAAGCTTGGATTCGAGGATGACTCGATGTATAGCCCTCCGAAGAAATCCTTGAAGCCCTTGACGAGCTCGCTGGGCACGCTATCCCAACCAGTCGCCTACCCTTGAAGCAGATGGCTGATGGCAGTTTCCACCTCACTAAAGGAGATATCGGCTCGATTAAGCGGGTCACTATCCTCCAGGATGATGCTCTTTGTTGCTCCTTACCGAAACCTAGTGATGGCCTTCGGGCTGCAGGCAAAACTGACGAAGCGCTCTCTGAAGGAGTTGAAGACGGTGTGCCTCAGGCTCTCTCCCTCGAAGGGGTTTTCCTGGGCGTCGAAGACGATCACCATTTCCGAACGATGAAGTCAGACGCGCAAAGCGCGCCGAAGCTCAGGCAGAAAAGGGTAGTCGGCGTCTACGGTCTCGGCCTCGAGCCTGGAATGGAAAAGAACTTAATGAATTCAACCGCTCGCTTCAGTTTCCTCCATTCTCTCCAAAGATCTCCAGGAGGGATGTCTTCGATCTTCATTGAGGGTTCGCCGAAAAGCGCCTCAGCTCTCTCGATGACTGGCGCTGATCGTAGCAGCGCAAGAAATGGATGGCGCAGATGGTGAAAGGGAATCAACACCTTTGGAGGAGGATGGCACGGTGGTCCGAAAAGCGGTATTTGAAAGTACAGTAACGGGTGACGCGTCCGGAGAGTCTTGATGGTGTTAGAACTCAATCCAGACGGGTGGCGTCTACCCGGCTTCCGTAACTGCAACCCTCGTAGGCAGGTGCGCGGCATCGAAGATGAGGCGATCTCGACGAGGGAGGTCCGGTCCAGGAGTTCCGCGAAGGCTTCCACGGCTTCAGACCTGATTTCGCTCGAGTACTCCTCGGAGATGTTGAAGTCACTAAGGGCCCACGCATCATCCCTGATGGCTTCCTCTGCGATGGCCTGCAGTTGAAGATTCCGTTCTTCAGGAGTGTGGGACAGATGGCAGTTGATGACGCGGGTCTCGAGGCCCCGGATTTTGATTCTGGCAATGGCGATCTTGCCTGGCCACAGGACGCGGTGCCAGAGTGAACGGTGACTCCCGGCGCCACGACGACGGCGAGGCCGGATCCCCTGGGAGTCGATGTTGGCGCGAAGACGGCGCTGTAGCCGAGGCAGAGGTTCCGGACATTATTCATTAAGGAAGCAGCACATTTCCACACTCCTGGCTCGATAGGCAATGCCGCGCACATTTAGACATGCTATGCGGAAGCTCATAACATAATCTTAGTTAAGACAAAGCAATAACGCGCCATCTATACATATAAAATGAAAGGATTCAAAAGCACGAATGTTTCTTTTTTATATAATACAAACTTCTACTGCCCTTACTGTAATGCGCATATGAGCAGAATCGTCCAATACAGTATTAGAGCTCTGAGAAGCGGTCTGGTGGATTAAATTGGCGAAACCGCTGGGAGGGTTCACCACTGATGAGCTAAGCCCTCCCGCTATATTTTTCATCGCAGTAAGGGCAGTAGAAGTTTGCATTATGTATTAAAGAAACATTCGTGATTTTAAATCCTTTCATTTTATAATCTTAGTTGTTGCTGTTCGGGAGCCTGTGAGTTTCTTGTAGACGGTACAGCTCTTGTCCTCTACAAGTGTTATTATTTTACCGATCAGGGTGTGCAGAGACTTTGCTTGCCCTGCATTTGTCTTGGAGCTAGGGTTTGAGCGCGAAGCGCGAGATTTTTGTTTAGTTTTTGATGACGCTTCTTTAGGGGCTGGGCAGGGCGCCGCTCATGTCAAAACGGCATTTTTGGAGGAAAGCGCTGTTTGGAGAGATGGTTGCATCATTGGGATGATTCTTGGTGTCCAAGAATCAGCCTAAAGAGCTGTAAACTCTGGGACAAACTTTGAGAAGTTCGCCTGTGGTGGGGTTGTAGCAGGCTTCGTGGAGGGCTAGGGCAGGGCTGGTATAAGCGACCCTAATTGACCTTGTGGGACAGATTGTTGTCTCAGTCGCTCCTCATAAGTCAGTTAAGGGCAGTTGGCTCGCCAATGTCCTTGGCGCTTGCACTTGCAAAACTTCACGCTGTGCGTGATGTATGCGGGGGTGATCATTCCCTTGGACTTGATTTCAATCCGGGTCGGGAGTTGATGGATCTTGAGGCCTTCGTTTAAAAAAACAAAGGCTTCTCTACAGCCGGAAAGGTCCAGGAGTATCCGTCCATTATCTTTAGTCGCTGTGTGATGGATACCACTTAACAATTAAGGCCTCTGCGACGTCATCATCCTTCACCACGAATGGTAATTTTTTCTGCCTTCTTCCTATAAGGATGGGTTCTCAGCAGGGTGTTGCCGATGGTGAGGCCCTCTTCGACCAGGTGCTCCGCTTTTTCCACACTTGAAAGTCCAACCATTATTTGGCCGGACATTTTCATGAGCTCGTAAACCGTGCCATTTCCTACCAGCGCCTCTAGGGCCTTGATATAGTCCGGGGGCGGGCGAAATCCGCGCAGTGCTCGATGAAGCAGCACTGTATGAAGGTGGCAGCTTCCGTCCGAGCTTTGCACTGGGCCTGTTGTTGTCTACTGGAGGGATTTCTGTTGCTCCACTTTGCTTCTTAAGCACTTGAAGTATTTTCCTTTGTGCACTTTTCTCGTCTTTTGGAATTTTAGCAGGTTGTTGCTTGTTTAGAAGATAACCATCTTACTTTTTGAATCCGCTGGGTTCTATGAATCCATCCAGATTGTTTTCTTTTTCCGAGGCCTCAAATTTTTCAACCCAATTTGCATTCTTCATGCTTTTTTCCCCGCAGCGGAATTTGCATAGTCGCTCTTCACTTTGTTGCCTGGTAATTTACCCTTTACCATTGTATTTTTTTTAATTTTCCGATAAATCTGCCATTTCTTGTTCATTTCCAACAATAAAACCATCAGTCGATAGTTCTTGATCTGGGCTTTCCGATAATATGGCGAAACGATTCCCTAGCTTGACATTCTCCAACTCCAGCCTAAAAAAAACGCGGAGCTCGCGCGCCGCGTGGCCGCACGGCCGAGAGAATTTGTCGACTAAAAAGGGAATGATTGGGCCGCGGAGAAGGTAGATGAAAATGGTCAAGTGATGAAAGAAATTTGGGAAAGAGAAGTTTCCAAATGTGAGAATAAAAAAAAATGCAAAATGAGCAGTGATGCTCGAACTGCGCCGTGAAATAAAATATCAGCTGCCTAAGTTCGACTGTTGTGAATGTTACAGCGAAGAAGCATGTATAGTTGAGATTGAATAAAAGTAAGGTATAAAAATTTCGCAGATCGTAGCGATCTCTCTGTAAAGGTATAGTAGTGATGCAAGTGATAAGTTAGAGCGTAGGGGGGAGTAAGTTAAAATGTAATATTTCATAGTTAAATTTGATAATTGAGAAATTGAAATAAGATCGAAATTGAAAATTAATAAGTGATGCAACAGTATATTATATAATGCAATCAAGTTATAATACAGGGCGATCCAAAAGTCCCGCACTATTTTAAAGATTGATAACTCCGCGAATATTTGCGCTAGAGCAATGCGGTAAACACCATTGTGTTCAGGATGCAATGGGATATTTATGGCAAATAATGAAAAATTCGAAATTGATTTTAGTTACAATTTTATTTGCCAGATGGCGCACTACCAGAATCAGAGATTCAGCGGCCAAATTGTTTGATAAATTGAAAATATAACTGATCGACACGTATTTTTCCTTTTTGAATACCAGGAAAGAACCCTAATAACTTCAAATAACAAATTAATAAAACACCACTTCACAAAAAGTATGAAGAATTGGTTAACAATTTTTAAATACAATCAGAGATATGTAAAATAGGAAAATGCAAATTAAAACATGTAGCAAAAAAAAATGATATTTTAGATACGGTTTGTGTTTCCGAAGATAATAAATTTCTAATATTTTTTAATTCAACTCTCTCTCTCAGTATCGATTATATTTATTTTAATTCATTTGAAAAATATTTATCTATTTCTGATAATTTATTTTACTCTGGAATGCCGTTGTTGTTGTCGTGTCCAATAAAGAGCCTCAGATTTATCCATGCATCTCCATCACATCAGCAGCAATGTCCACTATCTTGGGTGTGTAAAGCTGCTGCTCTGGGTCTATGTCACATTCCTGCAAGGCTGCGGCTATTGCTGGCTATGAGAACATGTGGGTAGGTGTAAGTTCCACACCAGGACAATTGTTGCATGCCCTATAGGTTATTGTGCCATCTAGATGTATTGTCATTCCTTTATAGTGTTTTGTTCTAATTCTTGTTATAGTTTTTGTCATTTTTCTCTCAGAGTTTATTTCGCATTTTGATCTTTTCTTTTTTATTGTTTAATTATCTTGTATTTTGCAAAGTATCAGCCTCAAATAATGACATTTGTTCTTTCCTTTGGCTCTACTTTCTGGCTTCCTTTGCCAATTCAGATGCCATTTCATTACCCCCGATCCCAGCATGGGCAGGGATCCATTGAAGAATGCAGTTATTCACCAATGGTTCCATTTGGGTAAGTAACGAGTGTATTTTCCGTGTGATATTAGTATTGCCCTTCTGAATTGCTTCTAGAGCGGATATGGAGTCGCTGTATATTAAATTTCCTTCTGCTTGATGCAGGGATGGTTGGTTAAGGCATACATTTTCAGATAGCCGTCAGTTCACAAGTGAAGTTTGACGAAATCTGTCCTGCTCCTTCTTTGATTTTGATGTGCGTTCCATCTTGCAGTATTATGTTAATTCCGGCCCCTCCATAACTCAGGGTAAGGTCTGAAGATCCATCTGTATATGCTGTTAAAGGGGGTGGCCTAGCATTTTTAATCAATAATTTGTACTATGAGGACATAGCCGTTAATATTTCAAACACATTAGACTTCGAAGCCCAAGATATCAAAGTCTACCTCAATCAAAACAAAGCCATCAACATATACAATATGTATCACCCTCCAAACAATACACTTATTGACGTACAATTTCTTACAGGCAACTCTTATTGTAGGTGACCTTAATGTCAAACATCAACTATGGGGATGTTCCACGCCAAACCCAAGAGGCAAAATACTTTCAAACATATTTGACGACAATTCCATCATGTGCTTAAATGATTTGAATCCTACCCATAATTCATACAGCTATAATACTGCACAAGCCCTTGATATAAGTTTTTACTATCCTGAAATTTTTCACAAATGCAAATAGCAAATATTAAAAAGTATTGTAAGTGATCATTTGCCTAATTTGATAGAAATTAGCACCAAGACCATAACCAGCTCAATTAAGAAAAATTATGGAACTTCAAAAAAGCTAATTGGATATCTTTCGAAAACACCATTATTAAAGCAGCCACAGTTTCAATACCAAGAGGGTAATATTAAGAAACGGATTCCAAATTATACACACCAGGCAAAAAATATTCAAACATTTATAACTAAAATAAATGAACTACAAAAAAGAGCACCCAAAACAAACAAATTGAAGAACTGAACTGAACATTGTGAATGCAAAAATAAAAAGATTATACGTAAATGTGAAAAGGGAAAAATGGAAAAAAATTTGTGAAAACCTGAACCCAAGAAACCCAAATACAAAACTTTGGAATTTGGCAAAACAAATTGACAGATCCCAGTCACAAACCGAAAAAACTAATATGATTAAGAATACAGATGGTACACCAGCAACTAATGACAAAATTGCTGCCAATCTTTTAGGTAATTCATATCAAATAAGTAGTAAAATCAAGGTTGAAACAAAGGCCCGAAGGATTATTCATGACTGTAAAAATGCCACCAGCACTCATAATATTTTCCATGAAAAAAATCAATATGAAAGAGCTAGCTTATGCATTAGAAAACACTGACCTAAACAAGACTCCTGGGCCAGATGGAATCCATGGCCGAATGATATCAAACTTGGGCAAAATTGGCAAAGAAAGACTTCTAAATATTTTCAATAACTCCTGGAAAACTGGAAAATTGCCTCAAGACTGTAAAATGCATCAATAATTCCCATTTAAAAACTTGACAAATCTGCTGATGACCCAAAAAACTACCGACCTATCTCCCTCACAAATATTTGCTGAAAATTAATGGAAAAAATTATACTCAGACGACTCACCTACCACCCCGACACAAGAAATCTCTTACCAGAAGAACAATATGGATTTAGGAAAGGACATGGGACAATAGACCAACTCTTATTTTTCACACAAAAGGTAAAAGATGCACAAAACAGAAAACCAACTTACCACACAATAGCTGCTTTTTTAGACCTTACACAAGCTTTTGATAAGGGGGGGGGGGGGGTATGGAAAAACAAGTTAATTTCAAAATTGATGGAAAAGCTATCACTTGGATAAATGATTCCCTTAAAAATAGATACATCAGGGTCAAATATAATGGCACTCTATCTAAAACCTTCAAATTGAATCAAGGATTACCACACGGATCAGTCCTTAGCCCAAATCTCTTCACCCTATTTATTGCAGGCATAGAAGAAAATTTTTCACATAAAACCAATATTGAACTTTTCGCTGATGACATTATTCTATGGAGCAGCAACACTAACTGGAAAAAAGCTGAAAGAGATTTGAACAAGACTCTTCTCCACCCAGAAAAAATTGCTAATAAACATAAATTAGAATTTAACCCCCAAAAATATGAAACCTGTCTTTTTACTACCGATAAGAAACTATACAAAATAAGACCAAATATTATTCTGAAAAAACAACAAGTGCAATATAATAAACATCCTAAATATCTCGGCTACACCCTGGATCCAGACATTAACTCCAGTAAACATATTGAAGGAGTTGTTAGAAAAGGAAGAGACCGACTAAAAATCTTGAAATGTATTTCAGGAAGAGTGGGGAGCTGAAGCAACAACACTAAAATTAACTTACACATCTCTAATGAGACCTATCTTGGAATATGGATATCAAATCTATGGTATAGCATCTGAAACAAATCGAAAATCACTGGAAAGGATACAACTAAATGCAGCTAGAACTATTACAGGATCTTCGAAATACCTGCCCTAATAATATTGTACTTTACGAGGCAGACATTATGCCCTTAAAGGATAGAAGAAGCTACAATCTGCCAAAATATATAAACAAAATCAAGAGTTATGAAAACAAACACAGAACTTTCAATTACATACTTAATTGGGAATCCAATATAAGACTCAAAAAAGAAGGCCCTCTCCACCTGGACAAAAGAAATGGATTTTTAAAATATAAAGTGGAAAAATATTTTTTAGCAGAAAAAATATCTCCATGCGAATCACTAACAAAATGTTATTTTTAATGCCACTTTAAATGAACCCACCAACAAACAATACCAAAATCCAGAATACTTAAAACAATTATCATTAGAAATAATTAATATAAAATTCCTAAAAATGTAATAACTATCTATACCGATGGTTGCAGAGACGAGTTGGGACACACTGACAGTGACTCTCTCATTAAAACCACAAATGGCAATGAGAAAAAAAAACAGAAGAAACCCAGATTTTTGCTCAGTCTTCAGATCCGAACTTATAGCCATCTATGAAGCCTTAAATCCATCAGAAACACTAAACATCACGATATATGGATTCTTACTGATAGTAGAAGTGCCATACAACACTTGAGTCAAACAAGGGAACTTAGAGACAAAGTAAGCAGGTACATAATTGGTTATCTCCAAAAACTCTCAATACCTCAAAAATTCACCTTCAATGGATACCCTTACATGTTAGCATTGAAGGCAATGAAGCTGCTGATGCGCTAGCGAAAAAAAGGCACAAAAGAACCCTTACTACAGAAAAATAAACTTACTTTTGAAGAAATAGAAACAGTAGCCAAAACAAAAATAAACAAGAACTGGAGGATCCCACCTAAGCACAGTTGGTACACCCTAGAAGCAGATGGCCACCCAGACCTTTCGGTTCACAAGCCGGCATCCGAAGCATGCCCTTCGCTGCTATTCTGTTCAACTCATAAGCCAAGTAACGGCATCCAAGCTAGAGCTTGGACATTGTACCTGGAAACACCACCTCCCAGACAACGTGTCTGGAAGGATTTCTATACCGGTGGCCTTTAAACACAGCAAAAGTGGAAACTATTTACTGTGTCCAGCAGGGACCGCGGGGAGGCGGCCCCCGGTCGACTCTGTTCACTCACAGTTGAAGAAAAGCTCAGATGCCACGTCGTGGGCTTTCTCAAGAAGCTTGCTGTGATTTCTCAGCGAGTTACTCTCGATCGCGCCCCTCGCCCTCCTTCTCTCTTCCTGCATACCCACTACCCTTGGACAATCCAAGACGTAGTGGCGTGCATTCACATCCCTTTCTTCATAGACGCAATCAGGTTTCTCTTAATTTTAAATCTGTGGAGACTTGGGGAAGAGCCCATGTCCCGAACTACCCTAATGAATTTGTGGGACATTACCTTACAGAGGTACTTGGGTGTTGTTACCCAATTGAATACCTATCTCCCTTCACACTTTTCCTCCATCTGTCCAACCATAAGTCCTGGACATGCCCCCTGATCCTCCTATAAACTTCTTTCTTGGTCACTGGGGTCCTCAGTGATCTACCTCTAAAGCATCCTGCCTTAGCGAGCCTGTCTGCGAACTCATTACCTTCGATGAGGCTGTGTCCCCTAACCCTCCGGAGCCCGCGTTATCGTCTCCAGCTCCTGGATTATTTGATGCGCGAGTTGCCCTTTCACCAGATTGATGGCGACGAGGGCCGACATACAATCTGAATAGAGGCGGTCCGGGCTGAAGTTCTTCTCGGCACACACTCTGAGGGCTACCCTGATCGCAACCAGCTCGGTTGAAAAGACCAATGCGTCCACTCTGAGTGTTAAGCTTTCTTGGAAGATCAGCTCTCCATTAGTGAAAATCACTACTCCAGCTTCAGTATTGGTTCCAGACTTACTACCATCAGTGAAAACCTCCGTGTCAATCCCTGTCGGCCCTCCAGGACTCCAATTCCACTTTGGCAACCACTGCGGAGGCTTCCTTGGGTCCCTCTTCCATTCCAGGGTACCCGCTTCAAGTCCCAGGGCATCTTCCCTGTTCTCCCAGATCTTCTGTCTGATGGTCTCCTCCTCTAGTTAATCCCAGGGGAATAAGCCCAGCGAGGACCAAAAAGGCCTCACTGCTGGTAGTGCGATATCCCCCTGTGATTCTGAGTGCCGCTGTCCTCTGCACGCTCTCTAGAATTTTTCCACCCCTGTTATAGCAGGATTGGCTCGACACAGGAGAGGCAGAGGTTCCTAAAAATAGTACCCTCCTTCTCCCCCCCCCCCCTATTGAGAGCCAACCAGGACAGGCCTGCACAACGCCTCCCTACCTCTCGTCACCATCTCCTCCGCCTGGTATTGCCAACCCATCTTATCATCAATGACCACCCCCAGGATGGTCATTCTATTGACCAACGCTACCCTCCGTCCTTTCATCCGGATAGCCGGCTTGTGCTTCCATTTGATCCCTTTCCTTTTAGTTCTTATGTCCCTAGGCTTAAAGCTGAGGGCTTTAGTTTTGGAGACATTGAACTTAAGGCTAGAGTCATGGGCCCAGTTCGAGAGGATTTGGAGAGAAGCTTCAACACACTTCTCAGCCTTCGCTCTCGAAGCAGCCTCAATGATGAGGAACTGGTCGTCAGCATAGAGAACCAGCCAGGCTCCCTCAGGTAGCTCCTCCTGGAAGACGGTGTTCACCAGGATATTCCACATAATAGGTCCGCAGCAAGAGCCCTGGGGGCTACCCCTAACACAGTTTCTTTCCAACTTCCGCCCACCAAAACTGAGGCTAATCCGTCTATCCCTCAGGAAGTCACAAACCAAGCTGCACAAATTATCAGGACAACCCTTGTCCATCAAATTTCATCAGCTTGTTCCAGCTCATGGAGTTGAACGAGCCATCAATGTCCAGGGCCACGAGAAGAACCAAAGCACCCTTATTTAAGCCCATCTCAACCCCCTCTAACACCTCGTTCAGAGCCGTGGTTGTGGAGTTCCCTTCCCTAAAACCAAGTTGGAAAGAGGAAAGGAGCTCATTACTCTCTAGCCAGTGCTTCAGTCGCTGAGCTAGTAGGTTATCCAAGACCATACCTAGACACACTAGTAAAGAAAGCGGACGATAATCATTAGTAGAATTACCCTTTCTACCAGACTTTTCGAGAAGCACTACTCGGGCAACCTTCCATGCCTCAGGAAAAGTACCAGTGTCCAGGCACCTATCGAAAAACCTGGCAAGAAGTGATTGTGCATTCTTAACAGGGCTTTCACGACCGTGTTATCGATCCCTTCGGGACCAGGAGATTTCCTTTTCCCGAACTTGAAAGCCGTCCGTTTCACCTCATTCTCAGAAAAGGGCGGATCCACCAAACCACAAGTGGTCAGAGAGATCTCGTCCTCTGGTTCCTCGTGTGCCCTCCTGTGCCTGGTATTGACAACCTATCTTATCATCAATGACCACCCCCAGGATGGTCATTCTATTGACCAACGCTACCCTCCGTCCTTTCATCCGGATAGCCGGCTTGTGCTTCCATTTGATCCCTTTCCTTTTAGTTCTTATGTCCCTAGGGTTAAAGCTGAGGGCTTTAGTTTTGGAGACATTGAACTTAAGGCTAGAGTCATTTTCATATTATCTTCTGCTTTCGAGCGAGTAGGTCTAGAACTCATTCTCTCTGAATTTTCTCATTGTTGGTGGATGAAACAGCACCAGTGATTATTTTGGCCGCTTTTGCTTGAACACTGTCTAGTCTTACTTTTAGTGATGAGCTTGAGGGAGCCCAGACCGGTGTTGTCATATTCCATTATCGGCCTTATTAAGGTGATATATGTTGTTCTGAGAATTCTGGGTTTTTCTCCCCAATTTGTTCCACATAGCCATCTCAGAATGTTTAGTTTTCTGGTAGCTCTATTTGAGGTGCTAATTATGTGTTTTGAAAATTCCAATTCTTCATCAATGACAGTTAAAATAATTTTATTGACATCTTGTCAATACATACAAAGTGCACAGTCTGCACTATTTAAAAAAAGATAATATGCATTATATACATGTGATATCTTGGGACCTCTGGGACCAGTTTTACCTGATGCTAGACGAACCTCGATGTCAACTCTACCGTGCAATCGTGGTGGAAGGCGACACAGCTGGGCCAAAGGTGAAATAAGCAAATAGAGATTCCACTTAGAAGCGTCTGAACGTCAAGAAGGAATGGGACGAGGAGATTTCTGGCAGGAAAGGGTTTACCTTTTATCGGAGCGTCCTGTGGACTAACTAAGGACTGACTAACTGAGGATCGGGGCCTCCTTTTATAGCTGAGCTGGGTCCGAACAGGTCACTGCTCTTTTCTGACGTAAACAGGGGGGGGGGGGGAAGGTTTATTATCCAAGAGGGCCACGACCTCGTAAAGGTTGGATTGGGTTTGCTAGGCCTTCTCTCCTATTTTCACCTAAGCCTGATTAAAAGAGAAAACGAAAATATAACGTGGTGAGTTTCTTTTTATTGAAAATACAAGCTTTCAAGCAAAACGCTTTTCTTCAGGTAATCAAAGAAAATGTGCGGAGAGCTATATACATCCAACTAAGTAAGATTTGAATATTGAAGCGGAATTGCCACGAACAAGCACGTATCAACACACCTAGAGAGCGAGCGAGAAATCCAGTTTAAAATAAGTTTAAAATAAATAAAATATATACATAAATCGGGAAAACACTTGAGGTTAAAATTCCTTATGCGGGATCCATGCTATTACAAAAATCTATGTATTGCGGGGGTAGTTCAATTTTCCTATTGAGGCTCGGAATTTTATTGGAAACCAAAGCCTCCAGGACCAGTCGTTGATATTTTCCGCGTATGTTACTGTAAATACATTGGGTGTCTGTGAAATCAAATGAATGCTGTGTTTCTGCCATGTGCTGATGAATCTGGGAACGGCGGTCTTTGTTCATGATGTTTCTATTGTGTTCTTTAGTCCTGATTTCAATGGTTCTGCCGGTTTCACTAACATAATGTAGTTCGCAATTTGAGCATTTAATTTTGTACACTGCGTTAGAGGCGGATAGTGGGTCCTGGTTTTTAGAACTTTTTGTGATGGGATGTCGGAGTTTGAGTTCGACGGAAGGTGAATTACTAAAATACGTGCGAAAACCGTATTTTCTCAAGAAACGGGCAATATTCACCTTCCGTCGAACTCAAACTCCGACATCCCATCACAAAAAGTTCTAAAAAGCAGGACCCACTATCCGCCTCTAACGCAGTGTACAAAATAAATGCTCAAATTGCGAACTACATTATGTTGGTGAAACCGGCAGAACCATTGAAATCAGGACAGAAGAACACAATAGAAACATCATGAACAAAGACCGCCGTTCCCAGATTTATCAGCACATGACAGAAACACAGCATTCATTTGATTTCACAGACACCCAATGTATTTACAGTAACATACGCGGAAAATATCAACGACTGGTCCTGGAGGCTTTGGTTTCCAATAAAATTCAGAGCCTCAATAGGAAAATTGAACTACCCCCGCAATACATAGCCTTTTGTAATAGCATGGATCCCGCATAAGGAATTTTAACCTCAAGTGTTTTCCCGATTTATGAATATATTTTATTTATTTTGAACTTATTTTAAACTGGATTTCTCGCTCGCTCTCTAGCTGTGTTGATACGTGCTTGTTCGTGGCAATTCCGCTTCAATATTCAAACTTACTTAGTTGGGTGTATATACCTCTCCGCACATTTTCTTGGATTACCTGAAGAAAAGCGTTTTGCTTGAAAGCTTGTATTTTCAATAAAAAGAAACTCACCACGTTATATTTTCGTTTTCTCTTTTAACTTTTTTAAAACGTGGCTAAAGTATATCTAAGCCTGATTGGTTTTAACCTTAATTTTCTCCTGTTAGTCTCAATTCCTTCTATCTGTACAGTTGCTATACTTTATTAGATTCTTACGCGGTACAGATTGATGTTAGTTGAGGCTTTCTATTTGCAGTAAATAAGAAGTTATATACAATTACGTGGTGGAACATGTGGTAGTAGATATCTGGACTATTTACAACAATTCCATGGTCTTAAATCATCACATACACTATGTACAATGAATATGGCGCCTCTGCCAGCGCTGCAGAGTTTGGTGGAGAATCGCCAGTGGGTCTCCAGCGACGCCATGCATTTTGCGATCTACGATGAATACCTAGATCGCGTACTTCGCCGCTTAGGAGATGGTGATGGCGCGGTCCTCGAGACCAACTGGAAAGATCCAGGACTGTAGTATCACACGTTCTTCCTTCCTTGGAAAATTCTCCATTGACCCAAACCTTTAACATTCTTCCCCTTAAGGAGTCTGCAATTCAGGTAAAGGTTTTTCCTCTTACTCCGATGTTGTGCAGCTTTTCACCCTCCACACTCGATCAAAAGCTGAGGTCATATCAAGGAATATAGCCGTGGTCTTCTTTGGCGGTTTTTCCTGGAAAGAATCAATTATTGATCGACAGAAGTAGAACAGTTGATCAGTCGTACAGTGCTGGGATCTATAGGCAGTTTGGTAGAAGTTTATTTTATTATTGTTAGTGAGCCAGACTATGAGCCTAGAGTGGATAATTCGTTCTGTTATTTCACAAAGTATGCTGGTGAGAGCAATTGGCCGATAATTCTTGGATTCCTTGGCATCTTTGTTTGGTTTCAGTATTGGCACAGTAATTGATATCTTCCAATTCTTTGGTAGTTCACCAGTTTACCATGAAATGTTCAGTATTCGTAGGAGTTGTTTTGTCAGCTTTGTCTTCAAAGTGTTTAATCATTTGACCAAAGATTAGATTATCTCTTGGTGACCTCTTAGATTTTTTTATTGATGAGTTTAGCTCATTCAGTGTGAAGTCTCTCGAGAAAATATCTTGTTGATGGAAGTTTATTGCTTGTTTAACTAACTGGTTTATATTATTTTTAGAGTCCTGTCTTCAATCGTATATTTGAGTATGGAAGTGCTTGAAAGATATTCAGCAATTATGTTAGTCATCTGTTTGTTCTCGTTCTCGCTGTTCTATTGATATCGGTTAGAGTATTGGAGGATTGTGGTGTTGGTTTTGATTCTTTTCTAACACTCTAATCATATTTCAGTGTTGGCTACCTTTCTTGGATCCATTTTTTCGCAGAACTCTGCCATTTTTCTCTTGTTTGCATATCCAAATTTCTTGTTCTATTTTGTGACTAATTTTAATGTGTTACTTTCTCTTTTCTTCTGTTTTATTTTTTTAAAAGAAGTTCATTGATATTGTCTCTCTCTGCAATCATTGCCTCGATGTTGTGGTCCTTCCAGTAAGGTATCCACAGGTCTAACATCTTCTTCTAGGTATCGATGCTTTTGCAGCTTTTGATATATTCGAAGAGAAGTTTTCCAAGTTTTTGTCAAGCGTTCTGTAATTCAATTTTTCGTTGCACAGTTCTTTAAGCTTTTCTGTGAATATTTTTTCAAGTCGGCTTTCCTAAAGTTCCATGTTCTTTTATTCTGTTGGACATTCTCAATTTTGAAGTTTAGGGTTGTTAAAATTGGTCTGTGGTCACTGATTGCACCTCTCAAGATTTTCCATTGTGTTGTGGGTGCGATGTTGAAATTTATCGCTGTGATGTCTATTGTGGATTCTGTGCCTGTCGACTTGGATAGATAGGTGTTCTCTCCCTTATTTAATGGTGTACGGTCGAGGTCGGTGACCTTTGTTATCCTGGACAGATGATCCCCAAATTGAACTTTTGGCGTTAAAATCGCCGAGTATGATTGTGATATCCGAAGAGGCTTCACTTAATGTCTCTATTGTGTGTACCCATACAAAATCAAAGATTTCACGAGCTGAAAGTTGGCGATTTTGAGATGCGCCAAGAATTCGCTGCATGGGTTTTCCGTAAAATTGATATTGATGAAAACTGGCTGTCGAATGTTCTGTGGACAGATGATGCTCACTTTTCTCTAAACGGAGAATCTAACATTCAAAACAGCTGCTTTTGGGCAACAGAAAACCCTAGGATTTTTACAGAAATGCTACTTTATCAGCCTAGATTTACAGTTTTGTGTGGGTTCACTTCTTTTATTATTGGGCCATTTTTCTTTGAAAAATCAATGGAAGAACTTTTAAAACCGTTTTTGTAACTGGTGAACGTTATGTTCATATGGGGTATTTCCATATTGCAGGAAAAAAGCACTAAGCAAAATAACATTCATGGAAGTTGGAGGACCTCCTCATATCTCCCGCGGTCCCAAACAATTGCTGAAGAATACGTTCGTTGAAAATCTTGTGATAAGTCGCCACTTTATATACCAGTGGCCTCCAAAATCACCAGACTTGACGCCTTGCAATTTTTGGTTATGGGGGTACATTAAATCGTGTGTTTATCGTTGCTGGCCTACCACATTGGCCATTGTTAAAGGCTTCTATCAGATAGCACGTTTTATCAATTTCAACAGATATGTTATTTAATGCTGTCCATTCTGTCATTTATCGTCTGCAGGCGGTGATTGAGAATGAAGGGCGCCACATTGAGCAAGGATTGTGCCCTAATACAAGAGAGAAGGCAGTTACCTCATGTGTTATATAAGCTGCCATGTATTATATTATCTACCAATATTTTGCAGCTCTTTGTGTTGGGATATGGGGATAATAAATGCTGTCCTCACATCTTGACTCTTTTTTTTTTTGTGAACAGTAATATTTTGTTTGTCATTTGCTCACATATTATGTCGTGCAAACCAGAGTGTTATAACTTCTCGAATAACACTGGTATACACAATTTTTCCCCTTATGTTTAGTTTTTCGCTCATAGGAAGAAATAGCATAAGGAATATTTTCTGTACACCAATAACTTTAGAAATTTTGTGCAAAAAAAATAATACAAAATGATTTTACTACCACGTTTTTCAACGCAAAAGGTCGATTTGAAAAATATTTTTATTTGAGGGGACACATTTTTTGAAATTGGGTACAGTATGAGAGAGAGTTGAATTAAAAATATTAGAAATTTATTATCTTCGGAAACACAAACCGTATCTAAAATATAAATTTTTTTGCTACATGTTTTAATTTGCATTTACCTATTTTACATATCTCTGATTGTATTTAAAAATTGTTAACCAATTATTCATACTTTTGGCGAAGTGGTGTTTTATTAATTTGTTATTTGATGTTATTAGGGTTCATTTTCGGAATTCAAAAAAGAAAAACACGTGTCGATCAGTTATATTTTTCAATTTATCAAACAATTTGGCCGCTGAATCTCTGATTTTGGTAGTGCGCCATCTGGCGAATAAAATTGTAACTAAAATCAATTTCGAATTTTTATTATTTGCCATAAAAAAATCCCATTGCATCCTGAACACAATGGTGTTTACCGCATTGCTCTAGCGCAAATATTCGCGGAGTTATTAATTTTTAAAATAGTGCGGGACTTTTGGATCACCCTGTATTCATAAACATCAATTTGTTTTTTTTTTTCATTGGTAATATACCTTTTTTAAATACAAAAGTTAAAATATAAAGAAGGTACTCTTCTGGTAAGTCTCTCGTTTCCCCCCACCAGTGGTAAGGTCGAGAGATACTGCCAGAGGGAAAGGAGATCCATGTGCGTAGTGGATCTCAGGTACTCTTTGGGCTGTCTGTGGGGTAGAGCTGCAGAGGTAAAGTAACGGAGCCAGGGTAGGTGATCCACGATGGAGGAAGCGGCGTCGTCGTGAAGAACCAGAGGGGACACGCGAGACAATATTAAAATTCACTCATTTTAATTTTTAAAATTATTATCGTAATGGATAATACTACATTTTATAAGGCTCATTAGAGTTAGGAAGAGAATGTATCTCTAAAATGAAAGCAGATAGAGAAAATCGGACAACATTTTTGGATTCAGAACATCAAAGGCACAATGTTTCGCGGTTAAACTTTGGATAGTAATGTAAATAAGAAGTGTTTGTGAGAGGTATATTAAGAAAACACTCTTTACTAAATGATAAATAATGAAATTAGTAATTACCATTCGAGATTTATAGTATCCTTATTTCTATGAATTTTCAAACTAATTAGGCAACTTTAGTGTGCCGTTTCCAAAATTTAAGTGATGTCTCCAGACATGCCTGAACCTCTGCATCGTCAGAATGGCCTATGAGAAATGCAACTGCTTCCCGAGCCACCTGCAACTCCCAGCTGACAATGTCGACCCTGAGACCAAACTCTGCGAATACGAGTGTAGGTTACTTTAATCTAACTCCATTGACATCCAAAGAATTTAGCCAAAGCATACCTAAACCTATGGGGTCAATAACATATGATTTCATAGCATTCAGCCCGAAAATATAATTTGTTCATTATTACTTATCTCTCAATAGTAGAAGAGGCATATAAACCTTTACGCGTACTCCCTTTAAAAAGAAAGCATTTAAAAGCTTGAACACGATGCAATAAAATGACTTTCCTATTTAAGAAATTTACAAAGAAAGCTTCCTTTTTGCGCTATAAATCTAAAAACACCAAAGGCTTTGGTGATCCAGGGTAAAGCGAAAGTAAAATTCAAAAAACATATTGCCCTTGCTTCAGATTCTTTCGAATAAATTGGAACTGTGTGCAGTTCGGACCACCGATGATCCCTGCCCAAAAAGCCTGAATATCAGCGTTTGCGCTCTACAGTGTACCAAGGATTGCACGTATGTATCACCGAATGCTGAAACATGGCTGACACGTTTAGATGGGGAAGAATCATTTAATTTTATGTGTGCAATCCCTCTATTTCTCACCCAGGTTATTTTTATATAACTTTTATTCATTCATTTGTTGAAAATTAAGAAGGTTTGTTTATATTTACAATACGTTGGAGATATAGAAGGTTTTTATATAAGGCAGTGTTAAGAAAGGGGTAAAAAATGCTCGTGAAGGAAAATAAAATTCGGAACGCTCCACAAACCCCCTTTTTAACAAATAAAAACTTTAACCTAGAGTTTTGATATTGTTTTGAGCTACGTTGGGTGTTCAAGCAAGAAAAAGGAAGACAACAAAGGCTACACATATAAAGCTTTCGTTTAATTTCGTTGATAGCTATAAAATAAAGTATTAAAAAAATATATGAAAAACTAATTATTTTTGTGTATTCCAAATTTTACATGCAACTTTATTTTTTTTTTATTTATTGTTACAAAAGCACGAAGTCCAAAGGACTATTGTGCTGTGCTAGTATTATTTATATATATATTATTAATTATTTACACGATGGATTAGTATTGTTTTGTAAATTATTGTACAAATAGTTCTAAACTTAACAAAGTTCTCATAAGATAGAGTATATACACAAAGAGAATTTGGTAATGTTTCAAAGTATCTACATACAATTTGATTAGTCAGAGGGCAAGATAAAAGAAGATGCTCTGGTGATTCAACATCTAAGCGGCATTCACATGTTGGATCATTGATAGCATTCAGTTTGAATAAGAAACTTAAGAAGGGTCCTTTGCCAGTTAAGAATAAAGTAGTGAATTTATCAGAAGAAATGAAATTTGGGACAGCAATTGGAAAGAATTTCTTGAACAGTTCATTAGATTGAGAAAGATAAAACTTAAATTTTAGATCCAGATATAGTTTGTTTAATTCTTTTTGAAGGGGTTTTTTGAGTGTTCGATCTGTGAGAGAATTTGTCATATTATACTTTGTTTGTAATAATTCAAGATAATCGGACAGTAAAGGGGTTTTCGCTAGTATATGTGTGGTGTAAGAAGATGAAGTCCTATAAGCATGAATGCATCTAATAAGAATTTGATATTGTATAGAATTCAACTTGGATCTTTTTGCTGCAGTGATAAAAGGAAACCAAATATTTGATGCATAGCTTATTGTAGAGCGTATCATAGCTTTATATAAAATCAATCTACGTCGAGTATCAATGCCCCAAGTACGTGCACATAATGAGAATAATATATTCTTAAGTTTCGTAGCTTTCATAATTATATTGTCAACATGTGTTCCAAAATTAATCTTATTCCTTTGCCTATGATTTTTAAAAATAACTCCCAAAATTTTAACAGTTTCTGATGGTTGAATTATTTTTCCATCAAAATTAATAGGCAATTTTTCATAGTTATGTAGATAGAGTATACCATGCAACTTGATGTTTTAACAAAGAAAATATAAAAAACGATGATATTGGCGAAATAGAAAACTTAGTAAAAATAAGAAAGAAAAAAATACGAAAAAATTTATATCAATTTAGGAAATAAAAATAAAAAAAAAAGTGTGGGGGAGAGTGCTCACCAAAACAGTTCCTCTCAGTTGTTAGGTCGGCCTGTTCGAGAATCCCCCCCCCCCCCCCCAGCAGAAAACACCAGCCGTGGGAGCACAATTCGTCGCCCTCGACGTACTCCAACCATTATGCGAATCTCTTTAAGATTCGTCTCGGCTTCACCTTTATTTAAGATGTCAGCCACCCAGCCTTCTCAGACCGCTTGTATGGTCGTTTATGGAAGATGGACGAAGTTCCCGGAGATCATCTTGGGCAAGCCCCCGCGAGGCTTTTTTCTTGTCTACTTGGCACAGCCGTTTCACCCAACTGCTGCCCCCCGCCCGGACTTCGTGATCCCTCTGCTCCCTCCGATTGGTGGGTGGGTACTTGGACTGTCAATCCGGCCGGTGGACGATTACATTCTCTCGACAGGAGGTGGGGGGCCGGTGTGTGAAAAGAGGAGAAGAAACAGCAAAAAATAGATTCCCCTCCGCTGAGGGGTCACCCACACAAAAAAACAAAAATATAAAAATAGTTGTAATTTTACATATATACATACAATGTGCCTTGAGTTATAACATACCCCCACCTTTTCTTTGTGTGAAAAACACAAAAAAAAAAAAGGAAATGTGCTCTCCCATTCTTTTGTCACTGATTCAAACCATGATTGACATGTGTCATTACACCACCATATGTAATGTGCTTTTTACAAACCGAGGATAAATAAATATAACTCTGTAATTTTCTAGACTTTACCAAAGCCTTTGATAGAGTATAGCATGATGGCTTGATAACAAAAATAACAAAAAAATCAATTTCAAAGTGATTTTATCAAATTATTGAAAGACTATTTCCAGGATAGGACCTTTTCTATTAAGCAAGGGAATTATATAACCACGGCAAAACCAACCCAGATTGGAGTCCCTCAAGGCTCTATCCTTGGACCCTATCTATTCAACATCTACATCAACGATTTCCCTCCACATCTAAAATGTCAAATAAGACTTTTCGCAGATGACGCAGCAATTTAGCAAACTCCATATCAATAGGAATAATAACTACACAACTCCAAAATTACATAAACAGTATAACCAAATGGTGCAGTGATTGGAAATTAGACATCAACCCAAAAAAGTCTCAGGCAATAATTTTTCCTCCACTAGACATTCAAGCCACAATCCATCCTAAAGGTAAACCAGAGCCTTATTAACTGGACTGACAGCGTTAAATAGCTTGGAGGTACCTCAGACTCCAAGTTGAAACTCAACATGCATGTTAAAAATATCATAAAGAAGGCAAAAATCGCAAAAATAACATTATCAAGTCTGTTCAACTATAGAAGCAAATTGTCTACAAAACAAAAGTTCACTCTATACAGAAGTTGTATCCTCCCGATAGTATAGAATACGCACTCCCAGTTTGGTGCAAATATACATTACAACCACAGACAAAAATAGGATAAACGCATTTATGAGAATCTACCTTCGGACAAGTATAGGAGCTCCATTCAACCTATCAAACAAGATACTAAAGGAGGAGTTGAACCAACCCGACCTTCAAATGCAAAATTCAAATAATCCAATCATACAATATATTCTACAAAATAAAGGAGATATCAATCCCCGATTCCGACGACCCGGCCCTGACACTTAGTTAAGAGCTCATCGCCCAACAGCTGCCCTCCTGCAAGGTTTAGGGGGACCACCTCTACTCTACCAACTCGCCATGTGTAAATAGCCAGGATAAGGTGTATCGCGATTCGCGAGCTGTTGTCGAATGTAACACCTGTAAATTGAGACGAAATAAATAAATAAATATACTATATATGTCTAGCTTGCTATAGTTTTGCATGACTATAAAGTAAAATATAATTAACATGTATATAAATTAATTTAAAAAACATTATTTTTCTAACCAACGGTGATTGAATTTCTGATTCTGAATCCCTGATAATACAACTGGTGAGCCGGAATTTCAAGGACGTTGCAACAAATGCGCGCAAGCAAGAAAATTACGAAGCCTACGTTGCCAGCCAAGCCTAGTTCAACGCAGCAAGCAAGCCACGTGTATGTTCACATTTTTATATCAAAAACTTTCTTAGCTGTAAGGTTCTTGTCGCCAAATTTTGTTTTTAAAATATCGATTTAAAAAAAAAAAACTAAATGGCGCAATCATAGGTTTCGCAAACTGAAATATATTAAGTAAGTATTAAAATCCCTCCTTTCTGGATAGAAAAGCCGATATATGTTTTTTCAAGTAGAGGCTTAGTTTTTTATTACAGGGATCACATCAGAAGCCAAAAATTCAATTATTTGGTTGCTCAACTGGAGCCTACATATATTGAGATCATCTGGGACATCGTTGGGAATGTGGCTGCAAGTAATAAATATTCATTGGCCAAAGAAAGACTCCTCAATACTTTCCAGAAAGTGAATCTAAGAAAATCAAAAGGTTGATAGAATTAGGTGATAGTAAACCTAGCCAGTGCTTTAAAAAATGAGACCCCTAGCTACAGAAAACATATCTGATAGCGTGTTAAAAAATTTATGGCTGGATAAAATACCAGACACAATCAAAAATATCCTGCTAGTGTCTGAAGAGAAGTGGGAGAGGTTAGCCGAAATGGCTGACAAAATAGTAGATATGAATCCTGAATCATAGATTTATGCAGCAGCTAAAGAACCTTCTAATGCAGACCTTTTGAATAGGATATCTAACTTGAAATGCTGATGGAAAATTTAAGTACCCAAAAAGTTCCCCTTATAGATTAAAAAAGGCTACAGTAGCAATAGACCCAGACACAATAGCAGGTCACATAGGTACGATCCAGGAGGAGGTCTATGTTATTTCCATTTCAAGTTTGGAAAAAAATTCCGACCAGAAAAATGTAAACTTCCATGTAAATGGGTCCAGAGTTATTCGCAAAACTTCAACCAGCAGTAGAAGGAGCGACAACCTCTGCTGCTGGACAAAATATTTTTTTGTAAATCTCGTCTATTTGTTAAAGACAAAAAAAACGGGAATAAGTTTTCTGGTAGATAGCGGAGCCGAAGTAAGCCTAATTCCGGCGATCACAAAACCAGAATCCAAGAGTGAATTTAAACTCTATACGGCAAATGGAACAGAAATTGAGTGTTTTGGGATCAAAATATTATCGTTAGACTTAGTAGGGAACTCGCATTCCCGTTCATTGTAGCAAAAGTCACTAAAGGGATTCTGGGTGCAGACCTTTTGAAAAAATTCAATCTAATGATCGACATATCAAATAAAATTTGATTGAAAAAGTGACAAATCTTAGTAGGGGATGTCGCAAATGTGTCGTTTCATAGTGATATCAGCATCTTGAACAGAATTTCAAATTAGGCAGATTTATTCGCAAAATATCTTAACGTGACTAAACCAAATTTATTGATTTCCCAAACAAAGCATGGCGTCAAACATCACATTAGCAATAAAAGTCAACCAGTTTACTCCAAACCAAGACAATTGGATTCCACAGAAAGTCAAAAATAGCTAAAGATGAATTCAAGTTCACGCTTGATAACGAAACAATCAGACCATCAAAAATCTCAATCCCACCAGATAGTTTTATAGCGAAATTGCAGAAACAAATGCAAGTCCTACAACCAAGAAAAGAAAGTTACGGCTCAAAAAGAAAAATAATTATTCACAAGGACTTAAACACATGCTCCCACGTGTTTCTCCGTGAAGAAAGAGTAAAGCAAATGCTCGAACCTCCATATCGAGGAGCTTTCTTTGTAAAGAAAAGACGGAAAATATTTCCTTCTAGGAATCAACGGGAAAGAGGTGAACATATCAATCGACAGACTGAAGCCGGCATATCTGCTGTGCAAGGAGAACCCGGAACCAACAAGAGTCAACCTGGACCTGAAACCAACGTGATCCTCCAACCAGGATTCGGACCCACCATATTCCGAGAAGCATTCCAAGGAGCAAGGTCAAGCCTAAGAAGAACAAGAACCGGAAGACCAGTTAAAAAATCTGTAAGATATCAGGATGAAATAGATACAGATATATTCCGCTGCGACAAAACAACGAAACTTAACTTGGTTACTGATGAGGGAATGATGTAGCAGCTGAAAGAATGTTGTAGATATTATAATTATGGCATATATTTTTTAAATTTTCTTTGATTAATTAAAAAAAAAAAACAAATTACTCTATGTAATGTATATAAAAATGAGTAAATGTTTTGAATATAATTGAATAATACTATATTTGTCTAGCTTGCTATTGTTTTGCATGGCTAAAAGGAAAAAGAAAATTTACATGTATATCTCTATATATATAAAAGTAAATTCCTGTCTGTCTGTTCCGCAATAAACTCAAAAACTACTGAACCAATTGGTTCCAAATTTTGCATGTCGCTTTTTATAAACCTGAGGAAAATATTTGGCTACATTTTGCTTATTATTTTTGGCTATTTCTTTTTTTAATTTGAAGAACTATTTTTTTACGCGGACTAATCCGGAATGGAATGAATACCTAAATATGGCCTTTTTTTTTTAAAGCATCGGTGGCTTAGTGGTAGAATGCTCGCCTGCCATGCGGGCGATTGCCGGCCGATGCATTTTTTTTTTTTACAATTTTTAAAACTAATTTATAAAAAATATAATATAAATATATACTATTATATCAACTATATGAATTAGATCAAATACCTAAACACTAATCTCTATATATATAAAAGTCAATTTCTATCTGTCTGTCTGTTTCGCGATAAACTCAAAAACTACTGAACCAATTGGTACCAAATTTTGCATGTCGCTTTTTATAAACCTGAGGAAATTTTTTGGATACAATTTGCTAGGTATTTTTGGCTATTTCTTTTTTTCATTTGAAGAACTTTTTTCCTACGCGGAGTAATCCGGAATGGAATGAATACCCAAATATGGCCATTTTGTATACGCATCGGTGGCTGAGTGGTAGAATGCTCGCCTGCCACGCGGGCTCGATTCCCGGCCGATGCATTTTTTAAAACAATTTTAAAAACTCATTTATATTATATCTTCTATATACAGGGTGATCCAAAAGTCCCTCACAACTTTAAAAATTAATAACTCCGCGAATATTTGCGCTAGAGCAATGCGGTAAACACCATTGTGTTCAGGATGCAATGGGATTTTTTATGGCAAATAATGAAAAATTCGAAATTCATTTTAGTTACAACTTTATTTGCTAGATGGCGCTGTACCAGAATCAGAGATTCAGCGGTAAAATTGTTTGATAAATGGAAAAATATAACTGAACGACACGTATTTTACCTTTTTAAATACCAGGAAAGAACCCTAATAATATCAAATGATAAATTAATAAAACACCATTTCGCCAAACGTTAGAAGAAATGGTTAACGATTTTTAAATACAATCTGAGATATGCAAAATAGGTATATGCAAATTAAAACATGTAACAAAAAAGAAAAACTGATATTTTAGATGCGGTTTGCTGGAATCCTCTCAGCTATTTATATTTCGAAAATAATAATTTTCTAATTTTTTTAATTCAACCCTCTCTCAGTATCGATTATATTTATTTTATTCATTTGAAAAATATTTATCTATTTCTGATGATTTATTTTACTCTGGAATGCCGTTGTTGTTTTTGTCGTGTCCAATAAAGAGCCGCAGATGTCTCCATGCATCTCTATCACAGCAGTAGCAGCAATGTCCACTATCTTGGGTGTGTAAAGCAGCTGCTCAGGGTCTATGTCAATTTTCTGCAAGGATGCGGGCATGAGAATATGTGCGAAGGTGTTAGTTCCACACCAGGACAGTTGTTGCATGTTCTATAGGTTCTTGTGCCATCTGGATGTATTGTCATCCTTTATAATGTTTTTTTCTAAATCTTGATATAGTTTTGTCATTTTTATCTCGGAGTTTATTTCACATTTTGATCTTTTCTTATTTTTTGTTTAATTATCTTGTATTTGAAAAAGCATTAGCGTCAAATAATGACATTTGTTCTTTCCTTTAGCTCAACTTTCTGGCTTCCTTTGCAAATTCAAAAGCCATTTCATTACTCCCGATCCAAACACTGGTAGGAATCCATTGTAGAATGCAGTTATTCTCCAATGATATCAGTTGAGTAAGTAACGAATTTATTTTCTGTGTGATTATAGTATTGCCCTTCTGAATTGCTTCTAGATCGGATATGAAGTCGTTGTACGGTATATTATAATTCCTTCTGCTTGATGCAGGGATGGTTGGTTAAGGCATACATCAAGAGCTTTCCAGATAGCTGACAGTTCACAAGTGAAGTTTGACGAAATCTTTCGTGCTCCTTCTTTGATTTTGATGTATGTTCCATCTTGCAGTATTATGCTAATTCCAGCCCCTCCATTACTTACGGTAAGGTCTGATGATCCGTCTGTAAATGCTGTAAAATAATGTATCTGATCGCCTAAACCAATTGTGTCAAGTCCTTTCTTTTTAAGTATGTTTTTGTTCTCTCTTTTTATTGCAGGGTTCATTCAGGTTAAGATTGATGATTAAATTTGATGGCAATAGTGTAGGAAATATTGGTTATTCTCGAATTTGAAATTCATTATGTTTCATATTTATGCTCTTTCTAATGTTGACGTACTGAAGTGTTGAAGATTTTTTGAGCCTTTCTTTTTGTGTCCAGTTTAAATAGGTTCTATGGGATATGTGTTTGGTTTATTTAGTTTTAAGCTATTGGTGAATTTTATAGTTTTTAATTGTCTTCTGCTTTCAAGTAGGTATAGACCACATTCTCTCTGAATTTTCTAATTGTTGGTATTTGAAACAGAACCAGTGATTAATTTGGCCGCTTTTGCTTGAACACTGTCTAGTCTTCTTTTTAGTGATGAACTTGAGGGAGCCTAAACAGGTGTTGCATATTCCATTATTGGCCTTATTAAGGTGATATATGTTGTTCTGAGAATTTTGGGTTTTGCTCCCCAATTTGTTCCACATAGCCTTCTCAGAATGTTTAGGTTTCTGGTAGCTCTATTTGAGGAGCTGATTATGTGTTCTGTAAATCGCAATTCCTCATCAAGTATCACACCTAGGTAATTTGGAGATCAAATTTTATCAATTAAATGGTTGTTTATGCTTATTTCGGGGTTAAATTCATGCCTTTTTTCCTGTCCATGAAGGAGACCTATAGGTTTGTGTTTATTGGGTTTATTGTCATTTTGAGTTTCATTCCCACTTCTTCAGTCCTCTCATTGATGTGTTCAGTATTTTTATGATATTTCTATACTACTACTTGTGTGCCATATGGCTATATAATCTGCATAACAGGCAACTTTTGTGTCTTCAGTGAGGATGGATGTTGTTAAGGTTGTGTCGTAATTAGATGTACAACAACTCAAACTTGACCATGACTCTTTTTTAGCTCTTATTCTTTTCGTTTGGCCAACAAAAAATGTCCAATTTATATATACATATATTCTTACATAATGAGACTTTAAAGAATGCAAATAATCTTCATCTATTTACATACACAACACATCTCCCCCTTAAAAATACTCCAGTCGGTCTGGGGGTTTCCTGGCTCTCTGAGGTCTAGGACTGCGGACGGGCACTTGCACAGCGGCAGGCTCCGGTTTAGGAGTGCAAGAGGGCACGTGCACAGCAACAGGCCCTGGTCTAGGAGTGCAAGAGAGTACGTGCACAAAAGCAGTCTCCTCCTTGTTTCCTGATGTAACCTCTGGAACCTCCTCTTCACTTTATTTCTGGCTTCCACCTACAGGCTTCTCTCCTGTTGTTCGAGGAAGTATCAAATTTCTTGTCTCCACTTGTTTCTTTCTCACAGGTCGCAAATGATTGATATGCCTTTTATACACGACGCCTCGCAACTTATAAGGTAGTGACGGTAGCTCAATAATTTCAAAATGGTACCTTTTTACCGTTTAGGTCCAGTTGCATAGTTGCGGAAATAAACCTCGCAACCTATAGTAAACTGCTCCTGCCTTCTCACGGCCTCATGAAATACCTCTCGCGGATTTCCCATATTGGTATTAAATTCGAGAATCTTGATCTTAAACTTCTCTTCATTAGCAGTTCCACAGGGGAATTCCTTTATTGCAGTTTGGGGGAATGCTCTATGAGCAAATAGGAATCTTTGTAGATTCGTCTCTAAATCATCCTTCCCATTATTCTTTCTCAAAAGGTTTTTAAACTCTCTTACATATCTCTCAGCTAAACCATTTGTACTAGGATTATACGGACTGGTCTTAGTGTGCCGTATACCATTCATTTTGGTAAATTGCTCGAATTCACCGTTATCTGTAACCAAATATTTGGGCATTCCAAATCTGGCAAAAATTTCTCTAAGATAATTTATAATCGTTTTGCTGGTAATATCTTTGATGATACAAATTTCTATCCACTTTGAGTATGCGTCCACGAGAACCAAAATCATTCTGCCCATGAACGGACCCGCTAGATCAAGCTGAAGTCGATGCCACGGTTTTTCGGGCCAAGTCCATTCCGAGATGGTAGCCGGGGACATGCTTGCCGATTCTTGGCATACTCTGCATACTCTAGTTAACTCCTCGATGTTACTGTTCATGCCTGGCCACCAGAAAATACCGTCTGGCAATCATCTTCATTTTAACAATCCCCATTTGTATTTCATGGAAGTCATTTAAAATTAAAGATCTTAATTTTTGGGGAATTACTAGTTTTTCACGCCATTGAAGACAACCAAACTCTAAACTTAATTCCTCATTGATCTTATAATGAGGAGCTAGTGGGTTTTCTCTCGGTACCCTTGTGAATTTCCAGTTGCCTTCTCTAACATTCCTTAATACTATAGACAGTATTTTATCTTGGGGCGTCTCATATGCCACCTCCATAAAAGAGAACGGTACCTCATTCAACTTCCTGAGAAGAAGAACCTGGTCTTCATCAAGAGACTCCCTGACTCTCGATTCTAAAGGAAGACGTGACAATGCATCAACATTGGAATTATCACTAGTTTTTCGAAATTCCACAGTATAATTAAATGCAGCTAATTTTAAGGACCATCTTTTAATTCTGGATGATGCACATATGGGAATTGGTTTATGAGGTGAAAATATATGAATTAAGGGTCGGTTGTCTGTGACCAATACAAATTTTCGTCCCAGTAAGTATTGTCTGAATTTCCCAACGCCAAAAGTTATGCTCGACGCTTTATTTTCTAGTTGAGAAAAACGTTTTTTCCGCTTCAGTTAATGTTCTAGAAGCAAAAGCTATAGGGCATTCTTCCTTTCTATCATTTCTATGACTCGGAATTACGCCTAGTCCATAGTCCATTAATAATGATTTACATTTTTTAAATAACATTTAATATTCTTTCGTCCAATTCCATCTACAATTATTATTCAAAAGTTGATAGAATAGCGCTAAAATGTTTGCTATATTCTTTATGAATCTATGATAATAAATTAAGAGTCCTATGAAAGATCTTAACAATTTCACAAAACTCCATCTAAAATATAAAAATTTTTTGCTATATGTTTTGATTTGCATATACCTATTTTACATATCTCAGATTGTATTTAAAAATCGTCAACCAATTCATCTAACTTTTGGCGAAATGGTGTTTGTTGAAAAAAAGGAAGGAGAAGGCCGGGAAATGGCTTTTAAAAGAAAGAAAGTTTAATCAGTTATGCCCAAATTTTACAAAAACTTAAACTAGTTCGCTTTACATACTCCTCTAACACAATGGCAGCAATTATCATATATATATCCCAATTCACGAATACATCTCTCATGAGAGACCTTTGTCAGACTGTTGGTGAAGATATCCGCAACATTCTCCTGGGTTGGTGTATGGACGACCTCGACAAGACCTTCATTATAAATATCTCTGATGTAATGCCATTTGATGTCAATGTGCTTTGTTCGCGCATGGTACACAGGATTCCTTGTCAATTGCCGAGCTCCCTGATTGTCAGTCTTCAAAACTGTAGGTCCTTCCAATATTTCACCAAATCCTAATTCATCCAAAAGCATCCTTATGTGAACAGCCTCCTTACCAGCTTCACAAAGTGCGATGTACTCCGATTCAGTGCTTGAAAGGGAAACAGTTTGCTGTTTTTTGGATTCCCACGCTATTGGACCGCCCGCCAAGTAAAACACAAATCCTGAATGAGACTTTCTGTCCATGAGGTTTCCGCCCCAATCCGCGTCTACATAACCATAAAGTTCCTTCGTCGATTTTTTGAAAGTAATCTTTAGGCCTGATGTTTTTCTCAAGTAGCGGAGAACACGCTTTTGGATCACCCTGTATATAAAAATGAATGTTTGTATGTTTGTTTGTTGGTTTGTATGTCCGGTATACAAATTCGCAGTAGTTCACTAATTCAAACCAAAATTTCCATACATAGGTAAAAATAATACGAGGAAAACGATAGGCTATTTTAAATTATATATAAATTAAATATTAAAACTATATATTCAAATTATTCTACTTAGCTCACGAACAGCGCCCTCTATCAAGGTTATAAATACGTTTAAAATCGAAATCTTCTCAAAATTTTATTAATAATAGTTCGCTTAATAATTAGAATACTTGATCTAAATCGAAATATTTATAGACGCTCGCTCGATTTGAAGATTTATATCGTAACTAATCTGACTGTAAAGTTTGGAGCGGGACGTTTCACAAGAGTGACATCCACGGCGCCAATTTATAATTGTAACGAATAGTGTTTGAATAAAACATTTAATCGGGTAAACCCGGGCGTTGCCCGGGACATTCGTCTAGTAAATTAATAAATAAACATTTTTTCTAACAAAGGTTGATTGAATTTCTGATTATGAATTCATGATAACACATAGATACCTTTATCATAATTTTTGGTATAATTTTTGTTTCGTATTTTCATTTTTCACAAGCAAACACTGCAAAAAAAATCATTTAATATTTTAATATGCCTGTTATATTTTAGTAATCGGATTCCAATATCATCACACATATCTATATAGATAATTATCTATTGGAGGACCAGGCATCCGGTAACAGAAGCCTTCGCGGAGCTCCTAGATAAAGCCGACCTCGTCGGGGTCGCCACCTTCTTCGATGCTGCACTGGAGCACAGCGTGCCTGGCGTTGCCGAGTCAGGCAGTGGATACATTAAGAGAGCAAGCCATTTTCTGAAGCGGAGACTGGATGACGATACTGCCCGCTCTGACTATCCCTTTTTGTCGAAACTCGGTGGTTCCCTACAAGCCAGAGGCCGCTCTCCCACGACCTTCACCGACGGCATCGTCATCTCCAGGGGCCAGCTTAGGCGTTTCCTTCTGGAGCGTTTAGTGTGTGACCGTCGCTCCAGGCTCCAAGCTCGGAAGAAGCAATCACCGACTCCCTAGCTAAAGTAACCCCCTTGGAGTTCGACCAGTGGAACCAGATCTTTCTCGTCAACTTCTCCCTCGATCAGAGATAGCGGCAGCCATCTGTCAACGACCGTGCCTCGTGATTTGGAAGGTTTTACCTTGCGAGCTTTTCAAAGCCTTTGAAGATTTCTTCGCCGAAGTTTTTTGACAGATCTTCGAGGCTTCTCGACTCCGCGGGGCCTTGCCTTCGTCTTCAAGGCGCAGAAAGGTGTTTCTGCTGCCGATATCGCACGGTGGTCCGGGTCTACAGGCATTTCGCCCTATCAGCCTCCCAACGACCGACTACAGGATCCTGAGCGGCTTGCTCATGGCCCGTCTGCGTCGTCATCTGCCAGACCAGGTGCCCGACTGTCAGACCTACGCAGTTCCAGGACGTTCATCCTCCTGGAATTTTGCGCAAGTGTCTGACGAAGACGCCGGGGCAGCCAGACATGACACGCCACTGGCTGTCATCTCTCTGGACCTGAAGTCGGCGTTCAACACCCTGAGCAAAAGCCATCTGTTAGCCCTGATGGAGAAGCTGGGCCTACCATCTACCTTCTTCGGGTGGCTTGCTGTCCTCTACGGGGAACCAGACACCTCCATCCGGGCCGGAGATGTTTACACCAAGGCCTTCCCGCTTCTCAACGGGGTGAAGCAGTGCTGCCGTCTCAGCGCCACGCTCTTCAGCATCGGAGTTGGACCTCTGCTGCGCCGCCTCGAGAGTATCTTGGGCCGCGGTAGCGTTGTCGCTTATGCAGATAACATCGTACACTTAATCAGGGAAGACTTTCAGTTGGCGCTCGTGCTCCTGACCTTGGAAAAGTTCCTCATGGCCTCCGGGGTGGCTGTCAACATCGAAAAGAGCGCGGGCACTGGCGCTTTTTTTTTTTTGGAAGCACCGGACGGATTCTGCTCTGGTAATATCCTGGTTGTCCGAGTCACTAACCATCCTGGCTGCAGAAATCTTTGCACGGAATACCGTCACTTCTCAGGCCTCCTACCTGTGGGGGTTGCTAGGGCGAGCCATCGCTAGGTGGTCACACTTTACCCGAGGCCTGTCGCTGGTGGGTCGAGCCTGCGCGGCCAACAGCCTGGTCCTTGGTTCCATCCTGCACCACCTCTACCTTCCACCTGAAACCACCATCGGCCGACTGCAGGCTACTCTTGGCTGGTCCGGAACCGGGCTTGGCGGACACCACCGGCTCCTGATATCCGGCTCACGCCTAGGAGGAGGAGACTGCTGAGCCTCTGGAAAGCCGCCTCAATCGACCTTGAGCTGGACCACCGAGTTTTGCGTCTCGCTAGCCTGATATCCCTGCGTCTTCGAAGCGACAACAGGTTCCTGCGGTCACCAGACCTGCTGGCTACCGAGCGCAGTCTACGGGCGACTGTTGATTACTTCTCCGATGGTCACCTTGTCCTAACGCGCTCAACGCGAGCCGCTCTCCTGGACGCGCAGCACTTAGGGGCCTTCTGACAGCGTCTCCTGCAGGAAAACGCCAGCTCCAACTATCTTGCGGAGTACGAGGCAGACACCATCGTCCTGTGGGGATCGGCGACCCCTTTTACCCACCTCACCAGCCAGAGGGCGCGTCGGGCACTGGATTCGGCAGGGCTGCAGAAGCATCCTGTTGCCGAGCTTGCTGCGAAGTAGACCCCCACCGTGGATGTGTCCCGCTCCATTCCTTGGGCCGACCCGCATCGCAACTGCTTCTCGGGGCATGACGCAGATATCCCTCTACGACTGACCCTCCACGTCCTACCCAATCCTTACCATTATGTGCCGCCTGTGGGTCCAGCGACGGGTCGCTGAACCACAGATATTTGGGTTGCCGAGCTGTGCGACCCCTGCTCCGGGAGGTGTTCGCCTCCTGCGAAGTTCCCCTGGATATCTGCAGGCCTGACTGTTCGGCGTCGGCTTCCATCCCGAGGAAATAAAGCTGACAAATGTGTCGAAGGCTACAATCTACAAGTACTATTTCGGTCTTAAGATCGGTAACCCTAGCCATCTCATCGACCTGCCCACTCTGTGGAAAAGGACTATTACAGTCCACCGGTGGCGGAGACCTTTCCGCGGTGTGCGCCACCAATGAAGACATAAACACTATATACATTTATCATTATATTTATATATTGTCACAGAATAATCTGTGGTGGCCTACTCCGTTTATCATCATGATTCACGTGACCGTACGTCAGCATTATATTTGTAAATATATTTTGTTTAGATGTATCTCATTTTTCTTTAAAATTGAAAATAATTGAAAATACTTTTCTTATTAAAATAACTTTGTTTTATGATTACTCGTTATGATCTAACTTAAAATTTTGATATGGACCAATCTTACATTGACATGAAGCCAACCCCCCAGGAAGGTGCAACATCTGGTGGAGACGCTGGACCTGATCCAGTATTCGTTAATGGAAATATCACCGTCCGAAAGTACGACGGGAAAGAAGATTCTCGCTAATAGATTGAAACCCTAGACGAAATGGGATTCATCTACAAATGGGCATATTATATCATTGCCAGATATGCTGCCATGAACTTTGTGGGCAGAGTCAAGACTTGGTATGATTAGTACAAACCAAGTTTAAACAAATGGAATTATTTAAAAGATCGTCTTATACAAGATTTTTCGACAAAGGACATTTGGGAAGATCTTAGAATGAAAATGCATAGAATGCAAACCTGGAACGAGCCAGCGATCAGATATGCAGAAGAGATCCTTCTTTTGTGCAATAAATTCGGCCCATTAATGGAAGAGAAAGAGAGAAATAAAATCGTAGTAAGTAAGTTGAAAAGGGAATATTCATTAGCCCTATATCTGCACATCCCTATTCAACAGAAGCCCTTTTGAATACGTGCAAGAAACTGGACTCATTCGAGAAATAATACAAAGAGAGAGTGGAAAAGAGCAAAAATATGTTCATGCCGAATCCTCCGAGTAACTCCTATCATCCTCAACCAAGAAGACAATATCCACAGCCGAGAATACAACACTTCCAACCAAAAAGCAAGACTTCCAATCAAGAAAGCAAGATTTCCAGCCAATATAATTTCAAGGTGAGCCAAATTTTCTCAACAATTAGCATCACATATCCCCTAAAAATTATCCAAGAATTTATTACCGCTCAGGAATTATAAAGTAGACACAGAAGAAAACCACAAGAGACTAGAACTGAGGTGAGAGACCAACATGTTTCAAATGCAATAGGCCAGGGCACATTGCTAGATACTGTCGAACAAAATATTACAAAATGATATACGCCCTCGCACACATGTAAACTGTTTTGTACTTGTTATTAAAGTTTGAAGCACATTTAAAATTTATATATTTTATTCAATGAAGATGAAAATTACATAACCATCCAATTTATTATATATATTAAATATATAACATTAAGCCATCTACTTTCAGTTTGTTTGGTCACCAGTCTAATATTTTTATTTCCATAGACTAAATTATGAGATTAATTCATAAATGAAATATTATTCAAAACAATTAAACAACTATATACATCAATTCCCCCTTCTAAGGCTTGCCCCCTCTTATTTATTTATTTTTATATCTCTGTGGAGATCTGCGCTCCCTTTGAGGGTACCTGGGGGTTGTAATGTTTTACTCCTCTGAGATTGTAGTTGGCACACATTCATTATCATCCATATTAGTGGGATGTGATTTACCAGACAAAATTTTTTGAATGTAGTTTTGATGAACTTTTTTCTTACTGTCACCTTGTTTTATTAAATGAACATTCCTTCCTAATATTTCAATTATATTTCCAGTATACGAAGAGGTATAATTATTAGTGATCCACCTAAATTTCACAGTTTCATCCATTTTAAATTTACTGTTAAAATATTGACCTTTGACACTTTTACTTATTTTTTTGACAACACAGAAAGTCTCGATCTGATCTTTCTTCCAAGAAACAGTTTCGCAAGTGATGTCCCTTTTCTAATATTTAGAACAATTATAATATAAAGAACAAAGCCCTGGACAGAGCCAAATCTAGTTCCAACTGCTCATTTTCATATAATAGACATCTGCCTGTCTATTTGATTTTGGGTGATATGGAGATCTCACATGCCATTCTTAGACAAAAAAATCACCAAGGTCATTACTAAAGAAAGGAGGACCATTATCGGAAACCACTACTTGTGAAAATCCGTAACGAGCAATACAATTTCACATAAAATGTATACAAAAATATGGGCTGATAGATGGTACTTCGGAAAACTAAACCCATGAAGAGAATGTTGAATGATTGATTTCTGATTTAGTTAGGGTTCTATTGATATATGAAACTATCTTTTCTTGTCCATAATTTTTTTCATTAGTACTGCACCTAGTCTGACATTCGACACATCTGTGTGAATACAGGTGGGGGCTATCAGAGTATTAAATCAATTATTTTGTGCTGCGGTCCACTCAAACGGGGTGTTTTTCTTTGTGAGTTTAGTAAGAGGGTCAGCTAGGTTAGCAAATCCTTTAATAGATTTCCAGTATTAAGTACAAAATTCTAAAAATGTTTGCACCTCTTATATATATATATATATATATATATATGGTAATTTAAACCAACAACCCTATATTGTATAACTACTTATAACAAGATTGTCATGTTGTATATAGAAACACATCTATAAATAATTATGCATGATTAATCTGTGTCATTGCATCACCATATGTAATGTACTTTGTACAAACTAAAGACAAATAAATAAAACTATGTAATAGATTAAGAGCTGAGTTAAAGCAAGATTGAAAAGTTCAAAAACGTCTACAATCGAGAAACTCTAAAGGAATTCGGCAGTCGTTGCCATCAAGGTCAAAGGGTGCAGACGTCCAAAGTTCACATTCTCAGACATCTCCAACCCCCCTCCTCGGGAATGGTATATAAACACCTCGGTTTTAGCCGACCATAGTTAGTCAGCAGTCACCCCTTTCACCGTCGGTTAGCCCTTGTTGGTTGCAGCCAGGTCTACCTCATCGACCATGTAAAACAGTAAGAAACCTTCTTTCTCCATCTTGCTCTTAACTCGGCTCCTATCTGTTCATGGAACTTTCCTACTACAGCTGTGTCTCTTCGTTTTGTGTGTGGACATTCCCAAACTTTCCACTCTGCCTCGACCACGACTGCCTGTACTCTGTGAAAACTGTTAAAGGTCTTCCAAAGTGCAGAGAGGTACTGGAAAACTCTCCACGCCCTGACTGTCCCTCTCGGTTACTACAGATTTGACCCTCGGTTACCACAGCTTATAGCGAGAGTCGACAGGATCTCATCGCAGATAAGTCGACAGCAACTCATTATCACATCTAAGTCGACAGGATCTCATCACAGATAAGTCGACAGCAACTCTTTTATCACATATATATATAGTGTAAAAACTATATAACAAAAAAATAACAGTGATTCCACATTTAAAACTCAAGGAGCAAACTGATAAGAATGATAACTCATATCAAGTAGATTTGATTAGATTAGCAAGCTAAATCTAAATTAATTATAACAATAAATAGTTGGTTAGTTTTATGGTTTAGTTTTGTATTAAAATTATCTTCATTATTTTGATTATTTAAATTCAAATTATAAAATTTGTAAATTGTTATTATTTAGTAGAGAGAGAGAGAAAAAAATCCTTTACTTCTAACACATCATCTAGCTAATTATATATTTATAATTAATAACAATAAAGTTTAACAACGTAACGTCTTTTGCATCGGCTTTTACACGTCATTTAGACATACTCTAATTTATATATAGAATAATATAAGTGAGAATATATTTAATATTATAAATTTTAGTAGTTAGAGAAAAGAGAGAAAGACAGAACCATGCACTTTTAATCAAACTAATAATAAGGAAAAAAAAGAGTTTTGTAAAGAAGGTAGATAAGATTGTTAGTATATATATATATTTTTATAATTTTATATTTTATCCTTTTTTTTAAATGATTTTTTAATTTTTTTTATTTTAAAATATGAATATAAATAGTTGTATTTAGTAATATATCTATAATATGAATTAACTTTTGTTATAAGTTTGGTTATTATGTTTTGAAACCCTAATGGTATACCAGACATATACATTTAATATATCCTAAATACTTGAAACTTAAGAACAATGAAAACATTTATAGAAACAAAAAAGTTAACTTTTTAGACCTAAATATAGACCTTACAAATAAATGCTATTAAAATTTATAATAAAAAAAGTAATTATGATTTCAATATTATAAAATACTGTAATATAAATTCTAATATATCATTAAATTGCTGTAAAGGTATATATTTTGGTCAGTTTCTAAGATTTTATAGAATAAATAATATATTAAAAAATTTCATAGAATATGTTAAAAATTTAAACATGGAATTTATTAAAAACAAATTTAGTATCAGACAAGTAAAACATTTCAATACTTTTAAAAAAATAAATGGAAGTATCCATTTATTAAATCAACTTTCTATAATTTCTCTCAATAATAACTAATACAAATTTATAATCTTTAACAGTTAAACTTAAATTAAATAGCTGATTTGAAGATTTTTTTCACAAGATTTTTAAAGTGATATTGTATAGAGTTCATTTTGTTTAATCTCCAATTTCTGGGGAGGAAAGTGGAAATTAAATAAAAGTGAATTTTCACAATTAATAGCTTTATTAAACTCTAATAATTTGCCTTTTTAAAGGAATATTGAAAGATGAATGAGTGTTGAATCAGTTATATTAATATAACTAGCTGTAAAGATTATAAAGTTTGGCTTTCTTCCCTTAACTATTTTTTCTTTCTTCTTTGGTTGTCTTGTTGTTCTAAAATTTCAGAATAAGAGGTCTAATTTTGAAGGAACGACATATGTCCCCCCCCGCAACATGTGTCATCCAGAAATAGCTATTTACAGAGGATGGCGTCGCGGACGAGGTAGGTTCACAGTTGGAATTTGTTAACACTTGTATTTGTTATATCTGTTCATATAAATGTTTCACTGAAGTAACTTAATATTAACACATAAAATCCGGTTGAAAAGAGGTCTATGACATAATAGAGAAGGGGTGAAATGTCAGCTGGACTTCTATTTGAGAATCCCCGGTCCAGCAGATCTCTTTTTCCAATAATTATTTCAATTTAAATTTTTTTGTATATGTCTGGTCTACCATTAGGGTTTCAAAACATAATAACCAAACTTATAACAAAAGTTAATTCATATTATAGATATATTACTAAATACAACTATTTATATTCATATTTTAAAATAAAAAAAAATTAAAAAATCATAAAAAAAAAAGGATAAAATATAAAAATTATAAAAATATATTAGATAATAAACGGCATATATTGGATTTAATAAAATATTTATTTTGCCAATATTTCGGCTGGCTGAACGCCAACCTTTATCGAGGCATCACATTTTTTGTAAACACAAACTCAGCGCCGCATTTGTGTTTACAAGAAATGTGATGCCTCGATAAAGGTTGGCGTTCAGCCAGCCGAAATATTGGCAAAATAAATATTTTATTAAATCCAATATATGCCGTTTATTATCTAATGAATTAAGTATGGATTGCTCTATTTTCAAAATAAAAAATATATATATATATACTAACAATCTTATCTACCTTCTTTACAAAACTCTTTTTTTTTTTCTTATTATTAGTTTGATTAAAAGTGCATGGTTCTGTCTTTCTCTCTTTTCTCTAACTACTAAAATTTATAATATTAAATATATTCTCACTTCTATTATTCTATATATAAATTAGAGTATGTCTAAATGACGTGTAAAAGCCGATGCAAAATACGTTACGTTGTTAAATTTTATTGTTATTAATTATAAATATATAATTAACTGGATGATGTGTTAGAAGTAAATGATTTTTTTTCTCTCTCTCTCTACTAAATAATAACAATTTACAAATTTTATAATTTGAAATAAAATAATCAAAATAATGAAGATAATTTTAATACAAAACTAAACCATAAAACCAAACAACTATTTATTGTTATACACTGCGTGACATTGAAAATGGAACACCAAGAAATAGTCGCCAGAAAGTGATGAAACTCGGCAGACAGAGAGAGACAGGGACGAACAATAAGTGATCTTTATTTCAAAATGATAGTCATAATACAGAGCGAGAACGGCGTCGGCTTAGTAGCAAGTAGGACCACCGCGGACGGCGATGCACGCAGCAACACGTCTAGGTAGAGAGTCAATCAGAGTACGGATGGCGTCCTGAGGGATGGCTCTCCATTCCCTCTCAACCATTTGCCACAGTTCGTCTTCTGAACGCGGCTGTGGCAAGGCATGCAAACGGCGTCCAATGATGTCCCAGACGTGCTCGATTGGTGAGAGATCAGGAGAGTACGGTGGCCAGGAAGGCATCTGTACATCTTGCAGAGCTTGTTGGCTAATGCGAGCAGTGTGCGGTCGGGCGTTATCCTGCTGATAAAGGGCATTGGGTACCCCCTGAAGGTAGGGGAGTGTCACCGGTCGCAGCACATCATCAACGTATCGTTGGGCCGTCATAGTGCCCTGAATACGAAGTAAAGGTGACCTGGAATCATGCGCGATTGCGCCCCAAACCATGATTCCACGTTGTCGCACGGTGGGGCGTTCCACAATTGCTGCCGGATTGGACCTTTCTCCACGTCGACGCCACACGCGTACACGGCGACTATCACTGGACAAGAAGAAACGCGACTCATCTGAGAACATGACCCTGTGCCATTCCGTCATCCACGTCGATCTAGCCCGGCACCATTCCAAACGTTGGCGCCTATTCGGTGGGGTCAATGGCAGTCTTCTTAGCGGACGGCACGAGTGCAAGCCATTAGCAACCAATCGACGGGAAATGGTTCAGGTCGAGATGGAATGATCTAGGGTGTCTTGCACATGTTGCAGGATTGCGGTACAAGTGGCTTGTGGGGCCGCCACTGCTTGTCGAAGATTACGCCGATCCACACGAGCTGACGTCACTCTGGTTGCACCGACATTCCTATAAATTGCCATATTTCCTTGTTCCAACAATCTTCTCCACAGTCGGTGCACCGTGGACGCAGCAAGGTGTGTATCAGCTGCGATTTGACGTATGGACCAACCTGCCCTTTTCAGTCCGATCACCATGCCCCTCGTAAAAGCGTCTGTCTGCTTGAACTGCCTCCGTTTACGATGACCTGGCATTCTCTGTTATTACACGTGTCTTTTGACACAAGAACAAAATTTCTACAATGATTTTCCTTGAAGAAATAACGACACGAATACTGTCCTTTCTGCAAGTTCCTTCCCTTATATCTTACTCCATGTGCGCACGAGATCTGCGCATTTTACATCATTTGCATAACTCGGTTAGGCGCGTCTACCCTGAAATTTGCATAATTTTCTGGCCACTATTTCTTGGTGTTCCATTTTCAATGTCACGCAGTGTATATATATATATATATTTTTGAGTTTCGGGAAATTTTTAACCGCTTCGATATTTCGGCTTGAAGGCTTTATTCCATGTTGGCTTGTTATGTGGCCTAGTATCTCTAGTTATTCAATGGCAGGTCTACAATTTTTGCATTTAATTATAAATTCGATTCATGAAAAATTTGAAAACTGCTCCCAGTCTTTTAAGATGGGTTTTGAAATCATTACTATATATAATGACGTCATCTGAATAGCATAAGCATATTATCCATTTCAGACTACGAGGACGTTATCCATAAGTCGTTTAAACGTGGCTGGAGCATTACATAAGAGAAAAGGCATAACATTAAATTCATATAAACCGTGGCATGTTGTTAAAGTTAATTTATTATCCAAGCATGAGATTGATTGTTTTTCACCATGATTAAGCACCTAGCTATTCAAAGACCATTGGTTTGAATCAGTTTATTATTTTCTTCAATAAGATATTCGCTGTCATTTACCTCAATTCGTACTTTGACTAGTTTGGCCGAAAGCCCATGAATAATAGTATCTTGTAAATTTATCACTTTTATGTACTTTGCTTCTGAATTTTTGGATTCATAATTTATATCATATTCCATTTTTTCGTCTTTACAATTAATTTTCGCTTTAATTCTTTTCAACAGGTCTCTTTCCAGGATAAGCGTTTTTAAGTTAGAATTCATCACGACAAACCTATGGGAAAAAAACTTCGTCATCAAATTTGATATCGATTTCTATATTTCCGGTCATATCAATATTTTTCCCATGTAGACCAGCGCAAATACTGTTAAATTTATCAATTTTGGCTCCTATTCTTTCTGCAGTAATAATGTCGACCACTGAAAAGTCTTCCCCTGTGTCCACCAGAGCATTGCAAAATCCGAAGTCTTTCACATACACTTGGATCATACATAAAGGGTCTAGTTTTTATATTATTGAAGATCAACTGATTTGGTTTATCGAATCAGACGCGTAGATTAGTTTAAATCGTTTAGGACTGCATAACGGTTATGCGTAGATATGCTAGGTTTTGCACAAATATCAGCATAGGTCTAAGGATTGAGAACCTGTTTAAAGTTTATCTGTTCCTCGTTAATATCATCGGTCCTAGAGATTAAGGGCTGGTTTCTGATGTATATAGGTGTTTAAATTTTTTGCATATTATTTCATTTGTTCATAAAGGGCACATCTTGGATTCAATAAATAATCTTTTATTTCCGATATTTCAATGGGCTAAACGGCCATCTTTTTCAAGGATCTCATCCCCTCTCGCGCCAATATAATATAACAATATGGATTGCTCTATTTTCAGAATTATTTCATTAATAAATTAGTCTCATAATTTAGTCTGTGAAAATAAAAATATTAGACTGATAACCAAACCAACTGAAAATAGATGGCTTAATGTTATAAAGTTAAGATATATAATTAATTAGATGGTATGTAATTTCAATCTTCATTGAATAAAATATATAAATTTCAAATGTGTTTTAAACTTTAATAACATGTACAAAACAACTGGCGACGAGGAAAAGCGATTTTTTTCAAAAAACAAAGAAATCGATCTGACAGAAGAAATTATACCTCAAATATGTCTTCATGTGGGTTTGAAAAATTTGATGAGAATTTAGAAAATGTGGAAATTATATATATCGCTTAAAACAATGTATGTTAATTTCCAAAACAAGGGAAGAATTCAAGACGCTATTTCTTAATTCAAGTATAGACCCTCAATATTTTAGTATCTTGTGAAATTTATTTTTTTCCAGAAGAAGTTGCTCAAGTTGTATTATCTTATTAAAACATTTTAATCCAAAAACTAATATAATATATGAAAGATTCATATTTTTTAAAAAATAGATCAAAAGTCCGGAGAAACAATTTCGAAATATATGATACGCCTAAAAGACCAAGCTCAAAATGTTCTTTTGGAGATTATTTACAATAATCCTTACGTGACAGATTCGTTGCTGGCATTATAAGTCAACTACCCGAAAGAAACTCTTACAATAGGAAAACTTAACTTTTGAAGGCGCATTGATCATAGCTCTGTCTGCAGAATCAGCGGATAATAAGGTACAAAATATCAAAGGATCCGAAAATGCTCATCAGTCTCCACGGTATCTTCACTCCATTAATAATACCTGTAAAAACTGCGGTAAGACTAACCATTTTCATAATAATTGTTTCTTCAAATCTGCTACTTGTAAAGTTTGCGGGAAATTAGGTCATATTTCCACAATATGTTATAAAAAAGGCATTAAATCTGATAATAAATTTCCTATAAATTCAAAAAAAAAAATTTATAAATTCCTAACCTACTTCAACCTACTAAGTCGCAACCTAATTTTAATAATCCTTCAAATTCTCAAATTAGTTTATCATTGTATAATATAAATATTCAATCCTCTTTTAACTGAAAATGTGTATTTAAATGAGATTGAACTTTTAGCTGCAAATGAGCTGCTATTACTATTTTAACTAAATGTGTTTACTTTAATTATTTTAAAAATATTGAGTTAGCCAAATGTGATATTATCTTAATAGGCTATAGAGGCTCTAAAATGCCTATTTTAGGTAAGGCAAAATCTATATATATAAAATAATGTCGTATAAATTGTTAGACTATTTATAACTCAAGAACGGCTAAACCGATTTGGATGAAAATTGATTGGGAGGTAGCTTAGAACCAGCTGACGGACGTAGGATACGTTTTATTCCGTTTGAATGCGTCAAGAACGGCTAAACTGTCAAATACATTCATTTATACAGTGGTATTAGAGGCGCATGGGCCCAGAGCGCGCACTCTACGAGGCTTACCCACGAGCTTACGGGTTGCATGCTAAAAATAAAGTTAAATTTATGTTCGAAATATTTCTCCTCTTTGTAAATAAATACGTCATAATTTGTAAATAACTGGATGCAAACCCGCCCCAATATGTATGCAATGTATGTTTTGAAGATTTTAATAAAGACAATGCTCAAGAAATCTGGGAGAGAAAGGCCATCAAAGAGGAAGCAATCATTAGCAGGTTTTATTATCAAGGAACTCATAAAACTGGGTTCAAGAACCTACCATTTCCTGGATCATGTCAGAACAAGCAAAGAACAAAGAATTAGCCGAGACCCAATGAGAGCATAGGGACCTTAGTTAGGAACCAATGGGAATCGAGCACCCCTGGAAATTCATCCAAGGAGAGCCCGGAATAGCTTTCGTCTTAAATCGGGAAGGAAGTATAGTCAGTCAGGAGTGTGGCACCATAGAATCAAGTTGGGACCTGGACAGCAACAAGTTTGGAGCTAATCCCATCTCCTCAACCCCTCAGATAAGTGTCATCTTCAATAATGTGAACAACCGTAATTAATAGCCAACTCAGCAAATAGCTTCAACTCCTTTTCTCCCCAGATCGCTAGCCTTTTTCCAATCCAAAACTCTGTGTCCTCGTTATTTTCCCTTGTGGATACCTTATCACTTCAGCCAACGACTGCGCCCATCAATTCAATCAATCACCAATCAATTCAACCCATCAACTTCAAAAGGTAATTCGCACCGATCCCACAGTGAGTCGACGGGATAAAATGGAAAGTGACCAGGAAACAGAAGTCAAAAATAGCGGTAACCTATCAAGAGAGGAGGAGGCCACCGGAAACGGGAGGGAACCTGAACCCCTGGCGGGCGTCCTGCTCCAGTTAGCTGCAGCGCTTTCCCAGGCGAGGTCGTCCGACCTCCCAGGGGCGGCACTCCCGCCCTTCGATGGATCCTACAGCGCTCGCCAATTCTTCCAGGCCTTCGACCGAAAGATGGATGACACCCACGTAAAAAAACCCGATAAGCTGCTAGGGCTGCCAAACTACCTGACGCGCCAACCCCTGGAACTATTCAGAAAACTCCGGCTGGCCACCCAGAGCTATTTCCAGGTGAGGCAAATCCTCTTGGATCTTTATCCGGAATCCAGCGAATCGTCCTTCGCGAAATACTTCGCCATGAAGCTTGCGGGACAAGCGGACCTGGAGACGTATTACCGGGAGAAAACCGCCATGGGTTTACAACTGGGACTCCCACAGGAGGTGATCCTCGAGACGCTGACGGAGGGGTTGCCGTTCTCCGACCAGCACCTGGTCCGCGGGGTACCTGCTGAGAACCTAGGAGAGTGGTTCCGACTGGCACAGCGGATCCACTGGCCCAACATACCAACGGCACGACTCCGCGAGGAACAACCGCCAACCATGTCGGGTCCAAACCCCAGCACACCCCGACGAACAGGTGCAGGGACTGCTGCACCTACTCCGCTCGTCACTGGCACAGCGAATGCCGGCATAGGCCAGCCCCAACACCACACGCAAACGCAAGGGCAGTGCAAATAGCCCATAATCTACACACGAGTGCACGGACAGTGCAAACGGTCCCAATACAGCAGCACGCCCAGCGTCCCGCGCCCCCACCCCACGCCGAAGACGCACAAGCAGCGGAGGCCTTTCGAAAATGAGGAGGTAAGAAGGCCCCAACCCTTTATCGTCACCCAGTTGACGATGAAACTTTTTCTAACCTCTGAACTGCCCTCCCCATTCCTAATTGACACAGGCGCAAGTTTGAATATAGTGCCATATAACCTGTTAAAAATGTTAAAAACTAAACTTCCTAATTTGAAATTAAAATAACAGTCTATAGACCTACAGGCTATAAATGGTCTTATAACAACAATAGGTAAAATAGTATCCCTCTGACAATAGGTAAAATTACTAGAAAAGAGAATTTCCACGTGGTGGAAGCACCTCTGCCATTTGGAATTCTCAGCATAAATACCCTCCGTAATTTTAAATTAACAATTGATTTCAACCAAAGCACTATATTCCAAATTGGCGCTCCATTGTCTACCCCTACCTACCATTTCAACCATGTACCCAATGAATGCACGTATTGGGAATGCCAAGCGATATCGCAAAAGACCAACAATACATCCAAACCTTTCGCACATGGCACCCACTGCGTGCATCCATTGGTCAAAACCGAATCACCCCCATGCCAATCTGGTCACGCGCGCGCAATACATAATTCTTTCACTAAGGCCAATTGCCTTTTTTATATGCCCTCAAATAACAAGGCCACAACGGCTTCAACTTGCAACCACAATGCACAAAACATGTCCATACAGCAGGACAGCTCACGCACCGAGCACATAAGTGACCACACGTCGTCACACAACGGTCACACGTACAACCCGCGCAACAAACGCGACACTCACACTAAAACACAACATTTTTCTTCCCCATACCCATGCTACAAGACGATACACAACCCTCACTATCCACCTCACTTCACCACACTTTTACATAGATACAACCACATTTTTACCCAAAACAAATTCAGCGTACCATGCTTAAAAATCCCACAAGTAAAAATACCCACGAACTTCGACAATAATCACCATACGTCCATATCGTGTTCCGATATGTGACCAACAGTAAATCCGCAACCAGGTACAACAGATGCTGGAAAATGGCATTATAGAGCAGTCTTTTTCACCTTTCTCTAGCCCTGTCACTCTCGTCACCAAGCGCGACAAGACCAAAAGGTTTTGTATTGACTATAGAAAGGTGAACGAGCTAATCAGCTCTGATGTCCATCCCCTCCCTAGGATCGAGGATATACTCGACCGTCTCGCACGGGCCAAGTATTTCTCCACGGCCGACATATCCTCCGCGTATTGGCAGGTTCTATTACACCCCGATTCTCGACCACTGTTGGCCTTTGTCACGCTCGAAGGGTTATATCAGCCCACTCGATTGCCTTTCGGGTTAAAAACCAGCCCTCAGATATACGAAAGAGCCATGAGTCAGGTCCTACAGAGACACGGACTTGACTGTGTGGCACATTATTTTGATGACTTCATCATTTTCTTCGAAACACTGGAGGAACATCAAAACCACCTGCGACAATTTTTCGCCTTTTGCGAGGTAGAGAAGTTACAACTCTACTTCGCAAAATGCGCATTTTTTAAACAGTCCATCAATTTCCTAGGTTACACCATCACAGCTGGTACTACCACACCAATCACACGCAACACAGACATCATCCACGCCATCAAACAACCACACAACCGCAAAACACTACAATCCTTTCTAGGCGCTGTGAACGTCTATAACAAATTCATCCCGGAGTACGCCCGCTTTGCGGGCACCACTTAACAACCTTCTCAAAAAGGATGTCATGTGGGTCTGGGATGAAGATTGCCAAAAGGCGTTCATTAACCTGAAAGAGAGCCTCACACAACACCCCATCTTACACCTTTACAAAGAGGGCCTGCCATGCCAGGTGTATTGTGACGCATCCACCCTCGGTATAGCAGGCATCCTCAAACAGGTTCACCCTGATGGGAAAGTATATCCAGTCCAGTATTTCAGCCGCACTCTGCGTTCTCACGAGCAAAACTATTCCATCTCGGAACTTGAGTGCTTAGCAATCGTTGAGAGTGTGGAGAAGTTTCGCATCTATTTGATGGGCAGAAAATTTACTATATTTTCTGACCATCACGCATTGCAGTGGCTGAAGACAATCAAAAACCCGTCAGGCAGATTGTTTCGGTGGAGTTTACGGCTGTCGAGTTACGATTATGAGGTCCGCTACATAAAAGGAAAGCAGCAATATGAGGCAGATCTCTTATCCCGTAACCCGTTCTGTGGGTTCTTAGACACCTCCCTTATTAAGACCCATCAGCCTTTTCCATCGGAAGATTCTAGCCTGACCACTGATCACAATGGACTGCATACCGTTTCCCGAAAAGGTGTAACTAAAATTATAATCCCAAAAACACTCATTCCCCAACTCTTACAAACAGTACACACGCAATACAACCACCCGGGTATATCACAAATGACACGACTCATCTCCGCTCAATATTACTGGCAGGGCATGTCGAAAGACATTACACAAAAGGTTAAAACCTGCCCCACCTGCCAGTTAACAAAACGTCCATTGGGACCCACTTACGGGGAATTAGGTCAGACGCCGGAGGCCAAAGGACCTTTTGACCTACTCTCCCTCGACACCATAGCAGGATTTGCCAAATATGGCAACACCAAGATATACCTCCATGTTGTAGTCGACCATTTTTCGCGCTACACATGGACGTTCCCATCCAAATCCACCAGCATTACCACCTATCAACAGGTACTCAAGCGAGTATTACAGGATGGCTCTCCGAAACGCCTTCTTACGGATAGAGCCCCTGCATTCACTTCACCAAAATTTAGTAGCTTCCTGCTTAACAGGAGTATCCACCCGTTACTCACAACTAGCAACAATCCACAAGCCAACGGTCTATGTGAACGCCTAAACGCCACCCTCACGGGAAAACTTAGGCTATTACATTTGGAGAATCCTAAGGTCGCATGGACCAAGTTGGTCAAACGAGTTACAACTATATATAACAATACATCACACTCTGTCACCGGTTTTCCGCCCATCTATCTGATGTTTAGCGTCCTACCCCCAGAACTCTCTGACCACACCACACCTTATCCAGACGTCGACAGAGCTAGGAAGATCGCACACTCACGAACCCAAAACAAACACATACAAGATAAGAACACTTATGACCAACGACACAAACGACCACACTTCCAAATAGGTGACCTGGTGTTAGTTAAATTATATCATCACCCCAACACAGGAAAACTCGCCCCCTATTTCACAGGACCGTACACCATATTAGAGGTCGTCTCACCAAACGTGGTCCGTATCGATAGACCCAACCAACCTCTCCAAAGAGATACTGATACGATCCACGTCAACAAACTTAAACTATATACAGAAAACCGCCATTAAGATACACCATGTACGACACAAACACAATTATACGTTCCCGTTTAAACATCTCACATCAGAACTGTTTCCAGCAGAACCGTTGAAATTCAAACCAACAAACAGCGAGCCTTTCAAGCATCTAGATCCTACTATCTTTTCCAAAAAAAAAAGATTTACGCAATTCACCCACGGTAACAAGGAATACGACATAGGACAACCACAAACACACCCCGTTCCAAAACCACCACAAACAATAGAAGTCCAACCAGATATCCCAGAGCCACAATTCATGGCAAAAACATGGAAGAAGATGTGCCAATATCCCATTTTTCATCTAATAGCTATTATATGTTTTTTTAATTCTACACTATGGACTCGCCCCATTTTTATTCATCGTTCACATACTAACATATACCCTTCCAGTCCATCGACTTTATCGGCTGCAAGAAGCAGTCTTCCATATAGGAAATTCCGTCTTAAAATCCATCTTCCATATAGGAAATTCCGTCTTAAAATACATCTTCCATATAGGAAATTCCGTCTTAAAATCCATCTTCCATATAGGAAATTCCGTCTTAAAATCCATCTTCCATATAGGAAATTCCGTCTTAACATCCATCTTCCATATAGGAAATTCCGTCTTAAAATCCATCTTCCATATAAGAAATTCCGTCCATGAAGCCATCTTCCCTATGGGCCAAGCCATTGTATAACTCCTAGATATTCTATGGGAAATTCTCGCCGAAAATTTTGAAAAAACTTAAAGGGTCTCAGCCAGCAAACAAGACACCTCAAGCCGACCTAAGGCAGAATCCCACCAATTCAATTAGAAGGACAATTAGCAGCCAGAAATGAAATGGAGACCGTTCCCCCCCCCCCCCCCCCCCCCCCCCCGCGCGACAACAAAACGCCCGCCATGTTTCCGGTCTCAGGTTACGAGGGAGGACAGTAATTGAGAACCGAGGGCCCCTCTTGGCCGACAGCTATAAATTGAGGTCAGCGCGCTGTGGACATTTTAACGTCACCCATCTTTGGGATTCCAGTTTGAGCCTACATATCGACTTTTACAGAAAACACCATTTAATTACATTCCCACAAAAAACTTAATACGTTACAGACAATTCCCAATGAGTTTACATTTCTATTTTATATTTTTATTCTTCCAAGACTTCCAAGAAGCTGTTACATTTACCCACACTAAGCATAATAGACTTTAGGAATAGGAAACACCTAAAGACTCACAACCAATGCACAACACGCAGGTCTCAAGGTTAATTATGAACAAAACACGCACATAACCACTTAAATGATAGGAAAAATTAGGTAGCTAATCTTTCGAGCTCGCGTTTTTTCCGAAGGGATTAAACAACCATTTTAGAAGGATCGAGGGACTCTCTTCGGACCCTGTATTCAAAGATTTTGACTCCGGTGTTGACACCCGATATATAAAAGTGGGTATCGGGCGAGCATAACTTAAGTGCCCTAGGGAAATGCATAAAAATCTCTAGAACGCATTAAGGCTCGGGACATATTAATATACTACATTCGGCCTTGAGATCTCGAAAAACAACACAAATACAAAGACAAAATACACACGTAAGGTTAATTAGATTCCCATGTCTCCTGTATACACAATATAAAGCACAATTGGGAAAGATCATGTTTCTACCCAAGATTCGCACAGGAAAGACAAAAAAATCTACGAGGCATATCATTAATTGATTGCGAGCGTGATATAGATTTTGGCACTGTAATTTTAATTACAAAGCGAGTTTACGAACCTCGCTATACATTTTTCTTATATCATTCATTTACATTATTCTCTTATGTTTAAAAAACAAAATACTTAATCAAATTTACCATGTTATCCTAATTCAATACTTACCATTTATTTTAATCAATTATTTACCATTTATATATAACCACTTCTTTTATCTTGTTCATAATTCAATAACTAAACAAATTTTATCAACGAAAACTCACTGGTTTTCTTTAAAAATTAGATATTTTACCTTTTATTGATTTACAAAAACCTTTTCTTTTTTCACCAGGCGCAAAGCATTCACTTTGATTTCTTTCAACTTTTATTTTATTTTTGATTTCTCAAAAGACTTAATAGAATTCCCTCGATTTTCTTCCCCATCTCGAGTAGAATAAAGTTAGACATTTCTTTTTTTCTCACCATGCAACAAAGCATTTTCCTTTTTTTTTACCATGCATCAAGCATTCACTTTGATTTCTTCCAACTTTTTATTTTTGATTTCTCAAAAGACCTATTAGAACTCCCTCGATTTTCTTCCCAATCTCGAGCAGAATATGATTAGGCATTTTTTTTTTCACCAATGGACCAAGGCATTCACTTTGATTTCTCCCAACTTTTTATTTTATTTTTGATTTCTCAAAAGACCTAGTAGAATTCCCTCGAGTTTGTTCCCCGTCTCGAGTAGAATATCGTTTAGGCGCATTGTCTTTTCTTTTCTCTTTTCCCCACTATGTACCATAGCATTCATTTTGATGTCTCACAATTAATTATTTTTTTTTATTTCTATTAATTTCTATATATCATTAACACCATTCTCTTTTATCTCTTATATCCCCACCAATGCTTGTATATAGCCTCTCAATAACCACAACTAATTTTCCCACAAAATTATTTTTCTCTTTACAGAACTCACTCGGGCTAACCCCTTTGTGAATTCTTCGCATGTAGGGGGCGCATCTGTCATAATTTGTAAATAACTGGATGCGAACCCGCCCCAATATGTATGCAATGTATGTTTTAATAAAGACAAGGCTTAAGAAATCTGGGAGAGAAAGGCCATCAAAGAGGAAGCAATCATTAGCAGGTTTTATTATCCAGGAACTCATAAAACTGGGTTCAAGAACCTAGCATTTCCTGGATCATGTCAGAACAAGCTAAGAACAAAGAATTAGCCGGGACCCAATGAGAGCATAGGGACCTTAGTTAGGAACCAATGGGAATCGAGCACCCCTGGAAATTCATCCAATGAGAGCCCTAAATAGCTTTCGTCTTGAATCGGGAACGAAGTATAGTCAGTCAGGAGTGTGGCACCATAGAATCAAGTTGGGACCTGGACAGCAACGAGTTTGGAGCCAATCCCATCTCCTCAATCCCTTAGATAAGTCCCATCTTCAATAATGTGAACAACCGTAATTAATAGCCAACTCAGCAAATAAGTTCAACTCCTTTTCTCCTCAGATCGCTAGCCTTTTTCCAATCCAAAACTCTGTGTCTTCGTTATTTTCCCTTGTGGATACCTTATCACTTCAGCCAACGACTGCGCCCATCAATTCAATCAATCACCAATCAATTCAACCCATCAACTTCAAAAGGTAATTCGCAGCGATCCCACATACATTTGTTCATTATTATTTGGAATATCAGCTTTGAATGTCTGTCTGTATTCGTTAGATTTTAAAAAACCATACATACAATCGCCGTTAAACTTAGGGAAGTTGTTTACTATATTATTGGGAAAGTTTTTGGTTTGAATTTGGTTTGACATAAATATTCGTCGCAATTTTATTTGCAAAAATTCTACATTTTATATTTCAAATTAGACATTTTCAATTTTAATTTAGACATTTTTTATTTTAATTTTTTTCACATTTTCTATAAATTCTTCATTTTTCTAATATCGCCAAAAAAGATCCTATAGTTTATTTAAAATTTAATAAATGTGTTTCAAAAATATATTTGAACGTTTATATAACAATATTTATATATATACTAGCGGATGTGTAACCGGCTTCGCCCGGGTTTTATCCGAGTAAAAGTTTGCCTGACAAATATTATTGATAATAATATTCGGGAACGCACAGAATATTATGATAATATAATTCGTTATGTCATATATTCATATAATATATGAAATTTATTTTTCGAGCAAACATATCCACTCTCTACTGAATAGATTTTTAAAAAGATATACATAAATAAAAATATCTCGAGATATACTACATGATCATAGCCAAAAGGCCGAGAAACGATATTTTATATAGAGAGATGACCTGGCTTCGTGTGTCTTCTGCTCGAGTGAATGTTTGGCTGGTAGAATTTTGTTCCTGCCTTCTATTAATCATTATCTGGCTTTACCTGTGGTCTGCTTTAGTGAATATTCCCCAAAATAATTTTTTAATGCAATCAAGCATGATACGGCAATATTGTCATAATCATTTCTGACTAAAAAAAATATTGTTGCTCAGTACTTGGTTAAATATATTTTTTATTGGTTAAAGTGAGACAAAAAAAAATCTTCCAGATTTAACTCCCTGTCATGTTCAAATTTCAGCGAGATTAGTTACATATTGAGGGCGTGCATAGTAAAAGTTTGCTTAACAAACATTTGTTAAAACGATTCTAGCAAACATCCAATCCCTACTGAATCTATACTTGTCTACCTTCTCGATAATTTTTTCCCGGTCCCTTGAAAAATACTCGATAAGTTGAAAAAAATCAGTATTAATTGGTCCACTCGGTAATTTGAAGTTGAAGGAATAGTATCTTGCCACAAACAAAGATTTGTAAATAACTGTATTTAGCGAATGTACCCGGCTTCGCACAGTTTTTATCCGAGTAAAAGTTTGCCTAACGAACATTTGTTAAAACGATTCTAGAAAACATCCAATCCACCTATATATTGATTTATAAACGTATATAAATATAAATATGGTTATATGCGTTTAAATATATTTTTGAAACACATAATCTTTTTAAAACATTTATTATATTTTAAATAAGATATTGTCACTTTTGTGAATTTGATAATTAATCATTTCTTTTTTCTCAATGAATTATAAATATTAATTTGAATTTCATTTTTGTTCTCATATATCATCACATACAATGGGATTTTTATATAAACAAACAATAATAAACAACAACAATTAGGGGCTCAAAAATCATTTATTATGGTTAGCAGCTCCGTAAATAAAGATATTTTCACAACAACAATTAAAGTTGCATCATCATTTTTATAAAACAACAACAAATTAAATTAACAATATAAAAATATATTTTAACATTACATTTCAACATTTAACACAAAAACGTTACAATTTTTTCTTTAAATATATATTAATATTGAAATGCCAAGTATTTTTTACGTCATTGGAATATTATATTACTAAATTCTCAAATTAAATTTATTATACTTGGAAAACATTTTAAAATTGCAAAGAATATTTATTTCAAATCAAATTCAAACCAGAAATATTCCAAGTAGTATAGTAAATAACTTCCTGAAGTTTCATGGCGATTGGATAATCTTACCTTTTATAAACATTCATCGTGTGAACAAACTAACATTCATTGTGTAAACAAACCACGTGTTAATTATTAACCAATCAAATTCATTTATCGTCGCGACCAGTGCTGCGCCCAAGCGGTAAAAGACTGTAACTAACGCTTTTTTTTTAAAGCACATTTACTTTTTTAGTTTTTTGAATAGCCTATATGTTAAACGGAATCTTCAGCTACCTACATGCGAAATTCCATAATGATCGAGTCGGTAGATTTTGCGTGAAGCGATAACAAACATCGATTTCGCATTTCATTTTTATAGATATAAGGAAGGATATATATATAAATATAATTATAAAAATATATATATATATATACTAACAATCTTATCTACCTTCTTTACAAAACTTTTTGTTTTCTTATTATTAGTTTGATTAAAAGTGCATGGTTCTGTCTTTCTCTCTTTTCTCTAACTACAAAAATTTATAATATTATATATATTCTCACTTCTATTATTCTATATATAGGTTAGAGTATGTCTAAATGACGTGTAAAAGCCGATGCAAAAGACGTTACGTTGTTAAATTTTATTGTTATTAATTATAAATATATAATTAACTAGATGATGTTTTAGAAGTAAAGGACTTTTTTTTTCTCTCTATCTATACTAAATAATAACAATTTACAAATTTTATAATTTGAATTTAAATAATCAAAATAATGAAGATAATTTTAATACAAAACTTAAATATAAAACTGTGGTGTGTCGATTTACTGGTCCAGCGATGGCTCAGAAAGTCTCTCAAAGTTAGTGTTTATTGGAGTTTCTTGTTGGCTACATTTATATGGGAAGACAAAGAGGAGACAACACCCCGGAATGCACATCTGGTCCTCTCTCCGGATTCCTCCGCTGTGCCCTCCTGGCGCAGCGGTCGTCTTGGTGATTTATGGCGGTGGGGTGCGGCATCCCGGTAGGCTGGAATGAAATCTTTCAGCCCCCACAGTACTCTCCTTCCAGTGGCGAAGTCACGATTTGTGCACAAAGTGGTTAATTACAATATATATACATCATCATATAGGCAAGAAAATAAAATAAGGAGAAATATAGTCTATTGCTCCTTAAATCTCACGGGTTTCTTGATTATTCTCCCCGATCTTGTCCTAGTCAGGTCTGGTGCTGATCCTGTTCCTTGGAATTCTGTGTACTTCTCCACATCTGGTGGGTCAGGATTCTGTTGGGACGATGTAGAAGGCAGCGCTCCCAACACGATGGGTCTTGTTGCAGTAGGGTGTTCTGCAGTTATATTGTCCGAATCTGCCAGTAAGTATGCAGGTCGCAATCGGTCAATCGATGTGGTAACATTTTTTCCTTTCACTTTGAGTGTGAAATACTTGTCTGTTCTTTCAAGGACTGGGAAGGGTCCCTCATATGGTGGTTCCAGAGGTTTCTTCACTCGATCTGTCCTGATAAATACATGTGAACATGTTTTCAGATCTTTATGAACAAATACTTTAGTCTTCGAATGATGTTTTTCATTTAAGGGTTTGAGCAATTCCATTTGCTTTTGAAGCTGTTGAACAAATTCTTCCGCATGCAGGTGATGTTTAGAATCATCAAAGAATTCGCCAGGCAGTCTGATGGTTTTGCCATATACCATCTGAGACAAAGAATGGTTGTTATCTTTGTTGATAGCACAGCACGCAAGCCTAGGAGAACTGTTGGCAGCGTTTCTGTCCACTTAATACTATTGTGGGCACGAATGGCAGTTTTAATGGTTCTATGAAGCCTTTCAATCTTCCCGTTACACTGAGGGTGGTACGCCGTGGAATGACGAAGTTTGATACCACACAGTGTTGTTAAATCTTTGAAAAGTTGAGAAGTAAACTGCTTTCCTCGGTCTGATATCACTGTATGCGGTGCTCCAAATCTAACGATCCAGTTTTCGTAGAATGCTCTCGCTACCGTTTCAGACTTCATATCTGGTAGCGGAACAACTTCCATCCAGCTGGTGTACCTGTCGATACAGGTCAGACAGTAGATGTTACCATTCGATGGAGGTAAAGGACCAATTAGATCGATGTGGACAACACTAAATCTTTCATCCACTTCTTGATATTTGCCTATTTCTGATTTTGTGTGTATCGACACCTTGCACTTTTGGCAGTTGACACAAGCTTGAGCCCATTTCCTAATGTCTTTATTCATATTGGGCCATATAAATCTTGATGTTAATTGTTTAGTAGTGGCTTTGATGCCTGGGTGTGAGAGTTCGTGGAAGTTCCTAAAAACCATCATTCGGAATTTAATTGGAATGAATGGTCTAATATTATTGGTAGACACGTCACACCATAACAAATTGCCTGATTGTAGTGGGCATTGCTTAAATTTTAAAGAGGTATTCTTCGATATCAGGTTTTGTAGTTCTGAATCACCAGTTTGTTCTTTGGCGATCTCTTCATAGTCGATAGTTGTGATAGCATCAACTCTGGAAAGAGCATCGGCGACTATGTTGTCAGTACCTTTTATGTACTTGATGTCAGCAGAGAATTGGGAGATGTATTGTAGATGTCTTAATTGTCTAGGAGAAGCTTTCTCATTTTTTTGTTTGAATGCGTAAATTAAAGGTTTGTGATCAGTCAAAATTGTAAATTCACGTGCCTCAAGCAGGTGCTTGAATAATTTGATAGACAAATATATTGCGAGAAGCTCTCTATCATATGTACTATAATTACATTGAGCAGGATTTACTTTTTTAGAGAAAAATGCTATTGGTTTCCAATTATTATTGTCAAGCTGTTGGAGAACTGATCCAACTGCCCGATCTGAAGCATCTGTACAGAGTGAGATAGGCAGTTCAGTATCGGGGTAGGCTAACAGTGCTGTATTAGCTAGGGCTTGTTTGCATTTTTCAAACTGAACTTCAGCTTCTTCAGTCCATTTTATTTCGCTTCTATCCTTTTTCTTGGCTCCCCTCATGTATTCATGAAGGATTGCCTGAGTCTCTGCGGCATTGTTCAAAAAGGTACGATAAAAGTTTAGCATACCCAAAAATATGCGTAATTCATGAAGTGTTTTTGGTTTCTTATATTCTAGAATAGCTTTAACCTTTGTTGGGAGTGGTTTCACACCGTGAGAGGTAATTAGATATCCTAGAAAATCAATTTCCTGTACTAGGAATTTAGATTTAGAAAGGTTGATTCTTAATCCATAGGAATTTAGTCTGCTGAATAAGGTTTCTAGGTGGCTATAATGCTCTTCTTCCGTTTTAGAGGCTACCAGAATATCATCTAAGTAGACAAATGCAAAGTCCAAGTTTCTTAAGACTTCATGCATGAATCTCTGAAAGGTAGCAGTAGCATTTCTAAGACCGAAACTCATTACATTAAATTCGAATAGCCCAAAAGGAGTAATGATGGCAGTCTTTGGTTTATCCTCTTCAGCAATTGGAATCTGATAGAATGCTTTGCATAGGTCTATTTTTGAGTACACACGAGTACCTTTTAAGATGTGGTGGAAATCGTCCAGTCTAGGGATTGGATAACGATCTGGAAGTGTAACTGCATTGAGTCTTCTATAATCACCACAAGGTCTTAGTAACTCGTCCTTTTTTGAAACTAAATGTAGTGGACTCGCCCAAGGAGAATTTGAGGGTCTAATTATTCCATTATTCAACATATATTGAAATTCTGCCTTAGCAAGAGTTAATCTCTGTGAATCTAGACGACGGGCTTTAGAGTGAATTGGCTGACCTCTTGTAGGAATATAATGCTTAACGCTATGTTTTGCTTCTACAAAATCTGATGGTGGCCTACATAGGTTAGGATATTTGGTTAGGATAGCACTGACCTTGGATGATGAATTTAGAGTGCTAATATTTCCCATGTCTGAGATTGACTGAATGACGCCTCTTATGGAAAGATTAGTTATTCCATCAATTAGGCGTTTATTTTTTATATCAATAATCAATCCAAAGTTGTTCAGAAAGTCTGCTCCTATTATTGCTCTGTTGGTATTGGCGATTACAAAAGGCCATTGAAATTGACGTCGAAGTCCAATATCCAAATTTCTAACCTTTGTTCCATAGGTAACAATTTCTGTACCATTGGCTGCATATAATTTATAATCAGAGCTAGGCATCCTATTTTTATCGTTTGGAGGTATTATAGATATATCAGCACCACTGTCCACCAAAAAGCGCAATCCCGTGTTTTTGTCCATCACAAATAATCGGAGATTGCGACAATCCTGAATGCCGGCAGAAGAGCTTGTCGCTACTCTGTCCGCCGGTTGGAGTTTTCCGACTCTTTCCAACTGCATGGAGACCTGCATTTATTTTGCAAGCAATTAGGACCAAATCTAAAATGGTAATAGCAGTATTTCCCTTTTGGATCGAAAGATTTTTGAGAATTACTTCTCGGTCTTGACTGAGTCCTATTTTTGGATCGAGATCTAGATCTATCCAGTCTCAATTCGGACACCTGCCGTTCAAGATCTTCCAATTTGGCGATCAAGCGATCTGTTGATGAAGAAGGCACTTCCGTATCATATATTTCTTTGGAAGAGTTTATTTCATTTATTTTATCGGCCATTATGGCCAATTTGCTAATGTCCTCTTCGCTTACAATAAGTATATTCTTTATGGATGTGGGCAGTTTATCAAGCCATAAAGTTTTTATTAAATTGTCAGAGATATCTGGGGTAGCGAGGGATCTGAGTTTTTGTAATAACTGGCTCGGCTTCATGTCTCCGAGCTCAATACCTGAAATTAACTTTTTAATTCTCAACCCTTCACTTTCTCTGAACAATTCAAGTAGTCGTGATTTACATTCAGAGTACTTGTTGTCGCTTTTGCTATTAATTATGTCCCAAATGTTTTCTATATATTTAGGTTCTAATTGGGAGATCAAATAATTATATTTAGTGTCTTCCTGAATAATTCCACCTATTTTGAACTGTGCTTCTACCTGGAAGAACCATATTTCAGGTTTTTAACCCAAAAAGGCGGTATTTTAACACTAACTTTGCATATTTCTGAGGTATCGCTAGGCTTATTTTCTGTTTCCATTTTACGTAAATTTAAATTCGACACAACAGCTTAGAGATAAAGTTAAAAATAAAAATATTGAGATAAAATAATAAGGAAGATAATATAAAAACTTATCTTAGTCTTGAGATGATATCCCGATATCCTGGATGATGCTTCTTTTCAAACTTGAATCACTTTTTGAAATTTCTTTATCTCTTGAAATCTTCGTATGCTTTTTCTTTTCAATCACGTCCGGCTCACCAATGTGGTGTGTCGATTTACTGGTCCAGCGATGGCTCAGAAAGTCTCTCAAAGTTAGTGTTTATTGGAGTTTCTTGTTGGCTACATTTATATGGGAAGACAAAGAGGAGACAACACCCCGGAATGCACATCTGGTCCTCTCTCCGGATTCCTCCGCTGTGCCCTCCTGGCGCAGCGGTCGTCTTTGTGATTTATGGCGGTGGGGTGCGGCATCCCGGTAGGCTGGAATGAAATCTTTCAGCCCCCACAAAACTATACAACTATTTATTGTTATAATTAATTTAGATTTAGCTTGCTAATCTAACCAAATCTACTTGATATGATTTATCATTCTTATCAGTTTGCTCCTTGAGTTTTAAATGTGGAATCACTGTTATATTTTTGTTATATAGTTTTTACACTATATATATATATATATTCAACTGTAAATACAAAGCGCGATGTCCCGCCAAGGACACTGGCGTCCAAAGGAAAGCAATACAAGAGAGAGAGGGAGAATCTATTTACATATCAAAAAAACATATGCTCAAGGCATTTACATATTTTTGAAATTGATTCAAACAAGCATACTATATACATAGGTAATTTAATTTAAACACACCTCAAAATAAAGGAAAAAGGAAAAAAAAAAGAATCATATATACAGCACATAGTTAATTATACCTAACACTTGAGATTAATTAAAAACTTTGATATAAATTTACAAAATCTATTGAATACAATGTATGAATCCCTGCTGGATATCAGTTCTCTTGGATCGGTACAGAGGATACATTTATTGAGTCTGTAGTCTTGAAATGCTGGGCACTTAAGTAAAAGGTGAGTGGAATCTTGAATGCGGCATCCACAAAAACAGCCCGGATCCTCCGATGCGCGGATTCTTTCCAGAAAACTTCCGAAATTACCATGGTTGGTTACAAATTGTGTGTTGTGGAAATTAGGGCGAAAATAATTAGGAATACCCCGGTTGAAAAACCTTGTAAATGTCTCGTTTGTATTATTCAGTAAGAGCTACATTCTTTCGTCTATATAGGATTTAATTATAAAGGGAATACCGATGTGTTGTATTTTTGCTTGTCCTCGAACGATAAGTTATTTAAGTCATATTTCATATTTTTTGCTTCAATGTAACCTGCAATCAATGGAGTTTTAGCCAAACTGTGAACACAGTTGTACGAAGTTGTCTTGTAAGCTTGAATGCTCCATAATAATATCTGATATTGCATTGAGTTTAATTTTTGTATCGATTTTTTATTTAAAAATTTGAACCATATTTCTGATCCATATGTTGAAGTTGATCTGAATAAAGATTTGTACAATGTAATTCTTTTATGGGAGCTCAAACCCCATGATTTGCTGCACAGAGAGAATAGAAAATTTTTTATTCTTAGAGTTCTGCTCACTATTTCCTCTATATGAAAAGCAAAATTTAATTTGATTTTTCTTCTATGATTTGCAATTGTTATTCCTAAAATTTTTATTTTTTGTACTGATGAAATTAATCCACTCTTAAATTTAACTGGGATCTTCTCTTTATTGTGCAAATATAAAATGTTTGTTTTTTCGCGCGGAACTGATTTCTAACTTGTTCTTAATACACCACAATTCGATAGTATTTAATGCTTCCTCTATAACTATTTTCAGTGATGCTAGATCTTTATTCCAGCATATGACCGAAATATCATCCGCATAACAAAGCAACTCACAATTGGGCACCTGAAAATTCATCAGCAAATCATTCAACAAAATTGTCCATAGAAGTGAAGAAATCGGACCGCCCTGAGGACACCCCTTAGTAATTGGCTTTGAAGTTGTTAGATTGTCGTAACTGAAAGAAATGAACCTGGAATTTAAATATTATTGTAGAATTTTGATCAGTTTTTCCGGTAAATTATCTGAGTCTATTCTTTTGATGATCGCTGGCCACCAGGCATTATCAAAAGCCCCCGAGATATCTATTGTAACTAGTGCAGACAGTTCCTTTTGCTTATGCTCCATTAATACATCGATTATAGTATTCAAAGCAGTGATAGTTGACTTAGACTTGATAAATTCGTGCTGCCTATAGCCTATAGGTTTTTAAATTTTAATTAGACATTTTCAATTTATATTTAGACATTTCAATTTTAATTTAAACATATTTTTTATATATTCTTTATTTTCCTAATTTCGCAAAAGAAAACATCTTATAGTTCATTTTAAATTTAATAAAGGTTTTTTAAAAAATCAAATGTGTTTCAAAATTATATTTAAATGTATATAACAATATTTATATACGTTTATATGTCAATATATAGTTTCAACTTTTAAATAGACATTTTGTATTTATATTTATACATTTAAATTTGAATATAGATATTTTTGTTGTAAGATTTAGGTACTTACAGCTTGTATGAAGGCATGAGGACGTTGATGATTATATAATAATAATCTTTATTATCTATTTAGTAAGAAAAACAAAGTTATGGTAGCGAACACATTAACAGTATAGAGAAGAAGTAAACAAACTGTTAGTGATGATGATAAGGCCATGGCGCTAGCTGTCGTAGCATTCAGTTTCCAACAATCCCGGCATAAATGTGTAGACGTCACGAGGTTGTTGCGTAACTTCTCAAATGTCGGCCTTGGTAGCGGCTTTGTCCGCCTTCATGTCGCCTGTCGGGCAGTAGATAATTTTTATCACTGTCTTCTTCTGAAGATCCTTCAGGAGATGGATCTTGGTTGCGATGTGCTTGGTTCTAGAAGACACTTTTTCGGATGAACATATCTTGAGACATGATTGATTGTCTTGGTGGAAGTAGATTGGAGCTTTCTGTTCTCCAGTTCGAGATCCTTCAGCAAGTCGTCGGAGCCACAACAGTTCTTGTGAGGCTTCAGCTGCGGAGATTAGTTCCGCTTCGGTGGATGAGAGATACGCAACCTTGTTTCCCAGTCATCCATGAGATGGGGTTTGATCCCAGTAGGAACAAGTTTCCGCTTAGTGATTTTCTGTCGGTGTTGTCGCTTGCCCATGTGGCATCACTGTATGCTTCCAGTGTGGGAGGTTTTTGGTTAGACATGCGTAGCTCGAGTTCTTTAGTAGTTTTTAGATATCTTACGATTATTTTTGCTGCATTCCAGTCACAATTTCTAGGATTCTGGTTTCTGCTGCTGAGTATGCAGACTGGAGCTGCGATATCTGGTCTGGATACTACGCTTAGGTACAATAGTGAGCCAACCAGTTGTTGGTATTGGACGTTGTTTGGTAGAAGTTTTACACAAGATATACCGGGGTATCCGCTTTCCATGGGGGTGAAAGTAGGTTTCGCTTCTTGGAGGTTGTACCTTTCAACTAATTCTTATATTTTATTATTCTGGCTCAGAAGGAGTTCACCTTCTCTGTTCCTTGAGATTTCTATACCATTGAATTGAGTGGGGTCTCCAAAGTTCTTTATTTCAAATTCTTTTTCGAGAGTTTTTACAGTGTTTTGGATGATTATTTTTGGATCGCTTGCAAGGAGCATGTCATCCACATATAGAATCAAGTAGATGGAATGGTTTTCTTCATTCTTGGTGAATAGGCATAGGTCTACAATGCTCTGTTAGAAGTTATTTTTAATTAGAGTGCTTGCGATTTTTGTGTTCCGAATCTTCCGGCTTGTTTTAGACCGTAAATTGCCTTCTTTAGTTTGCAGACTTCGTTTGTTTGTTTTGTATGGAGTCCTTCTGGGAGTTCCATTTAGAGTTCTTTATCTAGGTCGCCGTGGAGGAACGCTGTCTTGACATCGAGGTGGTTCACTTGCATCCCTTTGTAGACTGATGCAGCTAGGAAGGCTCTAATTGTAGAATGCTTCACAATTGGTGCAAAGGTTTCTTCGTAATCTCGGCCAAATTTCCGATTGAAACCTTTTGCTACGAGTCTGGCTTTGTACCGCTCTATTTCTCCTTTGGAATTGAGTTTCTGTTTATAGGTTCATTTACATCCTATGATCTTTTTGTCCTTAGGCAGAGGCGTTGGTTCCCAGACATTGTTCTTCTCAAGAGAATTTAGTTCTTCGTTCATTGTTTGTAGCCACTTTTCTCTTTCTATTTTGGTAATTGTAGGACTCCCGAGTAGCTGGTGGGTGTCTGAATGTCTTGAGCATCAATTTTGTACAGCATGTAGTCATTTCTTATGGGAAGTATTCCCTTTGTTGGTCTCGTGGATCTTCTTTGTGTGACCACTTGTGTTCCTGTGCTTGTACCGGGTTGAATGTAATCCTCGGTTTCTGAGTCCTCAAGGTTTTCGGATTGTGTTCCTGGTTCCTGACTTTCCTCTGCATTTCCAATATAATTAGAGAAAGTTAGATCTGTACTTAGTAATTGTGGTGAAGTATTTTTTGTGGAAGCGTGGTGAAACCCATTTTCATTTTCTAGAAATTTTACGGATCTGCTAATTTTGATGTTGTCTGTGTGGTGCAGGATTCTGTATCCTTTGCTTCGATCATCGTATCCAAGAAAGATGCCTTCGATAACTTTGCTATCCAGCTTGTTTCTTTTTATCTTGGGAATATAGGCGAAGGCTTTACATCCGAATCTTTTTAGATGCTTCAGACTGGGCTTCCTGTTGGTCCATAGTTCAAATGGAGTCTTGTCTGTAGCTTTCGAGGGTATTCGGTTGTGTAGGTAATTAGCTGCGGTAACCTCTTCCGCCTATGAAGTCTGTGGGAGTTCTGAGTCAAACAGCATGCATCTTGTCATCTCCATTAGTGATCGATTTTTCCTTTCGGCTACTCCGTTCTGGGCTGGTGAGTAGGGGACTGTTAGCTGATGTTTGATTCCGCTTTGGTTCAGAAAATCTTCGACTTGTCGCTTTACGTACTCACGACCGTTGTCTGTCCGTATGGTTTGGATATTTTTTCCAAATTCCGTGTGTGCTGAGATGACGTAGTCTTTATTTTTTCATAGACTTCGTCTTTTCCTTTCAGGAGGTAGATCTTCGTGTATCTGCTGTAGTCATCGGTGAAGGTGATGAAGTATCTCTTACCGCTAAAGATTTAGTTGGTAGTGGACCTCAGACATCACTGTGGACAAGTTGAAGCGTTTCAGTTGCTCTGTACTCTGTCTTCTTTGGAAATGGGGTTTCGGTGAGTTTTCCTTGAATGCACTGAACGCAGTCTGTGCTGTGCGAACATTTATTTAGACTTATTCCTCGTGCTAGGTTCTTATTTTGAATTTTCTGAATAGATTCTATATTTCTGTGTCCTAGTCTGTCGTGCCAGAGCATGAGGCTATTTTTGTTCTTGCAGTGGTTTTGTTTTGCTACATTTGCTTTGAATGTGCGAGTTTGGAGGTTGTCAACCAGGTGAAGTCGGTATATTCCATTGTCAAGTATACCGTTCGCGAGGGCTGTGTTGTCTCTTTCGATGGTACACCAATCTCTTTTGAACGTTACTTTACATCCGTTGGAGGTGGCCGCACTCACTGACAGAAGGTTGTCTGTTAGTTCCGGGATGTAGAGAACTTTTGTGAGAAGTAAGGTGTCAGTCTTTCCTTGGGGTGTGATGACTTTGATTTCTCCTTGTCCTATCCCTTTGACCTTCAGCTTATTGCCATTAGCAACCACAACATTTTGTGTTTGTTCTCTGTTAAGTTCAGTGAAGAAGCTTTCATCGTACACTATATGAGATGTGGCTCCAGAGTCGACGAACCAGTTGTGTATACTTGCTTCTCGTTGAGTGCAATTGAGAGCTTTTGGGTTAGGTCCTTTTGTTGTTCTATGATTTGTTGGTTTTTCTTGGGTGAAACTCGACTGATTTGTGTACTTTGGTACGTTTCCTCTTCTGAAGTTTTCATATTTGTACTCTTTGTTGCTGTTGTTTCGCTTTTGATAGTGCCGACATTCTTCCTTGGAGTGGTTTGGTTTGTGGCAGAAAGAACAGAATTTATTATCTTTTTCTCTTCTTTGGCTTGAAGCTCCGTGGAGGCTTTTTAAGGCTTTTGATTCAGTGCTTTCGTCTTTCGAGCTTTCTACTCTGCGTGTGTGTTCATCAAGGAGTTTGTTCTTGGTGAATTCAAGCGTTAGCTCGTCATCAGGCCTTGATTCCAACATCGTGATGAGATTGGAGTAGCTCTTTGGAAGCGAGCAAAGCAGTATAGCCGTGATGTGAGAGTCCTTTAGTGTTTCGCCACTGGTTCGCAGTTTGTCAACTAGTCCCATCATGGTAGTGATGTGCTGTTGCATGTCTTTGTCTTCTTCGAGTTTTAAGCTGTATAGTTTCCTTAGCAAATATTTTTTTCCTGAGAGTGTTTTTCTTTCATAGATATTTTTAAGAGTGTCTCAGGTAGCTTTGGCTGTTAGTAGGTTTTTAACATGCACTATTTGTGAGTCGGCGATGCTTAGATTAATGATAGCTCTAGATTTTGAGTCTTTCTTTTTCCATTCGATTTTAGGTTCATCTGGAATATTTTCGGTGACAACTTCCCAAAGATCTTCCTTTTGAAAGAGCATTTCAATTTTGAATGACCATAGTGAGTAGTTTTAGCCGTCGAGCTTATCTAGGGTTACATCGTGGCTCGGGAGTGACGCCATTTTTGCTAAGCCTTTTTTATTTGTCTTAACTCGTTAGTTGAATTTCATGCAATATTCAGTCTCATAATCTAATTTCTGTAAGATTTAGGTACTTACAGCTTGTATGAAGGCTTGAGGACGTTGATGATTATATAATAATAATCTTTATTATCCATTTAGTAAGAAAAACAAAGTTATAGTAGCGAACTCATTAACAGTATAGAGAAAAGGTAAACAAACTGTTAGTGATGATGATAAGGCCAGTGTGGCGCTAGCTGTCGTAGCATTCAGTTTCCAACATTTTTAAAATATATTTTTATACTATGTTCCTTTTTTTTTTACAAAGGTATTGAGCGAGAAATTTATATTACTAAGTTAGGTAAGTGCACACAATGCAATTTTAAAAAACTAAAAAACAAAATTAGCGTTACCTAATGTAAATAATGGCTTTCGTATTTTTTATTAATTTTTTCGTCATTTTTTTAAATCGTTTAAAATACAGTCGCAATCATTAGCAAACGCATATTTTCCTAATTTCCATGTACCCATTTATTGTTCATAGAAAAATATTCACATGCCAGTATTTTGGATACATTTTTATAAATGATAGGGTTAGCAAAAATACGATGTTTCTTTTTTAAGGATTTCAGGTTGTTTAGTACTCACTTATTTTTTAGTTACGAGGAAATCCCTTTTGATAAAAACAAATATATATTTATTTAAGGAACGACTTGTTCCAATACAAATATTGTTAGAACAAGCGAGCGATAAATCAAAAACAGAAAGGTTGAAGTGTAGTAGAGTGAGTAGTGACGTCAGCACCGATGATGATAAAGTCAAAGTCTGCGTAACAATAAACATATTTTTTCTCATTCTTACTGTGTTGACTTTGCTTAGAATATTTAATGAAACTGATTCCAATAATTATTAATTAAACATTATATTTATTGATTTACAAGAGAGAGAGAACAAAATATAAAAGGGAAACCAATATTGAACAAAGGAACTTCATTTCTGTTTCGGTTAGCGCCTATTTACCTGTGAGCTTACACACACTCTGTGGAACAATTAATTAATATATATACAACATACGCTCCCCTGTGTGTAAGCTCTAACCAGCAAGTCCAAGGCTATCTGCACATTTCCGTAGTTTGTCCTTATAGTCCACAACATATCTTTGATTGCATCCAACAGCAACCGGTCTGGCCTTTCTTTTATATATGCCCTCATTTGATGTTTTCTTCGTACTGTAGACCCATTTACTATTGATGACTTTCATACCATTTTCCCTTGGTACTAGTGTCCATACCTTATGCTTCTCTATCTCACTGAGCTCTTCTTCCATTGCTTCTTCAAAGTTCTCCGGGATATAATGATCTATTTCCATAATTAAGTTTGCATATTCCTATCTTTTATTCTTTGTGAGCGTCGAACTCCTTCTTTGATTAATTTTCTTTCTTGTTCTTCAAGTCTTGCTTTGTGCCGTTCTTCTAAGATGCTCTTTGTTCTCCTTTCTTTGTTCCTCCTTTTACGAATCTTTCCTCTATTGGTTCAGTTTGTGTTGAGTCATTTTCAGTGTCACCACCTGGTTTTACTGAGGTATCCTCCTTAGACTTCATTTCACTCTCTGTGACAGGATTGACTTCTTTCAAGATAAGAAAGTATTCAACTATTTCTTCACAATTTCCTTTATAGGTCAAATTATCGCAATTAGTATCTTCCTGAATATCATTTGCATAATCAAATCCTCTCTTATCTTCACTAAATTTTACTGATCTGACATCATGAATTCTCTTTGTCATTATATCATATATTCTGTAGGCTTTTCTTTTGAAAAAATAACCAATAAATATTCCCTTTCTACCCTTTGGTAAAAACATGTTTCTTCTTGGTTTGCTCTCAAGCCAATGTGTCAAACATCCAAATATTCGAATGTGTTTGACCGATGGTTTCCTGCCATTCCATCTCTGCATAGGTAAATGGTGCTTGATATACCTGTGGGGGGTACAATTCTTAATGTATGCATCTGTAGCAATTGCCTCTGCTCAAAACTTCTTGGGTAATTTTGAGTCAATTAATAAGGTTCTCGCTGTATCTATAAGAGTCCTATTCACTCTCTCTGCGACTCCATTACTTTGTGGTGAGGATGTGGTGGTAGGTTGGTGATGGATCCCACTTCTCTTGAAAAGTCCTTCAAATCTAGAGTTACAAAGTTCAGTTCCATTGTCCGTTCTTACATCTTTTATTCTAAGACTTAATTTTCGTTTTCGGCTCTTGCTTTAAATTCTTCAAATCTTTCAAAGATCTCATCTTTTGAACTCAGGAAATATACAAAGATTATTCTACTGTAATCATTCTATATACAGTTACGAGCGTCATTCTTCATCTCTTAATCATCAGTCAGTTTTCGTCTCTGTCACCGTTTGCTTTTTTTCTGGAATGTCGCCCTCCTAGTGGTTGGCTACGCTCACGCCACCTTTGACCTCCCCCCCCCTCCCCCACTCGCCTTTTCGTTTATGTAATTATTGTGTTGGAGCGGGTCGCTCCTTAAATAAATGCATATATTAGTTAATAACCAAATGGAATCTCTCTTTATTTTTCCCTGTAAGAGACGCCTACGGAAGCCAACAGTATATAGATAGATAAAGCGCATAGGCTATAGTTATTAACTAAAATATGCATTTATTTAAGGCGCCAATTTATAATTGTAACAAATAGTATTTGAATCAAAACATTCAATCGGATAAAACACGGGCGTTGCCCGGGTCATTCGACTAGTTCTATATACAGTTACGAGCGTCATGCGTCATCTCTGTCACCGTTTGCTTTTTCTTTGGAATGACGCTCTCCTATTGGTTGCTACGATCACGTGGCTACGATGGCGCCGCCACTACGCGAGACACTTTGTTTTTTACTTTGCCCCCCCCCCCCCCCCCCACTCGCTTTTTGGTTTTGTAACTATTGTGCTGGAGCGGGTCGCTCCTTAAATAAATGCATATATTAGTTAATAACTAAATGGAATCCTCTCTTTCTTTTTCCCAGTAAGAGACGCCTACAAAAGCCAACAGTACACAGACAGATAAAGCACATAGACTATAGTTATTAACTAATATATGCATTTATTTAAGGCGCCAATTTATAATTGTAACAAATAGTATTTGAATCAAAACATTCAATCTGGTAAAACACGGCCGTTGCCCGGGTCATTCGGCTAGTCTACTATAACAAGAAAATACTTAGATCCTCCTAAAGATTGACATGGCATTGGTCCTCTAAAATTCATATTAATCAACTGCAGGGGCTTAACTGTATAATTTTCTGTAATATTATATGGCTTCTGAACATGTTTTCCCATTATGAAAGCTTCGCACTCTGGTAACCTTTCAAATATTAGATCCAATCCTCTTACAATATGTCCTTGAATCATTTTTTAAAATTTATTCTTCATTTATTAGGTTTAATAATTTATGCCATAAACTTATATTGCTATTTTTATTTGATGAATTTGTATTCATAACCATGACATTTTCCATTTTTGCTATTGGTACATTTCTTAGTGTTGTTTCCATCATATGCTTCAGCAACTAATTCATTCCCTTCATTATAAATTTTGCTCCATTTTTATTGAAAAAAACTGAATTTTCTTTGTTGACTAGTTTGTATACGACAAGAAATTATTTCTTAGATTTGGTACATATAAGATATCTTTGATGCGAATATTTTATTGGCCTTCACTTGTGCATGTAGTAAGTCTCATATCTCCTTTGGCTGTGGCTTCGGTAGTTTTGCCCTTCTCAGCTAGGTTGATTTCACTTTCATAATCTACCACATTTTCCATCAAAGTTAGGTTTGGGGTTAAATGTGCGGTGCATCCTGAATCTATACACCAAATTTGCCTATCATTTCTCCCATCTGGTGAATCTTCAAATTCGTTTACATATGTTTTACATGCTTGCTCATTAAATCCAGTTTCCATAGTATTCACTAGGTTATTTGAATGTTCTCTACTGTATTTGTGATTTCTATAATCAGAAGTCAATTTCTTTTGGTATCCTTGTTTCTGTTTATCTCGAAACCAGCAATCATTAGCTAGATGTCCCTTTTTATTACAAACAAAACATCTTTTTGGGTGAAATTGTTCACTTTTCTATCTGTAATTCTGTATGCTTGTTCATGCCCATTCTCAACTTCTCTAAGAGTTTGTTGAATCTATTCAATTGTTGCCTCTCTCTTTGATCGTAAGGCAATAGCAATATTTTCATACTTTGGATGTATGCCTCTGAAAATATGAAGTGAAAGTTCTCTTGAAGTAAATTGATGTCCTAATGATGAATTTCTAGCAGCAATATTTTTTTGCCCTCGGTATATATTTATATGCAATTTCATTATCTTTCATTTTAATGTTCTTTAATTCTAAGCCTATATCAATAATTTTATCTTTTAAATTGCCTGTGTATTATTTTCTCAGTGAGTCCTATACTTTTTTTCGCATTTGTTTCTCCTATGAACATTCCAGCTTGTTCATTTGTCAACGTAGTGATGATTATCCCAAATGCTTCATCATTTTTATCACTCCAAATCTTCCAAGAACTTTTGTCTTCCATATCAGGTTCTGGATCGGAAATTACACATTTAAATAATTTTATTCCTCTTAAAACTGCGGGGACTTTTGCCCATATTTGATAATTAGTTCCTGTTAATGGTTTAAAATTTTTTTGGGATAAAAAATTATATTCAGCCATTTTCGCCTTTTGAGCTAATATAAACAAACCAATATAATTTTAAAACAAATATATATTTTAAATTTATTATAATATTGGGTAGCTTTTAAACATGCAATACATAGATATAATTTAACTTAATCTATATAAATATCTTTAATCTTCTCAGAAGTATTCAGCTTACCGATCAGAATGAACTTCTTGCTTAATATTCAGATTAAATATTTTCGCTTTATAGCTTTATATTGAACAACCACGCTCTGCTACCAATTGTTGACTTTGCTTAGAATATTTAATGAAACTGATTCCAATAATTATTAATTAATCATTATATTTATTGATTTACAAGAGAGAGAACAAAATATAAAAGGGAAACTAATATTGAACAAAGGAACTTTTTTTCTGTTTCGGTTAGAGCCTAATTACCTGTGAGCTTACACACACTCTGTGGAACAATTAATTAATATATATACAACATACTGAGAAGATTGGCATTGCAGTCACTCAACTCAGGCAATTTCAAGGGTTAATGCGTAGGAGCAGGTACCTCAGAAATTAGGTGGAAAAGCTCCCATCTATTTAAACCATATTGATTTTGAAACAACTAAATGGATTGCAAAAAATAAATTAATCAAATACCTAAACACTGATACTATTCTGATCAAAAGGTTCGACACTTTGTTCATAAAATCCTGAAAACTCAATATATTTTCTCCCGGTTTGTGGCAAACGCAAGCGTCGCTCTTGGCTTGGAGACCTGCCAATTTTCAAAAATCACTCGTCACAACAGCGCGAGCAGCGGTTGTTCGAAAGTGAAGCCATTTTGCCCGTGCTTCGATATCGTTAGTCACCGAAATGTAGGATTAACGAATTTGCATCAAGTTCTGTGTGAAAAACGGATTCAAGGGTGCCGAATATTTTTTTATGTTGCAAACAGCGTAAGGGGATTCCGTCATTAGCCGAAGACGAGTTTTCGAGTGGTACAAGCGCTTCAAGGTGGGTCGGGTAGAGACCGCCGACAACGAGCGTTCCGGGAGACCGTCCACATCAACAACGCCTGAAAAAGTGGACAAGGTGTTGGAACTGGTACTTGAAGACCGACGAATAACTGTAGGGAGGTCGCCGAAGAAGCAGGGATATCATTCGGGTCGACTCAATCGATAATAAAGGACATTTTGGGAGTGAGAAGACTCAACGCCGTTCTCGTTCCTAAATATTTGACTTTTGATCAAAAGAACGCCCAGAAAGAAACGGCCAGTCTCAATCTCGAAGCGACAACCGACGACCCCGAATTGCTGAAGAGGGTCATTACTGGAGACGAAACATGAATTTACGGCATTTATTCGGAAACTACCCAACAGGCATCGGAGTGGCGCTTCAAAAATGAGCCGAAACCAAAGAAAGCGAGGAAGGCTCCCAGCAAAGTCAAGGTCATGTTGACGGTGTTCTTCGACTACCAGGGCATATTTCATCATGTATTTCAACAGCAAGGCTCTACAATAACTGTTGACTCTTACCTGGGAGTTTTGAGGCGATTGAGGGAAGCGATCAGGCAGAAACGGCCAGGGCTGTGGAGGAGCAAGTCGTGAATCCTCCACCACGATAACGCGCCGGCGCACACAGCCCACAAAATCTCGAAGTTCCTGAAGGACCACTCAACCTCTGTGTTCCCCTAACCCCCCTACAGTCTCGATTAGACCCCCTGTGATTTCTTCCTTTTTGGAAAGCTTAAAAGAAAAAGTTAAAGGGTCGGAAATTTCAGAGCATAGTAGAGATCAAAGTGGAATCGAAGAGGGCCATGAAGGCGATCCCGAAAACAGACTACCAGAGATGTTTTGCTGACTGGAAAAAAGGTGGCTGAAGTGCATCGCGGCCAACGGGAACCACTTTGTAGGAGACAATTTGAATTTGGTAGAATAATAAAGTTTTTTCAACTTATGAGCAAAGTGTTGAAACTTTTTTATCAGAGTAGTATAATACAATTTTTGCCATCACACACACTTTTTGCCTGGGGTTTATGTGTTACTTCTGTATTTCAGTATGAAGGGTATTGTACTCAGGGGTATTCTCGGGCGAATCCGAGTCATTTGTCTAGTCTATATATTTAAAGAAAGTCGTGTAATTTGTTATACTATTTATAACTCAAGAACGTTTGAACCGTTTTGGATGAAAATTGGTAGGGAGGTAGCTTAGAACCAGCAGACGGACAAAAATACCTTTTATCCCGTTCTACCGCTTCAAGAAAGGCTGAACTGTCAAATACATTCATTCAAACAGATGTATCAAAGGCGCATGCGCGAAAGCGTACTCTACGAGGCTTACCCACGAGCTTACAGGTTGGATGCTAAAAAGAGTAGTTTATTTTATGTTAGAAATAATTCTCCTTTTTGTAAATAAATACATTCGCTTATTATTGTTTAAAATATCAGCTTTAAAACTACATATATAAAAAAATGAATGTCTGTCTGTATTCTATAGATTCAAATACTATACATCCAATCGCCGTGAAACTTTCAGAAGTTGTTTACTATACTACTGGAAATAGTTTTTGTTGACTTTGCTTAGAATTATTAATGAAACTGATTCCAATAATTATTAATTAAACATTATATTTATTGATTAACAAGAGAGGTAACAAAATATAAAAAGGAAACTTATATTGAAAACAAAGGAACTCTTTTTTCTTGTTATTTAGCGCCTATTTACCCGTGAGCTTACACACACTCTGTGGTAACAAATAATTAAAATATGTACAATACACGCTCCCCTGTGTGTAAGCCCTAATCAGCAAGTCCAAGGCTATCTGCACATTTCCGTAGTTTGTCCCTAGGTAGACTCTTCGTTAGTATATCCGCCTCCATGTCTTCACTTTTAGTGTATTCCAGCTTGATTCCATTTTGAATTTCCTCTTTCACAAAATAATACTTTCGGTTTATGTGCTTTGTTCGTGAAGTAATCTTGTCAGATTGTATCCAGTTTATTGCAGCCTGGCTGTCACTTTTGAAGGTAATTGGGAAAGTTAAATTTTCACAAAGTTCTTCTAGTAATCCCTTTAACCATAATACTTCTGAAATGCCTTCACATATTGAAATAAGTTCTGCTTCACATGTAGACAAGGCTACTAAATTTTGCTTTCTACTTCTCCAGTTTATTAAGTTGTTGCCAAGTTTGACTGTATAGCCTGAATAGGATTTTGCGTCTCGGGTTGTGCACCAGCTCGCATCAGTACTTATTGTGATATTGTTGTCTTTTGACTTATATGCCAACGTGTTATCTCTTGTTCCCTTCAGATATCTATAAATCCTTTTAACTCCAGTTAAGTGTATTTCTCTTGGATCATTACTATACTGTGATAAATTGCTGACGTTGAAGGATATGTCCGGTCGATTACCCGTAGAAAGGTACATTAGTGATCCAATCATTTCCTGGTATACAGTTTTATCTACTGTCTTAGAGTCCAAATATTCATCCAAATTTTGATTTTGATCTCCAGGTGTCTGCACACTGTTGCATTCTTCCAGTCCAAATCTGTGAAGAATTGTATCAATATAATGAGTCTGAGATAGATAAAATCCATCTTCTTCCCTTTTTATTTCAATTCCAATAAATGGTTCGCTATCTTTCTTTTCTGTTAGAGTAACATATTTTTCTATTTCTGAGGCTAGGTTGTCATTAATTTCCTTACTAGTTCCAGCAATGATGAGATCATCTACATATAGACCCAGTATTGCATACTCTTCTCCTCTCTGGAGTTTATAGACACACGGATCACATTTGGTTCTAATCATTCCCAACTGGTATAAAATTTCATTGATCTTTTTGTTCCAACATTTTCCAGATTGTGGTAGACCATACAGGCTTTTTTCCAATTTACACACTTTGTTTTCTTCTCCTTTTTGTATAAAACCATCTGGTTGTCTCATGTATACTGTCTCCTTTAACTCACCATAGAGATAAGCTGTCTTCACATCATAAGTCTTTATGGTTAAATTCTGTTGTGTTGCAAGAGCTACTATTGTTCGCAAGCTTTCCTTTTTGAGTACAGGTGAAAAAGATTCCTTATAGTCCACACCATATCTTTGATTGCATCCAACAGCAACCAGTCTGGCCTTTCGTTTATATATGCCGTCAGTTGGTGTTTTCTTCGTACTGTAGACCCATTTACTATTGATGACTTTCATACCATTTCCCCTTGGTACTAGTGTCCATACTTTATGTTTCTCTATCTCACTGAGCTCATCTTCCATTGCTTTGTGCCATTCATTTCTTTCTCCACTATCCATTGCTTCTTTAAAGTTCTCCGGAATATAATGATCAATTTCCATAATTAAGTTTGCATTATTCCTATCCTTTATTCTTTGTGAGCGTCGAACTCCTTCTTCAATCAATTTCCTTTCTTGTTCTTCAAGTCTTGCTTTGTGCCGTTCTTCTAAGATGCTCTTTGTTTCTCCTTTCTTTCTTCCTCCTTTTACACATCTTTCCTGTATCGGTTCAGTTTGTGATGAGTCATTTTCACAGTCACCACCTAGTTTTACTGAAGTATCCTCCTGAGACTTCATTTTACTCTCTGTGACAGGATTGTCTTCTTTCAAGATAAGAAAGTCTTCAGCAACTATTTCTTCACAATTTCCTTTATAGGTCAAATTATCACAAGTAGTATCTTCCTGAATATCATTTGCATAATCAATTCCTCTCTTATCTTCACTATATTTTACTGATCTGACTTCATGGATTCTCTTTGTCATTATATCATATATTCTGTAGGCTTTTCTTTTAATGGATTTACCAATAAATATTCCCTTTCTACCCTTTGGTGAAAACTTGTTTCTTCTTGGTTTGCTCTCAAGCCAATGTGTCAAACATCCAAATATTCGAATGTGTTTGACCGATGGTTTCCTGCCATTCCATCTCTGCATAGGGGTATTTTGCTTGATAGACCTGTGGGGTGTACAATTCTTAATGTATGTAGGTGTAGCAATTGCCTCTGCCCAAAACATCATGGGTAATTTTGAGTCAATTAGTAAGGTTCTCGCTGTATCTATAAGAGTCCTATTCACTCTCTCTGCGACTCCATTACTTTGTGGTGAGTATGTGGTGGTAAGTTGGTGATGGATCCCACTTCTCTTGAAAAGTCCTTCAAATCTAGAGTTACAAAATTCAGTTCCATTGTCCGTTCTTACATCTTTTATTCTAAGACTTAATTCGTTTTCAGCTCTTGCTTTAAATTCTTCAAATCTTTCAAAGGTCTCATCTTTAGATCTCAGGAAATATACAAAGATTCTTCTACTGTAATCATCTACTATAACAAGGAAATACTTAGATCCTCCTAAAGATTGACATGGCATTGGTCCACATAAATCCATATGAATCAACTGCAGGGGCTTAACTGTATAATTATCTGTAATATTATATGGCTTCTGCACCAGTTTTCCCATTATACATGCTTCGCACTCTGGTAACCTTTCGAATTTTAGATCCAATCCTCTTACAATATGTCCTTGAATCATTTTTTTCATGTATTCTTCATTTATATGGTTTAATCTCTTATGCCATAAACTTATATTGCTATTTTTATTTGATAAATGTGTATTTATAACCATGACATTTTCATTTTTTGCTATGGGTACATTTCTTTGTTTTGTTTCCATCATAAACTTTCTATCTTTAATTTTTGCTTCAGCAACTAAATCATTCCCTTCATTATAAATTTTTGCTCCATCCTTATTGAAAATAACTGAATTTTTTTGTTGACTAATTCGTATACTGACAAGAAATTATTCCTTAAACTTGGTACATGTAAGATATCTTTGATGCAAATATTTTCTTGGCCTTCACTTGTGCATGTAGTAAGTCTCATATCTCCTTTGGCTATGGCTTGGGTAGTTTTGCCCTTTTCAGCTAGGTTGATTTCACTTTCATAATCTACCACATTTTCCATCAAAGTTAGGTTTGGGGTTAAATGTGCGGTGTATCCTGAATCTATACACCATATTTGTCTATCATTTCTCTCATCTGGTGAATCTTCAAATTCTTTTACATATGTTTCAAATGCTTGCTCATTAATTCCACTTTTCATAGTATCCACTAGGTTATTTGAATGTTCCCTACTGTATTTGTGATTTCTATCACCAGGAGTCCATTTCTTTTGGTATCCTTGTTTCTGTTTATCTCGAAACCAGCAATCATTAGCTAGATGTCCCTTTTTATTACAAACAAAACATCTTTTTGGCTGAAATTGTTGGACTTTTCTATTTTTAATTCTGTATGCTTGTTCATGCCCATTCTCAACCGATTGATTTAATCTCATATTTCTTCTTGACTCCTCTTCTCTTAGAGTTTGTTGAATCTCTTCAATTGTTGCTTCTCTCTTTGATCGTAAGACAATAGCAATATTTTCATACCTTGGATGTATGCCTCTGACAATATGAAATGAAAGTTCTCTTGAGGTAAATTGATGCCCTAATGATGAACTTCTAGCAGCAATATTTTTTGCCCTTGTTATATATTCATCTACAGTTTCATTATCTTTCATTCTAATGTTCTTTAATTCTAAGCCTATATCAATAATTTTATCTTCCAAATTGCCTGTGTATGTTTTTCTCAGTGAGTCCCATACTTTCTTAGCATTTGTTTCTCCTATGAACATTCCAGCTTGTTCATTTGTCAACGTAGTGATGATTATCCCAAAAGCTTCATCATTTTTATCACTCCAAATCTCCCAAGAACTTTTGTCTTCCATATCAGGTTCTGGATCTGAAATTACACATTTAAATAATTTTCTTCCTCTCAGAACTGCGCCGATTTTCAACGCCCATATTTGATAATTTTTTCCTGTTAATGGTTCAATTTTTGTTTGGGATAAAAAATTATATTCAGCCATTTTCGTCTTTTGAGCTAATATAAACAAACCAATATATAATTTAAAACAAATATATATTTTAAATTTATTTAAATATTGGGTAGCTTTTAAACATGCAATATATAGATATAATTTAACTTAATCTATATAAATACCTTTAATCTTCTTATAAGTGCTTCAGTTTACCGATCAGAATAAACTTCTTGCTTAATCTTCAGATTGAATATTTTCGTTTTTGAGCTTTATATCAATAAACCAACATCTGCTACCAATTGTTGACTTTGCTTAGAATTATTAATGAAACTGATTCCAATAATTATTAATTAAACATTATATTTATTGATTAACAAGAGAGGTAACAAAATATAAAAAGGAAACTTATATTGAAAACAAAGGAACTCTTTTTTCTTGTTATTTAGCGCCTATTTACCCGTGAGCTTACACACACTCTGTGGTAACAAATAATTAAAATATGTACAACAGTTTTGGTTTGAATTTGATTTAAATAAATATTCGTTGCAATTTTATTTGCAAATTTTTACATTTTATTTTTTTAAATTATACATTTCAATTTTAATTTACACATTTTTCATTTTAATTCAGAAATATTTTCTATATAATTTTTATTTGCCTAATTTCGGAAAAGAAAACATCTTTAAGTTCATTTAAAATTTAATAAATATTTTCAAAAAAATTAAATGTGTTTCTAAAATACATTTAAACGTATATAACTGTAGTTTTCTGTGTTTAAATATAGACAATATATCATCATCATCATCATAGAGCGCGTGAAGCGAAAAACCTTGGATTCGAATATAAAGAAAATTGTAAAATAAAATAAATGTAACCTTTTAAATATATTATTGTAATAAAATAATTTAATCTGGTGAGTAATGTTTAATTAATAAATTAAATAATAACTATACAACAATAACAATATTTATATACGTTTATGAAACTATATATAGGTTTTTAACTTTTAATTAGACATTTTTAATCTTTATTTAGACATTTCAATTTTTATTTAGAAACATTTTCCCTATATTCTTTTCTATATATTCTTTAATTGACTAATTTCGCAAAATAAAACATCTTAGCGTTCATTTAAAATATTATAAATATTTTCAAAAAAATATGTGTTTCAAAAATATATTAAAACGTATATAACAATATTTATATACGTTTATAAATCTATATATAGGTTTTAACTTTTAAATATATATTTTTATATTTATATTTGGAAATTTCAATTTTAATTTAGACATTTTTTATTTTAATTTAGAGACATGGACTTTTTTTATTTCTTTCTTTCTTCTCTCTTCTAATATACAGGGTGATCCAAAAGTCTTGCACAACTTTAAAAATTAATAACTCCGCGAATATTTGCGCTAGAGCAATGCGGTAAACACCATTGCGTTCAGGATGCAATTGAATTTTTATGGCAAATAATGAAAAATTCGAAATCGATTTTAGTTGCAATTTTATTCGCTAGATGGCGCTCTACCAGAATCTGAGATTCAGCTGCCAAATTCTTTGATAAATTGAAAAATATAACTGATCGACACATGTATTTTTATTTTTTGAAAACCAGGAAAGAACCCTAATAATATCAAATGATAAATTAATAAAACACCATTTCGCCAAAAGTAGAAGATTTGGTTAACATTTTAAAATACAATCTGAGATTTGTAATATAGGTATATGCAAATTAAAACATGTATCGAGAAAAAAATGATATTTTAGATTAAATATTATAGATTAAATTTCAAAGAGAGAGAGAGAGATAATACATCTTTTTTTTTTTTTTTGCATATCCCTAGTACACGTGGTACAGGCCATTATAATCATGGTGGGTAGTTAGCGACTGCTTTTTACTGTAAGCGCACCACATGTCTACACATGTGAAAGCAGTTCGACTTTGCACTTACAAATGTGCAAGAGCCCCGTTTGGTTACTTGCACTCGCTGGTGGGGTTGGACCTTTGCAAGAATCGGGGGGCCATTGGTGCATTTTTTTTTTTAACAGAAAAAAGTGTCCAATGCGGGGATCGAACCCGGGTCGTAGTGGTCGTAAACCAAACGGTTTAACCAGCCTTCCACCGACCCCCCAATAAATTTCTATTTTTTTTTTAATTCAACTCTCTCTCAGTATCGATTATAATTATTTTGAATCATTTGAAAAATATTTATCTCTGATAATTTATTTTCCTCCGGAATGCCGTCACTACAGGATAAAGCACTCATGGTGAACTTTTTTTATTGCAATTCAGAATTTTCCATTGAAGCTTTACGAGCGTTTCGTACTTTTAAAGGTATTCGAAGCGGTAAAGGTCCCAAGAGTTGCTACTCTCTAAGCGAATGATTAAAAATTTGAGAAGACTGGATCTCTCTGGAAGCAAAACTTCGGAATGGAAAACCATCAACATGCAAGTCGGTGGCTGTTACGGTTTCGTAGAATGTGAAGCTATTGAAACGTCATCTATGTATAACGAAGTAAGTGCTCAACAAGTTTCTCGACAAACGGGGATTTCGTATGGAACAGTTTGGAGAGTACTCACATTAAGGATACCCATACAAAATTCAATGATTTCACGAACTGAAAGTCGGCGTTTTGAGAAGCGTCAAGAATTCGCTGCATGGGTTTTCCGGCAAATTGATATTGATGAAAACTGCCTGTCTAATGTTATGTGGACAGATGGCGCTTACCTTTCTCTAAACGGAGAAGTTAACACTCAAAACAGCCGCATTTGGGCAACACAAAACCCTAGGAATTTTACGGAAATGCCACTTTATCAGCCCAGAGTTACAGTATTGTGTGGGTTCACATCTTTTATTATTAGGCCATTTTTCTTAGAAAAAATCAAAGGAAGAACTTTTAAACCGTTTCTGTAACGGGTGAACGTTATGTTCAACTTATGAGAGAAAATATTATTCCTATATAGCAGGACAGACAAGCACTAAGCGAAATAACATTCATGCAAGATGGAAGACCTCCTCATACCTCCCGCGGTGCCGAGCAATTGCTGAAGGATACGTTCGGTGAAGATCGTGTGACAATTTTAAAGATTATTTTAATCGATACTTCAAGGCGGTAGTGTCCTTTGTCATTACTTCATTCTCTCATTCCTACTTTAGGAGGAAAAAAAAGTGCATTTTTTGTATTTTTTGCCCATTTATTCAAATTTATCTTTTCTAATTTTAGAACTTATTCGGGCTAGTTATAGGTATTAATAGCATAAGTCATGATACATTTTTGTGACACCATTGCACGTTATTGTGACATATTTCAGCCGAGTAGTAATCGCAAAGGCATATACCATCCATCCCCCCCATCAAACGTTTTATCAAGATATGGTGTTTTCCAGATACTACACGTACGACTGGGTGGTCTCCGAAAGAGCCTTCGAAAACCCTCCAGAAGTAAGTAAAACGGAAAAGGTCTGCCATCCAGAAAATTACCAATATTACAAATTGAATCAGGTTCGATTTCATTTATAAAAAATTGTCAAAAAAAAAAAAATATATTCAATATAGGTAATAATGCGCAAATGAAAGTGTCGTATTTTATTTTTCAATACTCTGTGTGAAAGCTAGATTGGGAATAGGAACTAACCTATATGTTTTGTTTTTGGCATTCCGTGTTTGTTTTTGTTTTCTTCTTGTCTTGCTAAATCCAATAAATAATTCTTTTGTTGCTTTAAAGAGAGTTGTAATTATTTAAAATGCTACAATTTATGGTAGAGGTCCGTGGTTCAATTTAAAACTTGAGAAAAAGCGAAAATATTTTATTAGAAGTTTGATACGCTTATTCTAATCGGTAAACAAAGATCTCTTCTGCATCAAGGTATGTAAATTTTGAAATATGTTTCAATAGAATTTGAATTATATTGATAAAAGAAAGTTTTAAATATAAGGATTAAAAAAAACATTTTTGAATTATAAACTACCTTTAAACTAAATTGTTTAATTTTAAAAAGTTGAAAAACAAGGCTGAAATGGATTGCAATTTTTCGCCAACGACAAAAATTGAACCTTTAACAGGAACAAATTATCCGATTTGGGCTTTTAAAGTCGGAGCACTTTTACGTGGAAAGAAATTATTTAAATGCGTAATTTCGGATCCCGAGCCTAATATAAAAGATGAAGTCGCTTGGCAAATATGGAGTGAAAAGAATGACGAAGCCTTTGGAATTATAGTTACAACTCTATCAGATGAACAAGCAGGAATGTTTCTAGATGAAACTAAAGCAAAGAAAGTATGGGATGAATTAAAGAAAATCTACACGGGCAACCTAGAAGATAAGATCATTGATATTGGACTTGAACTTAAGAATATCAAGATGAAAAATAATGAACCCATAAATGAATATATGGCTAGAGCCAAAAATATTGCCTCTCAAAGTTCTTCACTCGGACACCAAATATCCCAAAGAGAACTAGCGTTTCATATTGTGCGAGGTATCCATCCAAGATTGGAAAAGATAGCTGTTGTACTGAGAACTAGAAGAGAATTAACTCTTGATGAAATTCGGCAGTCACTTAGAGAGGAAGAGAATCGAATGAATTCTAAGATGAATGGGAGTCATTCTGATGAAAATGAACAGGCTTACAGAAGTAAAGACAGAAGAAATCACTATCAACAGAATCGACAAAAGGAGTGTTTTGTTTGCCATAAAAAAGGACATTTAGCTAAAGATTGCTGGTTCAAAAATAAGCGAACTCAAGAACAACATGGGAAAAGAAATGAAAATTCAAATACGAACTATAACAAACAAAATTTCAGAAATAATGCGAATACCGTCTCAAGCAAGCCTGCGGAACAAACTTTCAATACCAGCACAGATCGAGTTTTTGAAAACTCCTCAAATAATTATAGTCAGATACAAACCTGGTGTCTTGACTCAGGGTGTACTACGCACTTATCTCCACACTTGGACTGGATGGAAAATGTAATGCCTTATGAAAGTGAGATAAATTTGGCAGAAGAAGGTAAAGTTACACATGCTACAGCTGAAGGTGATATCAAGGTTTCTACTTGTACCGAAAACGGAATTGAGAATGTTCAAATTGAAGGAGTTCTGCATGTACCTAACTTAAGGTCTAATCTTTTATCAATATACGAATTAACTAACAAAGGAAATACTGTAATTTTCAATAGAGATGGAGCAAAGATTTACAATGAACAGGATGATTTAATTGCAGAGGCTCAAATCCAGGATAGGATGTATGTAATGGAAACAAGGTCCAGAGATGAATACTCGGAAAAGACGAAGAATGTCATGACCACAAAAGATGATTTCTCAAATGACAATATCAGCTTGTGGCATAGAAGACTGAATCATTTGAACGAAGCGTACACGAAAGAGATAATTCAACGGAATGTGGTATTGGGGTTTAATGTTAAATTTAAGAACTTGCCAGAATGTGAAGCTTGTATAATGGGGAAATTGACTCGACAACCTTACCATCCCGTTACCACCAACTGTACAACCAAACCCCTTGAATTGGTGCATGTGGATTTGTGTGGCCCAATGCCATACCAATCTCTAGGTGGATCAAAATACTTTTTTGTTCTGGTTGATGACTTCAGCCGAAGAACCTTTATCTACTTTCTGAAAAACAAAGATGAAACTTTGGGGAAGTTTGAAGAATTTAAGGCAAGAGTGTAAAATTAGCTAAACCTGAAAATAAAGGATGTGCGAACTGATAATGGCACAGAGTTCACTAATCACAGAGTCAAGAATTTCTTAATTAAAAATGGAATACACCACCAACTCTCCACCACCTACTCGCCACAAAGTAACGGAGTTGCGGAGAGAGTAAACCGAACCCTAATTGAAACAGCAAGGACATTATTGTTTGATTCAGGATTACCCATGGCTTTCTGGGCGGAGGCAGTCGCTACTGCATCATATGTCAAAAACTGTACTCCACATAGGTCAATCAAGCTTGATACACCAATGGAGAAATGGAAAGGAAGAAAACCCTCCATTCGACATCTCAGAATATTCGGTTGTTCGGCGTTTTGGCCCATTACACAACAACATAGAAGTAAATTTATGCCTAAAAGTCGAAAAGGTATTTTTGTAGGCAATTCTCTGAAAAGAAAGGCTTATCGAGTGTATGACATAATCACTAAGAAAATAGAAGAAGTAAGATCAGTAAAATTTGTCGAAAATGAGAAAGGAATTGATTATGCAAAAAAAATCTTCAAGAAGACACAAATTACGACCATTTTTCATATAAAAGGGAAGAGGAAGATGATATTGAAATCGACCATCGGACGCGTCCAGAAACCTCAGAACTAAATAAAGAAACGATTCCCACGCTAGACGAACCTAACGAGGAAAGAATTGTAAGGTCAGGTCGCAAAAAGGGAGATACACAAAAAGTTTTAGAGCAAAAACACAGAGCAAAACTGAGAGAAGAAGAAATGAAATTGCTTGAACAAGGCGCTCGACGTTCGCAAAGAATAAAAGAAAGAAATAACGTGAATTTTATATTAGAACCAGAAGAACGTATTCCCGAAAATTATGAGGAGGCGATTAACTGCGATAATAAATATGAATGGCTCGAAGCAATGAAAGAAGAACTTTACTCTATTGACAAGCATAAGGTATGGACTCTCGTTCAAAGAGAAAAGAATATGAAGATCATAAACTGCAAATGGATCTTTAGCATAAAGAGTACGCCTAGTGAAGGTGTTTATAGAAGAAAAGCTAGATTAGTTGCTATTGGTTGTAATAAAAAATATGGCGTAGAATATGAGGAATCTTTTTTCACCAGTGATCAGAAAAGAAAGTCTTCGTGCAATTATAGCCCTAGCAGCTCAGTTGAATTTGGTTATAACATCACATGATGTGAAGACCGCCTACCTTTACGGAGAATTGATGGAAACTATTTTTATGAAACAGCCGGAAGGATTTGTTGAAAAAGGTGAAGAAAACAAAGTTTGCAAATTGTTAAAAAGTATATATGGACTTCCACATTCGGGACATTGTTGGAATAAAAAGATCACAACGAGATACTGATACAACTGGGAATGAAAAGATCGCAATATGATCCATGTGTGTACACTTTTAGAAAAGGAAAGGAATATGGAATATTGGGTTTATACGTGGATGATCTAATAATAGCCGGAACGGATAAAACCTTTAATGAAAAACTAGCATCAGAGATAGGAAGATTTGTTACTTTAAAAGAAAAAGGGGAGAATGAACCTTTCATTGGTATAGAGATAAAGAAAACAGAATACGGTTTTGATCTATCACAAGCCCATTATATCGATAAAATCTTGAAGAAATTTGCGCTCGAAGAATGTAACATTGTACAAACTCCGGGAGAATCGAGACCAAAGTTTTGATGAATTTCAATACTCCAAACCAGTAGACAAGACATTGCATCAAGAGATGATCGGATCCCTGATGTATTTGGCAACCGGAACTCGTCCAGATATTTCTTTTAATGTGAGCAATTTATCCCGATTTTGCAATGATGCAAGAGAAGTACATTTAACAGGAGTTAAGAGAATATATAGATACCTGAAGGGCACCAGAGATAAAATGTTAAGATACAAGCCGTCAGAAAATAGCATTCTTGTCAGCACAGATGCAAGCTGGTGTTCAACAAGTGACGCAAAGTCTTATTCCGGGTACACAGTTAAACTGGGAAACAACCTGATCAGTTGGAGAAGCAAGAAACAAAGTTTGGTGGCTCTGTCTACATGCGAAGCCGAACTGATTTCGATATGCGAAGGGATGTGCGAAGTAAAATGGATTAAAGGACTTTTAGAGGAACTATGTATGGATGTGAGCTTTCCTACAACGCTTAAAACAGATAGTCAATCTGCTATCAAGTGGATTAAATCTGAAAAAATAACTTCCCGGACGAAACATATAAACCGAAAATTGTATTTTGTAAAAGATGCTGTGGAAGAAGGAACAATCGACCTTGAATTTGTTAGGAGTGACGAAATGGAAGCGGACCTATTAACAAATAGTCTTCCCAAGGAGAAACTTAAAAACTGTATAAACTCTCTCGGACTTGTTTGATAGAAGCTTCCACACAGGGGAGGGATTGTCGTATTCTATTTTTCAATACTCTGTGTGAAAGCTAGATTGGGAATAGGAACTAACCTATAAGTTTTGTTTTTGGCATTCCGTGTTTGTTTTTGTTTTCTTCTTGTCTTGCTAAATGCAATAAATAATTCTTTTGTTGCTTTAAAGAGAGTTGTAATTATTTAAAATACTACAGAAAGTATATCATATAGTTCATATTATCGTTGAACATTCCTGGCACTTTAACTACAAATAATTTCAAGATTATTACCAGTTACAGCTTAACAGGCCATCTCCTTTCTCTCCGAAACAAAATTCTAAAAAATATATATCACTGAAATATGTGCGTGTAAATTCCTATTTAATCTTGTCAAATCCAATCTAATACTACTTATCATTCTACCGGAGAATATGGTAATAGCATTACCGCGACTTACGTGGTATCCTTCTCGCTGTGATGCGCCATTTTGCATCAATAACATGCTTACAATTCCACGATCAAGTTGAAATTATTTTCTTTGCGTTTTATAAACTGCATAGACTATTTCAACGGACATAATCTATCGGGATCAGTTACTAGAAGAATGAATATGAGAAAAAGTTGGGCAATTAATATGGAATAAAAAGAAATTCCCTGAGCCGTCCAAATGAGTTTATATTTCACAGTGAAGGCCATTTTTTTTTAAATAAACCTAAACGTTTATTTTAAATTTGTTCATTTAAGTTGGCAACCGATTTATTCGAAAATCAAGAAAAGCCAACCACCTTTGCGTTTCGGGCTCTTGGCGTTAGTCAGATAACGACCAAAAAGGGTGGCCCTAAAGGCTTTGAGAAAAAAAAAAAACATTTGAGCGGTTCAAGGTATGCCTTTTAATTCACCTACCACTGCAATGTCACACAGAGTAGAATGCGCCAGTACAATGTGGTTTTGTGTTAGCAGTATACCGGTTACGTGGATGCTAACTTCACGTGAGTATACCAGTCTAATATTTGTACTTTTAAAGTACTTATGTGTTTAAAATAATTTCAAAAATATTTTATCAAACAATTAAACTGGTTAACAACATTTTTGTCCAAGAGAACCTGATGGTGTTTCTAGTGTAACTTTTCATGCTTAACTCAAATCATGCGTGACAGCCTTTTTTTGGTATTGGGATAAATACAGCAAAAAATTAAAAATATTACGTAAGCATTTTTGCATAAACCTTATTACATTACACTGGTTTATCGAAAAAGATTTTTCTTTGTCCCAAAAGAAACGGCATCTTATCTAAATTTAACTCTTTGTGCTGATTCCAAATATAACATTAGTTTTTTTCAATCACGCAATATTTTTGAGATACACCTACTTGAAATTTGGAAATGTTTTTAATATATGAACGAAATATATTTATTTTATAGAAAAGTAGTGACAGTGGATTTTCTTCTATACTTTGCTTATGGTACATCCCTATTGAGTGTCCAGCAGTAGTCAGCAAGCATACCGGGACTCCATTTACCTTGGTACCGCTTCTCCATGCTTGATATATCTTGATGAAACCTCTAACCATGCTCATCGCTAACTGCACCAAGATTGTCTGAAAGAAATCTAGATGTGAATGCAGAAAATGGATCGTGATAGACATGTTACATCCCAATGGCTTGTAGGAAAGCAACAGATCATTAACTATGACTCGGTAATTTCAACTTTGACACTTCCTAAGAAGTTCTTGCAAGCGTTTCTAAAGGAATTCCATGCTGCTGCTTTAACTCCATTCAAAATATATTGAAAATTTCCATCCTGCATCAATTCTCGAATCTGAGGTCCAACGAAAATGCCTTCTTCAATTTTCGCATCACTTATGCTAGAACATTTTTGTTTTAGGTTAGCAAATCCTCTGGCATTTCAATCCATTGCCTTGACAAAGTTATTCGTTAATCCCAGTTTAATATGTAATGGTGGAAAGTAAATATTTTCTGAATCGATCAGGGGAGGATATACAATATTTTTATGTCCTGGAGTAAATATTTCAGGGTTTGGCCAGATTTTTTTAATGTAATGCCTTTCCCTATTTCTGCTATCCCACCCAAACAGAAAACAACAAAATTGTGTATAACCAAGCTGTAATCCACGCAAGAGAGCAATGACTTTCAAATCGCTGCATATTTTCCAACCGTATCTTTCATATTCTATCTTTTTCAAAAGCAATTTCATGTTTTCGTAAGTCTCTTTCATGTTGGATGCATGTGCTATTGACACTGATGGGAACTTATTTCCGTTGTGAAGGAGAACAGCTTTCAAACTAAATCTTGAAGAATCAACGAATAAACGCCACTCTTCTGTATCATGGTCATGAAAAAACGCTTCCATTAGACTAACAACATCATTGCAATATAATTAATCATTCTCTCGTGAAACGAAGTCTTGAAATTCATCTCGACGCTTGCGAAAAAACATACTTTTGTGCCTTCATGCAGCAGATTCCAGCCTTTTAACCTAGAGCCTAAAAGTTCATTCTGTTTTTTGGATAAATCTAAATCACGTACGAGGTCGTTCAAATCTCTTTGGGTTAACAAATGAGGTTCATATGAAGCACCTGCTTCAAAATTTGTGTCATCCGACTGTTGCTCTCGTGTATCTGAATCATCGTCACTAAATATTACATTTCAAGGAGGCTGTGGCACAGGTAAAATATCACTATGAGGAACCGGTCTCATAGCAGAAGTCAAATCTGGATATTCAACTGCATGTCTTGATTTGGATGTAATAACTGTAGTCTTTTCAAACAAAAATAACAGTCTGAAGAATGGTCTTTAGGTTCCCTCCATATCTTTGTAACCGCAAAAGGCATATGACGTTCACCTTTAATCCACCCTGTAAGACGTCGAGCAGAAATTTCACAACAATGAAGAGGTGCCCAAGTTTTGGTCACCGACTTTACAGATAAAATAATGTTGATAGCACCTTTTGATAAGCAGTGTAAAGTTTCGCCTTTGAACTTCGAAAGTTAATTCCCCACAAATGTAACAGAAAATATCAGGAATATTAATGCAACGCCTCGGGATATTGACACAGTCTAGTTTCCACGATTTAAAAAAGCAAATCTATAGAGAAGAATAAACTGATCACTTCAAATTTACCTGTCGCTTCTGATGTAAATCTATAAAACAATTCGTTAGGTTCAATTTAAATATATATATTAAAACTGTTATTCAGCAAATAGCATTCTAGAGCTTGTCGTTATTTTTGAGTTGAAAGCAAAACATATTGCATTATAAAATAAACATATTTAATTATAAATTCAATAATTAGTTTTTTAAATTAATATTTATCATTCTTAAAGAGCAAAATTTAATTAATCTATATATATATATACGAGGGCCATCCAATAAATAAGTTTCCCTATTTTTTTTTCTGCGAACGAAACGTTGTAAAAATTAGTTAGTATAGAAGAAATGGTCACTAGGATGCGTTGGAAGCTGGTGACCTTCAAAATCACGCTACTCGTACGCGCAAGTCCGTAGCGCTTCAGTTTCCATGGAGCTACCACTGGTGAATGTGTCCACTTGCGAACTCCTTTCTGTAATTCGTTTTTTCACGGCGAAAAATTAAACTGCGGTCAATATTCATCGCAATTCAGTGTCAGTGTATGCTGAAGAATGTATGAGCATCCAAATGGTTCGCCGATGGCGTTCATGGTTCTTAGAAGGACGGCAAAACGTGCATGATGACGAGCGAAGCGGCAGCCCCGTTACTGCTACGGACAATACAGCCGTTGCTGCTGTTCGGAATGTGGTGGAAGCAGATCGCCGAGTCACAATTGACGAAATAATGATTCGACTGCCTCCTGGAATCGAAATTAGACGCTCTTCGATTGGAACAATCATGTCAGATGTTTTGAATTTTCTCAAAGTCTGCACAAGATGAGTCCCGCGTTTGCTCTTGGAAAATCACAAGCAACAACGGATAGAGGCGACCCGAGATTTCCTGGAAATGCATCAAAGAGATGGAGATCAACTGTTTTCCCGTATTGTTACTGGAGATGAAAGCTGGGTGCATCATTCAACTCCAGAAACAAAACGACAAAGCATGGTGTGGAAGAAGCCTGAGGAAAGTGCACCAAAAAAGGCGAAGGTCACAATCTCTTGCAGGCAAAGTTATGGCTATGGAAAACTTCAAATGGGAAATTTTCACATATCCACCTTATTCTCCGGAACTTGCCCCAAGCGACTTCCATCATCATCCAGCACTCAAGTGGCACCTTGGAGGCAAGCACTTTGCGAATGATGACGAAGTGCAGGCGGAGGCGAACCACTGGCTACGAAGACAGGACACGGCTTGGTACAACAGTGGTATCTAAAAATTGCTACAACGGTACCAAAAATGTTTGGACAGAAATGGTGATTATTTAGAGAAGTAGTCTATGAGTTGTATAATGAAAATGAAATAACTGCATAATTGTGAATAATGTCGTTTATTTGTTAAAAAATAGGGAAACTTATTTATTGGATGGCCCTCGTATATATATAATTGAATGTCTGTCTGTGTGTACTCTATAGATTCAAAAACCATTCATCCAATCGCCGAGAAATTTTGGGATATTATTAGGAATATCCCCGGGAAGGTTTTTGAAAAATAATTTCTTGATTATCCCCAATACCCTTAGAGTTATTTGCAGATTTGTAGATTAAACTCGCAAGCAGCGACGACGAAAACAAGTTTTTTTATCTATAAGTTTTATTATCATTAAATTTATTATCTTAAAGATTATTTATCAAAAGTAAGATTTTCTACCTATTAATTGCGCACAAGTCAAAGTTAGTTTTATCATTTATCTACAACATATATATTGGGAGAATAGATAAAATGATGATTTTGTAATGTAGAAAATTAGGAAAAACAGGAAATTTATTTGGGACAAGAATAATGATAATTAATATTGATTTTATTCAACTTATCGAGTATTTTTCAAGGGACCGGGAAAAAATGTTCACTTTATCGAGAGATTCAAATTTACGAATTTCAAATTATCAAAATATATCTATTATTGTTTACTCATGTTATATTCAAATGACATTTATGTAGGGATAATTTTATTGTTAATTTTAATTTTATGTATTGTATACATTTGATCATTAATAAATTATTATTTAGGTATTAAAACTGCCTTTTTGTTCAATGACAGCAACGTTTGAACGGGTACAGCTAGGTGGAGCAGATAATCAAACATAAAGTTATCTTGCCAAGTATAGATTCAGTAGGGATTGGATGTTTTCTAGAATTGTTTTAACTAATGTTGGTTAGGTAAACTTTCACTAGGGTAAAACCCGGGCGAAGCCGGGTACATCCGCTAGTCATTCCTTCCTAATATCTATAAAAATCAAATCCAAAATCGATGTTTGTTATCGCGTTGCGCAAAGCCTACAGAATAAATCTTTATGAAATTTCGCATGTAAGTAGCTGAAGATTTCGTTTAACATATAGGCTATTCAAAATACTAAAAAAGTTAATGTGCTTTTTTTAAAATAAAAAAACCAAAAAGCGTTAGTTCCAGCCTTTTACCGCTTGGGCGCAGCACTGGTCGCGACGATAAATGAATTTGATTGGTTAATAATTAACACGTGGTTTGTTTACACGATGAATGTTAGTTTGTTCACACGATGAATGTTTTTAAAATGTAAGATTACCCAATCGCCGTGGAACTTTAGGAAGTTATTTACTATACTACTGGGAAGATTTCTGGTTTGAATTTGATTTGAAATATATATTATTTGCAATTTTATTTGCAAATTTTCTACTTCCACTCGCAAGCAGCGCCTCTAGCGGCGTCTGGTGAAATTATATTTATAAATTGTAACAATGCTTAAAATGTTTTCCAAGTATATTAAATTTAATTAGAGAATTTAGTAATATAATATTTTAATCACGCAAAAAATATTTGGCATTTCAATATTAATATATATTTAAAGAAAAAATTGTAACGTTTTTGTGTTAAATGTTAAAATGTAATGTTAAAATATATTTTTACATTGTTAATTTAATTTGCTGTTGTTTTATAAAAATGATGATGCAACTTTAATTGTTGTTGTGAAAATATCTTTATTTACGGAGCTGCTAACCATAATAAATGATTTTTGAGTCCCTAATTGTTGTTGTTTATATAAAAAAAAAATACATTGTATGTGATGATGATAACAAAAATGAATTTTTAAATAAATATACAGGGTGATCCAAAAGTCCCGCACAACTTTAAAAATTAATAACTCCGCGAATATTTGCGCTAGAGAAATGCGGTAAACACCATTGTGTTCAGGATGCAATGGGATTTTTTATGGCAAATAATGAAAAATTCGAAATCGATTTTAGTTACAACTTTATTCGCTAGATGGCGCTCTACCAGAATCAGAGATTCAGCGGCCAAATTGTTTGATAAATTGAAAAACATAACTGAACGACACGTATTTTTCCTTTTTGAATGCCAGGAAAGAACTCTAATAATATCAAATGATAAATTAATAAAACACCATTTCGCCAAAAGTTAGAAGAATTGGTTGACGATTTTTAAATACAATCTGAGATATGTAAAATAGGTATATGCAAATTAAAACATGTAGCAAAAAATATTTATATTTTAGATGGAGTTTTGTGAAATAAATTGAATGTTTGAAAATAACTACTGATATCAATACACGATTTTTGAAATGTTAATATAGTACCAAAAATTATGATGGCACTACTAATAGGATTTCGTGCTATAAGGAATGTATAGTTTCTTGACTAATTGTCGACACTTGACTATTTAACTGGATATTTTTCATGATCCAAAAATGAAATATAGAGGGGAGTGACAAAATATATTTGTCGTACTTTATTCCAAATATCCTATGGGTTTGTCAAATGTTATCGTTGTTTATTATACTGTACATAATTTTGAAAATGTATCCCCTAAAAAAAATCATTTTTAAATCGACCTTTTGCGTTGAAAAACGTGGTAGTAAAATCATTTTGTATTATTTTTTGCGCAAAACATCTAAAGTTGGGGGGGGGTTACAGAGATTATTCCTTATGCTATTTCTTCTAATGAGCGAAAAGCGATAAACTAAACATAAGGGGTAAAATTGTGTAAACCAGTGTTATTCGAGAAGTTATAACACCTTGGCCTGCACGACATAATATAAATGTGGGCAAATGACAAAGAAAAAAATTACTGTTTACAGAAAAAAAAAGAGTCAAGATGTGAGTACAAAATTTATTATTCCCATAACCCAAAACTAAGAGCTGCAAAATATAACACATGAGGTAACTGCCCTCTCTCTTGTATTAGGTCACAATCCTTGCTCAATGTGGCGCCCTTCATTCTCAAACACCGCCTGCAGACGATAGATGACAGAATGGTCACAATTAAATAGTTCAAATTTATAAAACGTGCCATCTGATAGAAGCCTTCAACATGGCCAATGTGGTAGGCCGGCATCGATAAAAACGCGACTTAATGTACCCCCATAACCGAAATTGTAAGGCGTCAAGTCTGGTGATATTGAGGGCCATTGGTATATAAAGTGGCGACTTATCAACGAGTTCCACCGAACGTATCCTTCAGCAATTGTTTGGCACCGCGGGAGATATGAGGAGGTCCTCCATCTTGCATGAATGTTATTTCGCTTAGTACTTGTCTGTCCTGCAATATGGGAATAATATTTTCTCTCAAAAGTTGAACATAACGTTCACCAGTTACAAAAACGGTTTTAAAAGTTCTTCCATTGATTTTTCAAAGAAAAATGGCCCAATAATAAAAGAAGAAGTGAACCCACACAAAACTGTAACTCTGTGCTGATGAAGTGGTATTTCTGTAAAAATCCTAGGGTTTTCTGTTGCCAAAATGAGGCAGTTTTGAATATTACATTCTCCCTTTAGATAAAAGTGAACATCATCTGTTCTTAGAACATTTGACAGCCAGTTTTCATCAATACCAATTTGCCGGAAAACACATGCAGCGAATTCTTGACGCTTCTCAAAATCGCTTACTTTCAACTCGTGGAAACTTTGAATTTTGTTAGGATATTTATATAGAAAAATTATAAATATGTGTTCTCTCCAAACTGTTCCATACGAAATCCCCGTTTGTCGAGAAACTTGTCTAGCACTTACTTCTCCATAAGTGGATAACGTTTCAATAGCTTCAGCATTCTGCAAAACCGTAACAGCCACTGACTTGCATGTCGATGGTCTTCCACTCCGAGGTTTTGCTTCCAGAGATCCAGTTTCCTCAAAACTTTTAATCAATCGCTTTAAAGAGTAGCAACTCATTGGTCCTTTACCGCTTCGAATATCTTTAAAGGAACGAAACGCTCGTAAAGCTTCAGTGGCAGATTTTGAATCACAATTAAAACAATTCACCAAGAGTGCTTTATCCTGTAGTGACGGCATTCCAGGGGGAAGGGGAGAAGTTCGACCACACCTCCTTGCGGTCCCCCTGGACCCTTGGAATATTTGACCAAATTCTGGTTCGTTTCCAAGATGACTAACGTTGCAACGGCACCCATTTTCAAATGAAGAGCAAAACTGATATCTCCAGTAATGCTACCGCGTCCGGGGTAACCGCCGCGTCAGGAGCTGCAGCTCGAGCTCATGATGAGAAATCTACTACGAGGACACAATTCAATCTACTACAACTCAATATAAATGGTACCCAGAGGAAAATAAAGAGCTGACATGTCTTCTCTGTGACAACAATGTACATATTAATTGTCCTCAGGAGACAAAATTGAATCAGAATCTGAGATTCAATATCAAAGATTATACAAAACTACGAATGGACAGACCGGGAAAATTCGGAGAAGGACTTGCCGTTTTGATTAAAACTCTAGAAATCAAATTTAAGGAAATCGCCTATAATCAGAGTAAGCCTAGAGAAAGCACGACAGAAGCTCAGGCAATATAAATCTATCTTACAGATAAAACAATACCAATCATAAATGTTTATAACCGCGATAACACTAGCGTCAATACAGGCCTGATAAAGACATTAAGTGAAGCGTCTTCGGATATCGCAATCATACTTGGTGATTTTAACGCCGAAAGACCAACTTGGGGATCACCTGTCCAGGATAACAAAGGTCAGCAGGTTGAGGACATGCTAACCGACCTCGACCTCACGCCGTTAAATAACGAAAGGAACACCTATCTATCCAAGTCCACAGGCACAGAATCCGCAATAGACATCACAGCGATAAATTACAACATCGCACCCACAACACAATAGAAAATTCTGAAAAGTGCAATCAGTGACCACAGACCTATTTTAACAACCCTAAAATTCAAAATTGAGAATTTTCAACAGAATAAAAGAACACTGGAAAAAAAATACAGAAAAGCTTGAAGGACTGTGCAACGAAGAATTAAATCACAGAACGATTGCCAAAAACTTGGAAAAATTCTCTTTGAACATATCCAAAGCTGCAAAAGTATCGATACCAAGAGGTAGACGTGAAGACCTGTGAATACTTTACTGGAAGGACCACAATATCGAGGCAATGATTGCAGAGAGAGACAATAAAAATGAACTTCTTAAAACAAATAAAACAGAAGAAATCTTAAAGGAACTCATTGAAATTAGTCACAAAATAGAACAAGAAATTTGGATATTCAAACAAGAAAAATGGGCAGAATTCTGCGAAGAAAATGGATCCAAAAAAGGAAAGCCATCACTGGATTATAATTAGTGTTATAAAACTCAAAACCAACACTAATCCTCCAATACTCTAACCGATATGAACAGCGAGAACGAACAAACAGATGGCTGACATAATTTCAGAATATCTTTCAAGCACTTCCAGACTCAGCTATACGAATGAAGGTAGGACTCTAAAAATTAATATAAACAAGTTAGTTAAACAAGCAAGAAATTACCATCAACAAGATATTTACTCGAGAGACTTCACACTGAATGAGCTAAATTCATCAATAGGAAAGTTAAATCCAAGATGTCACCTGGAGTTGCTCTAATCTTTGGTCAAATGATTAAACACTTTGGAGATGAAGCTGAAAATCAACTCCTACGAATACTGAACATTTCATGGCAAACTGGTAAACTACCAAAGAATTGGAAGATATCAATTATAGTGCCAATACTGGAACCAAACAAAGATGCTAAGGAATGCAAGAACTATCGGCCAATTGCTCTTACCAGCATACTTTGTAAAATAACAGAATGAATTATCCACTCTAGGCTCATAGTCTGGCTCACTAACAATAATAAAATAAACTTCTACCAAACTGCCTAAAGATCCAGACACTGTACAACTGATAAACTGTTGTACTTCTGTCAATCAATAATAGATTTCTAGGTAAAATCGCCAAAGAAGACAACGGCCGTATTCCTGGATATGACCTCAGCTTTTGTTCGAGTGTAGAAATTATTTGAAAGGCTGCACAACATCGGAGTAAGAGGAAAAACCTTAATCTGGATTGCAGACTTCTTAAGGGGAAGAAGGATAAAGGTTGGGGTCAATGGAACATTTCCCAAGGACCGAAGAACATGGGCTGGTGTACCTCAGGGATCTGTGCTCAGTCCTCTACTCTTCTCGCTATATATTAACTGTTGTTTATGTAAATAGATGAATATTATTTGTATTATTTAAAGCCTCATTATTTAAAAATATATGTATATATAAATTGGACATTTGTTGTTGGTCATGGTCAAGTTTGAGCTCTTGTACGTCTAATTACGACACAACAAAAGTAGCGACGAGGATGCGCGATCTACAGAGCCAGTAAAAAGCTGAGGAAAACGGCGTCTATGCAAGTATAACAACTACATCTTTTAAACAAATCTGACTCTCGGATTTTGAAGAGGAAAAATAAGAAAATGGGTTAAGATTACATCTTTTAAACTATCTGAATCAAGAGAACAAAGGAGTAGAAAACATCAGCATGACAAGTTCAAAGTTAATAATACCTTTTAGATGCTATAGCCCAGTGGAGGACACTTCGATCTTTTTGTACAAAAATTTGAGGCTTTCTTTTTGGCATCTGAAGAAGGAGATTAAAGTGCTGATTTTTACCTCGCTACCAGATTCTGAAACTTTGAAACAGGGAAACGACATTTTCTTCCTGGTCTAATGAAAGATCAACCCTATGATACTATCATTCAAAGAATTAAGCTGCATTTGGATCCAAAGAAGAAAGTGATACCACAGCGATGCAGATTTTTAAAGAAAATTCCACAGGAAGGAGAATCAATTTCGGATTATCTTAGAGAATTGAAACATTTGGCAATAAATTGTAATTTCGTCGATATGTTGGGAACCATGATGCGAGACCGTTTTGTGGCTGGAATCAAGTCGGAAATCCTGCAAAAGAAGCTACTACAAGAGGACGACGATGTCACCCTGGATAAAGTTTTTGCAGTGGCGATCTCGTTCGAATTGGCGGAGATAAATACAAGAGAATTACAAGATAAATTAGTGGCCAAGATATCCCCTGTGAATTGAAAGGATAAAAAGGGCGAGTACAATAATAGTACGGCGCAGTATAGGCCTTTCAGGAAAAGTGGCAAAGGCAAAATAGTGTGTTATAGATGTGGTGAAAGACATTCACACGTGGCATCTGTTTTACCTCATAGAACAAAGACTTGTTTTAAAATGTAATAAACTGGGTCATTTAAGTAGGGTCTGCAAAGCTAGTAAAATAATGTGGGGATGTAAATTTGTACAAGAGGACTCTAAATATTCTGTATAGGGCGAAACTGATGCCACAATAAATTTAACAGTAGATAATTATTCTTTGTGCTTTACAATAGATACAGGAAGTCCAGTTACGTTAATACCTAAAGATATTTATAAGAATTATTGGCAAGGTAAAAGATTATTTCCAACAAATTTAAGATTAAAATCCTTTTGTGGTAAATCAATAGAGATTATAGATCAAAGAAATGTTTTTGTAAAAGAAGCCAACCAATATTTACGATTAATAGTTGTAAATGAAAAAATACAGGTAATTTTATTAGGAAGAGAATGGCTTAAACAGTTGAAACTTGATTATTCTATATTGTCTAGCATTAAAATTTTAAATAATGAATATAATAGAAATATATTTAAATATATAAAAATTTGATGGATAGGTATGCAGATTTGTTTAACAAAGATTTGGGCTGTCTCTAAAGGACGTTAGAATAAATTTTAATTTAAAAAAGGATGTGACTCCTGTGTTTTGTAAGGCCAGAAGTTTACCTTTCTCTCCAAAAAACAAAGTAGAGAATGAAATTGATCGTTTAGTGAATTCTTGCATTTTATAACCTATAGTTCATGCATATTGGACCGCTCCAATAGTACCGGCATCAAAAAAGGATGGTAGTGTAAGGATATGTGGTGATTTTAGATGTACAGCTAATAAAGCAATAGAATTAGATAGGTATCCCATTCCATCGATCGATGAGATCTTTTCAAAATTAACTACAAGCACCGTACTTTCGACTCTAGACCTATCACAGGCTTACTTACAAGTAATGTTAGCGGAAGAAGCCAAAGAGCTGTTGTTGATATAAACACAACAAAGAGGTTGTTTTCTTATAAAAGACTACCATATGATGTAGCGGTAGCACCAAATAAATTTCAGAGGATTATGGAAGGCCTATTTTCTGATTTGCCAGGTGTGGCCTGCTACATAGATGATATTTTGGTTGCAGGAAAAGTCTTTGAAGATCATGAACAAAAGTTGGATCTAGTGTTTAGATGATTGCTATAAAAAGGTTTAAAGTTAAACAGATATAAATGTAAATTTGAAAAGAAATCGGTGGAATTTATAGGGTTTAAAATGGATAAATATGGACTGCATCCCTTAGAAAATAAAATTAAAGCAGTGATAGAGGCGCCTGAACCTAAAAAATGTTTCGCAATTGAGATCTTTCATAGGACTCTTAATTTATTATTATAGATTCATAAAGAATATAGGAAACATTTTAGCGTTATTCTATCAACTTTTGAATAAAAATTGTAGATGGAATTTTGGACGAAAAATATCGAATGTTATTTTAAAAATGTAAATCATTATTAATGGACTATGGACTAGGCGTAATTCTGAGTCATAGAAATGATAGAAAGGAAGAATGCCCTATAGCTTTTGCTTCTAGAACATTAACTGAAGCGGAAAAACGGTACTCTCAACTAGAAAAGGAAGCGTTGAGCATAACTTATGGCGATGAGAAATCAAGACAATACTTACTGGGACGAAAATTCGTATTAGTCACAGACAACCGACCCTTAATTAATATATTTTCACCTCAGAAACCAATTCCCATATGTGCAGCATCCAGAATTAAAAGATGGTCCTTAAAATTAGCTGCATTTAATTATACTGAGGAGTTTCGAAAAAGTAGTGATAATTCCAATTTTGACGCATTGTCACGTCTTCCTTAAGAATCGAGTGTCAGGGAGTTTCTTGATGAAGACCAGGTACTTCTTCTCTGGAAGTTGAATGAGGTACCGTTCTCTTTTAGGGAGGTGGCATATGAGACGTCCCGAGATAAAATACTGTCTATAGTATTAAGGAATGTTAGAGAAGGCAACTGTGTCTGTGTGGAAATTCACAAGGGTACTGAGGGAAAACCCACTAGCTCCTTATTATAAGATCAATGAGGAATTAAGTTTGGAGTTTGATTGTTTTCAATGGCGTAAAAGAGTGGTAATTCCCCAAAAATTAAGATCTTTAATTTTAAATGACTTTCATGAAATACACATGGGGATTGTTAAAATGAAGATGATTGCCAGACGGTATTTTCTGGTGGCCAGGCATAGACAGTAACATCAAAGAGTTAACTAGAGAATGTAGAGTATGCCAAGAATCGGCAAGCATGCCCCCGGCTACCATCTCGGAATGGACTTGGCCCGAAAAACCGTGGCATCGACTTCATCTTGATCTAGCGGGTCCGTTCATGGGAAGAATGTTTTTGGTTCTCGTGGACGCATACTCAAAGCGGATAGAAATTTTTATCATCAAAGATATTACCAGAAAAACGATTATAAGTCATCGTAGAGAAATTCTCGCCAGAATTGGATTGCCCTAATATTTTGTTACAGATAACGGAAGACAGTTTGTCTCCGGTGAATTCGAGCAATTTACCAAAATGAATGGTATACGGCACACTAAGACCAGTCCGTATAATCCTAGTACAAATGGTTTAGTTGAGAGATATGTAAGAGAGTTTAAAAACCTTTTGAGAAAGAATAATGGCAAGGATGATTTAGAGGCGAATCTACAAAGTTTCCTATTTGCTCATAGAGCATTCCCCCAAACTGTAATAAAGGAATTCCCCGGCGGAACTGCTAATGAAGAGAAGTTTAAGATCAAGATTCTCGAATTTAATACCAAGATGGGAAATCCGCGTGAGGTATTTCTTGAGGCCGTAAGAAGGCAGGAGCAGTTTACTACAGGTTGCGAGGTTTATTTCCGCAACTATGCAACTGGACCTAAACGGTAAAAGGGTACCATTTTGGAATTATTGAGCTACCGTCACTACCTTATAAGTTGCGAGGGCGTCGTGTATAAGAGGCATATCAATCAATTGCGACCAGTGAGAAAGAAACAAGTGGAGACAAGAAATTTGATACTTCCTCGAACATCAGGAGAGAAGCCTGTAGGTGGAAGTCAGAAATAAAGTGAAGAGGAGGTTCCAGAGGTTACATCAGGAAACAAGGAGGAGACTGCTTCTGTGCACGTACCCTCTTGCACTCCTATACCAGGGCCTGTTGCTGTGCACGTGCCCTCTTGCATTCCTAAACCGGAGCCTGCCGCTGTGCAAGTGCCCGTCCGCAGTCCTAGACCTCAGTGAGCCAGGAAACCCCTAGACCGACTGGAGTATTATTAAGGGGGTGATGTGTTGTGTATGTAAATAGATTAAGATTATTTGCATTCTTTAAAGTCTCATTATGTAAGAATATATGTGTATATAAATTGGACATTTTTTGTTGGCCAAACGAAAAGAATCTGAGGCTCTTTATTGGACACGACAAAAACAACAACGGCATTCCAGAGTAAAATAAATCATCAGAGATAGATAAATATTTTTCAAATGAATTAAAATAAATATAATCGATACTGAGAGAGAGTTGAATTTAAAAAAATAGAAAATTATTATTTTCGAAATATAAATAGCTGAGAGGATTCCAGCAAACCGCATCTAAAATATCAGGTTTTTTTTTTTCCTACATGTTTTAATTTGCATATACCTATTTTACATATCTCAGATTGTATTTAAAAATCGTTAACCATTTCTTCTAACTTTTGGCGAAATGGTGTTTTATTAATTTATCATTTGATATTATTAGGGTTATTTCCTGGTATTCAAAAAGTAAAAATACGTGTCGTTCAGTTATATTTTTCAATTTATCAAACAATTTGGCCGCTGAATCGCTGATTCTGGTAGGGCGCCATCTAGCGAATAAAGTTGTAACTAAAATCAATTTCGAATTTTTCATTATTTGCCATAAAAAATCCCATTGCATCCTGAACACAATGGTGTTTACCGCATTGCTCTAGCGCAAATATTCGCGGAGTTATTAATTTTTAAAGTTGTGCGGGACTTTTGGATCACCCTGTATATAATTCATTGAGAAAAATAAATAATTAATTATCAAATTCACAAAAGTGACAATATCTTATTTAAAATATAATAAATGTTTTCAAAATATTATGTGTTTCAAAAATATATTTAAACGCATATAACAATATTTATATTTATATACGTTTATAAATCAATATATAGGTGGATTGAATGTTTTCTAGAATCGTTTTAACAAATGTTCGTTAGGCAAACTTTTACTCGGATAAAAACTGTGCGAAGCCGGGTACATTCGCTAAATACAGTTATTTACAAATCTTCGTTTGTGGCAAGATACTATTCCTTCAACTTCAAATTACCGAGTGGACCAATTAATACTGATTTTTTTCAACTTATCGAGTATTTTTCAAGTGACCGGGAAAAATGTTCACTAGATAAAACGATGATTTTGTAAGGTAGAAAATTAGGAAAGACAAAATTCAGGATGACACGGCACACAAGGGACCGGAAAAAAATGTTCACTTTATCGAGAGATTCAAATTTACGAATTTCAAATTATCAAAATATATCTTTTTTTTTTTAAATAAGTTTATAGAGAATTGTTTTAACAAATAATCGTTAGACAAACCTTTACTCGGTTAAAACCCGGGCGAAGCCGGGTACATCCGCTAGTACAAAATAAAATAAAGCTTTTGGCTCACATATCAACTATTTTTGTCAAAAATAAAGCGCTAGCTTTACATTTTCTGCATTATTACTGTATATACCAAATTATAGAAAAAAAAAAGTTTATCCTGCAAGAACTATGGGTGATGGAAAACTTCTGATTTCATTTTTTAATTCAGCATTAAAAGTTACATTGGAATCAACATCAGGTTTTTATCGGAAAAAAAAAGTTTTTTTTTTGTAGATCTGTGTTATTAATATGTTAAAATACTGGATATTTTATTGGAAGGGGATATTGATCTATAAAATTAAAGGTCACCTTTTCCGTTAATATAGACGCTAAAACTAAGATGGCGGGGGGAGGCGGAAGGCATTTCTTTCTATAAATAAATTTCCTTCAGTAATATTCAACCGTATTTATCTGTTTTTTTTATATTATTAATTTACAGAGAATTTTTAAAAATAAAAATTGATATTTGAATTCAAAATTACAAATGTTTGTAAACTTATTGTTTTTATGTGTAAGTTCCAGTAATTAAATCTTCGTCTCTTAAAATATTCAGACAGGAGCATCCTAACAAACCTGGACAACTTTCCAGAAACGATAGAGCGCCTTTGGCTTCGTATAGATGATAAATATATTAAGCAATCAATTCATAAAAATCGATTGGGACCAAGTCAAAGAATTTAGTAAGGATATATGAAGCTGAAAGCCGGTTTCTTCCCTTTCTCGTAAAGGTTTTGACGTGGTGTACGAGAAGCGTGTCTCGAGTCTCTGCCACGGTGCAATTAAACTTATCGCGAATTACTTTGGTAAAATAGTAAAAGGCGACCCCTCATGTTTAAATAATATATATATATATACAGTCTAGTCATAAATTCTGTTCAAACAATTTTATAAATTGAATGATTAAAAACGAAAACTAATGGAATATAAATACATATTTCATTAGCTAATAGGACATAGATTTTAAATATATAAAATCATTCAAAATGTGCTCCCTTATTTTTGACACAGGGTCTTAAACGTTCGGGCCACTGTTCTATGGCGGCACGCACCTTTTCTAAGGGTGTTTCTTTCATTGGCCACCAATGCAGATTTCAATTGATCCAAATTATGATATCTTTCAGAGCACACCTTCTCCTCTGAATATGCCCAAAAACTGTAATCAAGGGGGTTCAAATCAGGGCTTTTAGAGGGCCATTAATTGGCCTTTATGAACTCCGGAACATTCGTCTCCAACCATTGTTGAGTTGACTTAGCTTTGTAAGCAGGGCTGGATCTTGTTGAAATATCCAATGTTCTCCATTAAACATTTTTGTATTCATAGGCTTTACTATTTGTTCCAAAATATATTCTTGATAGTTTTTAGCTGTAGTTTTTACCCCTTTGGCACAGAAGTGAAGATCTGCTACATCTTGGTAGCTAACTCCCCACCAAACCATAACAGAAGAAGGATGGTGACTTTTTTCAAGTCTTCTGACACTCTCAAACAATCTTCTAGAGAGCTACGAGCATACATCCTATCATTCTGACGATTAATCTTTTCCTCGACAGTGAAAATTTTCTCGTCTGTGAAAAGGATTCTCTCATGCCACCGACCATCATGCCACGCCAACAACATTTTTAATCTAACCATTCTAATATCTCTAAGAGCAGGGTTATCATATGACCTGTGAGTCGTTTGAAAGCTCTCAGTCCAAGGTCTTCGTTGATCATCCTATACACGGTTCTTGTAGCTGAATTCATCTGCTTTGCTAAGATCTTTTGTTTGCGGCGTGGATTTCGACGAATTCTTTCGAGAATGGCGTTTCCCGTGCGGTCGACAAAATCTTTCAAGGTCATTAATATTGAGAGCCTTGTTGAACCTTTCAATGGTTTGATAAACAAATTGACGCGTAATATTCAAATTTTGTAGAAATTAAAAATGGATGAAGAACATTGGCCTACCTTGTGTAAGGCTATTACAGCTATACGGTTTTCTTTAACACCCCAAACCATTATAAAAAAAAAACAAATATATTCCGATTTTTTTATAAACACGTGTGTTGTTTTTTGATGATTGACAGACTTCTTTAAATGTATTATTAATTATACATACATTACAATAAGAAAACACAAATAAATACAAAAGATAATAGTGTCTATATATTTTTTAAATCAGGTTTTGTTCGTCACTTTTTAACAACAACAACTTTTCTATTTTAGGTTATCATCATATCCAATCTCACAGAATATATATATGTCATAATGTGTACATAGTTAGATGACAACCCAATCCAATATGTATGAAAATGTATGCTTTGAATTTCAATAAAGCAACAAGGCTTAACAATATCTGGAGAGAAAGAAGGCCTAGAGAAAGATGATCATTACTAGTTTTTATTATCCCGGAACTCGTAAAAGTTCGAGTTCAACGACACAGTATTTTCGGGACAGGTCAGAACACGTCCAAGTACAAAGAGTTAGAACGAGCCAATCATAGAGCACCCCTTTTAGCTTGGAGCCTATAGGGAACTTCCACGTCACATAGGTCAACCAATGAGAAGGAAGAAGAGTTTTCGTGTTAAATCGAGAACAGAGAATTGTCAGTAGTTAGCTAGCTCCCACCGAGGTAACACCTACTCTAGAGATCCTCCCCCGCTCATCCTTTCAGCTAAGTCAATCTTACCGCAATGTGAATAGATAGCCAATAGCCAAACTGCTCCACCTTTTCAAGCCTTTCTTTTCTCCGATCATTTGCCTTTATTTCAACAATCAATCGTGTACGCTCGACTACTTTCCCCTGTTGTGTACACCTTAGCACTCAGCACCACGACTGCGCCCCCACCTCAACAACATCAATCAACTTCAAAGAGTAATATTCACGGTATAATATTACAGTGAGTCGACAGGATTATGATGGAAAGTAGCCAAGATACGACCAACGTCAAAGGTGACAACGACAAAGCGACGAACGGAAAGGACAAGAAGCTGGCGAAGAGCGAAGCGACAAGACGCACTCTGACGACCATTATATGGCAGTTGACGGTTGCCCTCCAAGGAGCGAGATCCACCCAACTAGAGACGGCGTTCCGGAGCGCCACCCCCGGGAGAGATGACGCACACGCCGCCGCCCCAGGCAAGATGGACGGGCTTACCGCCGGCGAGTGTCACCGCGACCTGACGACGCCCACCGAGGAGTCATCAGCCGCCATGCCGTATCCATACACCAGTACCCGGAAAAACGCAAGTAAATGGACTGTACCACCCCAACAAACTCGACATACAAACAAAAGGACAGTGCAAATGGTCCGAAATCAATCCATTCGAGTAAGGGCAGTGCAAACGGCCAGATTTCACCCTTCAATTTCGCGGACAGTGCAATCGGTCCCGATTCAGCAAGTCAGACATCCCAAGCAACCATCCCAAGACAGAGACACACCAGCTGGGCAGACTTTTCGAGACGGAGTCCAGAACTGAGGTAGGATCTCCACCCTATGGCGTCATAAAATTGACATTGGAACTGTTTCTGACCCAGGACCTACCATGTACCTTTCTAATTGAACCAGACGCAGGTTCGAACGTAGTGCCATATCATTTATACAATAGGTTAAAAACTCACCTTCCTAATTTAAGTATTAAAAAGCCTTCCCCTGATCTGTCAACCCTAAATGATTTTACGAAAATCATAGGTAACTTAACTCTCCCTCTGACAATAGGCAAAATATCCCGTAAAGAGAACTTCCACGTGGTAAATACATCCTTGCCATTTGGAATTCTTACCTTAAAAACTCTTTATCAGTTTAAATTAAAATTAGATTATAATCACGGCACTATTTTCCAACTTGGCGTCCCATTGTCTAACTCTACCTATCACTTTAAACGTGTACCAAATGAATGCACGCACGGGCTAGGCCAAAACATGTCCCAAAGGACTTACACTGCACCCAAATTTTTCACACATGGCAACCCTTGCATGCATCCATTAAACCAGACTCAAATATCTACCTGCCACAAATCTAATATCACACCACGCAACTTTTTTACTCAACCCAATTGCCAGTACTATATGCCCTCAATTCACAAGGCCACAACGGCTTCAATTTACAATCACAATGCCCAAAACGTGTCCGTACAACAGCACAGCTCACACAACTACCACGCAAAGTCCATACGTGACCATACGTCGTCACGCAACAATCACGCAAATGTACCTCACAACAAACACGACATTCACAACAACAAAACACAGACAACATCCATCCAACAGGACGGTTTTCACGCTAACAACACACGCATCCATACGTCATCACACAACGGTAACACACACAACCAGCACAACAAGCGCGACACTCACACCAAAAGACGACAACAACCAGCAAAAATATGCACAAACATTAATAACACAACCATCCCGTCTACACAAAACATAGAAAAAATTCACGCCACCAAACAACCACACAGTCGAAAAACATTGCGATCTTTCCTAAACGCTGTGAACGCTTATAAAGAGTTCGTTCCAGACCACGCCCGCTTGCGGACGCCACTTGCCAACCTTCTAAAAAAGGATGTCATGTGGGTCTGGGATGACGAATGCCAGAAAGCGTTCACTAGCCTGAAAGAAAGCCTTACCACACACCCCACATTACACCTTTACCAGGAAGGTCTGCCATGCCAGGTGTACTGTAACACCTCAACACTCGGCATTGCAGGCGTTCTTAAACAGGTCTACCCTGATGAGAAGACATACACAGTTCAGCATTTCAGCCGCTCTCTGCGTACTCACGAGCGAAGTTATTCAGACTTGGAACTACAATGCCTAGCCATTGTGGATAACTTCCGCGCCTGTCTAATGGGCAGAAAGTTTACAATACTTTCTGACCATCCCGCATTGCAGTGGTTTAAAGGGATCAAAGCCCCGTCAGGCAGATTGTTTCGATGGAGGTTAAGACTGTCAAGATACGAATATGAGGTCCGGAGCATAAATGGAGTACAACAATATGAAACGGGCGTTATAACTCGTATCCCATTTTGTGGCTTTCTAGATGCGTCACTCATAAAGAGCCAACAGTCTTCTCCACCGGGAAAATCTCGCGTGACTATGGATCACAATGGACTGCATACCGTTTCCCGAAAAGGTGTACTTAAAACTATAGTCCCAAGCTCACTTACAACCAGACTTCTTAAGTCCGTACACACACAACACCACCATCCAAACATCTCCAAGATGACGAGACTCATCTCTTCACAATATTATTGGCAGAACATGACACACGACATTACAAAACAGGAAAAACCTGTCCCACCTGCCGATTCGCTAGAAGTATCGATGAATCCCACCAATCTCCACATAAAAACACCGACACAACCCACAAAACAAAACAAAATTCATACACAATACAAACAATGCCGAAATTACACCACCTACGACAGATAAACGATTACACATCTCCACTTAAACCAATGACCACCATTTTTTCAAAAGAACGATTTACATCATTCTTCCCCGATTATAAGAAATGCGCACCTGACAATCATTTAAATCCTGCCCTTATTTCCAAAGAACGATCCACACCACTCCCCAACGATAACAAGCAGTGCGAAATTGAACTGACAACAATGAATAAGGTTCGAGCAGATATTTCAGAGTCACCATTTATAACAATATGGGAGAACATGCGTCGATACCCTATCTTTCATCTGATTCTTGTTATTTGCCTACTATCTCTACCTTATAGATTCATTCCATACTTATCCACCAGTTATATGCTAATCTATACCCTACCTTCTCATAGAATTTTTGAGCTGCAAGAGGCAGTTTTTCATATAGGAAATTCCGTCTTTGAATTACTAAATCTGATATGGAATATGCTAGCAGAGCTTGTCCCACAACTCAGAGGAGAATCTCCAAGTCACATGTAGGCAGAATACAAAACCATTAAAAAACCCATTAGGCGGCAAATCCATTAGTCGCACACAAAAACAATTAGGAGACAGCAGAAGTGAGGCAGATATCTTCCCGCGGAGCAATAAAGACAAAGACGCCAGGACTTCAATTACATGCACACAGAGGGATTCTGGTTCCTCCCTTTTTCCGGGCGTCTAATTACAGTGGGGGCCCGCTCGTCTATTGGGGTCAACTTAGGAACCTCTCTGGATGTCACCCCAGTTTTCAGTCCCCAGTCCAGCTACATATCGACTTTTACAAAAATACAATTCAATTGCACTCTCACAAGAGTTAGGACGTTACCGACACTTCTTAATGAATTCACATCTCTATTATAATTAATCCTTATTATTCTTACAGACTTCCAAAAAACGTTACATATTCCACCTACACGTAGATATCACAGACCTTAAGATCTTGACAACACATAGAATTCGTTTCACACATTTCTTACACAAAAACTTCTAACATTTTCCACAATACACAAAAAGACAAAAGAAAATTATACAAGGCATAATTAATTGATGGTGCAAAAAAAATAGATTATGGCATGTAGATACAAAGCGGGTTCACGACCTCGATATACATTATCTTTATTGTATATCAATCATTTACATTATTTTCTGATATTAAAATCAAAACATTTAACCCAATTAATCAATTTTATTCAATTTCTTACCACTTATTTTAGCAATTATTTACCATTTTATTTACCACATCTTTTATTTTGACATATTTCCATTTTTATCAACGAACACTCATTGTTTTTCGGTTAAACTTAGACATTAAGTCATCCTTTATTTTACAAAAAAACCTTTTTCATTTTCCTTTTTTTCATACAACAAGGCCTTTTCTTTTTTTTTTTTTATGCAACCAAGCATTCAACTTTGATTTCATTCAACTATTTTTTAATTTTATTTCATTTTTTATTTCTAAAAGGACCTCATGAAATTTCCTCGTTTTCCTTCCCCAAAATCGAGCAAAAAAGTAATTAGGCAATTCATTTCTTTTTTCACCAATACAACAAAGCAAATTTGTTTTCTCCCATCACTCATTAAGGCATTTTTCTTTTTCAACCACACCTTCACTTTGATTTCACTCAACCTTTCTTTTATTTTTATTTTTTGATTTCAAAAGACCTCATGAAATTTCCTCGATTTCTTTCCCAATCTCGAGCAAAACGGTAATTAGGCAATTCATTTCTTTTTTCACCAATTCAACAAGGCATTTTCTTTTTTTTTTTTTTTAACCACGCCTTCACTTTGATTTCACTCAACATTTATCTTATATTATTTTTTGATTTCTCAAAAGACCTCATGAAATTTCCTCGATTTCTTTCCCAATTATAATAGTAATTAGGCAATTTTTCCTTTTTTCACTATGTACCATAGTACTCAGCTTATGATTCACCATTACAATTTGTGATTTCTATTAACTATAAACAAACTATATAGCATTAATACCATCCTTTTTTTTCTCTTATATCCTTACCAATGTTTGTATATAACCTCCCTATAACCAATTAATTTTCACAAAAAATATTTTCTTTTGCTTTACAGAACTTATTCAGACTAAAACCCCTTCATAAATTCTTCGCATGTAGGGGGCGCATCTGTCATAATTTGTACATAGTTAGATGCCAACCCAAACAATATGTATGAAAATGTATGCTTTGAATTTCAATAAAGCAACAAGGCTTAACAATATCTGGAGAGAAAGAAGGCCTAGAGAAAGATGATCATTACCAGTTTTTATTATCCCGGGAACTCGTAAAAGTTCGAGTTCAACGACACAGTATTTCCGGGACAGGTCAGAACACGTCCAAGTACAAAGAGTTAGAAAGAGCCAATCATAGAGCACCCCTTTTAGCTTGGAGCCTATAGGGAACTTCCACGTCACACAGGTCAACCAATGAGAAGGAAGAAGAGTTTTCGTGTTAAATCGAGAACAGAGAATTGTCAGTAGTTAGCTAGCTCCCACCGAGGTAACGCCTACTCTAGAGATCCTCCCCTGCTCATCCTTTCAGCTAAGTCAATCTTACCGCAATGTGAATAGATAGCCAAAAGCCAAACCGTTTCCACCTTTCTCAAGCCTTCTCTCCTCCGATCAGTTGCCTTTTATTTCAACCCCATCAAGTATCCTGGTTTATTTCCCCTGTATGCTCCACTTCCCTCTGAAACGACTGCGTCATCACCAATCAACCCCATTCTCAACCAATAACAAAAAACTTCGCAACGAAATTGCGATATATATAATATTTCGATTGATCCTGTCGACTCTCTATAATAATTGGATTGGATCCTGTCGACTCTGTCGGATTCTATTGTTTACCTGTGTAAGATCTTGTTGACTCCTGTCGAATTACTGTGATATTGGTGAATTGTGGTGAATCCTATGTCGGATTATGTTGAATTGGTGATTGATGGCGCAGTCTTGGTCGAATGGTGGGTTTCCACAGGGGAAATAACGAGCACACCTGGATGGGATAGAACATGGACTTCGCCAAAGGGAGAGAGTTATGAGACTGGAGGAGGTAGCTTTGCCTTTCACATGATCGAGAGGACTTTACCTTGGTTGGAGCCTAAGTTGAGCACGCCTTGCTTCTAGCCTGGTCACCTACCTTCTCCCTAACTTCTTGTCCGAGATAATCGTCATTAACTATCTCGGCTTCTCATTGGTGGAGATCATTCTACGTGCCTACTTCTGATTCGCTATTAGCTGGTCATGCTTAACTGTGATTGGCTTAGTACCTCCATTGTCGCCATGATTGCAATCTCCCAGGAAGAAGAAGGTCTTTGAACTCTAGTTTTATGGGGGGGGGGGGGTCCTGAGCAGTGACCTTTACTTCCTGGATGATGCAATCCTGTTAATTGTTATTCCCTCTTTCGCGAAGCCTAACATTTATTAAATCGTTTGACGATACATTGCATAGGTTGTGGTGGGGTTACATATTGCTATATACAAGTTATCACACATATATATATATATATTTTTATAAAATTAAATATTCCAACAATGCCCCTCTAATTTCATAAAAATATGTATATACAATTGGCCATCGAGAGCGCACAGTGGCATTACATCATTCAAATGAAATCATAATGAATTTGTTCAACCCTAGGTGAGGCTCATAACTTTTGGCGTCTCAGCTAGCCCTTTGTTTACACTTGTGTTACCAAAAATTGAGCCTAACCAAGAAAAATAATAAAGTAATGTAAACACACAAATTATATTCAAGTAAATGGGTAGTTTTACACATGCATGAGGGTATTAAATGCCATACATTTGGAAATTAAATAGCGACAACAAGATAAATAATTTTTAATTCGTTAAAGCCTTTTTTAACATATCAGAAATATTTTTTTCGCTTTTTACATACTTAAAATTAAAAGTGTTATTATTTAACTGTTCTTGTAAAAATGCAATAGATCTAACTATATGATTTAGATTTATCTGTAGTTTGAGCAGATTTAGTCAAAAATATTGATGCATGGTTGTCACAAGATATTGAATATAAACACCCTTTTTTACACATTGAAGTAGTCCTTGTATTTCACTATTACCAGTTGAAAGGCATGTGTTATGAATGGTTTTGCTTGACCATGAAATTAAATTTTTACCTAAATAAAAAGTTGATCCTGTATTTGATTTTGAAATAGTGGTTTTACCACAATTCCATGAAGCATCTGAATATGCCTTTAATTGTATATCTCCCTTACAATAAATCAATCGATATTGTTTAGTGCCCTTTAAGTATCTAATTATTCTTTTAGCAGCACCCATGTGTATTTCTCTTGGGCTTTGATTTAATCTGCTCAATATAATAAGTGCAAAAGTAATATCAGGCCTAGATATTGTTGATAGGTATAGTAATGATCCAATTAGTTATTGATATAATTTCTTATTAACTTCTTTAGAATTATTATAATTATCTAAATTGGTATTAGGATCTGATGGAGTTGAGATATGCTTGCAATCCAGCATGTTATATTTCTCTAAAAGCTTATTTATGTAACATTCTTGTTTAAATATTAGTCTATCATCCTCTCTGATAATTTTCATACCTAAAATGTTAAAGTTTTTTAAACTCTCTTTGATTTTAAAGTGTAATTCTAATTTTTGGATTACAGCATGCAAAATTACAGGATCTGAATATATATTTATCATGTCATCAACATGCAATCCTAAAAGTAAACATGAATTGTTAATTTTATAAGTGAAAAGACATTTATCAGATTTAAATTGTGTGAAGCTTATTTCTAAGAGGTATTTTGTAAAAGTTTCATACTATATTCTGCCACTCTGTTTTAGTCCATAAAGTGTTTGGTTAAGTTTACATACAATGTCTTTACCTTGTCTTTGGTATCCTTCTGGCTGGGTCATATAGATGGTTTCTGTTAGTTTTCCATACAAGAAGGCAGTTTCAACATCAAAGTGGCGAAATTCATAGTCCATCATTGTGGCATAGGCTAGGAGGGTTCTAAAAGAATCAGTTTTCATTACTGGAGAAAAGGTTTCATTGTAGTCTGTCCAATATTTCTGAGAGCATCCCAAATCAAGAAGTCTTGTTTTGAAAATTTCCTTATTGGTTAGGGGATCAATTTTCTTTGAAAATACCCATTTGAATTTGATAGGTTTTGCACCTTGAGGTGATTCAATAAGGTTCCATGCATGATTGTTTTTAAGAGAATGTATTTCCTTATTCATTGCTTGTCTCCATAAAGTTGAATCTGGATTACTAATAGCTTCTTCATAGAAAGATGGTAGTAAGTCTCCATGAGAAACTTTAAATGCTTCTTCATCTGGTTCATAGGTGAGATATTTGTCTTCATTGTCAAATATAGGTTCATCATCTGAAGAAGGTTCATAATAGATTTGGTCTCTTACATTTGGTCTTAAATTGTATCTTGATGATGTTTGATTGAGAGAGATAAGATTTTTTTCTCGGCTTTCTGCTACATCTTCTGACTCTTGCAATGGAAATGTTTCTTCACTGTTGTCATTTTCAAATATTTCTATCAAGGAATAATCTTGAGTCTTAGTAGTGTTATCATTATCAAGAATTGCTGCACCCTTCTTGTCTTCAAGGAATTTCACACCTCTTGACTCAGTAATTGAAAGGTCTTTAGGGTAACAAATTCTGTAAGCCTTCCTTTCTGAAGAATAACCAACAAATATGCTAGATTGTGTGGTACATTCAAGTTTTGACCTTTAATGTTTTGGTATAAAAATTTCAGAATGACATCCAAATATTTTTAAATGGGATACAGTAGGTTTTCTATTAGAAAATAGTTCTTCTGGTGTAAATTTTGCATTGTTTTTAGATGGTGTTCTGTTTTTTACACATACAAATGGCTTCTGCCAAGAATTTTGTTGGTAGTTGAGATTCAATTAAGAGAGCTCTAGTTCCCTCAATTAAAGTTCTATTGAATCTTTCGGCTTTTCCATTCTGCTGTGGAGAGAAAAATGTCCTTTGGTGTTGAATTCCCTTTCCTTTCAAATAAATAGCCATTTCATTATTCACAAATCCAGTGCCATTGTCTGTTCTGATGCATTTAATTTTCCTTTCAGTTAGATTTTCCACTCTTTCAATAAAAATTTTAAATATTTGGGGTGTTTCTGATTTAGACTTTAAAAATTCAACAAATAATTTTCCTGAATAATCATCAACTATTTTCAATATTTACTTTGCTTTACCAATGGATAGTTCTTTGATAGGTCCAATAAGATCAAGGTGTAGAAGGTCTAGTTGATTCTTAGACTGGTTGTATTTTATCTCCTTGAATTGTAATCTAGTGCTTTTTGCCCTTATGCAGGTAATGCATTGATCAGGAATGTTGGCTTCATTGTAGTTGAAATTGTAAACTGAAGAGTGTTGTTTCATTAGGTGCATATAATGCTTATTTATGTGACAGAGTCTCTTATGTGATTTATCTCAGTTGAAATCACTAGTCTTATAGGTTTTTGAGTAATTTTCAGTGAATGGGTTATATAAAATAGAATTGATTATCTAAAATTCATTACTCTTTTTTGCTTTTATTAAGGTTATACCTCATTCATCTATGATATAGCTGCCTTGTATATCAAATATAATCCTTTTATTGTCTTCAACTATCTTGCTAACTGATAAAATATTTTCATTTGAATCTGGAACATGTAATACATCCTTTAGAATAAAGGGTTCATTATCATTATCCCTCAATTTTACATTTCCTAAAATTTGGGATTTTATGTAACTACTAGCGGATGTGCCTGGCTTCGCCCGGGTTTTACCCGAGTGAATGTTTGTCTAATGAACATTTGTTAAAACAATTCTCTTTGAACTTATAAAACGTACTCGGCTTCGCCCGGGGTTTTACCCGAGTAAAGGTTTGTCTAGCGAACATTTGTTAAAACAATTCTCTAAAAACTTATTAAAAAATAAAAAAAGATACATTTTGATAATTTGAAACTCGTAAATTTGAATCTCTCGATAAAGTGAACATTTTTTCCCGGTCCCTGTGTGCCTTGTCATCCTGAATTTTGTCTTTCCTAATTTGCTACATTAGAAAATCATAGTTTTATCTAGTGAACATTTTTTCCCGGTCCCTTGAGAATTATTCTTGTCACAAATAAATTGCCGTGTCATCCTGAGATATTCTTACTTTTGATAAATAATATTTAAGATAACAAACTTAGTGATAAGAAAACTTGTTATCATCGTCACAATGGGGGCGCTGCTTGCGAGTTAAATCTACAAATCTGCAAATAACTCTAAGGATATTCAAGATATTCAAGAAATTATTTTTCAAAAACCTTCCCGGTGATATACATAATAATATCCCAAAATTTCACGGCGATTGGATGTATGGTTTTTGAATCTATAGAGTACAGACAGACATTCAATTTTATATATATAAGATAATATAAATGAGTTTTAAAAATTGTAAAAAAAAAATGCATCGGCCGGAAATCGAACCCGGGCCGCCCGCGTGGCAGGCGAGCATTCTACCACTGAACCACCGATGCTTAAAAAAATGGCCATATTTAGGTATTCATTCCATTCCGGATTAGTCCGCGTAAAAAAAAGTTCTTCAAATGAAAAAAAGAAATAGCCAAAAATACTAATCAAAATGCAGCCAAAAATTTTGCTCAGGTTTATAAAAAGAGACATGCAAAATTTGGTACCAATTGGTTCAGTAGTTTTTGAGTTTATCGCGAAACAGACAGACAGACAGAAATTGGCTTATATATATATATATATATATATATATAGAGAGAGATAGAGATTTACTCTTCATTGTTGGCTTTTTAACTTACATTCATTCTGCATTGTTGGCTTTTTATATTACATTCACTCTTCATTGTTGGCTTTTTATCTTACAATCACTCTTCATTGTTGGCTTTTTATATTATATTTACTCTTCATTGTTGGCTTTTTATCTTACATTCATTCTTCATTGTTGGCTTTTTATATTACATTTACTCTTCATTGTTGGCTTTTTATCTTACATTCACTCTTCATTGTTGGCTTTTTATCTTACATTCATTATTCATTGTTGGCTTTTTATATTACATTCACTCTTCATTGTTGGCTTTTTATCTTACATTCACTCTTCATTGTTGGCTTTTTATATTATATTTACTCTTCTTTGTTGGCTTTTTATCTTACATTCATTCTTCATTGTTGGCTTTTTATATTACATTTACTCTTCATTGTTGGCTTTTTATCTTACATATACTCTTCATTGTTGGCTTTTTATCTTACATTCATTCTTCATTGTTGGCTTTTTATATTACATTCACTCTTCATTGTTGGCTTTTTATCTTACATTCATTCTTCATTGTTGGCTTTTTATATTACATTCACTCTTCATTGTTGGCTTTTTATCTTACATTCATTCTGTTGGCTTTTTATATTACATTTACTCTTCATTGTTGGCTTTTTATCTCACATTCACTCTTCATTGTTGGCTTTTTATATTATATTTACTCTTCATTGTTGGCTTTTTATCTTACATTCATTCTCATTGTTGGGTTTTCATATTACATTTACTATTCATTGTTGGCTTTATATCTTACATTCACTCTTCATTGTTGGCTTTTTATCTTACATTCACTCTTCATTGTTGGCTTTTTATCTTACATTCATTCTTCATTGTTGGGTTTTTATATTACATTCACTCTTCATTGTTGGCTTTTTATATCATATAGAAAATCATAGTTTTATCTAGTGAACAATTTTTCCCGTGTCACATTGCCGTGTCATCCTGAGATAATCTTACTTTTGATAAATAATATTTAAGATATCAAACTTAGTGATAAGAAAACTTGTTATCATCGTCACAATGGGGGCGCTGCTTGCGAGTTAAATCTACAAATCTGCAAATAACTCTAAGGATATTCAAGATATTCATGAATTTATTTTTCAAAAACCTTCCCGGTGATATAACTAATAATATCCCAAAATTTCACGGCGATTGGATGTATGGTTTTTGAATCTATAGAGTACAAACAGACAGACATTTAATCTTATATATATAGATTATCAGAAAGAAAATATTTTTCTTTTATCATCTTGAGGTTCTTCCAGGTATTCAAAATGTGATGTCATATGGCTTGATGCCCCACTATCCAAAATCCAAAGTTTTCCCAAATTTTTCCTTTCTTTCACTAGTTTTGCAAATTCACTTGCTTTTTCTTCTTTGAAAATTGTTGCTTTTTGATACTTATTTGGTGTATTTGTTTTATATCCACTTGGTCCTGGTTGGGAGGTCTGTTTTACCATTGTCTTCCCATTGTTTTCTGGGTTGTGCCAGCATTCGTTGGGTTCATGCCCTTGTTTATGGCAGATGAAACATTTGTACATTTTTGATGCCTTTATTTCTTTATAATGTTTATATTTATTCTTATTATATACCTTGTAAGCTGAGGAATGTTCGTCTTTTTCTTGATCGCAGTGTCTTTCTTGGTATAATTCGAATAGGCGTCGAATATTATCAATAGTTAGATTGTCCATACTGTCTATTTGCATGGCATTGATGTTATATTTTGAAGGTAATCCTTTAATAAGTGCAGTGGTGAATTATTCTTCATCTATTTCAGCACCGAGAATTCTTGCATTATCAAGCATTTTTTCTGCTCTTAGAATGTATTCTTGCCATTTTTCTTCTTTCTTCATTTGTAGCTGTGATACTTCATTTCTAGGTTCAATGTTTTTTTCTTTTTACGTTACCTTCATATCTTTTTTGCAAAGATGTCCAAATTTCCTTGGATGTGTTGCAGGTAAGAATAAGTGCGACTTGCGAATCATTCATTGCGCATGTAATAATACCTTTTGCTTGGGCGTCTTGTTGGATCCATTTCGCCTTTTCGGCTTCATCTTTTGGTGAATCTTGTACTAAAAAATGTGCTAGAGCTTTTCCTTCAAGCACGGAAAGGATTCTAAATTTCCAACTAGCAAAATTATTGCAATCAAGCTCCGGCATATTTAATTGCGACATATCCGCCATTTAAAAAAAAATAATTATTCTTCTATATCGCAGTTGAAGATGGTGCTCCGCCCATAAACCTTGTTGTTTTTTGACGATTGACAGACTTCTCCTTTAAATGTATTATTTATTATAAATACATTACGATAAGAAAACACAAATAAATATAAAAGATAATAGTGGCTATATATATTTTTAATCAAGTTTTGTTCGTCACTTTTTAACAACAACTATCCAATCTCACAGAATATATATATTATATCTATATTAATAAAATGGAAATTTCATAAGTGGACATCACTAAAAACTTTCGTTACAATGCATCAATTTCGACCAAATTTTCAACATTTATGTAAAACGAGATGGAGCAGGTTTTGCTTAACATCAAAATATTTTTCCTAACTTTAACATACATAACTTTGTTGTTATCGATAAAATACAAAAAAAAATCAACAGAGTTAAAGTGTTTACACTTTCAAAAGTGTTTACACTTTTGCGCTTCTTGGAAAATTAGTTTTACTCTTTTTTATATATATTTTAATAACTTTTATACATGGTAAGATACTTTTATTTTATATCTATATTAATAAAATGGAAATTTCATAAGTGGACATCACTAAAAACTTTCGTTACAATGCATCAATTTCGACCAAATTTCCAACATTTATGTAAAACGAGATGGAGCAGGTTTTGCTTAACATCAAAATATTTTTCCTAACTTTAACATACATAACTTTGCTGTTATCGATAAAATACAAAAAATAATCAACAGAGTTAAGGTGTTTACACTTTCAAAAGTGTTTACACTTTTGCGCTTCTTGGAAAATTAGTTTTAATCTTTTTTATATATATTTTAATAACTTTTATACATGGTAAGATACTTTTAGTTTATAGTTTTCATATTTTATACCAAGATAAATTATTATATTTAGATAAATTTTTAGGCTAATTTTAATTTATTTCTTTTTATTTTATATACAGATTATATATGCTATTTCTAACTTACGTGGTTAGTATTTTTATAAGACTAAGGTTATTTATATTATTTTTTACAAAAAAAGATTGAAATTTCATTAATGTGCTCAATTTTATGTCTTTTTTGAGGACCTTAACAAAATTTTAATTAATTGCTTAGATATTTTAAAAGTAGATTATTTATGGTGTTTTCCACATAAATACAAATTATTTGTGGTATTTATAACATATAGGTGTTGTGTTTTTTAAAATATTTGGGTTTTTTAATTATTAATCGCAAAAAAGAGCAAGCAATTTCATTGTGTTCAATTATGGGTCATTTTGAGGTCCTTTTTTAAATTTTCTTATGGAATTATTAAATTATTGCTTTGATCTTTTAAATACAGTTTATTTATTATATTTTCTACATATATGGGTTGTATCTAAAAAATAGGTTATTTATATTTTTAAATAAGCAAGGGATTTTTTTTACGGATTCATTTATTTGTCTTTTTGAAGTCCTTTTTCAAAATGTTTTTAAAGATATTTTAATTTATTTGATTAAATATTTTATATTTAGATTATTTATAGTTTTTTTAACATATAGGGGTTGTATTTTGTATTTTAAAAAAATATTTCTATTTTTAACCTCAAAAAAGCATGCTTTTTCATTGCCGTATCCAGCGGTTGGTCTATTTTTGAAGCTTTTTAATGATAACTGGTTTTGTACATTTAATTTTTTGGTAATATAATATTATGATTTTAGTTTTTAAAATCTTTTTAACATATCTGAGGGTTATTTTGAATAAAAAAATTGAAAATATTGATTTTTACCTCAAAAAGACAGGAAATTTTTATGCTTTGTTTAGAAATTGCTGGTTTTGAAGCTTTTGTTATTAATCTCAATCTAAATATTTTTTCAGGATATGCCATACAGTTTATTTATTATATTTTCTACATATATGGGTTGTATCTAAAAAATAGGTTATTTATATTTTTAAATAAGCAAGGGATTTCTTTTACGGATTCATTTATTTGTCTTTTTGAAGTCCTTTTTCAATTTTTTTAAAGATATTTTAATTTATTTGATTAAATATTTTATATTTAGATTATTTATAGTTCTTTTAACATATAGGGGTTGTATTTTGTATTTTAGAAATTTTTTTCTATTTTTTACCTAAAAAAAAGCATGCTTTTTCATTGCCGTATCCAGCGGTTGGTCTATTTTTGAAGCTTTTTAATGATAACTGGTTTTGTACATCAATTTTTCGGTAATAATATTATGATTTTAGTTTTTAAAAATCTTTTTAACATATCTGAAGGTTATTTCGAATAAAAAATTTGAAAATTTTGATTTTTACCTCAAAAAGACAGGAAATTTTTATGCTTTGTTTAGAAATTGCTGGTTTTGAAGCTTTTGTTATTAATCTCAATCTAATTTTTTTTTCAGAATATGCCTCGCCACAGCCAACGTTTACTTGGTAGGAATACGGCTGCTTCCAGGAGATACAGTGTACTCCGCTTATAACAAAGTCGGTTATAGCGAAATTCCGCATATAGCGAATGAAATTGTCTGCACGAAAGAAAAGAAGGGCTTAAACCATTAAAAGAACTCTGGATATTGCGAAGTCGGATATAAATAATTTTCGCTTATAACGAAGTGATTTGCATGTATAATTTTTTATTTTATCCGTTTATAACGAAGTTTTCTCATTTACCATTATAATTGACTAATATATTATGCATAATATATATCAAATTACAACGTGTGAATGACACAAATTTAATGATACACAACAAATAAGTTAATAATATACAATTTTAAAATATGCAAAAATATTATAAGTATTTTTTTTACATTATTTAAACAAAATTAAATTGTTTAATAAACGCTTATATTTTATTGTGGGAGCAACAAAGCCTCTTCGATCGCATGAAAGAAGTTTTAAAAATACCGTTAGAGATGGATTTCGATTCTTATGCTGACGCTGACAATGACGTCGTTACAAATGCCATGTTATCCGATGTAGAAATTGTCGAGAGCATTCTTCAAGCAAAAGAAGAAGAAGAAACGGACCAAGTTGATGAAGAAGTAGACCCAATTGTCCACATTCCGCATCCAAAAGAGGTGCGATTGTTTCTTCAATGTCAGGATGAGTCCAAGTCTCTTCATAGGCATCTGTCAGACTTGGACAACATCGAAAAGAGTGTTCAGCACTTGTTACTGACTTCTAAATGTCAAAAGAAAATCACAAACTACTTCTCCAAAAACACCCGATGAGGTTGTTATTGATCTTTGTGTTGCTCTTTTGAGTTGAATAGTAAATAAAATTATTGGTACAAAACATTTTTTTTTCCAACTGCGGATATAACAAACTTCGGATATAACAAAGTGATTGTCATGGATAATGCGACTTCGTTATAAGCGGAGTACACTGTATAGGAACGTTAGAGCTATTGAGACACCACTTCAAAGTGAGACGCGTCGTGCGCTTCGCCGTCTTAGGTATTCTGAAGCCCGCGTCGCACCAACACAAACTATGCAAGTTCCTGTTCAGCGTATTCAGCTTTGGACTCATAAGCCGTTTTCAGGTTTGCAGTATAATGCCCATATTGATTATAAAGCTGATTCATCTGTCGATATAGGCCAAATGTCTCGGGTATGCAAGTTTTGCTCTGCTTCGAGATTTAAAGATGATGTAATGTAATAGAAACAAAATAAACCTCATCCTACCTAATATACATTACTTCTGAGGATTAAAGATTTTGATTTGTGTTGAGAATTTTGCATGCATTTCTCTATTTCTTTTCTTATCTTGCAAAGCTAATGGATTGTTTAGGTTGCTTATTTTTGACTCGCCAATTTGTTTAGTGATAAAGTGGTATAGCGTTCTTTTTCAGAGCATCACCCTACAAAAAAAATTACCTGACCTTTCCTAATATTCAGATAGATTTATTATATTAACATACTAGACTACAAACATTCCCTCGAGTAAAACCCGGGCGGAGCCGGGTACACCCGCTAGTATATTTATAAAATTGAATATTCCAACAACGTGTGCACGATATATTCAAATAACAACTAATGTATTTTGAATACTTCACGCGGTCAAATCAAAATTCTTATCACTGATTTGATTTTGTAACAATATTTATGGCTAGACTAAGTATATATATAAATGTGATGATGAGTTGCTGTCGACTTATCTGTGATGAGATCCTGTCGACTCATGCAATGAGATGAGAATTCCAGTAGCTTTTGTAGAGATCCTGTCGACTACTGAAATAAAGTTGAAGTCCTGGTAGCTCTTGTTGTACTGTGTTGACCAAGAGGAACAGTCAGGATGTAGAGTTTTCCAGTACCTCTCTGCACCTTGGAAGACCTTTAAAAGTTCTCACAAAATACAGGCAGTCGTGGTCGAGGCAGAGTGGAAAGCTGGGGATATCCACACAAAAAACGAAGACACAGTTACACTAAGAAAGTTCCGTTAACAGATAAAAGCTGAGCTAGAAGCGCAATATGGAGATAGACGAGTTCTTCCTAACTACATGTTGGATAAGATCGACATAACATACGACCGACGCGGCTTGCACTAAAGGTGAACTAAACTAAACTGACTGAACTGTACTGAGCTGTCAAGCCACTGTAAGGTGATGATTTATAGGTTAAAGACGGGGTGACCTTATGTGACATGGGCGTTTCTGAGAAAAGGGGGGCCTTGGCATGTCCAGGTGTGAGAGGGGTCTCTGCCTTCCACCACATGTGACAGTGTGGGTGGCCTGTCGTGGGAATTGTGAATCTACCTGATTTATGAGTTCCATCTTTAGACTGTTGTTTTGGTAATACTATGCTCGATCTCTGCTTTAGCTCAACTCTTAAATCTATTACAGATTTTATTTATTTATCCACTTTGTACAAATTACATTACATAGGGTGATGTAAAGACACAGATTAATCATGCGCATAATTATTTATAGATGTTTCTATATACAACATGGCAATCTTGTTATAAGTTATCTACACCATATGAGGTTGTTGTTTTAAATTACCATATATATAGATCTAAGTATAGTGACTATCAATATAAAACTTGAGGTTCACCTCTAACTTGTTCAGCAAAAGCTTCTCAATGTAGCAAAAACCTGAAACGACTAAAACTATCTTTAAGAACGTTCTTTCCATTGTTTACCCCAGTTTTAAGAGGTATTAATCTCTGCTTCGGGTAGCTCTGACAATGTGGCTTAATAGATAGAATTTGGTACTTAGGTTTATGTAAAAATGCGCTCATTGAAGAAAGTTAAGCGTGATTTCTTCGACAACCATTTTTTTTTATATTTCGAACAGCGTTAAATGTTTATTCGTATAACTTTTAAGTGAAATTTCAAAATTATTTCATAGGTACTAAATATTGTCGTTATTACTCCTCTGAGTGTAACTTCAATATAATTATAGATTTAAGTGTATACAGCCCCTCGCGCGGGAAATCTCAAAATGATACCTTTTATAAATCGATTTTTTAAAATATATAATACCGGCAAATGATAAGAAACTTGTTGCAAATATTCTTATTGGTATACGTATTGAATTGATAAATCAAGAAAGGCCAACTACCTACGTGTTTCGGGCTGTTAACCCTAGTCAGCGTGGTGTAGCCTGTACAACAAAATAAATATACGAATGCATATTTATCATTATATGCATTTCTACTATCCTCAAAGCTTATGTCCTTAATTCATATAAAATACCATTTCCAAGAGTCTAGCCCCAGTATTAGTATAAAAGGAAAACCGAAAAAATGCAATATTACAGCGTTATGGTAGATTAAACTGGCGAAACCGCTGGGAGGGTTCAACACTGATGAGCCAGGCCCTCCTATTATTTTATCATTACGTAAGGGCGGTAGAAAATAGATTTATTTTTAAAAGAATCATACGCGTCAAAAATATTTCTAAAATAAATATATGTTATATTGTAAATATTTTGTCCATAACAAAGGACACTAGATTTCCATTCATAAAACAATTTGTTTGGGCAAATACTGCCAAATTTCTACCATCATTCTAAATAGATAATTGTGAATCAAGTTTGCCAATATGAGCTTTAAATAAGACGACCCTCCTATAGAAATGATTAAATGAAATTAAAAAACATATGCATTAGAATAATCCTCAATAAGCCAAAAAAAAAAACGTGTTGGGATTACTGATGGCCAGTTTATTTCAATATCGTCTATAAAAACCGAACAACTTTAACTACGGTAACCAGCAGTCTTAAGTAAAATAAATACAATATCTTCAACACATCTACCAATGAATTAGTTTTTTTTTTATATATTACAATCATTTAATAATAAGAAATATTCTCTCAGCAAGGTATGTTATAATCAATAAAATCAAAGAAGACGAGTTTCTTAAACAATTTTAAATAAACGCAAGCTTTCGGGTGAAAACCCTTCGACAGGCAGTATAAAGCAAACGTGATGATACAAACATGGTACACATGGCAGACAAGAATATATACATCTATGATATTTACATAACTATGGTAAAGAGAATTGCAAATAAGACATTTGCATCATTATGAAATAATGCATATAGAGAATCTATTCTTCAAAAATTTAGCATCTCTTTTTGAAGAATAGATTCTCTATATGCATTATTTCATAATGATGTAAATTTCTTATTTGCAATTCTCTTTACCATAGTTATGTAAATATCATAGATGTATATATTCTTGTCTGCCATGTGTACCATGTTTGTATCGTCACGTTTGCTTTATACTGCCTGTCGAAGGGTTTTCACCCGAAAGCTTGCGTTTATTTAAAATTGTTTAAGAAACTCGTCTTCTTTGATTTTATTGATTATAACATTACAATCATTGTTGCTCACAATAGATAAAACCTATTAAACTAACAAAAATAAACCACATAACAGTCGTATAAACAGAACGCGTATGACAACTTGATATTACACAGCAATTTCAATATAATTAAAAATAATTTACCACTTTAATTTTAATTGAAAATCACCAAATAAAGTTACTCCTAAACATATACATAAAAAGAACGATTTATCATCGTTTCCTACTATCTACTGAATTTACAATTGTACCATAATATTATATTTCTATATCCTACACACAATGTATGCAAATAACTAACTTTTAATATGCACGATTACTTTATTTTCACAATATATGTTTGTATCGCATTGGAATATACTTGGTGCCATAAACAATCCCAGGGTCAGGAGGTCCATGAACTTGGTAGATCATCGAACTGAGGACGCTCTCTTTGTCTAAAATCATTTGCTAAGTGCTGTTCAGCAGTGACGTCAGAGCACCTACCTAGGGGAACGCTGGAACTCTCGAAGTTAGTCAATTGTGTGTTTGGAAAGAGATTCACGATGACAGTCCCATTAAAACCATCAGCTACGTAGGCCAACGAGCAGCCGATCTCGTTCAGTTCTTCCAGTGAGACGTCATGACCCCCCCCCCCCCCCCCCCCCCCATTCAGGTATCCGGTACGCTTTATTTGGCATTTCTCCCCCAGTTCGCCGACAAAACGCTTATCTCCTCTCTGCCCTGCGGGTGATTCCAAGGCCAAGTTGTGCTACAATCTCCGTGCTTAGCGTTTTTATTTCTTCCCACGCCTTTCCTCTCTGTCTGCGACTGCCTGGTTGAAGTGAGAGCATATCACAATACCATATACATATTTGTATGTTTGCGTGCCTATCAACATCATGCTAGTTATTCCCTGTGCACGACCCATATAAATGAATGTTGCAGAACCAACAATACCGGATTAACTCCAGAAGAAGTCGACCCCTACATGTTCCCACATGTAAGTCGTTACTGTCCATTTTACAATTTCAGGTTTTTTTATAAATCAGGTGGAAGGAGAGAGTGCAACGAAAGGGTATTGAAATTTAGCTAGTCAGGTACCCGGCGAAATAAAAAATAATTAAAATGCATATTTTTAAATCTGTGAACATTGAACTTAGGAGGAACAAGTTCATACTACACATCTACTATTCAAAAAACTTATCCACAATACCGCCAACTTCTTGGTACAATATTGTGCCGTAGAAAACTAGGAAAGACAAACATAAAAATCAAACAGAAAATTTATTATATTATTGTATAATATTCGAGAAAAGATTTTTCTTAGTGTCTTCATCGAAAATATGATCAAGGTCAAAGTTCAAATGCAGAGTGACCGCTTTTGCGATAGTGCCTTTCCCGTAATCTCCATCGTATTGTGCGAGTTGAGTGAAATAATATTTCTCGCTTTGTAATTTTAAAGAAAGAGGCCTTATCTCCACACCAAATGCGTAAGCGACCCTTTCAGCGTTCAATAAGTCGTTCCCAACAATCATGTCGTAGGGTAGTATACGATAATCAACAACAAAAAGTTTTACTTTCGCTGCTGCGTCATCGACCTTCATACTGATATCAATTTTTCCCAATTTTACTGAAGAAAGCATCCCTGTTCCGCCTATGCCAAAAATATCGGTCCTCACGTTGAATCTCTGACCCAAACCACTTCGGATCGTTTAAAAAGTGATAAACTGCTCCCCGTGTCGTTAATCAATATCTTTTTGAAGACAGAGGCTGGAAGCCAAGTAATTTTATGATGATCCACTATCATATTTGTTGTATTCCAATTGATTACACACAGCGCTCAACGTTAATTATACTTTAATTAACTACAAGGTAAAGGGAATATATATATATATTAAAAGTAAACACACATGGAGAGAAGGAATGGCGTGGCAACACCGCCGGCTAGTGTTACATCATCGGCAGGAAGTGTGACGTCAGCTCCAGCGTTACCAGGCCAACCGCCACGGCCGTCAGCAATCTCCTCCCTCGAAGTGACCTCCTATTCATGGATCACTTCGCCGCTTAAGAGTCTTGAATGATGAAGTTCGTGTAGGTTTCTCCCCAGTGGATTGGTCAAAATGTTCGCTAGGTTTCTTCCACTTGAATCATAGTCCAGTTGAATCACACCGTCATCCACCTTTTCTCTGACAAAGTGATATATAATAGCGATGTGTCTGGTCTTGGATCGGCTGATGTAGCTCTTGGCGTGTGCTATAGCCGCTTGGTTATCGCACCACACCGGAGTTGGCTCAACCATATTATGTGGTATATCCAAATGGTTCAGGATCTCCCTGATCCATGTCACTTCCCTGACTGACGATGATAGGGAAATGTATTCCGCCTCCATTGTGCTGAGGGCGGTGACAGTTTGCTTTGAACTTCGCCATAGGATTGGAGCGCCTGCAAAAATCACTACGTAACCCGATGTACTCTTTCTGTCTTCCAGGTTGGTTCCCCAATCTGCATCCGAATAGACACACAGTTGTTCCCCAGTCCGCCTATAGGTGATGCCTAGATGCTCTGAAGATTTTAAGTATCTTAAAATTCGTTTCGCAGCAACCCAGTGTTTTTTAGTGTACTTTGAACAATAGCGAGCCAATTGACTTACTGCATAGGCAATGTCTGGCCTTGTCCGCTGTGAAATGTAGAGCAGTCCACCAATTAGTTCACGGTAGGGAAGGTCTTGGCAGTTTTCTTCATCTTCTTCCTCAAGAAGTTCTGGTCTGGTTTCCATCGGCGTTGAGACTTCTCTTCCTTCCTGAAGATTGAACCGTTCCAGTAGACTTTTTATATATGCTCTTTGTGTTAGAGTTACGCATCCACCCTTTGATCGAGTGAAGTTGACACCAAGCAGGTAGGATACTGGTCCGATGTACTTTGTTTCGAAGTGACCTCTCAGCAGTTCAATGCACTTTTCTCTCACTTCTTGATTCTCCGTCAGAGTAAGAATATCATCCACGTATAATGATAGGATTATCATTCCTTCATTCAGCTTGAGCTTGTAGACACAAGGGTCAACTGGATTCCTCACAAATCCCTTTTTCTTCAACCACTCATCAAGGCACTTGTTCCAACATCTGCCGCTTTGCTTCAGTCCGTACAGAGACCTTTTGAGTTGGCAGTAAAGATGTTCCTCACCAGGTTTAACAAAGCCTTCCGGTTGTTCCATGTAGATCACTCGGTCAAGCTTGCCGTAGAGATAAGCACTTTTCACGTCATAGTGGTCTATGAACCAGTTATTTTCAACACCTATTGCTGTGAGCAGTCTTGTCGTTTCAAAACTAGAAACAGGTGAGTAAATCTCATCATAATCGATTCCCTTTTGTTGAGTGAAGCCCTTTGCCACAAGTCGGGCCTTGTATCTTACTACTTGACCCTCGGCGTTGGTCTTCTTGTGTAGTACCCACTTACAAGCAATTGGGGCAAAGTCTTTTGGTAGTTCTGTTAGTTCCCAAACATTGTGCTTTCTCAAGGATTCCAATTCTTCTTCGATTGCTTCAAGCCAATGCTCAGCTTCAGGGCCTTGGATAGCTTCTTTATACGAAGTAGGATCTCCCTTATTTACTTCGGTACTGAGGAGTTCAATTGAGTTCTGAGCATTTTTCTGGTTCCTTAGGATCATTGGATGAGATCGAGTAGGAGAAGGCTTCACAGTATCTTCATTATGGCTGTCCTCTTCTGTAGGTATCACGTCTTCTTGATCTAATAAAGACACTGGATTCTCTTCAATCTCCCGTTGAGTCCCATAGCTGTAGTGTTCAACTGATGGAAGCACCTCCCGGTTGCTGTCGTTACTCGATACATCACTCTCTTTGAAGACACAGTCCCGAGATTCCACCACTTTCTTCATCTCAGGAATCCACACTCTGTAGCCACGTCCTCTGAGTGCATATCTAACAAGGTTACCTTTGACAGCTCTCCTTTCGAGTTTGGATTTACGGACTTGTCTTGGAATATGGACAAATACTTGACAGCCAAAAGCTTTTATGTGTTTAAGACTAGGCTTGTTCCCTGTCCACAGTTCATATGGCGTGCTTTCACCATTGTGATTGTTGAGAACTCTGTTTCTGACATAGTCTGCGGTGTAAGTCAGCTCCGCCCAGGAAGCCTTTGGCAGACCACTTCCAGATATAGTGCTCCTGACAAGATCTAGGAGTGTCCTATTCATTCTTTCTGCCACACCATTCTGTTGAGGTGTATACGTCATAGTGTGTTCATGAACTATTCCGACGCTCGTGCAGAAAGTGTCCCATTCTTTGGAACAAAATTCCAAGCCATTATCCGTACGTATTCGTTTTAGTTTCCGGCTGGTTTGTTTCTCAGATTCTTGAATCCACTCTTTGACTTTTCCTAGGGTTCCGCCTTTGTTTTTCAGGAAAAAATACACTTGTATATCTCGTAGATTCATCAATGATGGTTAAGACGTACTTGGCTCCTCCCCAGCTCAATACGTCGAGTGGACCCATCAAGTCCGCATGCACCAAGTCCAACGGCATGATTTCTTTTTCCTCCTTGTGAGAGTGTTGAAGGAATGGCAGACGGTAAGACTTGCCGATCAAGCAGTCTTCGCACTTTTCTGGCTTTGCCGGGCTGCAAACAAGTCCTCTTACGCTTTGGTTCTTGGCCATCTTTTCTATCGTATATGCATTTACATGCATCAGACTTTTGTGGCAAAGATCCAGTGTAAGCTCTTCTTTGCATTCAGATGCAAGAGAAACATGATCATTCTGATCTATCGGAGAGGATGGAGTAGTCTGGACGTAGTAAAGTCTACCCAACTTCTTTCCCTCTATCAAGAGTTTACCTTTCATGTCCATAATGTGGCAACCACTCCTGTTGAAGACAACTTTTCTACCGTTTTCTATCATTTGGAGTACAGACAGAACACTGTGACGCATATCTGGAATATACAAGGTGTTCTGGGCAACCATATTGCTGGCATCTCCCTTGTGTCCAACAATATTGGCACTGACAGTACCGATACCACATGCTTCTATAGAAGAACCATTCGCAATAGTGATGGAACTCATATTGCTTGTGCACTCTTTCAGACATGTGAAGTAATCTCTCTTGGGAGTCATATGGTGCGTCGCTCCAGAATCTATGATCCAGGTCTCGGCGGTAGCTCCAAACAAAGTGTTGCACATTGCCGACATATTTACGCCTTTGTTTTGGTCAAACCTCTTTGGTCTTTGTTCATTCTTTCCTTTCTTCCTGCATTCCCTTGCATAATGGCCTTTACCTCCACATTTGAAACAAACAACCTTTGCTTTTAATTGTTTTTCTATTTCAATGGGCTTCGAAGAGGCATTAACGACCATGGCACTCACATATTTTGGAAGATTAGACGAACGCCTTTCTGCTTCTGCCAACAGCCGTCTTTTAACTGTTGCGGTCGTGAAGTCTGAATCAGGCAAGTTACATATGGTTGAGACAACGGTGTCCCAATCCTCTGGTAATCCACCCAAAAGAACCATAGCCAAATCGCCATCATCAATTTTGTCGCCAATTTGGGCCAGTTCGTTTACAATGTAGTTTATCTTCCCCATATACCCTTCCATATTGCTGTGCTGAGTCAACCTTTCGCCATATAACTGCCTTCTTAGTTGTACGGCTCGATATTTACTATCCTTTGGTGCGTATAATTTTTCCAGTTCCTCCCAGACCTCTTTCGGAGTATTCAAATGCTGAACATGCAATTGTTGTTCATCATTAATCCCGAGGCAAATTTTTGCAAACGCCTTACCCTCCCGCGACAAAAAAAGTGTTTTGTTGCAACAAGGTCACTAGGGTCAGGCTTAGCCTCTCCTGGATTGATCAAACTCCACAAATAGTTTTCGATTAGAACGAGTTTCATCTGGAAGCTCCAGCTGGAGTAATTAGCACCATTTAATTTTGTAATCGTCGTGTTTGCCATTTTATAAAATATTTGGGAAGTAGAAAAAAAGGATGTTCCAAGTAATCAAAGGAAATTTGGTTACTCACGTTTTAGGCTTCGCGCTTCTTCAGTCTGACGTTTTAAGTCTTGTGCTTCTTCAGTTTCACGTTTTAGGCCTTGCGCTTCTTCAGTTTCACCATTTAGGCCTTGCGCTTCTTCAGTCTCATAATCTTTGTTGTATTCCAATTGGTTACACACAGCGCTCAACGTTAATTATACTTTAATTAACTACAAGGTAAAGGGTATATATATATATTAAAAGTAAACACACATGGAGAGAAGGAATGGCGTGGCAACACCGCCGGCTAGTGTTACATCATCGGCAGGAAGTGTGACGTCAGCTCCGGCGTTACCAGGCCAACCGCCACGGCCGTCAGCAATATTAGTATCTTTTCACACTGTCCCTGCTTTACAGTGTCTGTGTGTGTCATTTTGCACCACACTTAAGACATTCCAGTGTCCTCTTTTCTTTCGTGCAGTCTTTAGCGATGCCACCGAAACAGCTGCAATTAAAATATTCGGCTCGCCTCTTTCATTTCTAGTCATTTAACTATAAGTCTTCTTCGTACTGAAAGGTCCTATAGAGTTAGCCTTGCCCGAATGTGGGCTCTCAACATTTCCCACTTTTTTGACGGGATGATCTTGTTAGGAATTCTGTTTTACATATCTTTCTTTAGGATCTTTGGAACTGTAGTCCATATCCATGTCGTGTTGCATCGACTCATAAGAGTCTAGCTTATTCGCCAAGAGTTCCGTATTATTGACGCCGAACCAAGTTTCAACATAGTGTTCTTGAATCTAAGAAAGGACATTTTCTTTCATTTGACCAGTAATAACTGAATCTTCAAGTTGCTTCCTGTTACTAATTTTGAGTCCATTAATTTACTCGTTAAAGGAGTTCTTAACAAATTATTTCAGCGAACTTCTCTCAGTCTTACAATGTTCTAAGAAATTTTGTTTCAAACGTATTTTGCCTAACTTATACCGTTCCAGCAATATTATCTTAATGTTTTTATAATCGCTTCTTCCCCTTCAGGTTCGCGCGCAATTAGCTGTGTCTCTCATAAGGTAGTAAGCCTAGTAGGTGTGACACCAGAGCATCTTTGTTTAAGCCGAAATGTTCGGCTGTCGCTCAAAAAAGTAAAAATATAACTCATGTCTCCCTCCTTGGTATCGTATTTCTGCATAAGCCTACTTAGATCAACTTGGCTGGCGCCCGCCTCATTGTTTACTCGGCGACTATCTTCTTTACGGAATTCAGTCTCTTTATTTCTTTTTAAGCTCGGACCTTTCCTTGATCTCCTCAATTATCCTTTACAATGATGCTCTAACAGTTGGCTCCTTATAGCGTTCGGACTTCTGGATGATCTCTTTCAAATAAAAAAATCCTAGCGTCGACTGGTAACGACTCTCCTCTTTTCGGGTGCTAGCATTGTCAAGTCCCCTTTATTCCCCTTCTTAAAAAAAATGAGCCATCTTATCTTGATAAGGAAATATTAGAAAATGAAAATTCATAGAACCGTTAGATCTCTTTAACGCTTGAGTTCTTGTCGCCTTGCCACAGAATCCCGCATCACTAGTGGTTGAATATCCCCCGTTACTCGTTGTTATCGATTATAGCTCATCGTTGAACTTATCCCTTGTAGCTCGTCGTTGGGCCGATCTGGGACGAGCCCCCATAGGTTGTGAGTTTCCAATGGTAGTAACGATAACTAAAAGGATTTTATTTAGGGCAGGGAAGGAAAGGCATAGTGACTCGCTCGTGCCACTTGCGTCATTCCTTGTATTCGCTAGAGCTGCTTTATTGGCTCCCGCTTCAGTGTTGCCAGGGTGGTTTCCCATTTTCATAAAATTTCAGAGAGGTAAAGAGAGAAAATTGAAGATTGGCAAAATATAATTAATATAATAATATATATGAAAAAACAATAGAATTTCATGTGTTAAGCGTCTTTACGCAAATTTGGCCTTAAATACCCATTTATTGATTTCTCAAGAAGCCTCTGGGACCAAAAAATATTTATAGTCGCAGTGGTCACAGCCTACTCCACGCTGACGAGCGCCAACACCGCGAAACGCGTTCGTAGATGGCTTTTCTTGAATCATCAAGAAATTGGGTTGGCCAAATATCAATGAGCAAGCTAAATAAACATTTAGTTTATTTTTGCTCCACTAGATGGCGCTCTGCCATATAAAAAGCACATGTGCTCGTGGTCAGGAGATGCCTTCTTTATTTATAATAATATATATGTGCATAAAATAATAAATATTCTTCGACAATATATACTTAATTTATTATAATTTTATAATTATGGCTCATAACCCCAAACCAGTTTGAGAGATGAACATAAAATAATGAATTTCGGTCTCCCTGAGTTTCATAAATAATTGCAGAAAATTCTACTTATAACAGGTTTCAAGTTGAAAATGTGAATAGGATATAATATGAGTACCTTCATAAGTGTTTTCCTTTTTTTTTACTTGAGGTTTGAACTTTATGGTGAACTTTGTCTGAGTGTAGTGCTAGCTGTTGTCTGTGACCCAGAAAGTATTGCAACATTTTCACAGGATCCATAACAATAACAGAAAACAGCTGTTGAATTCATATAAAATAAAAACATATTACGATTAACCTCTATAGGACTCGAACCAATGACATCTTCAACCTTTTTCAAACTTGAAAAAAATTGAATATAAAATGGCATTACCACATATTTTTCGCCAAATTAAACAAACTCAGAAACACTATTTCAAATTCAGCTGCACGATAAGGAGAACCCTTTTATTTTTCATAATATATTTTATATTCTGGGTATACCAAAATAACGGAGTCAAACATTATTAGTTATAATTTCATTAAACAATAAAAAATTAACAAATTAACAATTTTTAAAAATATATGCATTCAACTAAATGTATTTTCAACCAGTTTCAAAGTCACCTCCCTTGGCGGCGAAACAGTTTCGGATATGGGCCGCAGGGCCTCCGGCGATACTCGGTCCCATTTTCGGCTCAGCGATCACTTCAGTGACTTCAAACTTTTGTGACGTGAAGCACTGGTGCTGGCCTTAAATATTGACGACAAGCTGTAATTCTTCGGGTTGAGACCGAGTGAGTAGGGCGGCCATTCCGCCGATGGGTTGAAGTTAAAAAAAAAAAAAGGCCCTCTACCAGTACTGGGTTAATTTCGCTTTGTGAACCGGCGCGGAAACCGCTGGAACGTCCAATACGCATCGCCGAAATGCTGTTGAGCCCACGGAAGTACGACATCCTCGATAATGTCGCGGCGATACAGTTCTTGGTTGATTTTGACACTCTGATCCACGAAAACGAGGGGGGTCTTTCCACTGGCGCAAATCCCCGCTCATATCATGAGCGACTGCGGATTTTGGCGGTGTTTGACGATGGTCGACATACCGGGAGCCTCAGATGACCAGCTCCTGTCGTTTAGGCGGCTGTACGTCTGCTCGAGGGTAACAGATGCTAATCGCTGAGCAGTGGTCCGATGCTTGAGATGGCAACATCTCTCCAGCTGTTCTCCTCCGTGAGTAGCTGAAATTTCTGGAGCTTGTATACCATGAGATTGAGGTTCTTCTTCGCTAACCGATGTATCGACGACTTGCTTATGCCGGTCCCACGTTAGATTTTTCTAATGAACACCCTTGAATTTCTTTGAAGCTGTTTTTTGATGATCTTTCGGTTGGCGGTGCGCTTTCTTACTCATCCAACACGGTCGCCTTCATGGCCAAACTCATTGAAGGAATGGGTGGCCTTGAACACAGTTTGTTGAGGCCCTTTGAGCGGCAGAACATATTTAAATTGACGTTTTCCTTGACGAAACAGTTCAATAATATCACTACGTTTGTTTGACATACTAAAAACACGACAAAATAAGTTAGCAAAAGTCGAAACTTGATATTTTCTTCGTATATTTTAAAAAGTGGTACAAGCAGCGACACTTCAGCTTTGAACCTTGAACCCCGTCGACCAAGAATAGAGGTGATTGACTCCCTCTATATAACTTGGATTGTCGTCACAACACAGAGTGGCGGTGATATCAAAATATTTCTGGCATCTCAGCCTGGACTGTTGAAGGTAAATTCCTGAATAAAAAAAAAAGAAAAAAAATTCTGAGCTGACCATTTTTAGAACTCGCTAGCTAACCCTACTTGGCCACTAGCCTAACCCTTTGTTTACATGATGGCGGAAGATTTAATTCTACCTTTAAAGAAGAAGCGAGCTATTAACAGATCATACTTAACGAAAACATGTAATAAGATTGAAAGTGGACTTGACACGCTAATGGGAATTGAACTTGAAGAATTATTAGAACAGTTGAATGAGAGAGAGAATCATTCAACGAACTTAAATTAGCTGATCAGGAAATATAAACGCTTCTTGAAACTGACGATTTAGAGAGGGAATTACAGGGCGTTGAGGAATATCGAGAGAAATATATTACTTGGAAATTTAGGGCGAATAAAAAGATTCGCCAAACAGATTCTCGTGGCGAAAATATACCGAATTCGAACTCACGAATATATGAATCCGAAATGAGACATTTTGTACCTTCCTGCACGACTGTGAAGTTACCGAAATTGATGATATCGAAATTTTATGGAAACTTTAGTGAATGGCTGACGTTCTGGAATTATTTTGATGCAGCTATTCACCAGAACAACTCACTGAACACGATCGATAAATTTAACTATCTGAAGTCACATCTCGGCGGAACTGCACTAAACACAGTCGAAGGTTTCGCTTTATCTGCGGACAATTATGAGAAAGCTATAAAATTGCTTAAAGACAGATTTGGCCGGGAATACATTTTGATTAGCTAACATATGAACAATTTGTTGTCAATGAGACCACTCAAAACGTCAAGCGATGTAAGAACCTTCCGCGAACCTTTTGACAACCTTTTTGTTCAAATAAGAAGTCTCGAGTCACTAAACGTATCCATTGATATTTACGGACAAGTGTTGTGTCCAATAATAATGAAGCTTCTACCTGCCGACCTTAATTTGGAGTTGAACAAAGAACTCCCGACAGGTTACGTAATTAATGAATTGATCACCTGCACGGGAGAGGAGTTTTAGAAACGATATCGGTACCGGGAATGAATCAACTGAATTCCTGCCAAGTAGGTCATCAACTTCTGAACCTAATTTTGCAAACAAACATTAAAAGACCAGATTCTACAAGGATTCAGAATTCAGTTCACAAATCGGATGAATGTGTATTTTGTGATAAAGACAATCATGGAATCCCTAAATGTGACTTTGCCGATAATTTGAATTTAAAGAAAAAATATAATTTGAGGAAAAAAAGGTGTTTTTTATAAATGTCTTCGGCTTTCTTATTTAAAAAAATTTTCAGAAATGTAGTCCATTGTTCGATCTACATAATGTCTTCCCACCCGGATGTCATGTGCACAAAACGGATTTTAGATCAAGGTGGATCTTCTAAATCTCCAACGGTGCAAGGTGAAATTATCGCCAACTTATCAACCTCCCCAGACGTCTTGTTACCTACTTTGATAGTAACCCTCAAAGGGGACAAAACAGAGAAGACGGCACGGGCTATAATAGACACCGGATCCCAAAGGTCATATCTTTTACATAGCACTGCAATGAAAATAGAATACGAACAATCAAGGAGAGAGTTCTTCCGGAATTCCTTGTTTGGAGGATCAATTACCGACGTAATTGGACATGAGGTCTATACCATTCATTTGTTTGACATTAATAATTCCTATCGCTGTGAGTTTGAAGCAATAGGTCAACCCGTTATCTGTGGAAGCATACCTCCGGTATTTCTTAGATCATTTTTAGAAGGGAGTGAAGAACTCGAAGTGTCTGATTTGATGAGAGACCTATAGAAGTCTTTATAGGTGCACCATCGCCGGGAGATTGTTAACTGACGATCAGAGAAGAATCTCATCTGGACTTGTGGCAATCCGTACCAAACTAGGATGGACTGTGATGGGAAAGATTCCTTCGAGGGAGGTGAGAGATGACATCAGCTCACCTTGCGCGACTTCACTTTCATCTTTGGATTTAGAAAACTTGTGGAAAGTAGTTACAATTGGTGTCTCTGACACGAAGGTTCAGGAGAAGACCCAGTCATTACAAGCTGAAACGGAGGAACATTTCGCCCACACCACGACACGAGATATTTAGGGGCGCTATGAGGTAGCTCTACCCTGGGTACAAGACAAGGAAAGGATTCCTAATGATAGAGACACACTGACAATTATTTAGGAAGATTCTGAATTAATTTAACCAGCCACCATGAGAAAAGTACTTTCAATTGCGAGCAAGATATTTGATCCACTAGGAGTCGCTTGTCCTGTGACTCTAATTACCAAGCTGATATTATAGGATACTTGGATACAGAATTTGACATGGGACAAAGTCCTACCTGGATGTTTAGTACAAAGATTTTGGAGATGGTTTAGCAATCTGAAACACTTGCCTAACATAGAAATTCCTAGATGGCTCTGTTTCAAGGACTCCTGTGTAGAAAAAACACTCTCCACATTTTTTGCGACGCCAGTCAGTTTGCCTATGCAACTTGTATTTTCCTGCGTATATAAAAGGAAGATAGATTGGACATCCAATTAATACAGGCTCGAAAACGAGTATCACTACTGAAGAAACTCACCATCCCAAGATTGGAGCTTTTGGCTTGTCTGATTGGAGTTCTTTTGGGAGCTTAGATCATACAAGATCTGGAATTTGAGGAAATTCCAAGATTTTATTGGACCGATTCGACCAAATCTCTTTGTTGGATTCATAGGGAAGACAATTGGGCAGCCTTTGTGATGAACCATGTTAAGGAAATTCATAATCCCAGCTCTTCCGAATCCTGACGCCGCATACCAGGCCTTTTTAAACCCGGCAGACCTCCTATCTCGGGGATGTACAGCATAAACACTTAAGGAGACAAGATGGTGGGAGGGCCCTGCATGGCTAAAGGTATCTAAAAAAAGTGGCTCAAATCAACCATTATTCCTGATTTGGAGATTGTTTATTCCGAAAGGCTCAAGACCATCCTGAACAACTTGTGTACTACAAGAGAAAATAAAAATTTATTTGAACGTTATTCCAATTTTTTTTTTACGAATAATACGAATCACCGCCTGGATTACAGATTCTTCAACAACGCCTAGATTAATAGAAAAAAGATAATTTCAAAATATATCAGTACAGAAGAAATCACTAAGTTAGAAATAATACTGATGAGACTTATCCAGAGAGAATCGTTTTCAGGGCATGAAGATAAGAAACAACAAGGCTTTAAGTTGCTAGTATACTCTTCAGGGAATTTGAGAAAAAAAAAACTAAATTTTCAGAAGATTTCGATAATTTTAGAATACCCATTTTATTGTCCTCAGATCACTTCTTTGTCTCTTTGCTCAACAGGTGGAACCCTAAACCCACAGGCACGCCGGTCTACAAACACTCCTCAGTATTCTGAGAGAAAACTATTGGATACTAAGATCCAGGAAAACCGTCAAGAAGATCATCAATCAATGCATTCGCTGTAAACGATTCATCGCGACATCAGCTATCGTCGAATCAACTTCATTACCAGATAACAGAATACGAGATGCTGCAGTTTTCGAAATAGTAGGAGTTAATCTAACTGGACCTATTATCTTAAAGAATAAGAAGAAACCATGGATTGCCATCTTCACATGCGCAGTGTATAGAGGAGTCCATCTGGAACTTAGGACATCTTTGTCTATGGAAGCCTTCCTCCAAGGTTTCCGCCGATATATTGCTCGAAGAGATCGACCATTGATTGTGTATTAGGATAACGGAACGAGATTAAAAAGTGATCCCACATTGAAAAACATCACCTGGGAATTCATACCGCCTGGTGCTCCTTGGTGGGGTGGATGTTGGGAGCGTTTGATTGGAATGATAAAACAATTTTCTTTATGATTCTCGGTCAAGCCTCCTTGGGAGATGAAGAACTGTCCACGGTAATTTGAGACGTCGAAAGCTTGATGAACTCACGCCCCCTGACCTACCTAACTGAAGAAAGTGAGGATCATACCTCGATTATTTTCAAACCCACTCACAAATTCAAAATTTAATTCTCAAAACACCGCCATCCAAATGAAAATATAAAAATATCGATTATTTTCCAACACTCACAAACAACCTATTACATTTACCCACATAAAACACGCATCCAACCATCACGACCATAACAGAAATTCAGATCTAAAGGCCAAATACGAACAAATGCACGCACATTACCACTTCACAGATAGGATAGAAGGAAAAAATGAAAGCCTTCGAGCTTACGTTTCTTCCGAAAGGAAGGAACGACCACTTAAAAGGGTCGAGGACTCTCCTCGAACCCTTTATTAAAAGATTCGATTCCAGTCATGAACTCCCGTTACAACGAAGTGGATATCGGGCGAGCATAACTTAAGTGCTCTAGGGGACCGCATGAAAACCCCTAGGACGCATAAGACTCGGGACAAATTAATACAAAACACTCGGCCTTAAGATCTTTGACGACACTAAACCTCCAAAACATTACAACAAATATAGTTACACCCTTATGTTTAATTAGATTCCCGTGTCTCCTGTACACATAATATAAACTCTATTTTGGGTAGTATCATGTTTCCACCCACAAAATTCGCACAAGAGACAAAAGAATCTAGAGGAGAGTCAAACTTTGACAACCAAAAGACATTTCTCAATCAGAGGACAAGATCTCGCCCCGCGGGTGATATAATTAGACCGGAAGTGCCTCCGCGTGGCCTAGATACACCCTGGCATGCAACCTTTACCATTAAGATATACTTTTGTGTATCTCTCTACATACATTTATTATTTTTCTTTTTTTCTCACATAATTCATTTACATTTTTTTATTTTTTTATTTATCAATGTTCAATCAAATAATTTACCCTTCATATAATAACTTTCTTTTTTAAATTTTTATATTAACAATTTTTTAAACCACTCAACAATTCACCAACGCGAATTCACTTTGATTTATTTTAATTATTATATACTTTGATTTCCCAAAGCCCTAACAGAAAATGCCCTTGATGTAGTTTTCCGTACATCGAGTTTGAATAATTGCATAGGCATCATTTTATTTTATTTTTTCTCTTTCTCAACAATTCCACCAACTCGAATTCACTTTGATTTCTTTTAATTATATTAATTTTTTTAATTTCCCAAAGCCCTAACAGAAAATTCCCTTGATGTGGTTTTCCATACACCTAGTTTAAAAAATTGTTTAGGCATCATTTTATTTTTTTTCTTTTACTCAACAATTATTTCACCAGTACAATTCGCTTTTACCCTTTTTATTTCATTTATGATACTTGTATATAGTCTCACAGTGCTCCCTTATTAATATTTCCCCACAAAATTACTTTTCTCCCACAGAATTCAATTCAGGTTACCACTTTTTTTAATTCTCCACATGTAGGTGACGCATCTGTGATAATCTGTATATTGCAATATGTAACCCCAACCACAATCTATGCAATGTACCGTCAAAAGATTTTATAAAAGTTAGGCTTCGCAAAAAGGGAAATAACAATTAACAGGATTGCATCATCCAGGAAGTAAAGGTCACTACCCTGGACACATAAAACTTAAGTTCAAGGACCTTCTCATGGCGACAATGGAGGTACTAAGCCAATCACAGTTAAGCATGACAAATCAACAATCAATCACCTTTAAGCATGACCAACTGATAGCGAATCATCAGAGAGCACGTGGAAGGATCTCCGCCAATGAGAAATCGAGAGAGTTAATGACGATGATCTCGGACAAGAAGTAAAAAGAAGGTAGGTGACCGTGCTAGAAGCAAGGTGTGCTCAAGTTAGGCTCCAACCAAGGTAGTGTCTGCTCTATCATGTGAAATGACAAATACCTCCTCCAGTCTCATCACTCTCCCTTTCGCAAGGTCTATTTTCTATCCCATCCAGGTGTGCTCGTTCTTCCCCTATGGAAAACCACCATTCGACCAAGATTGCGCCATCAATCACGAATCCAATCAAATCCACCCAACCACACAATTCACCAGGATTCAAGCAGGATTGTTACAGAAAGTCAACAGCAATCCGACAAGATAAACTCCAATCCTACAAGGATTCAAGCGGATCATACACAACTCCAAACGGGTTGCTACAGAGAGTCGACAGGATCATACACAACTTGACAGGATCCTACATATACACTTTTTAATATATTCATAAAACCAACAACAACAGCTACAGTGCTACCATATCCAAATATTCAAAATAAATTTATTAAACAGAGTTTATTATAATATTATTATAAGGTATATTACAAATTCCCCGACTTCAAGCGACTTCTTCTCTCCTGGGATGTCGATGCAGATAAGGTTGGATATTGGAGATGTGAGCCGTTCTTGAAGTTTTATCATCAGACTAATATTCAACATATTTTGGGTGGTCATCCATTTTGGTTACCTTTGTCACTCGATGCCGACCAGATAGCTTCCATTCCTTTCCAACCTTCTGATGCCTTACCAGAATATAATCGTCGATACTCATCTCTGGTGGCAAGGCATTTTTACGACTGTTAAAATATAACTTTGTTCTTTGTCGGTAGAGGTTTTGCTCAATTTGACTTTTTTTTCTATTTTAAAGGGGACAGTGAAGATTAAGCTCTTTATCGGCAGGTAAAACAGGGGAAGTTTTTGTAAGTTTGAATAAAGGGGAGCAACCCAGGTAGGAGTTGTAGGATCTATTATGGTAGCGTAATGCCGCTACTAAGGCATTTTCCATCCACCCTTGAAGTGAAGATAGAAAGAGAGGAAGGTCTTTATATCTCGTATAGCTCGTTCCGCTAAACCATTTCCTACAGGGTGATAAGAAGAAGTAGTTATTAATCGGATGTCTTTGGAGTCTGCCCTCCTAGGTAATTCTCCATACATAAATGATCTCCCTTGATCGGAGACTATAGTTCTCACTGATTTCAGATCCTCATGTAGACAGCGCGTCTGCATCGCTTAGCTCCCTGCCAGAACGATGATTCACTCTCATTTCGAATGAGCTCATAAACCTCGCAAGTCGACCCCGGAGATGGCCACAAGAAAGTAGCTATGGTAATTCGCGATGATACGTGTGGACAAGACTTGCTTTCCAATTAACATCTGAGTGGTTGACAGCCTTCAACACAGCAAGGCATTATTTTTCAGTAATGGTTCAGATTAGATAGAGTAATAGATTAGATCTTCTTGGGTTCGTTAGATACCAAGACGTAATCTAATATTGAGTTTCCCATTAATAATATTTCTCCCATTTTTAGACTTTGAATGACATACAGTCGATATATGTCCCAATTGTTTACAAGAATAGCAGAGAGAAATTTTTAAAAAACATTTGTCCGAATGATGATTCATCTTTCCACAATGTTTGCACTTATAATGTAATTTGTTTATTTCTTTAGTTTCAGCATAAGACTTCATTTTCAGCACAATACAATCTACCGTTTCTATTGTTGAATATAAATTTCAGAAGGTTCTTCTTTCATTATATATAGTTCGAACGAAATCCTCGTCAAAACCCAATAAATAAATATATACACAATTTAATTATTTTTATACGTCTGCGTAACTCTAAGTCCATTTGCATCAACTTTACGACGAGGTGGCCGAGTGGTTAAGGCAATGGATTGCTAATCCATTGGGCTTTGCCCGCGTGGGTTCGAATTCCATCCTCGTCGCCATTGTTATTTTGCTTATTAAATAATTTATTAGAAATAGTATAAACACATTTATTTTAAACAAAATAAAAAGTATCAGAACATATAAAATAAAATAAGTTTATTTACATTCTTTAAAAATATTTACATAAAAGCAATTTAGCAAAACAAATTTAATCCAAAAATTAAACAATCAAAATTTACATCACGACAGAATGTGTTTACTCTAGTCCTCGTCAAAACCCAATAAATAAATATATACACAATTTAATTATTTTTATACGTCTGCGTAACTCTAAGGCCATTTACATCACTTACCAAGGATTTGTTTTCCTAACTTCGTAACTATGCACCTCATTCTTAGCTTATATAATCACCTGGAGCAAATTCATAAAAAGCGCGAAATAATAAGGCGAAAGGTTCCTTCAATTTAATTCTCTATACACGCGATATTGTACTTATAGGATATTCAAGGATCAATCTGCAAATATATATATATATTTCCCGGAGAAATATTACTGAGGACAACTTTCTAACATTGAACCAAATCCTGGTTACCCTCCACCTCATTTAACTCTCGCCTTGAAAATCTTGGACTCGATAGTGTTGTCTCCATTGCTGTATTTGGCACCAACCTGAGCCAATATCCAACTATAAGTGGGTAGAACAAACTCGGGACATTATGCAGCTCTCTCTCTATATATATATTTAATCTTATTTTTTCGTATTCATTCAATATTGTAATTAAACATATATAATCGTATATGAACATTGAAATTAATCAGTGTCAATCTCAATCTGTCTCTCTCTCTTCCATCTAACACTAGGCTTTTATTGAAAGCGGAAGGCGGTCGAGTGTTTCTCGGGGATATTACGGCTAAATTTTATTTAAAATATTTTAGATTAATATTTCGAATCGGAATTTTATTTTTCCGTATATTTGTCTGTCACACGAAATCCGCTAATTAGAATGGCCTTTTAGTACTATATTGCTGGGATTTGTAACTCTAGAAAGGAGAACCCTTTAATAATTGCGATGAATATATTGTTCTATTTAAAGAGAAATTACTAACGCTTCAGGAATAAAAATACGACAATCTATTCAAATTAAATTTTAAAAATGACTAACTCTTCAGGAATAAAAATACGACAATCTATTCAAATTAAATTTTAAAAATGACTAACTCTTCTCACCATTGGCACTATAAACATCTAAACAATCATTTAAGACTGAATACTTCTTTCTTTCTAATGTTTCATCAAAAATGTGAAGGATACTAGGATAATAAGGAATAAGCTATTTATAAATACTATAAACTAAAGTTACGATGTACTAGAGCGCCATCTGTTATCAAATTATAAAACTATTTTTGAGGCGTATTATTCTTTTTAAAATAAAACAATTTCTACTGTCCTTACTGCGATGAAAAAATTAAAGGGAGGGCCTGGCTCATCAGTGGTGAACCCTCCCAGCGGTTTCGCCACTGATGAGCCAGGCCCTCCCTTTAATTTTTTCATCGCAGTAAGGACAGTAGAAATTGTTTTATTTTAAAAAGAATAATACGCCTCTAAAATAGTTTTATAATTTGATAAACTAAAGTGCCGGGAGAAAATGATTTTTTATTAAACGACTACACGAGCTTTCGGGCAGTCACGCCCTTCAACTGGTAATGATACATGATGGCAATAGGCCTTAAATAGGATTCCGTTTTTAAAGAGATATTTTACATATGAGAAAAAATAATATAGGACGGCTAAAAAACAATTTTGTTAAAAATATTTGCAAATCTAAGCTATTATATAATATATTTATCTAACTATGCTAATCCTGTAATGCCGGTTGACAATTAACTGGTAGGTTTGTAATTGGCTATAACATGTGACTAAATAATGACGAAAGACTAGAATTAGGATATCGATTGTTTAACCCGCCATCAGCGGCCATATTGGAAATATACTGGGGGAGGGGGGGGGGTTTAACGGATATTCAAGTTACTACATATGTCCTGATATTGTGCAGGTAAATCTATATGTCGGTTAATGCTATTTTTTGATATGGATACTATGGCTTCTATGATCAGTCTTTGGTATTTATTGGAGATGTTATTGTATAATGTGGTGGGTGAAGTTAAATCAAAAGAGTGGCCTGTGTCATGAATGTGGTTGTAGATGAGGGACCTGTTGTCTTTGTTATTGACGCACCTGCCATGCTCAGTCATCCTGATGGCCACGGACCTACCAGTCTCACCTATATAGGTTGCGCTACAATCGTTGCATGAGACTGAGTAGACCGAGCCACCCGATGACTGAACAATGGCAGGTCTCGGCAATCGGGTAATGGGATGTCTGAGGATGGTGGCCAGGCTTCTATTGTGTGTATAGTAGTTGTTAATGCCATGAGGCTTAAGAAGGTGAGATATTGCACCGGATTGTGTTGAGTACGGTAAGATGCAGGTATTTCTATGGGGTAAATTGGGTTTCATATGGGCCGGGTTGTATTGGTATTTATATATGAACTGGTGTGGATATTGGGAGAGGGCAAGTTGTTTCTTAATGTTAGCGAACTCTATTGATCTGAAAATGGGCAGGGAGCAGTGTGTAACCAATCTCTTGGTAAGCGTTCTAACTGTATTAATTTTGTGGGATAAGGGACAGAAAGACTTGAAATTGGTGTAGAAAGTTGGGTTATTGATTTTATGGTAAACTGTTGTGTGGTAGTGTGATGGGGTACGGATGATCAGTATGTCCAGGAAAGGTATTACATTATTGGTTTCTGATTCAAAACTGAAGGAAATGTCTGGGTGGAAGTCTATGTTTAAATAAGCTATTTATTTTCCTTCAAATGTCGCCAAGAAAGGTAAGTTAAGCGAAAATGAAATTCAACCTAGAGTGTCCCATAGTTTTCTTCAATATTTTCAGCTAAGGGAAAAAGAAAAAAAATGGCAGTTATATATATCTATTGACGTAACAAATTAGAGACATACAAGCTTTTCTCTGATTGATTGGCCGATGAAAGCCTTTCCTACTTTCGTCTACTAGTTCTATAGTTCAACAAAAAGGTTGTGAAAATAGACCATAGCTGATAACCTATATTACTTTTTATTTTTAATCTTGACATTGGCGGCGTCTATCTTCCTTGACTCGGGGACGAGTCTATATAGGACGAGATTTTACTTAGTAAAAGGTTCTCGATGTGTGTGTGATAAATTAATAATCCTTTTTTTGCTTGTAGAAAATACTTGGCTTTAAAATTACGAAATATTTTCTCACAATGAGTTTCTTTTTGATAATATAAAGAGAATATATAAATATAAATAAAAAGAAACTCATTGTGATAAAATATTTTGTAATTTAAAACCTGATACGTGTGTGATAAATTAATAATCCTTTTTGTTCAAATAAGAAGTCTCGAGTCACTAAACGTATCCATTGATATTTACGGACAAGTGTTGTGTCCAATAATAATGAAGCTTCTACCTGCCGACCTTAATTTGGAGTTGAACAAAGAACTCCCGACAGGTTACGTAATTAATGAATTGATCACCTGCACGGGAGAGGAGTTTTAGAAACGATATCGGTACCGGGAATGAATCAACTGAATTCCTGCCAAGTAGGTCATCAACTTCTGAACCTAATTTTGCAAACAAACATTAAAAGACCAGATTGAATGTGTATTTTGTGATAAAGACAATCATGGAATCCCTAAATGTGACTTTGCCGATAATTTGAATTTAAAGAAAAAATATAATTTGAGGAAAAAAAGGTGTTTTTTATAAATGTCTTCGGCTTTCTTATTTAAAAAAATTTTCAGAAATGTAGTCCATTGTTCGATCTACATAATGTCTTCCCACCCGGATGTCATGTGCACAAAACGGATTTTAGATCAAGGTGGATCTTCTAAATCTCCAACGGTGCAAGGTGAAATTATCGCCAACTTATCAACCTCCCCAGACGTCTTGTTACCTACTTTGATAGTAACCCTCAAAGGGGACAAAACAGAGAAGACGGCACGGGCTATAATAGACACCGGATCCCAAAGGTCATATCTTTTACATAGCACTGCAATGAAAATAGAATACGAACAATCAAGGAGAGAGTTCTTCCGGAATTCCTTGTTTGGAGGATCAATTACCGACGTAATTGGACATGAGGTCTATACCATTCATTTGTTTGACATTAATAATTCCTATCGCTGTGAGTTTGAAGCAATAGGTCAACCCGTTATCTGTGGAAGCATACCTCCGGTATTTCTTAGATCATTTTTAGAAGGGAGTGAAGAACTCGAAGTGTCTGATTTGATGAGAGACCTATAGAAGTCTTTATAGGTGCACCATCGCCGGGAGATTGTTAACTGACGATCAGAGAAGAATTTCATCTGGACTTGTGGCAATCCGTACCAAACTAGGATGGACTGTGATGGGAAAGATTCCTTCGAGGGAGGTGAGAGATGACATCAGCTCACCTTGCGCGACTTCACTTTCATCTTTGGATTTAGAAAACTTGTGGAAAGTAGTTACAATTGGTGTCTCTGACACGAAGGTTCAGGAGAAGACCCAGTCATTACAAGCTGAAACGGAGGAACATTTCGCCCACACCACGACACGAGATATTTAGGGGCGCTATGAGGTAGCTCTACCCTGGGTACAAGACAAGGAAAGGATTCCTAATGATAGAGACACACTGACAATTATTTAGGAAGATTCTGAATTAATTTAACCAACCACCATGAGAAAAGTACTTTCAATTGCGAGCAAGATATTTGATCCACTAGGAGTCGCTTGTCCTGTGACTCTAATTACCAAGCTGATATTATAGGATACTTGGATACAGAATTTGACATGGGACAAAGTCCTACCTGGATGTTTAGTACAAAGATTTTGGAGATGGTTTAGCAATCTGAAACACTTGCCTAACATAGAAATTCCTAGATGGCTCTGTTTCAAGGACTCCTGTGTAGAAAAAACACTCTCCACATTTTTTGCGACGCCAGTCAGTTTGCCTATGCAACTTGTATTTTCCTGCGTATTTAAAAGGAAGATAGATTGGACATCCAATTAATACAGGCTCGAAAACGAGTATCACTACTGAAGAAACTCACCATCCCAAGATTGGAGCTTTTGGCTTGTCTGATTGGAGTTCTTTTGGGAGCTAAGATCATACAAGATCTGGAATTTGAGGAAATTCCAAGATTTTATTGGACCGATTCGACCAAATCTCTTTGTTGGATTCATAGGGAAGACAATTGGGCAGCCTTTGTGATGAACCATGTTAAGGAAATTCATAATCTCAGCTCTTCCGAATCCTGACGCCGCATACCAGGCCTTTTTAAACCCGGCAGACCTCCTATCTCGGGGATGTACAGCATAAACACTTAAGGAGACAAGATGGTGGGAGGGCCCTGCATGGCTAAAGGTATCTAAAAAAAGTGGCTCAAATCAACCATTATTCCTGATTTGGAGATTGTTTATTCCGAAAGGCTCAAGACCATCCTGAACAACTTGTGTACTACAAGAGAAAATAAAAATTTATTTGAACGTTATTCCAATTTTTTTACGAATAATACGAATCACCGCCTGGATATACAGATTCTTCAACAACGCCTAGATTAATAGAAAAAAGATAATTTCAAAATATCTCAGTACAGAAGAAATCACTAAGTTAGAAATAATACTATGAGACTTATCCAGAGAGAATCGTTTTCAGGGCATGAAGATAAGAAACAACAAGGCTTTAAGTTGCTAGTATACTCTTCAGGGAATTTGAGAAAAAAAAACTAAATTTTCAGAAGATTTCGATAATTTTAGAATACCCATTTTATTGTCCTCAGATCACTTCTTTGTCTCTTTGCTCAACAGGTGGAACCCTAAACCCACAGGCACGCCGGTCTACAAACACTCCTCAGTATTCTGAGAGAAAACTATTGGATACTAAGATCCAGGAAAACCGTCAAGAAGATCATCAATCAATGCATTCGCTGTAAACGATTCATCGCGACATCAGCTATCGTCGAATCAACTTCATTACCAGATAACAGAATACGAGATGCTGCAGTTTTCGAAATAGTAGGAGTTAATCTAACTGGACCTATTATCTTAAAGAATAAGAAGAAACCATGGATTGCCATCTTCACATGCGCAGTGTATAGAGGAGTCCATCTGGAACTTAGGACATCTTTGTCTATGGAAGCCTTCCTCCAAGGTTTCCGCCGATATATTGCTCGAAGAGGTCGACCATTGATTGTGTATTAGGATAACGGAACGAGATTAAAAAGTGATCCCACATTGAAAAACATCACCTGGGAATTCATACCGCCTGGTGCTCCTTGGTGGGGTGGATGTTGGGAGCGTTTGATTGGAATGATAAAACAATTTTCTTTATGATTCTCGGTCAAGCCTCCTTGGGAGATGAAGAACTGTCCACGGTAATTTGAGACGTCGAAAGCTTGATGAACTCACGCCCCCTGACCTACCTAACTGAAGAAAGTGAGGATCATACCTCGATTATTTTCAAACCCACTCACAAATTCAAAATTTAATTCTCAAAACACCGCCATCCAAATGAAAATATAAAAATATCGATTATTTTCCAACACTCACAAACAACCTATTACATTTACCCACATAAAACACGCATCCAACCATCACGACCATAACAGAAATTCAGATCTAAAGGCCAAATACGAACAAATGCACGCACATTACCACTTCACAGATAGGATAGAAGGAAAAAATGAAAGCCTTCGAGCTTACGTTTCTTCCGAAAGGAAGGAACGACCACTTAAAAGGGTCGAGGACTCTCCTCGAACCCTTTATTAAAAGATTCGATTCCGGTCATGAACTCCCGTTACAACGAAGTGGATATCGGGCGAGCATAACTTAAGTGCTCTAGGGGACCGCATGAAAACCCCTAGGACGCATAAGACTCGGGACAAATTGATACAAAACACTCGGCCTTAAGATCTTTGACGACACTAAACCTCCAAAACATTACAACAAATATAGTTACACCCTTATGTTTAATTAGATTCCCGTGTCTCCTGTACACATAATATAAACTCTATTTTGGGTAGTATCATGTTTCCACCCACAAAATTCGCACAAGAGACAAAAGAATCTAGAGGAGAGTCAAACTTTGACAACCAAAAGACATTTCTCAATCAGAGGACAAGATCTCGCCCCGCGGGTGATATAATTAGACCGGAAGTGCCTCCGCGTGGCCTAGATACACCCTGGCATGCAACCTTTACCATTAAGATATACTTTTGTGTATCTCTCTACATACATTTCTTATTTTTTCTTTTTTCTCACCCAATTCATTTACATTTTTTTATTTTTTTATTTATCAATGTTCAATCAAATAATTTACCCTTCATATAATAACTTTCTTTTTTAAATTTTTATATTAACAATTTTTTAAACCACTCAACAATTCACCAACGCGAATTCACTTTGATTTATTTTAATTATTATATACTTTGATTTCCCAAAGCCCTAACAGAAAATGCCCTTGATGTAGTTTTCCATACATCGAGTTTGAATAATTGCATAGGCATCATTTTATTTTATTTTTTCTCTTTCTCAACAATTCCACCAACGCGAATTCACTTTGATTTCTTTTAATTATATTATTTTTTTTAATTTCCCAAAGCCCTAACAGAAAATTCCCTTGATGTGGTTTTCCATACACCTAGTTTAAAAAATTGTTTAGGCATCATTTTATTTTTTTTCTTTTACTCAACAATTATTTCACCAGTACAATTCGCTTTTACCCTTTTTATTTCATTTATGATACTTGTATATAGTCTCACAGTGCTCCCTTATTAATATTTCCCCACAAAATTACTTTTCTCCCACAGAATTCAATTCAGGTTACCACTTTTTTTAATTCTCCACATGTAGGTGACGCATCTGTGATAATCTGTATATTGCAATATGTAACCCCAACCACAATCTATGCAATGTACCGTCAAAAGATTTTATAAAAGTTAGGCTTCGCAAAAAGGGAAATAACAATTAACAGGATTGCATCATCCAGGAAGTAAAGGTCACTACCCTGGACACATAAAACTTAAGTTCAAGGACCTTCTCATGGCGACAATGGAGGTACTAAGCCAATCACAGTTAAGCATGACAAATCAACAATCAATCACCTTTAAGCATGACCAACTGATAGCGAATCATCAGAGAGCACGTGGAAGGATCTCCGCCAATGAGAAATCGAGAGAGTTAATGACGATGATCTCGGACAAGAAATAAAAAGAAGGTAGGTGACCGTGCTAGAAGCAAGGTGTGCTCAAGTTAGGCTCCAACCAAGGTAGTGTCTGCTCTATCATGTGAAATGACAAATACCTCCTCCAGTCTCATCACTCTCCCTTTCGCAAGGTCTATTTTCTATCCCATCCAGGTGTGCTCGTTCTTCCCCTATGGAAAACCACCATTCGACCAAGATTGCGCCATCAATCACGAATCCAATCAAATCCACCCAACCACACAATTCACCAGGATTCAAGCAGGATTGTTACAGAAAGTCAACAGCAATCCGACAAGATAAACTCCAATCCTACAAGGATTCAAGCGGATCATACACAACTCCAAACGGGTTGCTACAGAGAGTCGACAGGATCATACACAACTTGACAGGATCCTACATATACACTTTTTAATATATTCATAAAACCAACAACAACAGCTACAGTGCTACCATATCCAAATATTCAAAAATAAATTTATTAAACAGAGTTTATTATAATATTATTATAAGGTATATTACAAATTCCCCGACTTCAAGCGACTTCTTCTCTCCTGGGATGTCGATGCAGATAAGGTTGGATATTGGAGATGTGAGCCGTTCTTGGAGTTTTATCATCAGACTAATATTCAACATATTTTGGGTGGTCATCCATTTTGGTTACCTTTGTCACTCGATGCCGACCAGATAGCTTTCATTCCTTTCCAACCTTCTGATGCCTTACCAGAATATAAAAGTCGATACTCATCTCTGGTGGCAAGGCATTTTTACGACTGTTAAAATATAACTTTGTTCTTTGTCGGTAGAGGTTTTGCTCAATTTGACTTTTTTTTCTGTTTTAAAGGGGACAGTGAAGATTAAGCTCTTTATCGGCAGGTAAAACAGGGGAAGTTTTTGTAAGTTTGAATAAAGGGGAGCAACCCAGGTAGGAGTTGTAGGATCTATTATGGTAGCGTAATGCCGCTACTAAGGCATTTTCCATCCACCCTTGAAGTGAAGATAGAAAGAGAGGAAGGTCTTTATATCTCGTATAGCTCGTTCCGCTAAACCATTTCCTACAGGGTGATAAGAAGAAGTAGTTATTAATCGGATGTCTTTGGAGTCTGCCCTCCTAGGTAATTCTCCATACATAAATGATCTCCCTTGATCGGAGACTATAGTTCTCACTGATTTCAGATCCTCATGTAGACAGCGCGTCTGCATCGCTTAGCTCCCTGCCAGAACGATGATTCACTCTCATTTCGAATGAGCTCATAAACCTCGCAAGTCGACCCCGGAGATGGCCACAAGAAAGTAGCTATGGTAATTCGCGATGATACGTGTGGACAAGACTTGATTTCCAATTAACATCTGAGTGGTTGACAGCCTTCAACACAGCAAGGCATTATTTTTCAGTAATGGTTCAGATTAGATAGAGTAATAGATTAGATCTTCTTGGGTTCGTCCGATACCAAGACGTAATCTAATATTGAGTTTCCCATTAATAATATTTCTCCCATTTTTAGACTTTGAATGACATACAGTCGATATATGTCCCAATTGTTTACAAGAATAGCAGAAAGAAATTTTTAAAAACATTTGTCCGAATGATGATTCATCTTTCCACAATGTTTGCACTTATAATGTAATTTGTTTATTTCTTTAGTTTCAGCATAAGACTTCATTTTCAGCACAATACAAGCTACCGTTTCTATTGTTGAATATAAATTTCAAAAGGTTCTTCTTTTATTATATATGGTTCGAACGAAATCCTCGTCAAAACCCAATAAATAAATATATACACAATTTAATTATTTTTATACGTCTGCGTAACTCTAAGTCCATTTGCATCAACTTTACGACGAGGTGGCCGAGTGGTTAAGGCAATGGATTGCTAATCCATTGGGCTTTGCCCGCGTGGGTTCGAATTCCATCCTCGTCGCCATTGTTATTTTGCTTATTAAATAATTTATTAGAAATAGTATAAACACATTTATTTTAAACAAAATAAAAAGTATCAGAACATATAAAATAAAATAAGTTTATTTACATTCTTTAAAAATATTTACATAAAAGCAATTTAGCAAAACAAATTTAATCCAAAAATTAAACAATCAAAATTTACATCACGACAGAATGTGTTTACTCTAGTCCTCGTCAAAACCCAATAAATAAATATATACACAATTTAATTATTTTTATACGTCTGCGTAACTCTAAGGCCATTTACATCACTTACCAAGGATTTGTTTTCCTAACTTCGTAACTATGCACCTCATTCTTAGCTTATATAATCACCTGGAGCAAATTCATAAAAAGCGCGAAATAATAAGGCGAAAGGTTCCTTCAATTTAATTCTCTATACACGCGATATTGTACTTATAGGATATTCAAGGATCAATCTGCAAATATATATATATATTTCCCGGAGAAATATTACTGAGGACAACTTTCTAACATTGAACCAAATCCTGGTTACCCTCCACCTCATTTAACTCTCGCCTTGAAAATCTTGGACTCGATAGTGTTGTCTCCATTGCTGTATTTGGCACCAACCTGAGCCAATATCCAACTATAAGTGGGTAGAACAAACTCGGGACATTATGCAGCTCTCTCTCTCTATATATATTTAATCTTATTTTTTCGTATTCATTCAATATTGTAATTAAACATATATAATCGTATATGAACATTGAAATTAATCAGTGTCAATCTCAATCTGTCTCTCTCTCTTCCATCTAACACTAGGCTTTTTATTGAAAGCGGAAGGCGGTCGAGTGTTTCTCGGGGATATTACGGCTAAATTTTATTTAAAATATTTTAGATTAATATTTCGAATCGGAATTTTATTTTTCCGTATATTTGTCTGTCACACGAAATCCGCTAATTAGAATGGCCTTTTAGTACTATATTGCTGGGATTTGTAACTCTAGAAAGGAGAACCCTTTAATAATTGCGATGAATATATTGTTCTATTTAAAGAGAAATTCCTAACGCTTCAGGAATAAAAATACGACAATCTATTCAAATTAAATTTTAAAAATGAATAACTCTTCTCACCATTGGCACTATAAACATCTAAACAATCATTTAAGACTGAATACTTCTTTCTTTCTAATGTTTCATCAAAAATGTGAAGGATACTAGGATAATAAGGAATAAGCTATTTATAAATACTATAAACTAAAGTTACGATGTACTAGAGCGCCATCTGTTATCAAATTATAAAACTATTTTAGAGGCGTATTATTCTTTTTAAAATAAAACAATTTCTACTGTCCTTACTGCGATGAAAAAATTAAAGGGAGGGCCTGGCTCATCAGTGGTGAACCCTCCCAGCGGTTTCGCCACTGATGAGCCAGGCCCTCCCTTTAATTATTTCATCGCAGTAAGGACAGTAGAAATTGTTTTATTTTAAAAAGAATAATACGCCTCTAAAATAGTTTTATAATTTGATAAACTAAAGTGCCGGGAGAAAATGATTTTTTATTAAACGACTACACGAGCTTTCGGGCAGTCACGCCCTTCAACTGGTAATGATACATGATGGCAATAGGCCTTAAATAGGATTCCGTTTTTAAAGAGATATTTTACATATGAGAAAAAATAATATAGGACGGCTAAAAAACAATTTTGTTAAAAATATTTGCAAATCTAAGCTATTATATAATATATTTATCTAACTATGCTAATCCTGTAATGCCGGTTGACAATTAACTGGTAGGTTTGTAATTGGCTATAACATGTGACTAAATAATGACGAAAGACTAGAATTAGGATATCGATTGTTTAACCCGCCATCAGCGGCCATATTGGAAATATACTGGGGGAGGGGGGGGGGGGGTTTAACGGATATTCAAGTTACTACATATGTCCTGATATTGTGCAGGTAAATCTATATGTCGGTTAATACTATTTTTTGATATGGATACTATGGCTTCTATGATCAGTCTTTGGTATTAATTGGAGATGTTATTGTATAATGTGGTGGGTGAAGTTAAATCAAAAGAGTGGCCTGTGTCATGAATGTGGTTGTAGATGAGGGACCTGTTGTCTTTGTTATTGACGCACCTGCCATGCTCAGTCATCCTGATGGCCACGGACCTACCAGTCTCACCTATATAGGTTGCGCTACAATCGTTGCATGAGACTGAGTAGACCGAGCCACCCGATGACTGAACAATGGCAGGTCTCGGCAATCGGGTAATGGGATGTCTGAGGATGGTGGCCAGGCTTCTATTGTGTGTATAGTAGGTGTTAATGCCATGAGGCTTAAGAAGGTGAGATATTGCACCGGATTGTGTTGAGTACGGTAAGATGCAGGTATTTCTATGGGGTAAATTGGGTTTCATATGGGCCGGGTTGTATTGGTATTTATATATGAACTGGTGTGGATATTGGGAGAGGGCAAGTTGTTTCTTAATGTTAGCGAACTCTATTGATCTGAAAATGGGCAGGGAGCAGTGTGTAACCAATCTCTTGGTAAGCGTTCTAACTGTATTAATTTTGTGGGATAAGGGACAGAAAGACTTGAAATTGGTGTAGAAAGTTGGGTTATTGATTTTATGGTAAACTGTTGTGTGGTAGTGTGATGGGGTACGGATGATCAGTATGTCCAGGAAAGGTATTACATTATTGGTTTCTGATTCAAAACTGAAGGAAATGTCTGGGTGGAAGTCTATGTTTAAATAAGCTATTTATTTTCCTTCAAATGTCGCCAAGAAAGGTGAGTTAAGCGAAAATGAAATTTAACCTAGAGTGTCCCATAGTTTTCTTCAATATTTTCAGCTAAGGGAAAAAGAAAAAAAAATGGCAGTTATATATATCTATTGACGTAACAAATTAGAGACATACAAGCTTTTCTCTGATTGATTGGCCGATGAAAGCCTTTCCTACTTTCGTCTACTAGTTCTATAGTTCAACAAAAAGGTTGTGAAAATAGACCATAGCTGATAACCTATATTACTTTTTATTTTTAATCTTGACATTGGCGGCGTCTATCTTCCTTGACTCGGGGACGAGTCTATATAGGACGAGATTTTACTTAGTAAAAGGTTCTCGATGTGTGTGTGATAAATTAATAATCCTTTTTTTGCTTGTAGAAAATACTTGGCTTTAAAATTACGAAATATTTTCTCACAATGAGTTTCTTTTTGATAATATAAAGAGAATATATAAATATAAATAAAAAGAAACTCATTGTGATAAAATATTTTGTAATTTAAAACGTTTTTCACAATTTTATCATGAATACTTGGCTTTAACTTGTATAAATATTTGTCATTTGTTTCAGAAAGCCAAACTAAAGCCGTATTACAATATATTCAGGTAAGGAAATCCACACTGAAGAGCAGCCTGAAAAGTGAATTTGGGTTTTATCATGGCTTCAGAAACACATCACTGAATTTTATCTATTTTAAACCTTTCATTACTATTATTTGATATGACCTATCTATACTTTATACTCTGTAAAGCCTCGTTTACATGAACTTTTAGTGAACCTGTGAAAGCGTATATATTTACTTATAAACTATTATGCATTAGCGCGCCATGTGTTATAATAAATTGAAACTATTTTTGACGCATATGATTATTTTTAAATAAAACTATTTTCAACTACACTAACTGCAATGGTAAATTAGTTGGAGGGCCTGGCTCATCAGTGATGAACCCTCCCAGCGGTTTCGCCAGTTTAATCTACCATACCGTTGTAATATTGCATTGGCCTGTTTTGATTTAATACTATTTCAAAATCACTTTATGATATACTGCTCAAAAGGAGCAAACTAATTTATGATAATTGGAACAATGAATAATATGTGAAGGTTAGTCACATATTAAACAAATTTTAACGTGGGATTCAATCCCGGTTCATGGCTGTCGGGAATGGAGGATGTTACCCACGCGTCAACCGACGTCTATATTTTTATACTATAAATAGACGCTATAGTATAGAAGCAATATATACATGTCATAATTTGTATAATTCCCAATAGATATAATTTATTTTCACCATAATTAGTATGTTAAAATGTAAATACAAATACACCCATCTATATATATGTACAAAATAAACGTGGGAGCCAGCGCGCGCGGGCGAAGGCTACGGCACGCCGCCGCGTGCGCGCACGCTCACGAGTGTGGAACAAGTTCTTTTTCGGAGCATACATGCACAACGGTCGCGCCCTTCCATTCGACCACGACGGATACGACAAGTAAAGGTCGACAGAAATAAGAACCTCAAGAGAATAGGCAAGGCAAAGAGACAATCAGGCCAGAAAGAGGCCGAGTTAGATCAAGAAGTCGGTGATCGATGCACTAACAGCGATGATGAGAATACTAGGGCGGGACGTGCTCACCGCCGCAGCCAGATTTGACGGATCAAGTTCCCCGGAATCGTTCTTAAGGGAGCTGGAGAGGTCCCCGGAATTTCAAAGCAGCAACTTTGACGAACAAGGTCGCATGGTAGTGGCAGCGCTAGAGGGATAGCCCCGAAGGACACTCCAATCCATGGACAACCTCCACGAACCCTACTGGAAGATCAAACAAGTCTTTGAGGATCTGTACCCCCACCCGAGACTCCGACATATCAAGGATTCTATCAACTACGTTGCGGGCCTCAAGGCTTACAAGCATACTATATACAGGAGGTACGCATGGGTACGCAGCTCGACATCGACCGCAAAGAAATGATCAATGTTCTCACCCAAGGAATGCCCTCCTACAGTCCCAACCTCCTACTGATTGCATCACCCAGCAGCCCGTCGGAATGGTTCACTCTGGCCAGGAGAATCAATGGGTTCGGCAGATACCCAAGTCGTCCCGGCATTTCCTCCCCCACAGAACTCCCATCTCCGCGCCAATCCGGGAGACAAATAAACAATCCGTTAATGCTATTATCCGAAGATGCGCCTCATACCCAGAAGCGACCAGGAGGATCTCCCTCGACCCCGCCTACACCATGCAAGCACTGCCTAGGGCCCCACTGGAACAATCAGTGTCCACAACGGTCCACCTTGCCTGGACAGCGTACCGATCATCCTCGACAACGACACCGCCGCGGTATTTTCGTGACCCAAGAGACAGCACTACCAAGTAACCAGAAGTACAACCCACACGCCTTTAACGGCGTAAGTACCCTGACTCTCAAGTTGCTACCAGCCAACCATTTGTTTTAATTTCTAATAGATATTGGCGCTAACATCAATATTATTTGTTTAAAACAATTCAAAACATTAGGAACTAAAATGTTACCTTTGAATAATGATACAGGAGGTACGCATGGGTACACAGCTCGACATCGACCGCAAAGAAATGATCAATGCTCTCACCCAAGGAATGCCCTCCTACAGTCGCAACCTCCTACTGTTGCATCACCCAGCAGCACTCTGGCCAGGAGAATCAATGGGTTCGGCAGAGACCCAAGACTCCCGGCATTTCCTACCCCACAGAACTCCCATCTCCGCGCCAACCCGGGAGACAAATAAACAATCCGTTAATGCTCCTATCCGAAGATGTGCCTCATACCCAGAAGCGACCAGGAGGATCTCCCTCGACCCCGCCTATACCATGCAAGCACTGCAAAGGGCCCCACTGGAACAATCAGTGCCCACAACGGTCCACCTTGCCTGGACAGCGTACCGATCATCCTCGACTAGCGACACCGCCGCGGTATTTTCGTGACCCAAGAGACAGCACTACCAAGTAACCAGAAGTACAACCCACACGACATTAACGGCGTAAGTACCCTGACTCTCAAGTTGCTACCAGCCAACCATTTGTTTTCATTTCTAATAGATACTGGCGCTAACATCAATATTATTTGTTTAAAACAATTCAAAACATTAGGAACTAAAATGTTACCTTTGAATAATGATGTTACTCTTAGGATTTGTCTCATAATATCCAATCTGTGGGATTTGCATTTATTTTGGGTACTGTAGGATCCATTAAGGAACATTTGTTATTTTATATATAAGATAATGAATGATCTTTGCATTATTACTTTAAATTCATTGGGGATATTTCGATTAACTATTGGTTTTTGTTCGAAAATAATATATTAAAATAATATCATATTAACACAGTCACAATATTGTTTTAAAGAATATTAATTTACGCCATCATTAAAAAACTTTACAATTCAACCCGACCCTAACAATCATACCATTGCTCCACACTACTCAATCTTTTCCTCATGACAACCTGAATAGTACCACAAATGTAGAAAATTATATAGTTGCACATGCTTATCTAATAAATTATTGTAAAAATCTTATTAGAGAAAATATTGGTTTGTTTCCTATTGATAAGTTTTCAGTGCCCGCTTTAAATATCGACCCGGTTAAAATTATACCTAACAGTAATAAGATTATAACACTAAGACCATATAGAATACCATATAGCGATTACCCTGGAATAAAATATCAAATAGAGAAAATGTTAGAAAATGAAATAATAGAACTATCGAATAGCCCATATGCCGCTCCCCTAACACTGCTAGAAAAAGGAATGGCTCTTAACGTTTTTGTATAGATTTTAGAAAACTTAACGAATTAATTTGTAGATAATTATCCCATACCACTAATAGAAACAGTAATAGATCAATTATCAAATTACAAATACTTTACACCATAGATATAACCTCTGCCTTCTGGCAAATTCCGAACCATCCTGAATCTAGGCCCCTACTTTCAAATGTAAACCACCTGGGACAATACCATTTTAATAGACTTCCATTTGGACTCAAATTAAGTCCCTAAATATTCGAAAGGCAGTTAAATCAATTGTACAGAAACACAAATTAACATTTGCTAATAATTATTTTGATTATTTCATAATCCCTTCTAACAGTTTAGAAGAAAACTTAGGACACTTACAGGATTTTTTTCATTTTTGTATATTAGAAAATTTAAAATAAAATCTTAATAAATGCCAGTTTTCCAGGACATCTATTGACTACCTGGGATATAAGATTAGTTCAGGTTCCTGCACTCCACATGTTAGGAATATTGATGTAATTAATGCCATAAAACCCCCTACTAACGTGAAAACTTGCAATCATTCCTAGGCGCCATTAATGTTTACAACAAATTCATTCCAGATAAAGCGCGTATTAGAAATCCACTGAATCAACATTTGAAAAAGAACGTTAAATGGGAATGTACGTCAGACTGTCAAAAGGCGTTTGACAAACTCAAACAACTACTTTCATCAGTCCCATTCTCCATCTTTATAAATCAGATTTGCCCTGTCAAGTGTACTCTGATGCATCTTTGCAAGGGATAGGAAGAGTACTGAAACAGCTCCATCCAGATGGAAACGAATTATAATTAAATATATTTTATAAGCGCAATTATACCATCACCGAATTAGAGTGCCTGGCCATAATTGAAGCAGTAGATCGTTTCAAGGTCTTTCTGGCGGGAAATTGTTTTACTATTTTCACCGAACATTGCGCCTTACAGTGGCTGAAAAACAACAAAAATCCGACAGGAAGACTCTTTCGATGGAGTTTGAGATTGTCTGTCTACGACTATCAGGTGAAGTTCATCAAAGGAACCAAACAACTAAAGGCTGACCTGTTATCCCGAAATCCGTTTTGTGGCCTTCTTGACGCCCCGCAATTAAAAATGTACCAAAGTGAGCTTCGGGATAATTCCAAGTATGTTCACCAAACCTCAGGACTGACTACCGTCACCAGACGTGGTGCGACCAAAATAGTTAATCCGCCATCCTTTACCCACCATATTTAGAAAAACCCACCAGAAATTCAACCATCCAAGAATTTCTCAATTGACTAGGATCATCTCCGCCCAATACCTTTAGAGCGGAATGTCTATAGACATTCGTGCCTTCGTTAAGAATTGTAACATCTGTAAAATGATCAAAACTCCAAAAGGAACGTATGGAGAGTTTGGCGAATTGCCAGAATTCCCACTGCCATTTGATCTGCTCTCTATGGACACTATAGCCGGGTTTGTTAGATATGGGAGTGCGGAAAATTACCTGCATGTAGTAGTAGACCACGCGACTCGATTCGCATGGGCATTTCCATCTCGTTTCACCAGTACGACCACATATATTCAAGTAATAAAATGGGTGCTCCAAAGTGGTTGTCCGAGGCGTCTCCTTACAGATAGAGCCCCTGCCTTCACATCTCCGAGGTGTAAGAGATTTCTAATTTCCCATAACATCCAACCAATTCTCACTACCAGCAACCATCCACAAGCAAACGGTTTATCCGAACTTTTGAACGCAACTCTGACCGGAAAACTTAGGCTCCTCCATCTTCAACATCCTAGAGCTAATTTAACTATGCTCTAATCCAAAGTAGTTAAGGCATATAACGATACCCCTCATTCCGTCACGGGTTTTCCCCCTCATATCTTATGAACGGCTCCCTGCCGAAAGAACTGTCACCTCATCTAGATCCTTATCCATCGGTCTCTGAATCCAGACGCCTAGCGTTGCAAAGAAGGAAAGACCGTCATAAGCTAGATATGATCAGATTTGATAAAAATAACAGGTCCCCCGACTTTGAGGTAGGCGATCTAGTCCTTACTAAAATTTACCAACACCCCAATACGGGCAAATTAGTGCCTTACTTCAGTGGACCATATGAGATAATTGAGGTGATATCCCCCTATACAGTTATAATCAATAGACCTAATCGAGCTCAAAACTTAGACACGGAGATTATCCACGTAAATAAATTGAAACACTATTCCGAAGATACTAAGTACATCTTTACACCTCACTCAACGAACAACAATAGCGCGCCAAAATCACATTTTATTTACCATTATTTCCCACCTGAAATATTTCATGATGATTATAAAAATTATGCATCTACATTAAGTAACCAATTTAATCACACCTACCCCGATATTTTCTTAGATAATGACGAACCAACATTGAGAGCCAGATACATTTCTACTCCTGACACCATCCCAAAGATTGCTATCCAATTAGAACCTTCCTGTTCAGATTGATATTTAACTTCTACCCGTTTTTGCATAATAGTTGAAAATCTAGCTGTTTTGCATAATATTTTTTTGTTTGTAAAATTTATTAATGTTACCGCGTGCCAAGTATGTAAATTTTTGGATAGCTTTGTTAAATAAAATCAGTGTGTTTGTAACTACGCCCGTGTGTGGGATTCCTTTATAGAATAACTCTCCCTTTGTGATTCAACGAGTGATCACCTCACCTCAAAACAATTACAGTCCTCAGAAGGTGGTGGAGGCATAAACCCTTGGTACTACTTGTAAGCAGAACACCGCCTCCAGCCCAGGTTAAACAAATTTGGTCCTGATCGAGCCGGATTCTAAAGAAGCTAAAAAATTGAAGAAGAAAGAATTCTAAAGAAGTTGAGAAAACTTGTATGCTTCTGAAGAATTTTAAAAATTTAAGCTGATTGTTAAAGGAAATTATTTAAATCAACTAATTGTTAAGAATTCAAAATGAAAAAGAATCAGAAAATCCGAACGTTGTTGCGATCATCTGCCACAAAGAGCATAAAGGAAATTGATGCGGAACTGGATAAGGAATCTCCATCCCGGGAGACCATCAGGATAAATTTTAAGGTGTTGGAGACTAATGAGAACAAACTCAGAGATATAAATTCACAAATTATGAACCTGATGTTGGAGGATGTAACAATAACTCCGCATGATCTGGAAAAGGAGCAAGATATGGTAGTCCAGTATGAAAAGAATTATATCAGAATGGAACTTCAAGTGGCTGAATATCTCCAGTTAAAGGAAAATGAGCATCAAGGCCGAATTAATCCGGACCCTACTAGGAGCGCCCAGGAAGGTATGTCATCATACAAACTGCCTAAGATAGCACTCACAGTTTATGACGGCACATGTCTCGAGTGGTTGGGATGGTGGTCGCAATTTGAGACGATCCATGAGAGTCCAGCGTTGTTTGAAGTAGAGAAGTTCCAATACCTTGTACAATCAATGAGGGCTGGTACCCGAGCGGATCGATTGGTCAGATGTTACCCGCTTACCACAGAAAATTATCCTAAGGTGGTTAAAGCATTGCAAGACCGGTTTGGGGATAAAGTAATATTGACCGAGGTCTATATACGCCAACTATTGAAACTGGTAATTAATAATGCACGGAAAAATACCTTAACGTTGGAAAGTTTGTACGACCAGGTCGAATCTCATTTAAGATCCTTGGAATCATTGGGCGTCACTACACAACAGAATGCCTCATTTTTGTACCCCCTAGTGGAGTCAAGTCTGCCGGAAGACATGTTGAGGATATGGCAAAGAAGTGCGCTGGCGGGGTATAGTGAGGACGAAGGAGAACTCCCAATATCAATAGACCAAAAATTGCAGCGACTCCTCGAGTTCTTAAGGAGAGAAGTTAAGGGGGAACAACGGCTTGAATATATGAGAGAGGGGTTTGGGGAATCATCCCAGAGGAAGAACTATGGCCAACATGTAGCCAGAATGTACACCGCTCACATAAAGGATGCTCAGGGTAGAGTGACTCCCCTGTGCATAAGTTGTAAAGGAAGACATTGGATCCAGTACTGCGCAAGTTGGCGTTCCATGACAGTGACCAAACGAATGGATGAAATGAGAAAGGTTAACGCCTGCTTTCACTGTTTGCGGGTGGGCCATATGAGGGCAACCTGCAGAACTCAAATCCGATGCTCTCACTGCAGAGGCCCCCCATCATACAGCGCTGCATCTACCAAGGCAAGTATCCATGGAAAATCGTGTTCATGGGGAAAGGGAAAGCCGAAACACTGAAGAGCCGCGGGCCTCGAATGGTGAACAGGAGGTCGCTTCATCAGGGATGCATGTGAGAACCGCAATCCCAAAGGCCTTGTTAGCGACAGCTCGGGTTCGCATAGTCGGCCCTCAGGGCGTAGGAATCACGGTGCGGGCGTTGCTGGATCAGGGGTCTCAGTCGTCCTTTGTCCACCAAGATATTCTTCATCATTTAACTGTTCCGGTACAAAAGGTCAACGCACAAATCTACTGGATTAACGACACCAGGGGAGAGCATGTTAAATAGAAGGTATCCTGTTCGGTGGAGTCGTTGACAGAGTCAGGTTGGACCATACCGATTAAGGCGTTGGTGGTGGGAAGAATGACTGGGATATTACCTAGTCGGGATCTCCGTATCCTTGTGCCGTCCAGCTGGAAGACCCTCAGTTTGGCCGACCCTCAGTTTTAGACAAGTGGCCGAGTGGATATAATACTGGGAGCAGACGTATATGGAAGCTTATTACTCCCCGAATTTAAGTATGATGAGAAAACCCAGTTATGCGCGCAGAAGTCCCGATTGGGCTGGATTATTTCGGGAAAATTACCCAGTGAAGGAGAAGGCAGCCCCCACATGGTGTACAACATCCGGGTGAATTATGAGGCGCGCTTCTGGGAGGTGGAAGAGGTCCCCATTAGACCTGCCAAGACGGGCGAAGATGAATTCTGTGAAGAATTATATAAGACAAAGGGGAAAAGAAAACAGCTAGTGGGCGATATATCGTTTCTCTCCCTTTTGACCCGAAGGTGCTAGTTCCTGAGTTGTTTGGGGGGTCGATATCTATTTGTGTCCAGCGACAACTTAGTTTAGAACGACGTCTGGCCAAGCAAGTGCCATTAAAAGAGAAATATCATTCATTCATTCGAGAATACATAAAAATTGGGCCACATGACTCCCTTACCAGCGTTGGTGGCAGAGGATTTCCCAGGTGGTAGTTTCATACCTCATCATGCGGTATGGGGAAATCGGCGAAAGTTGCGAGTCGTGTTTGACGCTTCCACCGTGACCTCCAACGGATTCTCCTTTAATAATAGGTTGTATACCGATTCCAAGTTGCAAAGAGATATATTTACCATCTTAATGAATTGGCGGCATCATAAGGTAGTAATGCTGGCGGATATAGAAAAAATGTATCGTCAGGTGCTGGTGTGCCCAACGGATGCTGCCCGACAGAAAATATTATGGAGAGAGACTTCTAATGAGCCGATGATTCCCTATCTGTTGAATACTGTTACGCACGGCACCTCCCCGGCTCCTTTCCTGGCCCTAAGAACATTGATTCAATTGGCCATTGATGAGGGCAGTCAATATCCTAGAGCGGCTGAAGCATTGAGGAAGGAAACATACGTGGATGATATATTGACTGGGGCAGAGGATTCAGAGTCGGCCATACTGTTGAGAGAATAACTTTTATGTCTCTTACAAAAAGGGGGATTTGTCCTAAAGAAGTGGGACTCCAATGATCCGACAATTCTGAATCAAATACCCGAGGATGCCCATCTTATGAAAATCCAATTTGATGGCGAAGCTGATGTACAGCTTCCAGGAGCCTACACAAGTAGATGAAATTACGAAGCGTGGCATGCTATCGCTGGTGGCAAAACTGTACGATCCCATGGGATGGTTAGCGCCCGTTCTTGTGATAGGAAAGATTATGATTCAGCGGTTGTGGGTAACTGAGAAAGATTGGGATGCACCGATAGACGGACCTATGAAAGAACAGTGGAATAAGTTTCGAGAACAACTGGGATGTCTTCGAACAGTTCGGATACCCCGCTGGTTGGGCTTAATCGGAAGCTCCAGGTTGTGGTGGAAGGGACCAAGCTGGCTCATTTTGTCGCGGGACCAATGGTCAAAAATATCTGGGCGATCGGAAATACGTACGGCCTTGTCGGTTGGTCTCGTGAATCAAGTTCCTTTTTTGGTCGCCTTGGGAGAACGATTTTCCTCGATCACTACCTACAATAGAGTTGTGGCCTGGATCCTTCGTTTTATTAGTAATTGCCGGCGCGGTAAAGTTCAGTCACCCTTAAATCCCGCTGAAATTAAGAGAGCCCATGTTGAGATCCTCTTGGCCGTACAACAACATTATTTTGGGGAAGGACTGAAGTCTTTGAGCCGTCACTAGGTCGTTGGTGGGCGAAGCAGAATATTGTCCTTAAACCCTTTCCAGGATGAACAGGGTGTCCTCCGAGTTGGCGGGAAATTAAGATGGGCTTCGGGCATACCTTACCACCAGAAGTATCTGCCTTATTGCCATCAGAGGGACGGCTGAGCCAACTTTTTATACGTGACAGGCTCCAAAGAACTCTTCACGGCGGTACGCAGATGGTACTGTCCAATCTTCGACAAGAGTACTGGATCCTAAGAGCCAATGATCAAATCAAGAAATGTGTTCGAGACTGATTGATCTGTTGCCGCTACAATCGAACCACCCAACATCAAGTCATGAGCGATTTACCAAAGGAACGGTTGACCCCAGGAAGCCCATTCACGGTCAGTGGGGTGGATTATGCAGGACCCATTCAATTGAAATTATCTGGAGGTAGGGGACGAAAAGTCGGAAAAGGATACATCTGCTTGTTCGTTTGTTTCGTTACCCGAGCGGTGCACATAGAATTGGTTACGGATGCCTCGAAGCCTACCTTCTTGGCGGCCTTCAAAATATTTGTGGCTCGCAGAGAACGTTGCAGCAAAATTCACAATGACCAAGGTACCAACTTCGTGGGGGCGGCCAAAAAATTGAAGTCGGATTTTTAACTCTCCCGACAGCAATTAAAGGAGTTGACGGCCATCTTGGCTAATGACGGAACAGAGTGGAAGTTCAATCCTCCGGGTGCGCCTCATTTTGGAGGCCTTTGGGAGGCCGTCATAAGGTGTTTGAAACATCACTCACGGCGCATTGTAGGAACTACAGTGCTAACTTATGACGAGATGTTAACTGTCCTCATTCAGATCGAATCCTGCTTAAATTCAAGACCGTTGGCCCCTCTTGGTAATGAACCTAATGATTTGGAGGCCTTTTGACCTCGGCCCACTTCTTGCTTACTTCGACATCTCAGTGCGTCCCGGAGGAGGAGTTGATACTGGTAAAGGACCATATATTGTCTCGATGGAGATTAGTGCAAAAAAATGTACAACATTTGTAGAAAAAATGGTCTACCGATTTTATACACAGCTTACAACAGCGAAAAAAATGGAAAATCAAAGAACCCAATATGTTATCAGGATCATTGGTTCTTATAAAGGAAGGATATGTGCCCCCTGCTAAGGGGCTAATGGGCCGTGTAGTTGAAGTCCACCCATGAAAAGATGGAGTCGTACGAGTGGTATTCATCCGCACCATGGCCGGCGTCATCGAACGTCCCTTGGTCAAGCTGGCATTGCTACAGGGGCCCCCGGTCAGCTTTGATGGTGCTCATCAACTCGGAGAGGATGTTCATATTGATATTTAACTTCTACCTGTTTTTGTATAATAGTTAAAATTCTAGCTTGTTTGTATAATGTTCTTTTGTTTGTAAAATTAATATTACCGCTAGCCAAGTATGTAAATTTTTGGATAGCTTTGTTAAATAAAATCAGTATGTTTGTAACTACGCCCGTGTGTGGGATTCCTTTATAGAATAACTCTCCCTTTATGAATCAACGAGTGATCGCCCCACCTCAAAACAATTACAGTCCTCGGAAGGTGGAGGAGGCATAAACCCTTGGTACTAGTTGTAAGCAGAACACCGCCTCCAGCCAATTTAAACACTTCCCCTACAACGAAGATAATGCTCCCATCCTCACCAAGACGTAAAAATACTCCGTAAATTGGCCCTTAATTAAGTGCTCTACTTATTAACTGTGACAATGCGAAATTAGAAAACAGGTCAGTTATAAGCAAAAATACGTTGGTACCGATATCCATAGTTAAATATTTTAATAGGATTAAACAATTTCTAATATTTGGTCTATCCCTCCTTACAATGACGTATATTAACCCAAACGTCTCAATGACGATTATATAATAAAATATACAAATTGAATTTACATTTTCTAGAATAATTATTGAGAATGTGTGAGTGGTGTCCCTACATCACTCCCTCCCAAGTAACTAAGTTACGAGATGAGGACCGATGTAGGACAACAACTCCTAACCTGGGTAACATTCCACCTTATCTCTGAAACGAACAGGGGTTCTTATTGTCCTTCCAGATCTTGACATCTTGGGGGCAGCACTGGCGGAAGGTTCTTTATCCTCTTCAGGTGGGGCGAGTCTTGGGTCCCCAGCTACTCCAGGTGTGGTGGCTATGTCCTCTTCCTCTTTTAGTATGTAGGCTGGTTTTAGTCTATCGATGGAAACATTTATTTCCTTTCCTTTAATTTCGATTGAAAAGTATTTGTCGGTCCTAGAAGTAACTTTGAATGGGCCCTCATAGGCAGGCTCCAATGATTTTCTCACTTTGCATGTCTTCAAGAAGACATGAGAACACGTCTCTAAGTCCTTGAAAACAAATATTTTGGGGGACGTATCGTGTCGTGTTAACTTGGGCATGAGTGAAACCATCTGCTTTTGCAGTTTGTGGAGAAATGTCTCCGGGCTGGTTGAAATTTTAGGGGCGTCGAAAAACTCGCCTGGAAGTTTAATTGTTTTTCCATAGACCATTTGTGTCAATGAGTAGTCAGAGTCTTTTCTCAAGGCTGCTCTTAGTCCTAGCAGTACCGTGGGAATTGACTCTGTCCATTTATTTGAGTTGTGCGCCCCTATTGCTGCTTTTAGTGTTCTATGGAATCTTTCAATTTTTCCGTTACTTTGTGGGTGATATGCGGTGGTGTGCTTAAGTTTCACTCCACATAAAGTCGCCAAGGTTTTAAACAATTCCGAAGTGAACTGCCTTCCTTGGTTGGTGATCACTTCATATGGGACTCCAAATCTGGTGATCCATCCTTCGTAAAATGCTCTTGCTACTGTTTCGGCAGTTTCGTTTCGTATGGGTATTGCTTCAATCCAACCAGTGAAACGGTCTATGCACGTGAGGCAATAAACATTCGTTGGAGGGTGGAAATGGGCCGATTAAGTCTATGTGAACCGTGCTGAAACGTTCATCAGGTTCTTTAAATTGCTTAATTTCTGATTTTGTATGGCGAGAAGTTTTATTTCTTTGGCATTGAATACAAGTTTGCGCCCATTCTTTTATATTTCTTTTTATGTGTGGCCATATAAATATTGATGTCATGTCTTTCACAGATGTTTTAATTCCAGGGTGTGGTAATCCATGTATTTGTTGGAAAATTTTCATTCTGAATTGTTTGGGAACGAATGGTCTAATATTTTCAGTAGATGTGTTGCACCACAAACTTTTACCAGATGGTAATGGATAGCGTTTGAATTTTAGAGATTTATTCGAATTTTCTTATAAGTTCTATAAGTTCCTTATCTTTATCTTGTTCTTTTGCTATCTCATCATAATCGATTATCTTGGTGATGTCTTCTATTCTCGATAAGTTATCAGCAACTATGTTTTGTTCTCCTTTGATGTAGATGATATCTGTAGAGAATTGTGAAATGTATTTTAGTTGTCTAACTTGCCTCGGAGATGCCTTATCATTTCTTTGCTTGAAGGCAAGCTAAGGCTTATGATCAGTAAATATTTTAAATGTTCTTCCTTCCAGCATATATTTGAAATGTTTGATTGACATGTATATGCTTAGTAATTCTCGATCATAAGTACTATAATTTTTCTGACTTTCATTTAGCTTCTTCGAGAAAAATGCAATTGGCTTCCATGCTTCGTTCTCGTATTGTTGCAAAACTGCGCCTATCGCCCAATTTGAAGCATCTGTGCAAAGCGACAGAGGTAGTTCTGAATTGGGATAGCTTAACAGTGTTGCTTTTGCTAGGTCATTCTTGCATTTATTGAATATTTCTTTTGCTTCTTCGGTCCAATTAATTAATATTTTATCTTTCTTTTTTGAACCTTTGAGGTAATCGTGCAAAATGGATTGTGTTTCCGCAGCATCTTTCAAAAATGGACGATAGAAATTTGACATGCCTAAAAAGGCTCGTAATTTCTGAATCGTAGTAGGCAATTTATATTCTTGGATAACTTTTACGCGTTCTGGAAGTGGGCTAAATCCTTCAGGCGTAATTAAATAACCCAAGAATTCTATTTCTTTAACTCCAAAGACAGATTTTTCCATATTTATTCTCAATCCGTATTTGCTAAATCTTTCAAATACTATCTTCAGATGGTTTTGGTGTTCCTCTTCTGACTCGGAAGCTATTAGGATATCATCTAGATATGGGAATGTAAAATCAAGGTTTTGGAGAGTTTGGTGGATGCATCTCTGGAATGTTGATGGTGCATTCCTTAGTCCAAAGCTCATAACATTAAATTCAAACAATCCAAAAGGTGTGGTAATAGCAGTTTTTGGCTTATCTTCTTCGGCTATTGGAATTTGAAAATATGCCTTAAAAAGATCGACCTTTGAAAATATTTTCTTTTTGTTCAGTATGTGACTAAAATCGTTTAATCTCGGAATTGGGTATCTATCTGGAACTGTACAGTCATTTAACCTTCTGTAATCACCACAAGGTCTAAACGTCCCATTTTTCTTCAAGACCACGTGCAGTGGACTTGACCATTGTGAACTTGATCGGCGGATTATATCATTATTAAGCATGAACTGGAATTCCTCTTTTGCTAATTTCAGTTTCATTGGGTCCAATGGTCTTGGTTTCGAGAAAACTGGTTGTCCCTCTGTAATAATGTGATGTTCGACGTCATGTTTGACTTTATTTATTTAAAAATTGGGCTTAGTTATTTCGGGGAACTGTGCCAATATATCGTAATATTTTTCGTTCTTGTTTATGGTGCTGGTGATACTTGTGCTGTCGATGGACATGACATCACCTCGAATTGAGAGGATAGTTATGCCATCAATTAGCCTTTCATTGCTAATGTCAAGTATCAACTTGAAATTATTTTAAAAGTCAGCTCCAATAATTCCTTTGTTCACTTTGGCGATGATGAAACACCACTGAAAGGATCGCCTTAGGCCCAAATCTATTTTGATCACCTTAGTGCCAAATGTTACTATTTTGGAACCATATGCAGCATATAGAAAGAGTTCGTTGCTTAGCACATCCTTATCAGTTGGCGGAATTACGCTGATGTCAGCACCGCTGTCTATCAGGAACTGCAGACCCGTTTCTTTGTCCTTAACAAATAGACGATGTTGGCGACTATCCTGTATTTGGTCAGCAACAAAACTAGTCGCTAGTTTTGCCGCTGGTTCCCGTTTCCCGACTCCTTCCAGCTACATGGAGGCTTGCACTTGTTTGGTAAACATTTGGCGCCAAAACGGAAGTGGTAAAAGCAATATTTACCATCAGGGTTGAAGCGATTCCGAGAATTGCTTCGTGGTCTTGAATAGGTCCTATTTTCAGATCGAGATCTCGACCTCTCTAGTCGCAATTCAGACACCTGTTTTCGAGGTCTTCCATTATAGTGAGCAACTGTTTCCATTGGGGATGAGGCTTCCTTTACCTGGTATAGTTCCTTTGAGGGATTCATTTCATTTATCTTATCAGCCATTGTGGCCAACTTGCTTATATCCTCGTCGCTTACTATTAAGATGTTTTTGATTGAGACTGGCAATTTGTCCAGCCATAAGGTTTTAATCAAATTTTCAGGAACATCTGGGGTAGCGAGGGATCTTAATTTTTGTAGTAATTGGCTTGGCTTCATGTCTCCTAGGTCAATACCGGAAATAAGTTGTTTTATACTCTGACCTTCACTTTGTCTGAACGATTCTAGCAGCCGCAACTTAGAGTCAGAGTATTTGGTGTCGCTTCTGCTATTTATTATATCCCAAATACTTTCCATGTATTTCGGTTCTAGCTGGGAGATCAAATAGTTGAACTTCGTTTCTTCCTGAACAAGGCCATTTATTTTAAACTGAGCTTCAACCTGATAAAACCATAATTCGGGCTTTTCAACCCAGAAAGGTGGGATCTTAATGCTAACTTTGCATAATTCTGTAGCAATTTCGCTAGGCTTATTTTCTGATTCCATTTTTTTGTTAACATAGTATTTTGATAAGGAAAATCAAATTAATGTAAGAGGCAAAAATTTTAAAATATTAGACGAAATTATCTAAAGGTAATATTAAAAGAAAAATTAGCAATAATATAAATGGGTAATATGTAAAATAAAATCTGGATCTTGAACAGGTATCGCTAATTCAAAGTTGTTCTTTTTTAGGCTTGGCTTACCTTCGTATTTTGGCTTTATTTGGATCACGTCCGGCTCACCAATATATGTGTGGGCATTTCTTTAGGCTCAATTATTACAACTTTTAATAATTAAACAATTTATTTTTCTTCACACATATTAATTCAATATCTTATATCTAAAATGTCTTTATATACAAAGTTTGTTTACAATTCGAAGGCAACAATATTATTGATGATGATAACAAATATTTTTTTACAAAAAGATTATAATTTCTAAACTATCAATTTCAACCAAAAATAAAATATACAAATTGAATTTACATTTTCTAGAATAATTATTGAGAATGTGAGTGGTGTCCCTACAATAATCGTCCCCTTTTCTCTCCATCCCAAACAAGGAACCTTCCGAGGACTCCAATGGCTCAATTTGGATCATCCTACCGAATTGTTCGCCACGACCCACGTTTTCATTTCTCAACGTATCAGACATTCATTCCTTTTCATCCCTGAGCACCTTTTTAACACCCCTTTTCTTACGTTTCCTATGGAGAGTACGGTACAGAGGAGGATGCTTAGCCCATCATCAATCCACCAACACTCCAGCGCAGGAGAGCCGCTCACGCACAGAACACTCCCCCAAACAGATACACAGTCGTAGCCACATCACACAGGTTCGTATCCCGCTACATTTAAAACATTCAAAACTCTATTATTTTATGTATTATATATCATAATTAATGTTGTTCTCATCTATACTTGTATATATATTTTTTTTATAATATCACACATTTTTAAAAATTTATGTACCAAAGATATATAAGACCTCTGCCCTAGCCGAAAATATAATCACTTCACCATCAGCGTGAGCCCTCGTCGGTTGTACCCCAGGTCCACCTCATCCATGTAGAACAGTAAGAACTATTTTATCTCCATCTTGCTCTTAGCTCGGCTTTTATCTGTTCACGGAACTTTCCTACTACTACTAAGTCTCTTCGTTTTTTGTGTGTGGACATTCCCAAGCTTTCCACTCTGTCACGACCACGACTGCCTGCACTCTGTGAAAACTGTTGAAGGTCTTCCAAGGTGCAGAGCGGTACTGGAAAACTCTCCACGCCCTTGATGTCCCTCTCGGTTACCATACCACAGCGAGAGACCCTCGGTTTTCCCAGTTATGGCGAGATTCGACAGGATGAACACAGCGAAGAAGGTAAGAAGCCTATCCAGATAGAAGCGAGTAAGATCAAAGATGGAGGAACAAGCCCTCCATTCCAACAAACCGACCGAGCAATCTCTCCCCCAACAAGAGACTATATTTCAGGAGCAAGCTGTCAACCCCCCAACGACACAGCCGAAGATCCCACAAAATAAGCCGGTAAGACGTTCCCCACCTTTGGCCTTACAACGAAACCACCTTCCTGGTGACATGCCGCCGTCGCCAATCAGAAGTTACAGCTTCTACAAGCCCTACATGGAGCGTCTTCCACTACAGCAGGACGACAACAAAAGACCAAGTCGCCAGACTGAACAATCACCACAACTGTATGTTTAAAAAAAACAAACCTACATAACTTTCTCCTCAAGCTCACAACGTGATTTGCCATAATTTTTGTGTTTATTTTCACTTTAATCATTTCAATACAATTTTTACTTTTTTATATTATTTTTAATTCAATTTTTGAATATTTTACACTATCATTTATATCAATTTCTACTTTATTTTTAATCAAATTATAAATATTAATTTATTACTTTCAATTTTACTCAAATAAAAATCGCCAATTATACATTTTTAACAACTTACTAATTTTACATGTCTTTCCTAAAACTTAAAATAGGTAACCTCACCCAAAAACATTTTTTTTTTATAATAGAAGCTTCATTACCTTTTGGTATTTTATCTATTGATACCTTTAAAACATTTAAATTAATTATAGATTTTGATAATCTCTAAATTTATCAAAAGAATGATTCACTCCTAACAAATGTCTATAAGTTCACCAAGCGCAAACAGGATTTATGTCCCACTCAACCGAGGGAAACAATTATTTTTTCCACCCTCCCTTGTTTACACGTGGCGGACCCTGCTCCAATTATATGTCCCCTCACTCTTGTATCATCCCCTATATCTCCTGCTCATGATATTAAGATTTCTATAACTTGTAATGCGGCACCTCAGTTAGAACATTGTCCACACGAACTTCACCCAATTCTATACGAATTCTCGCATGTGTTCACTACTGATTAATACAACGTGCCCAAATCGAACTTACCACCGATAAAAATCTATTAATACGAAGCAATAACGCGCCATCTATACATATAAAATAAAAGGAAATTAAAGCGCGAATGTTTCTTTTATACATAATACGAACTCCTACTGTCCTTACTGCGATGAAAAAATATATTGGGAGGGCTTGGCTCATCAGTGGTGAACCCTCCCAGCGGTTTCGCCAATTTAATCCACCAGACCGCTTCTCAGAGCTCTAATACTGTATTGGATCATTCTGCTTTTATATGCTACACTGAAGGATGTTATCTTACAAATGGTTTTCAAGTAAACTATAGACATAAGCTTATAGGACAGTAGCATTATATTCAAATGTTTGCATCGAGCAATGCTCTTCAGCAAACTATAAAGACAAGGCCAGTTAGGCATAAATTAATACAAAGCAATAACGCGCCATCTATACATATAAAATAAAAGGAAATTAAAGCGCGAATGTATAGATGGCGCGTTATTGCTTTGTATTAATTATGCCTAACTGGCCTTGTCTTTATAGTTTGCTGAAGAGCATTGCTCGATGCAAACATTTGAATATAATGCTACTGTCCTATATGCTTATGTCCATAGTTTACTTGAAAACCATTTGTAAGATTCCATCCTTCAGTGTAGCACATAAAAGCAGAATGATCCAATACAGTATTAGAGCTCTGAGAAGCGGTCTGGTGGATTAAATTGGCGAATCCGCTGGGAGGGTTCACCACTGATGAGCCAAGCCCTCCCAATATATTTTTTCATCGCAGTAAGGACAGTAAAAGTTCGTATTATGTATAAAAGAAACATTCGCGCTTTAATTTCCTTTTATTTTATATGTATAGATGGCGCGTTATTGCTTTGTATTAATTTATGCCTAACTGGCCTTGTCTTTATAGTTTGCTGAAGAGCATTGCTCGATGCAAACATTTGAATATAATGCTACTGTCATATAAGCTTATGTCCATAGTTTACTTGAAAACCATTTGTAATATTCCATCCTTCAGTGTAGCATATAAAAGCAGAATGATCCAATACAGTATTAGAGCTCTGAGAAGCGGTCTGGTGGATTAAATTGGCGAAACCGTTGGGAGGGTTCACCACTGATGAGCCAAGCCCTCCCAATATATTTTTTCATCGCAGTAAGGACAGTAGAAGTTCGTATTTTGTATAAAATAAACATTCGCGCTTTAATTTCCTTTTATTTTATATGTATAGATGGCGCGTTATTGCTTTGTATTAATTTATGCCTAACTGGCCTTGTCTTTATAGTTTGCTGAAGAGCATTGCTCGATGCAAACATTTGAATATAATGTTACTGTCCTATAAGCTTATGTCCATAGTTTACTTGAAAACCATTTGTAAGATTCCATCCTTCAGTGTAGCATATAAAAGCAGAATGATCCAATACAGTATTAGAGCTCTGAGAAGCGGTCTGGTGGATTAAATTGGCGAAACCGCTGGGAGGGTTCACCACTGATGAGCCAAGACTCCCAATATATTTTTTCATCGCAGTAAGGAGAGTAGAAGTTCGTATTATGTATAAAAGAAATATTCGCGCTTTAATTTCCTTTTATTTTATATGTATGGATGGCGCGTTATTGCTTTGTATTAATTTATGCCTAACTGGCCTTGTCTTTATAGTTTGCTGAAGAGCATTGCTCGATGCAAACATTTGAATATAATGCTACTGTCCTATAAGCTTATGTCCATAGTTTACTTGAAAACCATTTGTAAGATTCCATCCTTCAGTGTAGCATATAAAAGCAGAATGATCCAATACAGTATTAGAGCTCTGAGAAGCGGTCTGGTGGATTAAATTGGCGAAACCGCTGGGAGCGTTCACCACTGATGAGCCAAGCCCTCCCAATATATATTTTTTCATCGCAGTAAGGACAGTAGAAGTTCGTATTATGTATAAATGAAACATTCGCGCTTTAATTTCCTTTTATTTTATATGTATAGATGGCGCGTTTTTGCTTTGTATTAATTTATGCCTAACTGGCCTTGTCTTTATAGTTTGCTGAAGAGCATTGCTCGATGCAAACATTTGAATATAATGCTACTGTCCTATAAGCTTATGTCCATAGTTTACTTGAAAACCATTTGTAAGATTCCATCCTTCAGTGTAGCATATAAAAGCAGAATGATCCAATACAGTATTAGAGCTCTGAGAAGCGGTCTGGTGGATTAAATTGGCGAAACCGCTGGGAGGGTTCACCACTGATGAGCCAAGCCCTCCCAATATATTTTTTCATCGCAGTAAGGACAGTAGAAGTTCGTATTATGTATAAAAGAAACATTCGCGCTTTAATTTCCTTTTATTTTATATGTATAGATGGCGCGTTATTGCTTTGTATTAATTTATGCCTAACTGGCCTTGTCTTTATAGTTTGCTGAAGAGCATTGCTCGATGCAAACATTTGAATATAATGCTACTGTCCTATAAGCTTATGTCCATAGCTTACTTGAAAACCATTTGTAAGATTCCATTCTTCATTGTAGCATATAAAAGCAGAATGATCCAATACAGTATTAGAGCTCTGAGAAGCGGTCTGGTGAATTAAATTGGCGAAACCGCTGGGAGGGTTCACCACTGATGAGCCAAGCCCTCCCAATATATTTTTTCATCGCAGTAAGGACAGTAGAAGTTCGTATTATGTATAAAAGAAACATTCGCGCTTTAATTTCCTTTTATTTTATATGTATAGATGGCGCGTTATTGCTTTGTATTAATTTATGCCTAACTGGCCTTGTCTTTATAGTTTGCTGAAGAGCATTGCTCGATGCAAACATTTGAATATAATGCTACTGTCCTATAAGCTTATGTCCATAGTTTACTTGAAAACCATTTGTAAGATTCCATTCTTCATTGTAGCATATAAAAGCAGAATGATCCAATACAGTATTAGAGCTCTGAGAAGCGGTCTGGTGGATTAAATTGGCGAAACCGCTGGGAGGGTTCACCACTGATGAGCCAAGCCCTCCCAATATATTTTTTCATCGCAGTAAGGACAGTAGAAGTTTGTATTATGTATAAAAGAAACATTCGCGCTTTAATTTCCTTTTATTTTATAAAAATCTATACCACCACAGATAAAATAATAGCATTGCGCCCATATAGAGTGCCACTACACGACCAACAAGAAATACAAACCCAAATAGAGCAAATGCTCCAACATGGTATCATTGCCCCGTCAGTCTCGCCTTACGTCAGTCCAATAACTATTGTTACGAAACGTAACAAAACGAAACCTTTCTGTGTTGATTACAGAAACCTCAATGAAATCATCGTTACCGACGTATATCCTTTACCTTTAATAGAAACCTTTCTTGACAAATTGTCGAAATCCAAACACTACTCTTCTGTAGATATAGCATCCGCATATTGGCAAGTGGAAATAGAACATAACTCACGTAATCTACTAGTTTTCGTGACGTTAGATAGTCAGTACGAATTTTGTAGACTTCCGTACGGATTTAAAAATTCGCCTCAGATTTACCATCGTGCCATAAACCAGGTCATGCAAAAATATGAACAAAATTTTGTCACCCATTACTTCTACGATATCATTATTTTTTCTGGCACTTTAGAGGATCATCTACAACACCTACAACAATTAATAACGGTGTGTCAACACGAAAATATCAAACTCAATTATAATAAATGTTCATTTTTTCAAACCATCTATAGATTTCTTAGGAGACACTATTACCACAGGTATTTATGCACCAAAGACGCACAACCTTGATACCATAAATGCCATCAAACCACCTACCAATCAAAAGACACTACAATCATTTTTAGAAACAGTGAACGTTTATAATAATTTTATACCAGATTATGTCCGCTTACGAGCACCTTTAAATAAACTACTTAAAAAATATGTATAATGGAATTGGGACCCAGACTGTCAACAGGCCTTTACCACTCTCAAAGAGAGTTTAACCAGTAAACCAGTACTACACTTGTATCAAGTCGGTTTGCCATGCCGCTTTATTGCGATGCATCCACCCAAGGGATCGCAGGCATACTCAAACAGATACATCTAGATGGACAAGTTCAACCTGTACAATATTTCAGGCGCGCCCTAGAGCACATGAGAGAAACGACATCGTTTCCGAACTCGAGTGCCTCGCCATCGTCGAAAGTGTAGAAAAATTCCGAATTTACCTCACCGTTATAAATTAACACAAAGCAATAACGCGCCATCTATACATATAAAATAAAAGGATTTAAAAGCGCGAATGTTTCTTTTATACATAAAACGAATTTCTAGTGTCCTTACTGCGATGTAAAAATATATTGGAAGGGCTTGGCTCATCAGTGGTGAACCCTCCCAGCGGTTTCGCCAATTTAATCCACCAGACCGCTTCTCAGAGCTCTAATACTGTATTGGATCATTCTGCTTTTATATGCTACACTGAAGGATGGAATCTTATAAATGGTTTTCAAGTAAACTATGGACATAAGCTTATAGGACAGTAGAATTACATTCAAATATTTGCTTCGAGCAATGCTCTTCAGCATACTATAAAGACAAGTCCACCGGATAAAATTTACCATATACACAATCACCAAGCTTTAAAATGGCTTAAAACTATTTTAAAAAATCCGTCAAGACGACTCTTTAGATGGAGCCTGAGACTATCTACCTATAATTACGAAATCCACTACCTCAAAGACAGCCAACAGTACGAAGCAGATTTTACTATCACTAAACCCCTTTGTAGGATTTATCAGTGCTGATGTTATTAAACAGCATCAGCCAACAGCATCCCTCTTCAACATTGATACAAACGGCTCACATGCCATTACCCGAGAAGGTGCAACTAAAATAATAATTCCGGAAACCCTGCGGCATACTCTCATGAACAAAGTTCCCCAAGAATATAACCATTCAGGCATCTCTCAGATGTCCCGCATAATTACTACCCAGTACTACTGGAAAGGTATCTCTAAATCTATAGAAAAATTTGTCAGGTCGTGTCACACCTGCCAAATCATTAAAAGGCCCAAAGGTAAACCCTATGGTGCCCTCGGACAAATTCCACCACCTCAACAACCATTCGAATTAATATCTATAGATACCATAGCTGGATTTTCGAAATATAGACACTCCAAGACATATCTACACGTAATAGTGAATCATTTAACGTGATATGCTTGGATCTTTCCATCGAAGTCCACCAGTACCCTAACGTACATTCAAACCCTCAAAACTGTACTACAACAAGGATCTCCAAAACGCCTGTTATCTGACAAAGCGCCCGCTTTTACCTCAGAAAAACTCGTGAATTTTTAATAACACATGGTTCACAACCCCTACTCACCACAAGCAATAACCCACAAGCAAATGGTTTAATAGAACGCTTAAATGCCACCATTACAGGCAAGCTCAGACTAGCTTATCTAGAAAATTCGAAAGCTTCCTGCACTCAACTTGTAGGTTTACGAGTGTAGGGTCACTTTCCTTTACGCATCGAAAGCTAAAATTAAAAACAAACGAATACCGTTGTTTACCGCGCGTTTATTTTCAAAGAACGTTTTAGAACAAAAAGCAGGCAACTGCCGGCGCGCGCGCGGCTGCCGGCGAGAACACTAGCACGTGACTTCCCTGTGCGCGCGCATGCCTGCCAGCCAGAGCAGTTTCACGCGACCGCCCGCCAGCGAGAGAAGCTTTTTCTTAATTACAATGCAAATCCTTAACTATATTTACAGGTTTCTATTTTATAACTATTTCACATATTTACAAAGGGTATTTACCTTCTAGCTCTCCAATAAAATTATCTACAAGACACATATTTACATTCCGGCCCCCGATTTATGGAGCTGGTCTTCATGAATCTGCCTCTCCTTTCGCCAAGTTCCAATATTGATCCAAGGGGGCAGATCTTGTCACTGGTCTCTTGTAGATCACCGCTTTCCCGTTCTGCTCGGTAGTGATCGTAGCGTCGCGTACTTGGCCGTCAGGTCCAAAGTGTACATCGGAGACGAAACCGCGCTTCCACATGTTCCTGGGAAGTAGCTCATCTACGAGAAAAACTAGATCTCTAGTCCTTATCGGCACCGTCTGGTGATGCCACTTTCTTATTGTCATAAGCTTGGGAATGTAATCCCTAGTCCATTTGATCCAGAACTCGTTAGTAAACTGCTGTGCTCTTTTCCATTGCTCTCGCAAGTCGCGATTTTTGCCTCGATTAACTTCGGAATGGAGGGACCAGCATCGTTAGCCCCACGAAGAAAATGATTCGGAGTGAGTGAGTCTTCCTCGTTAGGATCACTTGAGACGTAGGTTAATGGACAGCTGTTAATGATGTTCCAGCTGACTTGACGGCTGGGAGTTAAGTTGTATCTTTTGGAATTACCTCATTAAGCGTCGCGCGCAGACATTTCTTCACTGATTTGATGAGACGCTCCCAAGCTCCTCCAAAGTGCGGGGCCGCAGGTGGGTTAAATTTCTATTTGACGGGGCCGATAATTCCATTGGTAGCCATCACTTCAAAGTCAATTTCACTAGCCGCAAGCTTGATCTCCTTACTTGCTCCCACGAAGTTGGCCCCGTTGTCACTATAGATGGTGTCAGGCCTTCCGCGAGTATCGATAACCCGGGAAAGCCCCATCATGAATTCGTCTGTACTCAAGGCGTGCACCACCTCCAGATGGATGGCTCGAGTGACGAGGCACGTGAAAATGATAACCCATCGCTTCTCATGTCGCCTTCCAACAGTCACAGTAAATGGCCCAAAGGCGTCTAGCCCAGTGAACGTGAATGGGCGCTGGTAGGCGGCAAGTCTGTAGTGTGGGAGTTGGCCCATCTCCGGAATCACTGGTGAAGCCCTAGAAAGTCTGCACCTAGGACACTTCCGTATTGTTCGTAGAACCGTCTGCCTTCCATTTATGATCCAGAATCTCCCACGGAGGTTGTTCAGCAATGTTTCTGAACCTTGGTGGGCACATCGCTCGTGCTCGGCCTGAATGAGTAACTCCGTGACGTGGTGATCGGAAGGGAGAATTGCAGGTGTCTTCTGCTCTGCTGGAACCTTGTTGGCTTGGAGAATGCGACTTTTGAGGCAAATAGTCCCTATAATGAGGCATGGAGAAAGTCGTGCTATTTTCGCTTTCTTCACTATTCTACCGTTTGCAAGCTCTGCAAATACTCTTTGAAATGACTCAGTCTGCACCCACTGCACAAGTGTCGTCACTGCTGACCTGAATTCTTCGGGGCTGACAGTGAAGCTGTGCTGCCGTACTTTATTATTTTCCATGGCAGCTTTCCATGGTGGATTCAACTCACCGCTTTTGTGGAAGGTCTTCTTGTACCAGAATCGGGCGGCCTTTTGAACTGCCGCGGCTCGACAGACTAATCGGTTGAGGGAACTGAAATCTTCAAGATTCAAGAGTCGTGTCAAAGGACGGTGAAGTCTTGGCCTCTTCCTTTGCGTCTTGTCCCTCCAGAGTTTGTCTGCTTCCCAAACCACCATTACACAACGTTCGATATCCGCAAATGTTTCAAACTTCTTCGCAGGTAACAGGCGTTGACTATTTTCCTTATCAGCTTGCCTGATTTCCGTCCGCACTCTACGTCTGAAGACGGGCTGACTCTGGAATCGTCCTCAAGCTTCGGCATCCGAGTCGCTAAAATACACTGGTGTCCAAAAATTAAGAAAATTTTGTTTTTTAATGATATGTTTTAAAATATACAAGGCTAAAAGCTAAAAAGTAATTTAATTAGGTATTTTAAGTCGTAGAATTTATTTATCACAACCATTCGATTCGGTAAAATTGAAAATATGCAAATTTTTGCTTGTCTTTATAAGTGTGCTATTTGGCGTGTCGTTTGTCCCATCTAAGAATTGTCCAATTTAATTTTATTTAATCCTTAGTTAATTATGAGTTTACGAAAAATTTAGCAGATGATTTAAAATGGAGAGCTGTTGGAAGAATGGAGGCTGGGCAATCACAAGTTGAAGTAGCAAAATGGCTAAATGTGAATAAATCTGTGGTCAGCAAAATATGGAAACAGTTCATTGAGACAGGAACCATCAAAAGAAAAGAAGGTTCTGGTAGAAAAAGAAAAACAGCTACCTCTGAAGACCGTTATCTGGTCGTAACTGCCAAGCGCCATAGGGAGATGACAGCTATTCAACTCTCGAATGAACTCTCAAGTGCTACTGGAACAAGAATTTCAAGACAAACTGTTTACCGAAGGCTTCACGAAGGTGCTCTTTATGCAAGACGACCAATGGTCTGTATCCCTTTAACCTCTGCTCACAGGAGAGCTCGCTTGAATTGGTGCTTGGAACATCACGCCTGGACTCATGATCAGTGGGCCAATGTTCTCTTCAGTGACGAGTCAAGATTTAGTTTAAACACAGATTCTCGACGAGTTTTCATCTGGAATGAGCCTGGAACCCGCTATCATCCCAGTAACATCAGGGAAATAGACAGTTTTAGAGGGGGCAGTCTCTTAGTCTGGGCTGGCATCAGTTCTAGCAGACGCACACCCCTCCACATTTTTTCTGGGGGCACTTTAACTGTCCAAAGGTACAGGGACGAGATCCTTGAGCCCTATCTAAGACCTTATAGAGATCAAATTGGCCACGATTTAATTTTTATGGACGATAATGCTCGTCCGCATAGGGCTAGGCTAGTCAATGAATATCTCCAGAGTGAGAATATTTGAAGGATGGATTGGCCAGCCAGATCTCCGGACCTGAATCCAATAGAGCATGTGTGGGATGCTCTAGGGAGGCGTATTGGAGCTCGTCACCCCTCTCCCAGAACCCTCGTTGAGCTAAGAACTGCTCTATTGGAGGAGTGGGGTTTACTAACCCTGGACCTCCTCCAAAGCCTGGTAAACAGTATTAGGGCTCGCTGTGAGACCTTGATAGCTGTTAGAGGTTATCATACTCCCTATTGATATCTTATTTCTTTAAGATATGGAACCTTAGCTTTGGGTATGTTGGTAATAATTTGCATATTTCATAATTTCAAATATATATTTTTTTTATTTTCATATAGCTAGTCAAATTCTCCATAGTTTAAACTATTTGTATACTAAATTTTATATTTGTTAATAAATTAGCTTTTAAGAAATTTCAATATTGGTTAAGTTTCTTATTTTTTGGACCTCAGTGTAATTCCTAAGTCTTTGCCTTTTGCTTTCTTGGGCCACTCCTTTTCTGGTCTTTTAAGGAATTCTGGCCCAGTGTACCACATGTCCGTAGATTTAAATGGAATATCTGTTTCAAATCTGGTCGCTATATCAGCAGGATTCTCGCTTGTTGGAACCAATCTCCAGTCGGTTCCTTTTGTCGCTTCCTGGATCTCGCCGACTCTGTTAGCTACAAACTCCTTGTAGCATCCTGCTTCAGAGCGGATCCAGGCCAGAACCGTCTTTAAGTCGCTCCAAAAAACCTCCCTGTCCACTTTTGGAAATCGCAGTTCGGAGCGAAGAAGGACAGTGTGCAGAGTATTAGGTTCAGATATTGTAGAGCTCTGATAAGAAAAGGAATGATACTCTGCTGATATATATCTTTTGACTTGTAGATATGCAAATATATATATATATATTTATAAACATAATCATTAAAATAATTTGTTTAGCTAATCTGGTATTTTGTCCTGACTGACAACACATGGTGGCAGCGGTAAACTCGCGGCGGTAACTCACAGCGGTAAACTGATTTCTTAAAGAAGGTCGTTGTTCGAAAGAAATTTAAAATTCGGCATCAAGCAAACTCGCAGCGGTAAACTGATTTCTTAAAGAAGGTCGTTGTTCGAAAAAAAATTGAAACTCGATATCAAGCAAACTCGCAGCGGAAGACTGATTTCTTAAAGAAGGTCGTTGTTCGAAGAAAATTTTAAACTCGACATCAAGCAAACTCGCAGCGGTAAATTGAATTCACAAAGAAGATCGTTGCTCGAAGAAAAGAAAAGTTGAAATTCGACATTAGGCAAATTATTGATAAACAAAATTATTAATTATACAAATCTAAAATGGCTCGAAAATATAATTGCGTAGCCCCAGAACCTTTTACTTTCTCAAATCCAGGTGATTGGCCTATATCGATTAGGAGGTTTGAACGCTTTAGGCAGGCAAGTGGGTAAATAGCAACCCAGAAAATGAGCAAGTTAACATGCTCGTGTATTGCATGGGCGATAATGCAGATGATATATTGTTGTCATGTAAAACTTTGAAAAAGTTATCAAATGTTTTGAAAGTCACTTTATTCCAAGACGGAATATAATTTATGAAAGGGCAAGATTTAATCAAAGGTGTCAACAGGAAGGAGAAAGGGTGAATGATTTTATCACAGCACTGCATAGCCTAGCCGAGCCCTGTAATTTTGGGGTGTTTTATGATGATTTGATTAGGGATAGGATAGTTGTTGGAGTAAGAGATAGAGCGTTGTCTGAAAAAATTCAACTTGATACAGACTTGACTTTAGTGAAAGCCACACAGATGGCAAAACAATTAGAAAGTGTCAAAAAACAGCAGTCTAGCCTCCACCAACAAAATTTTGTAGATCAAATAAAGAAATTGCCTAATCACATAAAAGAAACCAAAAAGCAAAAGTCAAAAATAAGACAATATAAGTCAAACCAGTCAGGCAGATCATCACATGGATGCACCAGGTGTGGAAATTCAAATAATCATGATTGGAAAAATTCCCCAGTCATGAACTCATATTGAAATAAATGCAAGAAGAAAGGTCATTATGCCAAATCCTTTTAACCCAAAAAGAGAGTTTCCAAAATTATTTAATGGTTTAGGACATGCTAAAATAAATTACAAAATATCCCTACAACCTGATGCGAAACCATATGCCTTGGGCAACCCTAGGAGAGTTCAAATTCCCTTAATGAAACAGTTGAAGGAACAACTTGAAGAGATGACCAGGCTAGGAGTCATTGAATCAGTAGAAGAACCAGCGGAGTGGTGTGCGGGAATGGTTGCAGTACCTAAACCAGGAGGGAAATTAAGATTTTGTGTTGATTTAACAAAGCCAAATCTGAAGCAAGAAGTTGATTATTCTTTGAGTGTGAAACCTTGCAAAAATGAGGAACTTATCCTCTATCTTTAATTTGTTTAGTCTTCCTTTGTCCTCTGTTTTCACAAGTTGAATCTGGTTAGAAAATGTATAAAAATTAGATGGATCTTTTGTTGCCTTAAATACGAGATAATTAACTCGTTTCTATATATATCTAAAATGTTTGATGTGTTTAATAAAATATTTTTATAAATCTGAGAGTTGTCTTCAAAAACGATCAACAAAATCAGTATATAAGAAGAGAAAATTATCCACTACCGGCAACAGAGCATATCCTGGGACAGCTTGGAAATGCTTGCTATTTTTCCAAGCTAGATGCAAATTCGGGATTTTGGCAGTTCGGGTTAGCTAAAGAATCCCAAAAAACTAACCACTTTTATAACTCCATTTGGCAGGTTCCTCTTCAAAAGAATCCCATTTGGAATATAATCGGCACCAGAAATCTTTCAAAGAAAGATGACTTAGCTTCTGGGCAAAGTAGAAGGGGTGGTATGTTTCATGGATGATATTGTTGTATACGGATCCTCCTTAGAAGAACATAACGAAAGGGTACGCAAAGTTCTGAAGAAATTTCAAGAAGAAGGGATGACACTCAACCCAAGAAAAGGCCAATTTGGAGTTAAAACTATAAAATTCTTGGGACACACAATGAGTTCAGAAGGCTTATTCATTGACGAATAAAAGCTCGACGCTGTTACAAAAATGGAAGAGCCTAGATCAGCAAAATAATTGAAGTCTTTCTTAGGCATGGTGAATTACTTAGGAAAATCCCTTCCCAACCTTGCGGACAAAATACAACCTTTGAACTCATTATTGAGCACAAAAATGAGTGGGTTTGGGAAGAACCTCAGAAAAAGAGCTTTAATCTACTGAAGCAAGAATTGGCATCCAGACCTAATCTAGCCTTATATAATCCCTAAAGACTGACCATAATATCAGCTAATGCTTCCTCGTTTGGAATAGGCGGAGTCCTAAGACAAGAACAACCTGATGGATCTTTGAAACCTGTAGCTTATGTATCTAGAACACTTCCAGAAACGGAAAGAAGATACAGCCAAATTGAAAAAGAAGGACTGGCTATAGTATGGACTTGCGCTCGACTAAAATATTATGTTACAGGAATTAAAATCCAAATTGAAACAGACCACAACCCCCTGATTGTTATTGTTACATCCAAACCCTTGGAGGACATAACTCCCAGACTTCAGAGATTGAAAATGAGGATGATGAGGTATTCCTATCAAATAAGTCACATTGCTGGCAAAAAGCAAATAGTGGCTGATGTATTATCAAGGAAGCCTATCTCGGAACGGCATAAAGATGAACTGTAAAAATAACTTTCTGCATACATCCAATCTATTGAATTCCCAACAACAGAAGAAAGACTTTTAAGATTTCGAGAAAGCAAAAGGAAGATTCACTTTGCTCTCAAGTGGCTAATTATTGTACAGGTGGATGGCCTAAGAACAGAAAAGAAGTAGATCCAGAAATAAGAGGATATTAGCAATTTCAGGACGACCTGACCTATCAGAATGGTCTTCTTCTTAGAGGACAAAGAATTCTGATCCCTAGGTCAATGCGGAAAGATATCCTTGAAAAATTGCACCAAGGCCATTTTGGGGGGTACAAAGTGCTTGAAGGAGAGAAGACCCAAGCATGAAGCTTTGGTGCCTTCTGAATTCCCGATCAGACCTTGGCTAAAAAGTCGGAATGGACCTATTTTACCTAAATGGGAGATGGTACCTAATTGTTTGTGATTACTATTTCAGGTCCCCAGAAATATCACTTTTACAAAATCTAACTGCTTAAGAAGTGATAAGCCGTCTTAAATCTATATTTGCTAGGCACGGAACGCCTGAGACAGTTAGAAGCGATAATGGACCCCAATTCCAAAAGGTTATTGGCTCCGAATTTTCAAGATTTTCGAAGGAATGGTCTCTCAAACACATCACCTCCAGCCCGAGATTCCCTCAAAGCAATGGATTTATTGAAGCAATCATTAAGAACATAAAGCAAAGTCTTAAGAAAGAAGAAGATCGCTACCTGACTCTTCAAGCATAAGAACGATGCCCTTGGAAAATGGGTATAGTCCAGCTGAACTATTGATGGGACCTCGGTTCCCGCTATAGTCATCACTGATGCCAAGATACTTGATCTCCAAAGCCTTGCAAGAAAGAGAGAACAGGGGGATGATCAACCAGAAGCGTCTATATGATAAACGACATTACGTACATAGCTTGCCTCAACTTCAACAGGGAGACAGCGTTTGGATTAGAGATCAAAGGGTAGAAGGGAAAGTTCTACACAAATCCCAATAATCTCGCTCCTATTGGGTACAAACTCCTCAAGAAAAGTTAGGCGAAACAGGCTTCACCTCACACGCCTGCCAACTACGGAAAGTACCATGGATGCTCCTGAAGATAGTCGGCGCCAGGAGCTGAGGAATGAGGAGGCCCCCCCCCCTTCAACATCAACCGGACCTACAAGAGAAGGAATGACGCGGAGTGAAAACCAAGACCAGGATCAAGAGAGGAGCCTCCCTTCAACGCCAGTAGTGCAGACAAGATATAGAAGGGTGGTCAAGAAACCTCAAAGATTCTTGTAAAAGTAAGAGCGGAGATGTGCAGAGTATTAGGTTCAGAAATTGTAAAGCTCTGATAAGAAAAGGAATGATACTCTGCTTATATATATCTTTTGACTTGTAGAGATGCAAATATATATAGACGTAATTATTAAAATAATTTGTTTAGCTAATCTGGTATTTTGTCCTGACTGACAACACAGACAGCGAATCTCTTTCCCAGCACGCAGACTTGTAGCTCCAATTTTGGTGTGGTAAGCCTTTTCAATGGGGCTACTCTTGCTTTGGAGCCAAAGAGAGTTGTAGTAATGTTTCCATTTCGCGCGATATTGTGAACTCTAAAGTTCCACAGGACTTATGTGAGTGGGCGAATTAAGTCTGGTCCTTTTGAACGAGCTTCTTTCAACGACACGCCATTCGATCTTGCTGCAGCATCAAATACAAGGCGTAGCTTTCCCGGCTTATTTGGGTTGGTGACACCAAAATGGGGAATGTACTACGTCCGCTCACTTCCTTTAGTGACTTCAATGCTGTCCAGCTTTCGAATGTTCACTTTCTCCAGATATTCATCAAACTTCGCTTCATACGCCGCTAGAAGTAACGGATATTTTGCAAGCTTTCTTTCCGTAAGGCGAAGCCTTCCAGGAGCCATTTGATAGCTCTCGGGTAGCTTACCCTCTGCGTCACGCCAAAGTAGACCGGTCTCCCAACATGCTCCGGTCCTCTTGGTGGTCTTCTGCAGGATGTCGTACGCGCGTCCTTCAACTTGATTCATGCCCTGCCACCTGGTTCTCGGGATGACTCCAAGGTTCTCAGTGGAAAATGATGACTTGATCAATTCATGGAGATCATTATCGTTAACTGGTTCCGAAACTGTGTGTATTTGACGCATCCGTATGTCTCCATTAGGTCATCAAAATTTCCTCCAACAGTCCATCCCAGCGGTGTTCTCCATCCAATTGGAGCGTCGGGAGGACCCAAGGCAAGCTCGCGGTGAAGGATTAGCCTCAGATTGTTTATTCCGATAATCAGCTCAGGAACAACGTTCTTTAGGTCTCGGGTTTTGACCTTGTTTAGATGTGGCCATTTTTGACGAATTTTCTCGATTGAAATCGAGTAAGGTTTCATCTTTAGACTACTCACAGTAATTGCGTTTCGCATTGGGAGGTACGGAGCTCCACGGAATGTTCCAGCTACCTCACAGTTGACCAACACAGCGTTCGGCTCTATTATCGTTTCTCCACTGGCTGTGTCGTAGGCCAACGCTGTCTGCTAAACCTTTTGAGATGAGGGTTCGGCTGGCTCCGGTGTCCAGTAAAGCGTAAGTCTTATGCTTTCCACCGGGACCTTCAATGATAACTGGAATTATCGGCAGTGGACCGTCGCATCCTTTTATTACTGTTCTCCGTTAAAAACAGTAATGTTCACTGAACCGCCGGTAGGATTAGCTTGCTGGCTTGAGCTGAGTTGTGAAGTCTTCTGACTTGAATTTTCTCCCTGTGGGGCGGAGTAGTTGTAAAGCGAACGGTGATGTATCTTCTCACATCCGTTAATGTCACAGAACTCTTTTTTGAGATACTGCCATGATCGATGGCGTTCCTGGCGCAGACATGAAGTGCACAATGATGGTCGCGTACGCTTGATGATCTTCAACTTTTGGTTCAAATCTAGGTATTTCCACCTGTCGCACTTGCTTAATGTGTGTCGATCTGAGCATGCTGGACAGGAGTAATGATTATTCTTTTCTGTGCCTTCACCAGCAGCGACGTTAACAACGCCCAGCCCCTGCTTGGGGCGATATTTATTCTCTTCGGAAGCTGCCTTCATGGTTTCTGGCTCTTGCCCATCTGATTGCAAGTTTTGCTTTGAAGTCTAACCAGTTGGAGAATTCAAATAAAGTTTCCTGCCTATTCGATATTAAAATCCAGGCAAACAATTCCTCTTTCATTTCCGCAGAAAGCTTCCTCGTTAAGGTGTCCAGGAGCTCGATGCTGTCCAGGTATTGTGGCTGTGCGAGCGTCATGCAGCTTGAGATTAATTCTTTGACACTAATGTTTATACCTGGAATAGTGTCAGGCTTTTGTACTGAGAGCTGAAGGCAGTTCTGTGCAGTTCTGAGAAGGTTCTTGATGATAAACCTGGGCTGTCCAAACCGTGGTTCCATCGCCTCCATAATTAGTTTAACATTTGTCACGTAGGGGATTAAATACTTAACATGATCGTAGGCTTTCCCCGAGAGAGCCTTCTGGAGTCTAATAAGATTTTGGGAGTCACTGATGTGGGTACTCGCTAGTGGTTCTATTGAATTCTTCCTTGAACTCAATCCACCTTTCTACCGCTCCGTCAAAACGCGGTAAAGTCGTGTCTCCCTTCGTTGAATTCACAATCCCCTTCTGTTGCTGTTGAAGCACCTTCGTGAATACGTCCACAAGCGTATCGACGCTGTCTGTAGCTGGTGCCCGTGGGTCAGTTGGAACGGGGTGAGGTGAATTGTTAACCCACTCCTGAGCTCGTAATCCTGCTTGCGGTGACCCATCCACGGCTTCCTCCTCTGAAGACAATTCTTGATCAGAGCCTTCTTGGATAGCTAGAAGCTTTGAATCCTCTTCATTTTTGAGAAGGGCGAGCTCAAATTCCAGTGTTTCAATGGCCCTGTTCTCTTGCCTCATTTTCAGCTCGGTTTCTGTGATCGTCACTTCTCGCTCTTCCTTTTGGTGTCGGAGTTCTGGGGTAAGGTATTCACATTCTTTGAGTCTGGCGAGCTCCCGCTTTGACCTATCAAGGTTCATCTGAGTCTCGCCCATCTTGATTTCATGTTGATCTTTTTACTTCATCTTATTCAGAATCTAACGATCGGCATCAACTTCAGCCTTCTTCTTTATCTGCACCACGGACTTAGTTGAACTTTCGCTTTTGAAAGAAATGCCTTTCTTGAAGGCGTCTTTTGCTTTGTTGACGCTGCTGGGTCAACCTCCATCTCATCCTTGAGAATTGCGTGCTGTCCTAAGCACGTCTTTGCTTTTGCTCCAGTGCTAGGTGGACTTCCTAGCTTTTTGTATTCCAGGCAGGATGGTTCATGGCGACTTCTAGCAGCACCAATCTTGGGAATTCCGTTGTTTTCCATAATGAGACAACAATTGGTCTTTTCAAAGTTCGGTTATTCTTCTAAAAATCAGTAAACCTGGACGTCCGTCAAGGAACGTGTCCAAACGATCAACTCGAATAACTTTCCAATAATTTAAATTTTAAATTAACCGGTGACCAAAGTATCATCCAGCTAGAGGGACCAGTGATGTAGGTTTGCGAGCGTAGGGTCACTTCCCTTTACGCCTCGAAAGCTAAAATTAAAACAAACGAAGACCGTTGTTTACCGCGCGTTTATTTTCTAAACGTTTTAGAACAAAAAGCAGGCGACTGCCGGCGCACGCGCGTGGCTGCCGGCGAGAACACTAGCATGTTACTTCCCTGTGCGTGCACATGCCTGCCAGCGAGAGCAGTTTCACGCGACCGCCCGCCAGCGAGAGAAGCTTTTTCTTAATTACAATGCAAATCCTTAACTATATTTACAGGTCTCTATTTTATAACTATTTCACATATTTACACAACTAATTAAGCGCGTCACTCAGACGTATAATAATAAACTCCATTCCGTCACAAGTTTTCCACCCACCTACATAATGTTCAATGTTATCCCCCCAGATAAAAAAACTCATCTTAATCCATACCCCGAAATAACTATAGCTCGAGAGATAGCACGCTCTCGTACCCAAAATAAACATAAAAGATAAATAAACATTTGATAAGCAGCACAGAACACCACATTTCGAAGTGAATGATATTTTTTTGGTCAAAAATTATAAACATCCCGACACAGGTAAATTAGCACGATATTTTACTGGACATATACAATAATTGAAATAATCTCACCCAATGTCGTTTGAATAGATCGCCCCAATCAACCTCTCCATAGAGACAGTGACACCATACATGTCAATAAATTAAAATATTATACAGTGAATGTTCTGTACATCAAACCTCCATAACCCTGATTTGTTTAAAACTGACAGCGATTGTCTCAAGATGTATATCTCAGTGAATTCAACAATTTGACTCCAGATATCTTCGAGACGCAACTATGCTGAATTATACCACCTACAACCTCACAGCCCTTTTTGCATTTAAATCCCGGTATTTTCAAATAGGCAAGAAATATGCCAACCTCAAAAAAAAAAAAAAAAAAAAAGAAGAAGAGAGAGAGAAGTAAATGACAAATCTAACAATCATCCCGTGGAATATGAGTGATCCTAGTAATAGAAACTCGACAAAAAACAGCGGTGAATGCCCTTTAGACATCACTCCCCAGTCGACCCCGTTCATCTTTATACAACGTCCTCTTTTCCCACTCAAGGCATTTCTTATTACAAAGCTGTCTTATAAATATCCGCTATCGGAATGATTCTCATTTGTAACACGTGTTTCACACCAACCAGCTATATTTCCTCGAGAATTTCACAAATTCTTTGATCATATCATACACTTTACATGTCAAACATTTTATATGTTAAATTGATAACACAATACAACATTTTAGTAACAAACCTAACCAATATATTGCGCTCTCATTTTTCTATTTATACAACCTACACACCACATTGATAACTTCTCTCTAGAAGAAATTATTTTTGTCCCAATCCACTACACCAAACCTATATCTAATCAATAAAACAATATTTAATTTGAGACGTTACAGAAACAATTTTCAATTGTACATAAATTCCTTTAAAATGTTACTTTAATTTTTCATATGTTTATTTTCAATTTCTTTTTCTCATTCATCAAAAGTCAATGATGTACATACTAAATTAGTAAAAACTCAATAAAAACGATATGTAAAAATAGACATAAACAAATGGCTTGTAAAAGAAAGCGGCAATAAAATGAGTTTAGGTAAAATGTCTATTCCATTAACAAACATTTCACTTTTAAAATAATAAACTTTAAAATTAAAGTTTTACAAAACTAAAATTAGCGTTTTAAAAATAAAAACGTGGCATTTGGCGCAGTCGAAAAGGATACGGAAAAAAATGGCGGAAAATCCAAACAACCGGTTGCAAAAATTCAACGGCTCGAAGTCGGCAATTAGGCCTGAGTCATGGATCAAATTATATGATTTTGAAAATAATTCTTTAAAGGAAGATGAAAAAATCAAAAATCTTATGTACTACTTGACAGATTCAGCACTTGAATGGTATGCAGACGAGATTATTTCAAATCCTACAATAAAAAGATGGGAAGTTGTAAAGGAAAAGTTGATTCAAAGATTTGGTTCATACAACGCAAATCCAATTGTCTCAGCATCACATCGAAGATTAAAACGAGAAGAATCAATAGAAAATTATTTTAAGATAAAATTCGCCTGTTAAATCAAACCCATCTAACGAAGGAGGAAAAAATTCATTTATTAACAGACGGACTTCCAAATGATTGGAAAGATTTAATTGTGGCTGCACAGCCAACTGACGCCACAAAATGGTTTCATATCGCAGCTTCAATTGAACAAAATAGGGCTTCAATTCAGTTTAAGCCTAAAAACAAAATACATCTCGCGACAAAAAATAATGATAATAGAAAAAATGTTTGCCCATTCTGGTGTCCAATATGTTCGAAAAAGGGAATAAAATTAAACATTGGGTCACAGATTGTGAGTAATATGATCCCAATTATAAAAAGGATAGGCCTAATCAAAACACTTCAGTGAAACAAGTATGCGGAGCCCCGGAATTGTTGGATGTAAGTACTTTGACAAATACCCCTACACAAGGAGCTTTCAAGCTTATCAACATAAGTGTTGAAGTAAATGGAATTCCTGCGCAAGCACTTGTGGATACTGGAGCAACAGTATCAATAATCAATTGGCGATTGTTCAAGCGAACCCGTCTTCAACTTCAACCAAATTCAGACATTCACATCAGCCAAGCGGATGGTGTTACTAGGACATGTGGAAGCCTTCAGACCAAGGTAAGAATAGATAAACTAATTACACCTGTAACTCTCCATGTAATGAAGAACTTTAAATATCCACTCTTGATCGGATTAGATGTTGCATCTCTTTTTAATCTTTTAATAGATGTCAAAGACAAAACAATTTACACCAAATTTGATGGATTTCAAAATCCAATTCTTGTAAATCATCTAGAAGAGATAAAAGAACAAGAATTAAAAAAAATTACTTGAACACAATAGGAATGTATTTTCTCAGCATGCCATTGATTTGGAAAAGGTGGCTATACAACATAAGATCATCACGAAAAGTGAACAACCAATTTCTCTTAGACCCTATCGTCGTCCTCTAAAAGAGTATGAAGAGATAGCTGAACAAGTTAAAGAACTTCTCGAACACAAGTTAATAAGAACTTCAGATTCTCCTTGGGCATTTCCTGTTGTTATGGTTCCCAAGAAGGATGGAAATAAAAGGATGTGCATTGATTACAGACGTCTTAATGAGATCACGCTGGATGACAGGCAACCCCTACCTCATATACAGGACATGTTTGATCGATTGCATGGATCCAGATTCTTCTCTACCCTTGATGTTGCATGGGGTTATTGGCAGATCGAAATGGACCCGCAATCTATTCAAAAAACTACATTCGTCACAAACGATGGTCATTATGAGTTTTTAGTGATGCCATTTGGTTTAAAAAATGCTGCTTCAACGTTTCAAAGGATAATCCAACATATTCTAGGTGAATTATTATGGAAAGGAACTTGCTCTTTCCAAGATGACATATTGGTGTACACGAAAACATGGCAAGAGCACATAGAGCTTCTTAGTAAAGTTTTGACAAATTAAGACAGTACAACATGATATTAAAATTGTCGAAATGTATTTTTGGAAGAACTGAAGTAAAATACCTCGGACATAACATCAGTCACAATCAATTAAAACCTGATCCAGGAAAAGTAAAATCTATTCAAGACTTTCCAAGACCTGATACTGTAAAGAAAGTTCGTCAGTTAATGGGATTGGCAAATTATTACAGAAAATTTGTGAAGGACTTTTCTAAAATTTCATTCCCCTTGGTTCGACTCACTCGGAAGAATCAGCCCTTCATCTGGAATGAGGAAGTAGAGGAGTCATTCGCTAAAGTTAAAATGGCACTATCTACAAAACCTGTCCTTGCTATTTACAACCCGGACTACCCCTCTAAAGTTTATACAGATGCCTCCAAATATGGAATTGGAGCAATCCTAACACAAATTGGTCCAGACAATGAGGAACATGTAATTGCTTATTACTCCAAAACACTGCAACCACACCAAGAGAATTATTCTGCTTATGAGATGGAATAACTAGCCGTGATACAAGCAACTGATCACTTTCATGTATACATAGAAAACCAACCATTTGAAATCATCACTGATCATGCGGCGCTCCAATGGCTTTTCACCATGAAGAAACCGAAACCTAAGTATTTTAGATGGATTCTTAGTTTATCCTCGAAATCATGTAACATCGTTCATCTTTCTGGAAAGCAACAAACTCATGTTGACGCCTTATCAAGACTCCCAGTTGTTAACATTGCAACTCAAGTACTTCAAGAACACCAACAAAATTCAGATTTGAGTTTCTTGAAAAATTCCCACTCTCACGACGGTGTGATAATGATCAAACAAAAAGGAGTTTTTAAAGCAGTTGTCCCAAACTCGCTTACCAAAAAAATATTGGAAGAATATCACGATTCATTGAGTCACCCATCAATAACCAAAACATGCAAACTTATAACTCAATGTTATTGGTGGAAAGGAATAACAACTGATATCAAGAATTATGTTCGATCTTGTAAATCTTGTCAACTAGTGAAGGTCAGACATGAACCAACTTTAGGAGAGATGATCACTCCAACGTCAAATATCCAACCATTACAAATGATCGGTTGTGACACTATTGTACTGGGAACAGCAGCAGCTAACACAAAGCATAAATTCATTCAAGTTTTTGTTGATCACGAAACTCGTTATCTATGGGCATATCCCATAATAACAAACACTGCTCAAGCTGTCACTCAATGTCTTGATAAGATAATCAAATCTGTTAATTCGATCAATACTATCTTAACAGATAATGGCAAAAATTTTATATCAAAAGAGTTCAACAAATTTCTTTCTTTACAAGGAATTAAACACACATATACTTCGCCTTATCATCCTCAGTGCAATGGCATTTGTGAGAAATTAAATGACACGATAATGACAAAACTGAGAATAGCTGTTCTAGAGAAACCTAGATATAAATGGAGCACATTGTTACCGCAAGTTGTCAAAAATTATAATTCCACACCACATGACGTGACTGGTTTTTCACCGCTTTTCTTAATGTATGGAATAGGTAATGTACCCGAATTTGCCGACCAAACTCCAATTACAATTGAAGAAGCCAGGAAGAAAGCTAGCCTGCGGACAGAACAAAGTAGAAGTAAGTGGAAGATTAAACACGATAGCCATCACCCCAAGTATGTCTTTAAAGAAGGAGACTTAGTCATAAGAAAAATTGCCTTCAACGACCCTCGTCTCATCAAGACATCACCAAAATATGAAGGACCATTTGTCATTCAAAAAAAGATATCTGATGTAACCTACGATATCTCTCTGAAAGACCAAAAGCAAGCAAGACGCGTTCACATATCTCAACTTCGACCATTTATTACCCGAGAATAAATGCTTCAAGAAGGGGAATATGAGACGTTACAGAAACAATTTTCAATTGTACATAAATTCCTTTAAAATGTTACTTTAATTTTTCATATGTTTATTTTCAATTTCTTTTTCTCATTCATCAAAAGTCAATGATGTACATACTAAATTAGTAAAAACTCAATAAAAATGATATGTAAAAATAGACATAAACAAATGGCTTGTAAAAGAAAGCGGCAATAAAATGAGTTTAGGTAAAATGTCTATTCCATTAACAAACATTACAAAACTAAAATTAGCGTTTTAAAAATAAAAACGTGGCAAATTATATTCTATTTTTGTATAAATCTTTTAATATTATTATTGTTTTTCAATTATATAATCAATTTTTAGTCCAACATTATTTTTTTAAAAATAATCTAAAATCACTTTTATTTTAATAATAATATTTTAATATTATAAAACATTTATTGGGGTTGTCAAAATCATTTTTATCCTTTATTAATATTATTTAATATATTACATGTTTGATTTTGTCCCCACTTAAACTTTATTCAACCACAATGATATTTCTATACTTTTATTCATTTTATATTTGTTTTTATACCCTTATAAAATATGACCATGTTTATCATTAACTATCGGGCATCCACAGAAATCGTTCACAACAATCTATTTCTTTAACCACTTTAGTGTACTTTTCACTACTATATATTAGAAAAATTGCAGGGACTCTTACTAGTAAATTATAAAGCTGGACAACACGTGAAGTAAGATAAGTTTCTTTTAATAAACGAAATGCAAGCTTTCGGGCAAAAGCCCTTCGACAGGCAAAAATATAACTATATTAAGAAAAATAACAATTTATATATGTTAATCTTAAAAGAAGACCGTTTTTTGAAAATAAATAATAAATCTGCAGTCTGAAACTACGAGACTGCGCGTGGTTTGGGCTATTGAAATAAACTAAGATGTTACAGGTGTTTCAGCCAAGAAAACACCATATATATGTGATGATTTAAGACCATGGAATTGTTGTAAATAGTCTAGATATCTCCTACCACATGTTCCACCCCATGACTGTATATAACTTCTTATGTACTGCACATAGAAAGCCTCAACTAACATCAATCTGTTCCGCGTAAGAATCTAATAAAGTATAACAACTGTACAGATAGAAGGAATGGAGACTAACAGGAGAAGATTAAGGTTAAAACTAATCAGGCTTGGGTGAGAGTAGAAGTCAAACCTAAGAAGTAGGCCTAGAAGAGAGCCCGACTATTAATAAAGTCACAGTTAACCTTCTGACCCCGGAAACCCTGCGAGCTAAGTTTAAGCCAATATTTCCTGACAGGACCGGTCGTATCTGGTGACCGCAAAAGCTATAAAAGTAGAGAGACGCCCAATATTTCCGGAACAAGACCGGACGTATCTTCCATCAAAGAAAGCCGCAAGGCCAATTAGAGAAGACCATACCTAAGTAGGTCAACCAATAGCCAGCGGCCACGTGGCATGGTCCCGCCAATTGGGAAAGAATCACCTAAATAGGTCAACCAATTAGAAAGAAGAAAGGTCTTGGTGTTAAATCGAGAACCTAGGTTAGGCAGTATACGCTTGGCTCTCAACAAGGTAACACTTGCTCTAAAGATCTCCCTCTCTCCTCATCCCATTCCTTCTTGACGTCAGACGCTTTTAGTGGAATCTCTGTTTGTTTATTTCACCTTTGGCCCAGCTGTGTCGCCTTCCACCACGACTGCACGGTAGAGTTGACATCGAGGTTCGTCTAGCATCAGGTAACACTGGTCCCAGAGGTCCCAAGATATCACAGACTCCCCCCGTCCGAAGAGTCGACAGGATAGTGGACGCCAAGGTACAAGTAAGCAAATAGACCACTGTCTGTACAGAAAGATGGAACAGGGAAGAGAGGAGGATTCAAAGGAGCCCATGAAGACCGATACCGACTACGAAAGTGGAGAAAGCAACACTTTTCCAAAGAAAGAAACCACCCTCGGTAGGACGCAGGAAGTTCCTCCCAACCACGAGGACGTCACGCCCCCGCCGCCGGTGTCAGATGTCCTGGGGAGGTTGACGACGACACTACATCAGCTTTCTGCCGTGACCGGACATCGCGAGAGGTGGAATCGCTACGATGGTTCGTACGAGGCGCAGAGCTTCTTCACCAGCTACGACGCCCAAGCAGATCGGGCCCAACTACAATACTCTACAAGACTGAGAAAGCCAGCAAACCTTCTGCAATCGCCCCTCCGAGTTACCAACACGCGAGCGTATGTTACCTGCTCCCCCGACCATCTCTAAACCACGAGCCCAGCGCAAACAATGAACTCTGACTGTCCCAAAGACCCTCCAACCATGGCACAAGACCAAGACTGTCCCGACATACAAGACAGCACCACAGTAGGTTCCTCCATACATAATTTTTGTTGAACTATTGCTCGTTCGAGCTGAACTGTCCAATAATGTAAACCTACTCTACTACTTGATAAAAGAGCATCTATCGCTATAATTAGGCAGAATACTTTTAAAATAGTAGAAACCAGTTTGTAAAAGAAAATACCTGTCCATCCATTTAACTTAACTATTAACGCCATAGCTAACAATATTGTCACCATAGATTATATCTTTTTGATCTTAAAAATAAGTAACATAACGCGGAATCTAAAATTCCATATCATCGATACACCCTTGCCTTTTATCATATTATCCCTTAACTCCATAAAACGATTTCTACTAATTATAAACTGTTCTCAGCTACTCCTGTATCAAGATAATGTACCTCTACCAACTACCTTGTACCAATTCACCTCGTGCAAACAACACGTGTCCCATGGACAGGTTAATACAACTGTCCCATTTACTAAATTTTCCCTCCTGGAACAGGTTGCTCACACGTGGTGAACTCCAACATTCTTATTTAACCTCATTATAATGTTCCTGATCCCATTTTCAACGCCCCTATGTCCTTTTCTTTCATAGCTTTAGACAGAAGTAACTTAAATCACAGCCTTCCAAAACTATTCCAATCGTTAAATTCCCACATAACTACACTCCTTCCTTTCACACGCATAGTTAAATATCGACAAATCACTCTCAACAACATAAACAACTCCCTCTCTCATCACTTTCTCCAATTGACGACAATTTTCAATGCGCGACTTAACCTCCAAATCTAATTTCGAGCCACACAAGCTTTATTACGTCGCCCTACTAAACACACACACAAAAATTTTTTTTTTTCACATTAAACGTGTCATATCCACTAATAATATAAAAATTCTCGATATGTTCGTACAACCAGCACCCATGACTTTAGTAATTCGTTATTCTTAGTAAAACAGATTAGATTTTGTACAAAACAAAGACTTCACGTGACACCTTTTCATTTACAATTTTTTCGCTTCGTGTCACAGAGCTACGCCACAAAACTCTTTCAATTTTCAGGCCAAAGACGCCTTCATCACGCCTGTGACACATTTAACCTCAAAACGTGTCCACGTCGATAGTCGCAGTTTCATTCAATTCTAACCCGATATCAATGAATAACATTTTTACTAAGTCCGCCAAAAACCATTCGATTTAATATCAATAGATACAATAACCAGATTTTCGAAATACAAACACAAAACGAACAAATGCTTGAACACACAGGATAATTACAACTTCTGTATCTCCCTATATCAATCCCATAACGCTTATCACCAAACGTGACAAATCAAACGCTTTTGTGTTTACAATTATAGAAATAAAATCTCCGAGCGTATTCCGAATTAACATACCCAATGTCACTAATTCATGACCATCAGAAAACCGCGTTTACCAAGGTGGAAGACAACCACCAAGCAAGCTGCCCCCACAAAGGGCCTCTGACCCAAATAAATATGCCCGCCAGCGCCGGAACTCGCTAATAATCAATTCGAGGGGAGATGAGCAAACAAACAGCCGACATCTTGTTACCGCCCGTCGCCACCCCGATGTCACTCTAATGGATTTTCGCTACCTATTAAATATTATTATTTTACAGTTACTAACAAATCTGTTCACTAACATTCTCTCGCCCTCGATTAACTTGTCCACTTAACATCGACACTTAGAACCAAGGACAACATTTTACCTAAAAATCACACACACCCACACATGTTTAAAAAAAAAAAAAAAAAACAGGAACATTACATTTGGCCTACAACTTTCCATTCTTTCACGATATATAATTTCTATGTATAATCTTACTTGCTCTTCTTTCTCGATGAACATTTTTTAAAATTTTTCATTTTAATATTCTTTATATAATCATTATCTAACTCTTATAATTGTTTTTTTTTTTGTTGTTTTACGTCAACCAATCAGTTTAGATTATTGTCGTTTTATTTTATTTTTCTTTACCAAAACTTATTTACTTTTGCTTTATGACTCTATTCTATAATCAACTTTATATTTTATCTTTCATATCTAATAATCTCAAGTTTATATTTCATGTTTATATCACTAATTTGCCTTTTGTCATTTTATATTTTTTTCTCACTTTATAAATTAGATGTTATTTACATTGTTTCATCTTCCGCTACCATGTCAATGCTATCGAGTATATTATTGCTCATTATTAATTTTCATTTAATATTTTCACTTTCTATTACCCCTTATATACTGCTGTAGTGTGTTAATCTTTGTATCATATCATCACTATTTTTACTTTTTTTTAAAGATTACTTTGCATTTAACTTCGCAATTCTATTTTCGATTTTTCAAATCCTTTAACGCTATATGCAAAGCCTTAATTTCGCAATTTCACATCTCAATGATGTATTCTTTTATAATCAAACTAAAAATCATGATTAAAAACAGGGCAATCTTCAATAACCTCTTAAACAACCACTTTAAAGGTTACTTCTTAATAAATACTAACCCTTTTCCGCAGGAACTTTTAACTCCTTCGCAGGCTAGACTTGACCTACTTTGATTTCGTAATTAACAATCTTGACACACCGTCCCCCGGATTTACCTATCCCTACTTCTGGCTTGGATACGTGCAAATTGTATTTTTTTTTTATATATTCCAGGGCACTCTCATGCCACACGCTGGCACATCTTTTTTTATATTACTCTTTTTCTCGCTAAGCCCCTGACGACTCTAATTAAAACTTTGATTTCTGGTCACTGATCTTCGCCCTCTTTATCCTGCATGCGTACGTCTTAACGACTAATTAATAAAACCCATAACAATCACCCTTATCTTACTTTTCGATTGTGGTACTGTAACTTTATTCGGTCCTTAAATTTACATGTGAAACATGGCCTAGGTTTTCCGCGCCGTGCACATTAAATGGTTTGGGACTTGAGTCAAAGTGACATTGCCGCAACCAAGTAATAACTAACCCCTCAACCCTTTCTAACGCCCATCACGAAGAGATCATGATTTTCCCATCCTATCATTTATATTTTTACCTATCATCATTATATGCCCTCTATTAAATATTTTATTCATATTTTTATTTTTACTTGTATGTTTAATATTAGTTGTTTATGCTTTATTATCTCTTATGGATATACCGAAATCAACCCCATGTTATATACCAACTCACTTTAATTAATTTTTAAAAATTACTTCCTTAATAACAGTCTTCCTATTCCGCTCTCTTAAATCCCTCCATATGAACCCTCTCACATCCGGGGCCATCTGTGATGATTTAAGACCATGGAATTGTTGTAAATAGTCTAGATATCTCCTACCACATGTTCCACCCCATGACTGTATATAACTTCTTATGTACTGCACATAGAAAGCCTCAACTAACATCAATCTGTACCGCGTAAGAATCTAATAAAGTATAACAACTGTACAGATAGAAGGAACGGAGACTAACAGGAGAAGATTAAGGTTAAAACTAATCAGGCTTAGGTGAGAGTAGAAGTCAAACCTAAGAAGTAGGCCTAGAAGAGAGCCCGACTATTAATAAAGTCACAGTTAACCTTCTGACCCCGGAAACCCTGCGAGCTAAGTTTAAGCCAATATTTCCTGACAGGACCGGTCGTATCTGGTGACCGCAAAAGCTATAAAAGTAGAGAGACGCCCAATATTTCCGGAACAAGACCGGACGTATCTTCCATCAAAGAAAGCCGCAAGGCCAATTAGAGAAGACCATACCTAAGTAGGTCAACCAATAGCCAGCGGCCACGTGGCATGGTCCCGCCAATTGGGAAAGAATCACCTAAATAGGTCAACCAATTAGAAAGAAGAAAGGTCTTGGTGTTAAATCGAGAACCTAGGTTAGGCAGTATACGCTTGGCTCTCAACAAGGTAACACTTGCTCTAAAGATCTCCCTCTCTCCTCATCCCATTCCTTCTTGACGTCAGACGCTTTTAGTGGAATCTCTGTTTGTTTATTTCATCTTTGGCCCAGCTGTGTCGCCTTCCACCACGACTGCACGGTAGAGTTGACATCGAGGTTCGTCTAGCATCAGGTAACACTGGTCCCAGAGGTCCCAAGATATCACATATATCTATCTCTCTCTCTCTCAGCCATTGTTTCACATCAACGTAGAAAAACGAGAGTACTGCTTGACATTTTTTTTTTATTTCGTAATTTCAACAAACTCTTTGAACTCAGTTCCCCAGATTCAAAATCCCAACTTCTGGCTTGAACACGTTTCAAAAGTTTATTTCAATCATCCGCTGAGCACAATCACCAAACGCATGCACAAATCGTTCACAACTTTCAATTTTTTTAGCTCTAGCGGACCACAATCAACCTTTGATTTCAAGTCAAGACAGATCACCTACTGTCGCTACAACAATTCTACTTATCGCATGGCTCTATGTCACCCCTTTCACAATCATATTAATGAACAACCTTTTCTTCAACAACTTTTAACTCAATAACCCTACAATTGTAACAAAGCACTACCACCCTAATACAGGATCACAAGTGAAACATTGCCTAGGAAGACGCTCAAGTATATATCTTCGCTTTGCACCTGTATCTAAGTATTTGGTTGCATGTGTAATACTTGCAATTGCATATTCTTTAACCCCTAACACTTTCCATCGCCCGCCAATAATCTCTTAGAATGTCGATTTTTATCATCATTATTTTCTTTTTATCAAACAAAGGTTTTATCTAAAATTCTTTTATAATGAATATCTTATAATTTACTCATCTCCCATAAATTGGACCCAGCAGGTCAAATATTTGAGAGTCACTTTCGATTCTAAACTGAAATTCACCAGCCACGTGAAAGATATAATAAGAAAATCTAAAATAGCCAAAGCCTCATTATCCAATATGTTCAGTTCAAAAAGTGGTTTATCTGTTAACCAAAAATTTACTTTATACAGAAGCTGTATTCTCCCTATAATAAAATACGCATTGCCTGTATGGTTTAAATTCATAACCTTGACTGATAGGAAAAGAATAGATGCATTCATGAGAATTTGTTTAAGAAGTACTGTAAATGCCCCATTTAATATATCAAATGCAATTTTAAAGCAGGACTTAAACCAGCCTAATATAGAAGAAATATACATATCCTCGACCCAGAAATTATATCTAAAACTCTCTACTTCCCAAAATCCAGTTATACAAGAATTGTTCCAATTTGATGGAGACCTCAATCCAAGACATAAAAGACCTGGACTTCACTTTACCTGAACTGTGACCTTCCAGTCAGTTCTGAAGGCCATTTTTTAGAAATTCTTGATGCCTAACATCCACGACAAAGTGACTCGTGAGCTTTATGCTCGGATGGTACACTGTAAATTTGAGAGGAAATAAATAAATTAATTAAACATAAGTTTTTTTAAATATTTTCAGATATATCCAAATAAATCATCTTGTTATAGCCCTTTTTAACCTCACAGTTTAAATTAATTAAAATAAATTTTAATTACTTACCTGCGTTAGAGAGGCTTTACCTGTTTAAACCCGGATAAACCCTTTCACTCATGGGGCCCATCTATGGTAATATATATTGTATAATACTTATAACAAGATTTTCATGTTGTATAATAGAAACACATATATAAATAATTATACGCCTGATTGACATGTGTCATTACATCATCACTGTACTTTGTACAAAATGAGGATGAATAAATAAAACTCTGTAATAGATTAAGAGTTGAGCTAAAGCAAAAGATTGAGATAGAAGTCCAAAAACGTCTAAAATCGAGATAAAAATCCAACAACCCTAAATAAGAATTTGGCAGGTCGTTGCCATCAGGTCATTGGGTGTAGAATATCGTTGACGCACCACGCTCTTTGCACTCGCTGAAAGTCCATACTCCCGTATACCTCCTCTCTCGGCAAAGATATATAAGACCTCTGCCCTAGCCGAAAATATAATCACTTCACCATCAGCGTGAGCCCTCTTCGGTTGTACCCCAGGTCCACCTCATCGACCATGTGTCTCTTGCTCTTATCTGTTCACGGAACTTTCCTACTACTACTGTGTCTCTTCGTTTTTTTGTGTGTGGACATTCCCAAGCTTTCCACTCTGCCTCGACCACGACTGCCTGTACTCTGTGAAAACTGTTAAAGGTCTTCCAAGGTGCAGAGAGGTACTGGAAAACTCTCCACGCCCTGACTGTTTCTCTCAGTTATCACACCACAGCGAGAAACCCTCGGTTATCACATATATATATATTAAGAAAAAGGCATCTCCTTATCGTGCAACTAAAAGTTGCTGATGGCTGGCGCCAAGCCATCAGCAACTTTCAGTTGCACGATAAGGAGATGCCTTTTTCTTAATTTATGCACCTTATTCCAGTACAATGTTATATTTGTGCTATTTTTTCATATATATATATATATATATATATATTCTGTATATAGAGCAATCCATAATATATTTTTTTAAAATAGGGCTTATTTTGGATTGTATATTAGATGATTTATCGCCCAATATGCTTGCAAGACGGCTTTGGCTCACCTGAAGCACGCGACCTGCTGCGTGGTTCATAACAAAAACCCTCGTAAAAGATGGGCGATTGGTCCATCGAAATAACGGATTAATAATTAATCTTATTACAATCCAAATTAAGCCTTATTTTTTTAATATATACATATATATAAAGAAAAATAGTTATTTGTTAATACTAAAAATAAAAAGGCCTATCCTGACCGTTTAAATGAGCATTTTATGATCGAGATAGAATAATATCTAGGGTGCCTTGCACAATTTGCATAATTGAGGTAAAAGTGAAATGTGAGTCCGCAACTGCTTGTCGAAGGAAACGCCGATTAACGCGTGGTGACGTCACTCTGGTTGCACCGGCATTCCTATAAAAATTGCCTCATTTCCTTTCTCTAAAAGGTGTGTGTCAGCTGCGATTTGACGTATGGATCAATCTGCCCCTTTCAGTCCTCTGTCTTCTGGAACTGCCTTCGTTAACGACGGCCTTGCATTATTTGCTATTACATATGTCTTTTGGAACAAGAAAAAAATTATACGACGATTTTCCTTGGTGAAGTAACGGAACGAATACTGTCTTTTCTGCAAGTTCCTTTCTTTATCTTGCTCCTCGTACACACAAGAGCTGCGCATTTCACATCATTTGCAGAACTCGATGAGACGCATCCATCTTGAAATTCGCAATTTTTCTAGCTACTCTTTCTTGGGGTTTCATATTCAACGTCGCTCAGTATAATGAATACTTACAAAGGCCTAAGGAAATGTGACATTAATATTGAAATGGTGCAGCAAAGAAGATGAAGAGAAGATGTGGGCAAATCCGGTAAAGGTATGCAGCCCCCTCCCTCCACAAGGAAGTGTTGATTGAAAGATTTCAGAGGAGGGGGGGGGGGGGGCAGACAAGACAGGTCAGCTGGTGCCATCAGGAAAGGAGGTGCAGAGAGAGCGGTCGGCCTGAAGGGGGTTTGTGCGCCGAGAGGACATCGCGGTCTGGGGAAGAATGTCAGTCTGAGGACATCGAGATCTGCGGAAAGTAGAAGACGGCGGCGAGTTACCTCCGGGGCGTGTGGATGATCCTGTAAGGCGTGGCCAGGAGAGACTGACATTGGAGCGTCCTACAAGGTGTTTAGCCCAAGCTGCATAGTGTAGAGCGCATCGCTTCACAAGAGGACATCCACGGCGCCAAGGATTCTTCGGACGGGGAGGTTGTAGGCAAGTCCCACTGTTTTATTCCTTCTGTTTAGTGCCAATAAAGCGATAACTTTAGCCGCAATCCCTTCGAACTCACCTGTGTATCTTTATGGCATCCTGAGTAGACAAAGTACACGAACAACGTATGGGTACGACGTAACATTTAGTGTCAGATGTGGGGTTGACGCTTAGTATATTATCATTTGAAGTTTTATTTTGTATAATTCAAAAAGAAAATTGAAAAATTACCGACCTCTAAATTGAAAATTTCAAGAAATTGCTCAGTCTGGTGAACCAGAAAATAGATGAGTTCAGATAAGATGTCAGATCGATTAAAGAAAGGATTACTCAATTTGAATCTCGATTGGGCCGACTCGAGCATAATAGGAATGTCAAGCGTTCTGCCACATCCATGTCTTGCGAAGTTAAAATCAATGTACACCAGCCAGAAAATCCTGATGGCTTTTCAAAAATAATCACAGCAACCAATAGCTCACTTACTCAATGTCTGAAGGGACAAAAGACGAGTCCAGATGACGAAGATCCCGGCAAGATCATCACGTTGGGAGACGTCATAAGTCGACTGCCAGAATCTAGGCTAGAAGATTCTCTCGTGATTAGAAGTCCGAAGAGTGTCGACAGCAGGAAATGATCCAAACTGGTTGTGTAGCGGAGGAGGACGAGCTGATCGCCTCCGACAACGGCTGCTGCACGAGTGTTTTGAACCAAATCAAGCGGACGGAAGGAGAATGCCCTCCTGGAGATACATAGTGTGGAAATTTAACCCTTGGGATCCATTCTGAAATACTCCATGAGAACAACAACGATCTTGGAGAGATGTAGTGCGACGGCCTAGCTGACTTCTGTGATAGTAACAGACTGTCAGGGACTACAGCGGCGATCCAACGGAGCTGGGCGGGACGGAGCTGAGTGCTCCGTGGAAGTGCGACAAGACTAGATGGTCGAAGCACACCGAAGTTGGAGTCGGCGACCCGACTGAACGGGATAGAGCATTTGACCCTCTGTGGAAGTCCAACGACAATGTCAGTGACGCGGAAGTCGCGCGCAATGTGTCAGCGCAGTCGTCTGCAATTAAAGCTGAAAATATGTGCCTAAAATGTGTACTCATCCTCTTCGTTCTTTCGCTCGACATAGTGCAAATCAAACAGCGACCGCATAGAAAAGGTTCTACCGACGTTGAGACTGAACGGGGTCCGACACCTCCAGAAGGTTTATGAAGTTCACAGCCCTGTTCGGCGTCGGAACGAAGTGGCCCAGATCTGAATGGTTTGGGAAGATAGAGCTTCTAGAGCAAGAGAATGATAAATTAAAAGAAGAATGGAACTCTCCCGACCACTTATGGGAGTTTAACATGGACGAATGCGTGCTGGGAGGCCACGATATGGACAGCGTGAATCAAGTGAGCGAATCCACTGTAAAAACCGGCGATCTACAGCCCCGTCGTGGAAGGAAGCGGCAAAAGCGCAATACAAAAGATCACAAACCTTTGGAAATGTACATCGTGGCTATAGAGTGTTCACAAGGAGAATTCAAAATATCAGATGAGAGCATCTTAGGCAGTGAAATATGGCCGCCATCGTGTGGAGAAACATCGCCCTGTGCTAGATAGCGAGACCAATCGCTTGCTTTTTTATACAAACCTATCTCTTCGCTTATTCCTTTTGCTACCCAGACCATGACGCGTAACAGCCGAAGCTATGCTCGAGTTTTAATTTTTCTCTTTTTCATTCTATCTATTTATTTAATTATATATATAAAACAAACCTCTAAGGTTTAAATTAACTAACAAATATATACATTTTGAAATTTTCTTAATGGTGTTATTTAATATAGAATTAGCTTGTTTTCTGATTCACAATGTTTAAACTATACTTAATAATATAATGTATAAATAATAATTTATATTATTTATTAAATAACTCTTCTTACTGAATTACTTTAATATACATCTGTATATACAGGGTAGGGCTGAAAAATATAGTACTCAAAACATTTTTCAATAATTCAATGATATTGAACACATAATTGTAAAATTCAGAAGTACATATAATAACTAAAGTTTAAAAAACAATTTATTGAAGAAACATATCGAAGAGGGCTCCTTCGACCTTGATTAAGGCCTGGAGGCATTTGGTGATAGACTCCACCGTGGGCCGCAGGTACTTGACGTCGATCTTGGCCCACTCTCGCTGCAGGGCTTTCTTTAGGGACTCAAACTTTTGTAGAGAGAAGAAGAAGCATTTTGCTCCAAGTAACTCCACACGGAGTAGTCCATCTGCTTTAGATCCTGGGAGTTTGAAGCCAACATGTCTTTGCCCAAGAACCCAAGAAAACGCTGCTGGCAGACGTCTATCCTCGACCTGGAGCAATGGTTAGAGGCCCAGTCTTGCTAGAGTTCGAAATTACGACAGGCGAAGTGTTGTCGAGCCCATGGAAGCAGACAGTCACTCAGAATGGCGTCTTGGTAGACTTGGAAGTCGATTTTGACAATCCGATCAATGAAAACCAGCGGGGTCTTGCCTTCAGAAGTGACCGGCCCAGACCATATGAGATTTCGGAAACTTGAGTCTCGTGTGCACTTGACGTTTCCTGGAGGCAGAAGCTGACGTTGGTTTTGGGAGTTGTGGGCGACTTCAACTGTAAAAATGTTCTCGTCCATCCACATAATATCGGAAACCGGCCCACTCAGATCATTAAGAGAAACTTCTTTGCCTTGTCCAAGCGATTCTTTATTGCATCGGAAAGGGTTTGCCCACAGCAAAGACGATAGCTGCGAAGTCTCAGGTCGCGTTTCACGATATTCTTGTACCGTTTCCTTAGAGATTCCGAGGTAAAAATCGATTCGATTCATGCTTAGCGCGGTCATTTTGAGCAATTCTCTTCTTTATGATCTTCCGTGTTGCAGAAGTGTTGACCGTCTTCAAGCGGCCCGATTTTGGAAGCACTCCATAATTTCCTCGCTCCCGGTATTGCTTTATAATCCTTCTAACAATTCTGGCGTTGATCTTGAGCCGGTGAGCGATGTCTGAAGAGCAAACATATTCGTCGGTCAGGTGTGCAATCGTAGCGCGATGAGGTGAAGAAGGCATAATTAAAAATAAAATAAATTGGAATATTTCCCTTTCGAAACATCACGAATTCACGCACCCACGCGCTTTAAATACTGTTCTCAGCTTCATAATAAAGAGGACTATACCTTTTAATCACTCTTTTTATATATATATGAACTATCTTCTTTTTCCAGAATGGCCAAATGCCTATTCTTAATTAACCAAGAAAAGTTAACCACATGAGCGTTTTGGGTTGTTGACCCTCATCAGCCTGGTGCAAGCTGTACCTTAGCGACCAAAAAAAAAACTGTTCATTCAGGCATCCTGAAAATCAGGAAACGGGTATTTAAGGCCTAACTGACAGTCTATCTGATAAAATCTAGATATCCTGGCCACTCTGAAGCCCGAATTCTCTCACTCAACTAGACAAAAGAGACATCCTCCGTACCATCAAGGTCCTATGCTGCAATAATGAAAATATATTGCTGCAAATGACTGGTACAGAGCAGGAGAGACAAGTACCAATTCTGCTTTTCCAAGTAAACAGCAGTCCTTTATTTACAGATTTAAATGTGTTTATCCATGGTTGATGATTTTACAGAATAATTGCAAGATTTTCCCAGTATGTACTAAGTGATATTCTCAAATTGCAACTTTAAACCATATCTTTGACTGCATAGGCTCATCTCTATCAATGAGATCTGTTCATTACTGTCAGAAACCATCAAACCACTCAAGCTCTACAGGCTCAATATTTTAAAATGATTTTGAGTGAATATTAGAAAAAAATAATAAAAAAATATTTAAATTTGTTTTATTTCGAAATTATCAATAGTTATTAGAGAGAGAGAGAGAGCTTGATAAAATATTTATATAATTTGATTCTTTGCTATATTAAATATACATTTTGAAAAATTCAAACTAGATTTTACCAGAAAGACTGCCAGTTCTTACCCAGAAATTTTAACATATATTGTTTGAAGAGAGTCGGTTCACAGAATTTGCAATGATCCCGCGGAATAGGTATTAAGAATACAAATGGCTGCTCTTGAGTCAGAGTAGTCTAATAAAGTGAAACAGAATGTCTTATGATTACATAAAAATATTGATGTGAAGCTATCAAAATGCCAAAAATACCAAAACACAATCACACGCAACACATATAATACACACATTAGTTACCGTCAAAAATAAAATAAAATTGAAAACGCAAACACTAATAGTATTTTCCCCCAATAATCCTTGTTTTCATTTTATTTAACTCCACAAAGGTATAATTAGGTCATTATCATATAAACTGAATGAGTATGGCAAGAAGAATCACTGGGTGGAGAGAGAAGTTGATATATGTTGAAACACCTCTTTTATAAAACAAATGTATGTGACGACAGCAAGTGACGCAATGGGAAGATATAAATCTTTATCTTTGGAACACCTCTTACATAAAATAAATGTGTGTGACGACAGCAAGGACGCAATGTGAATATATACATCTTTATCTTATTAAACACCTCATATATAAAATAAATGTGTTCGACGACAGCATGGGACACAATGTTAAAATATAAATATTTCTTTTGAACACCTCATATATAAAATAAATGTGTTCGACGACACAGAAATGAATATTCATCTTTTGAACACCTCTTATATAATTAATATATAAAAACACATTTTAAAAAAATATTCAAATGCATTAAAAAGGTAAAAAATAAATATTGTATCTTCTGCCACTGAGCAATTAGAAGCATCTGAGTGGAAATGAAAGCGGCGGGGAACGATCATCGTGAATTTAGAATCTAATGTGATTTAATATGTAGCAGCTGATTAGCGATTTTTATAAGAGTTCGCTATATTTTGCGTATTCTCTAAATATGATCGTTCACCGCCGCTTTTATTTCCACTCAGATACATCTAATTGCTCAATTATGCCCCCTGCTCCATCTGTGGAGGTGCCAAGTAATGGTCACACGGCCCAAACTTTGCCCCGTCGCTCCACTGCGCCTCAATCTGCTGAACCAGTGCCGCCTACTCCCCATGAGGAGGAGTCAGCTACAGCCGTAGTAGTCCCTCCGCCTCCAATACCTTCCCCGACGCTCAAGGAGGAGCAGGAAATGGAACGTGAGAATCACTTACTGGACATAACCGAACAACTGAACGATGAAACTATCCTTAGGCACCTATATAATCGAGGGACGACCATTAATGATGTCGCGTATGAGGTCCTGTATCCCCATCTTAAGGAGAGTTTCCTCGCGGATACCTTACCTAAACATAAAATTATTCTTGTCAAGTTCCTCAACACAGTCATTGAATATGCTGGGGACACAGATTCCATAACTCACAAGGCCTGTCTGAACTCAAGACGATTCTAAGTTCCTGATAGGATCCAGACGTCCCTTCGGAGAAGGCCTCGTCTAGTGTATATATTTTATCTACTATTTTAAACTCTGTAAACTCTCTCTTGACCATTGACTAGATGTCAATAAACTATTTTTAATCGTCAATTGTCATCTAATTGCTCAATGACAGAAGATACAATATTTTTTTTCTTTTTTAGTGCATTTGAATAAAAGTTTTTTCCAATTTATTTTTATCTATTAATTATTCCGTTAGTTTTCAGTCATGATTTTACAAACTTATAATTATAATTTCACTGGGGAATTAGGCCGTAAATAGACGGAAGCCTGCTCGCGGTGTATTGGTCAATTCTTCGTAAGGGGCGTAACAAAGAAATATAGAAATGTGTTCATTCCTGGCCATTCCGAACACCCAAAACTCTGAATATTTGTACACCTGCATTTTTTTTTTTTTTTTTGGACTGAGAGGGTGTTAAAAGTTTCATGCTTCTATGTAATCTAAAAGAAATCAAAATTAATTTTCAAAATTTAAAGGCAATTTGGAAAATTCTTCATTTCCGGCCACCCTGATAACACAGAAGTCATAAAATTTGTCAACTTGCATTGTCATCGAGTTCTGAAAAGTAACAAATTTCAGATTCCTACGTGATCTAAAATTATATTCAAAATCGATTGAAAAATTTGTGGACAGACAGACAGATGGACGGGCGTGGAAGCAAGTTAAAAAACAACTTTTAATAAAATAAATGTTTGTGACGACTGCAAAGAACACATTTTGAAGATAGACATCTTTATCTTTTGAACACCTCTTATATTGTGACGGTGTTTTGACCCACCGAAAATTTTGAACAGCCCTTTCAACCGCCACCACCTCGGCCAGCCGGGTACGTCCAGTCGGCGCATGCGCGGCGGTGGTGGCGTGGTAAGCACGGGAGAGTATACCATTGTTTTTGACACCTCAACGAGCCAACGGCCATTTTCATCCTCCCATTTTCATAAAACATTTTAAAACTCTTCTTTACTAAATTTTAATTTGTAACAATAATAATCACTAATAATTAACATTGATCTTTATTTTTATATTATATCTATAATTATTAAAATACCATGGAATGAATAAGTGAATTATTTCTTCAAAACCAGACGAACCACCACAGTTTTGGCGAAGCCAGCAAGTATTTTCAATTCTTCAAGCATCAAAAAAATTTTATTGATTTGAATATTATATTTATTCCAGTCATATTGTGAACATAATTTGGATTTTAATAATTTTCAAGCAAAAAATTGAATACTGAAAAAAAAATTTTTTTTTGGGAATAAAAATAATATATAATATCATTATGTCGAAAGAAAATATTTTGAAATTGCAAAAATACAGCGGGGATTCGTGCCCAGAGCTGGGTAATTTTTTTTTAATTACATGTTGCAAATGAAGATAAAGGAAATTTGTTATTTTACTATCTAGAAGGAAGAGTCTTAGAATGGTATGCTGATGAAATTGCGGGAACAAATATTAATCAATGGGTAACCATCAAACAAAAATGTATTTCAAGATTTGGATCATCAATAGCAACACCATTAATTGATGCACAACGACAGTATCTACGCCGTGATTAATCCGTCAATGACTACTTTCAGTCCAAAATCCGGCTTCTAAAACAAACTTCCTTATCCAAAGTAGAACAGATCCAGATGTTGACGGAAGGATTACCAGCACAATGGAAGATTAGCTTAGCCCCAATACATTTCGAAGATATAGAGACTTGGTAGGGTGCAACCTTAAAATTGGAGGCTGCTGTTAGCTCCATACAGAATAACTCTAAACCAGCCTTCGGCGATAATAAATTTAAAGAATTTAAATTGGCTACCTCTTACGTCGCTTAGTTTCCGAAGCCACCATTCCCATGCAGATTTTGCAAAATTCAAAATTTAAATAACTTTCATTGGCATAATGAATGCTCATATACACCCAAAACATTCCCAAAAGAAACTCCAGCAAATGGACAACCCTCAACTTTCTATGCTACTTTCGACCTTTCATTTTCTAACTCAACTGATTCACCAACAGGTAATTTAAACTAATAGAGCGGCCAATCTTCAAGTTCATCAACACATTAGTCAACTCCACCCCAATACAAGCGTTCATAGATATAGGTTCAACCATCGGTATTATGTCATATTCCCAATTCAAAAATTTGAATCTACAAACGGAACCATCATCATCCATTTACATCAATCAAGCTAATTCCAGAACAAGAAGCTTTGGTCGCATTAAAGTCAACCTTACCATCAGTCACATCACCCATCGGATAGATTTAAAAATCCTCAGAAACTTCAAGTATCCCTTCTACTAGGTCTTGACGTGGGAATTCTGTTCAATCTTCATGTCGACATCAAGAATGGTGTTGTGACTACTAAAGGACCATATTTGTTTAATTGTAAATTCCAGGCGAATCATTTGAGACCAGAAACAAATCAAACCCTCGACAAGATATTACATAAATATGAAACTATTTTTAGTTAAAATTCTTTATTGTAGGAAAAATCAAAATAGCAAAGCACAACATCCATACCCTTCCTCATCCGCCTATTCAACTTGAACGTATCGAAGATCAGCTTCAGAGTATGATGAGATTAAACAACAATTTGAAGATTTAAAGAAAAAAAGGACTAGTTCGAGACAGTCGAAGCCCATGGGCCTTCCCAGTCACAATCGTACCGAAGACGGATGGCCAAAAGAGGCTTTGCGTTGATTACCGCCACCTCAATGCCCTTACCATTGACGACAAGATGCCTCTGCCTAACATTCAAGAAGTCATTGAGCGTCTTTAGGGAGCGAAATACTTCACTTCGTTGGACATCGCTTCAGGTTATTGGCATGTCGAAATGGCTCCAGACAGCACAGAGAAGACAGCATTCATAACCAATGAAGGGCTTTATGAGTGGTTAGTAATGCCCTTTTGGGCAGAAAAACGTCCCTGCTACTTTTCAGCGAATCATACAACAAACCCTTGGTCCATTAATGTACAAGGGGTGCATCAAATATCTTAATGATTTCATCATATATTCTAAAACTTTAGAATAATATTTTAACCTTCTATCAGAAATGATAGAAAGATTTTATTCCCAAAACCTCACGCTCAAGCTCCAAAATTTTTCTTTTATCAGAGAAGAAATAGAATATCTTGGATATATCATCAAATACAATCAGGTTACTCCTTCACCTCGGAAAATAGAAGTCGTTAAAAGTTTCCCAATCCCCAAAACAGTCAAAAACATACAGCAATTTCACGGATTGTGTAGTTATTATCGGAGATTTATAAAATTCAACAGCACAACCTCTAACAGATTTATTTAAGAAAGATAAAATTTTGCACTGGTCTGAAATTCACCAAAAAGCATTTGAAACTTTGAAGGCTTTAATCACACAACCTCCAGTTCTGGCAATGTACGATCTCACCTTACCATGTAAGCTCTACACTGATGCCTCAGAGCAAGGACTTGGTGCAATTCTTGCACAGAAACATCCAGATGGCAGAGAACGGGTCGTTTCCTATTTCTCAAAACGGCTCAAACCAACACAGTCACGCAACACTGCTTCAGAGTTGGAATGTTTTGCCATCATCACAAGCTTCAAATATTTTGTCAGAAAATAAAATTTCCCATTCCCTTGCTACTCCATACCATCCTCAGACGTGTAGAATGGTAGAAAAGGCTGACCATACCCTTCTCACAAAATTGAGAGCTGCAATTTTGGAGAAGCCGAAACAAAAATGGTCGACACTTGTACCATTTATTGTCAAGACATACAACCAGACCCCACATGAAGTAACCAAATTCAGCCCAAAGTTTATTCTGTATGGGATTGATGAATCACTATATTTTGCTGCCATCAGATAACTTTAGAAGAAGCAAGAGGTCTGGCTCGCTAGAATACCAGAAAAGCTCAGATAAAGAGGAAGAATTTTCATGATGATAAACATCCAGGTGTGTAATTCTCTAAGGGAGATCAAGTTTTGAGGACTGTTGCTAAGCACCATCCATGCATGTCTAAACTCAGCCCAAGACAACAAGGCCCATTCTTCGTTAAGAAGAAGATCAGCAGTCTGGTCTATGACATCCAATCCGGGCTCATTCTTCTCAACTTCGATCTTTCAAGGACAGGGAGTCCTTGATAGCCGGGGTGTGTGACGGTATTTTGACCCACCGCCGATTTTGAACAGCACTTTCAACCGCCAGCACCTCGGCCAGCCAGGGAGGTTCAGTCGGCGCATGCGCGGCGGTGGTGGCGTGGTAAGCACGGGAGAGAATAACATTGTTTTTGACGCCTCCACCAGCCAACGGCCATTTTCATCCTCCCATTTTCATAAAAGTTTTTAAACTCTTCTTTACTAGATTTTAATTTGTAACAATGATAATCACTAATAATTAACTTATATATTTATTTTTATATTATATCTGTAATAATTAAAATACCTTGGAATGAATAATTGAATAATTTCTTCAAAACTAGACGAACCACCACAATATAAAATAAATGTGTGTGACGACAGAAAAGAACGCAATGTGAAGATATAAATATTTATTTATTTTAACACTTCTTATATAAAAATAAATGTGTGTGACGGCAGTAAGGACCGCTATGTGAAGATAGAAGTAAAGATCAACAAGGCAGAGATGGTGCTGTACACCCAGAAGCCTAAGTACGAAGTAAGTTTGTATTATATGAACTGCTGGCCACCGTAAATGCAAAACCCTAAAAGAAGCATGCAAATAACATGGAATTCACAACATGCATTAGCGAGGTGAGATAGGCAATGATTAGAATTTCATCGCAGACGCACCTCACGCGCGACTGTAACTCCACTTTAAAGCACTATTTAAAGATTGGAAATTTCGACGATTTCAAGTTCGGAAATTGTGCTTTTCTTGTGTTTAAAAAAACGATCGATTATGCCTCGTAGAAAACAGCGATCATCTTTTGATCAAGTATCCGAGTTCGACAGAGGAAGTATACCGAGATTGTCGATTATCTTTCAGGTAAATCGGTCGGTAGTTGTGTTAGACGAAACCGAACAACTGTAATGCGGATATGTGATTGTTGGATGCAGAAAGGTACGATGGACCGATGTGTTCGATCGCATTCACCTCAGTGCAACACTTCACGTGCTGACAGGCAAATTATACGCATGGCTGTGACAGATCGCTCAGTCACATCACGAACCAACGTAGCACAGCACATTCAGTCTGTAACGTATCTACAGTGTCTGCGCATACCATTCGACGCCGTGGTCTGTCCGCAAGACGTTCATTGCTTCGTCTACCCTTGACGCAGAACCACAGAATCCTCTGCCGCCTATGGTGCGATGAAAAAGGATGTGGACGGCAGAATGGAATGAAATTGTCGTTACTGTCGAGTCACGCTTCTGTCTGCAACACTACGATGCTCGGATTCGAATCTGGAGATACCGTGGAGAGAGGATGCTGAACAGCTGTTTTATGCACCGCCACACTGGTCCTACACGGGTATATGGTATAGGGCGGTATTGGATATCACTCTCGCACTCTCCTAGTACGCATTGCCGGTACGTTAAACAGCCAACGCTACATATCCGAGGTGTTGGAGCCAGTTGTCCTTCCATACCTTCAGGGCTGCCCACAGCCATATTTCAACAGGATAATGTGCGACCACACGTGGCACGCATTCTCCAAAGGTTCTTCGTTAATCGCCAGATTGAATTGCTTGCCTGGCCGGCTCTCTCTCTCTCCGGATTTTTCACCGATAGATAACATGTTGCCCATGGTTTCTCAACGATTTGTCCCTATTACATCCCCAGCTGCCACACCAATCAACTTTGGCAATGTGTGTAAGCAATTTGGTCTGCTGTACTCTAAGAACACATCCAAAGTCTCTTTGAATCGATGCCGAGGCGTGTGGCAGCGGTGATCTCCAACAATGGCGGCTTCTGGCAGGAAGCACACTTTGCAGAAGTCTATAAATTTAATCATTTAATACTTGGTCAACAGGTTATCTTCAAAATAAATTTTAATGTGATATCTCTTGTCTTTCTTGGTGTTGCAATTTGGGTGGCCAACAGTGTATATGTCAGTATATACCTTGATCGTTATTTATTACTGGAAGTTTATGAATTCGCTGATTAGTCCAGTGAAGTGATGTCCATCCTTATCCACTCGCAGTAGTCATTTATCTCGAACGGCGATAACTTCTGATGAATGTGCGATACATTCCAAAGTACAAATACAATGCTAATTGGTTTCCAACAATTTGAAAATATCTCGTTTTAAATTTATTTGAGAAGTTTTAGCGAAATCATTATTCACGCTGTACTGATTATGGTCAAAATTTCCAGTATTCCCTGATTTCATCATATATTAATCCGTAGTGCCATCATAATGGCAGCGATGTTGTTGAACCACGTTTGGAATGGTTACGTGCATCTCCAGCACCTAAATAGGTTCTTGGAAAAATATAGTCAGTTTAAAATGATATCTCCGTTCTAACAACAGCTATTGAATAGGTTATAGGTTTATTCAGCTTAAATAATGTCTGGTCGTCGAACAATATATATTTTCTTCTTGAAACTCATCGCTATATTTTGTGTAAAGAATCGGATCTGATTGATGATATAATTGGTGTTCTGGCTTTGTATAAGAAATCATATCCTAATTATTTAACGCTAATTCTTTTATTCTTGATTTTTCACCCATTTTGACTACACCATCGACTTTTCGATGAGATACATTTTCGGAGCGTTGGCATGCTTTACCACATAATCGATGTTTTAAACCTCAAGGTATTGAGAGACGATCTTAGCGTAATGGGCATTAGCCTGGTCTGACTAAAATACGTAACTACCTTTCCTATGGTTCTAAATATATACTAAATTAGCCTCTTCTTGAGATATGGGGCTGCTATCATTCAGCATACTCCGATTTGCGGCAGATGAATGGAAAACTGAATCAGCGTGGCAGATCGTTATCCGTTTTATTTCCAGAGGAAATTGACGTCAACAGTAGTATAGAAGAGTTAAAATATGCAGTAATCACCATTTTCGTTAATCCAGAAAGTTCCTGAAAGGCGGACTTTTGAATGCAAAGGTTTCAAATAAAAGGTGCTGGAATTTCTAAAAAAAAAACTACAAAAAGGGTGGGTTTATTTTTATATCTAAATATATTTTAAAATATATTGTTTAAATATAATTAAAACACATTAGATAATTTTATATAAAATGGCATATATTGGATCAAAAATAAATTATTTACTTTTGATCCAAAATATGTCTTTTTATATAAAATCTCTTTATGAGGGGAGAGATTGATCGATTTTCAAAACATTATAATATGTATATGTTATATTAAAATATGATGTTATTTAAAACTATATTTCATTCATCCAAATACTCTATTATATCGACCGCCAGAGGTCACGCTTCTCCTATAAAGACTCATTGTTGTTGTTTCCCGATGGCCGGCTCAAACCATATGTAAATAGTTTTTATTTTCTTCTACTACCCACCTTAAAAGTCAAGGTATTATTTCATTCTCAATTATGTTATCATATTAATTAAAGTAAATTATGATTCAACCTTTATTTTATTAATATTTTTCAACGACAACAAAGTAATATCAAAAGACATACTCATGTACCCTTCAACAACCTGAGACAATCTCTTTATTATAACATACATGTGATATCTTGGGACCTCTGGGACCAGTGTTACCTGATGTTAGACGTACCTCGATGTCACCTCAACCGCGCAGTCGTGGTGGAAGGCGACACAGCTGGGCCAAAGGTGAAATAAACAAACATAGATTCCACTAAGAAGCGTCTGAACGTCAAGAAGGAATGGGACGAGGAGGTTTCTGGTAGGAAAGGATTGATTACCTCTATAGAAGCGGCCTGCGCGGAGGAATGAAAAAAAGGACTAAAACAAAGGACTGAAGACTGAGGCTTGGGGCCTCCTTTTATTGCTTCAGGGTTCAGGCAGGTCACTGCCCTTTTCTGACGTAAACAAGGGGGGAATTTACATCATCCAGGAGGGCCATGACCTCGTAAAAATTGGACTGGGCTCGATAGGCCTACTTTCTTATTCTCACTTTCCTGATTAGTTTTAGCCTTAACTTTCTCTTGTTATTCTCCATTCCTTCTATCTGTACAGTTTCTATACTTTATCAGATTCTTACGCGGTACAGATTGATGTTAGTTGATGCTTTCTGTTTGCAGTAAATGACAAGTTATATACAGTCACGTGGTGAAATATGTGGTAGTAGATATCTGGATTATTTACAACAATTCCATGGTCTTAAATGATCACAGATGGCCTCGGATGTGAGAGGGTTCATATGGAGGGATTTAAGAGAGCGGAAAAGGAAGACTGTTATTAAGGAAGTAATTTTCAAAAATTAATTGAAATGAGTTGGTATATAACATGGGGTTGATTTCTGCATATCCATAAGAGATAATAAAGTATAAATAACTAATTAATCATACCAGTAAAAATAAAAATAGGAATAAAATATTTAATAGAGAACATATAATGATGATAGGTAAAAATATAAATAATTGGATGGGTCAATCATGATCTCTTCGTGATGGGCTTAGAAAGGTTTGAGGGGTTAGTTGTGAATAGGTTGAGGCAATGCCAAACCATTTAATGTGCACGGCGCGGAAAACCTAGGCCATGTTTCACATGTAAATTTAAGGACCGAATAAAGTTACAGTACCACAATCGAATAGTAAGATAAGGTTGATTGTTGAGGGTTTTATAAATTAGTCGTTAAGACGTACGCATGCAGGATAAATGAGGGCGAAGATTAGTGATCAGAAATCAAAGTTTTAATTGGAGTCGTCAGGGCTTAGCGAGAAAAAGAATAAAATAAAAAAGATGTGCCAGCGTGTGGCATGAGAGTGCCCTGGAATATATTTAAAAAAAAAACAATTTTCACCTGTCCAAGCCAGAAGTTAGGATAGGTAAATCTGAGGGACGGTGTGTCAATATTGTTAATTACGAAATCAAAGTATGTCAAGTCTAGCCTGCGAAGAATTGTTAAGAGTTAGAGTGGGATGTTAGTATTTATTGGATTCGCCGCTAGGAGGCAGGGCTGGACGGTCGCACCGCGCTACGGCTCCAGATAAGTGTACTTTATTTCTTTCTTTTTTGACCTAAAAATATTTTCTTCTTGCTTTTTGATTTTTCAAATTCGACCTTCTAAATAATACTGTATATATCATATTGAAAAGTAAAATAAAGTTAACGGTGAAACAAAATGAGATTAATTGCGAAATTTGCATATTTAATGATTGTTTTATACATGGTGATTTGCATAACAAGGCCAATAGAGCTTACGGTAAAATTTGCCGATTTTAAGACTAAACCCAATAAGAAGAAATATTACAGGGATAGAACTGGTGTAACTTTGAAGCACTGTTCGATGACTTACTGACTAAAAGTGATCACGGCCTTATTGATAATTGGATGTATAGAACTAAATCCAGGGCCGAAAAGACAGGCCACATTGACAAAAATGCCTCACTCAACTCCAGGCAGGCACCAATGGACGATTTAAAGCTACTGATAATTAACCTTTCGGCTGAAGTGAACAGATTGGGAGAGAAAATGGATGCAAGGTTGCTTAATATTGAGCAGAAGATGGAGGATTGGGAACGAAGAATGACGGGAATAGAAACATCTATAAGTTGTTAAGTTGTGTGTTAAGTAGTGGCATAAGTTGTTCTAACTTATCAAATTTGTTTTATGTTTGACGCGGCTCGTGGGTCACATTGTTTCCAACTGTGAAACTTACTGAGTCCTAATCTTGTCGATTTTTTGTTCCCTGCGCCACGTTTAGGTGAAAACGTGATTCTTCCTAAAGCGGCATTTATATTGTGTGTGCAGGAAACACGGCGATCTATTCTAACTCGGTCAAGGTTTTTTTTTTAACATATGTGGGTGTGTGTGATTGTTGTAGGTAAAATGTTGTCCTTGGACCTAAGTGTCGATGTTAAGTTGTCAAGTTAATTGGCGGAGGGAGAGAGAATCTAGACCTGGTGACTTGGTTTTAGGTTATTAATGAAAGAATAGATATTTGAATTCGTTGGGGATCAGTAGGCGGGATTAGTTATTGAATTAATTAGTTATTCTGTGAGTGGGCTGATTTGTTAATAAATGTAAAATAACGTGTTAGGCAAGTTATTTGTAGCTAAACAGGATATCGAAGTAGATTAATGGGTTAGGGATTAGAACGGTATATAGTAAAAGGCACGCACTAATATTTGATTTAATAGATGGCGAATATTCATTAGAGTGACACTCGGCAGTGGCGATGGGCCGTGACAAGACAATGTCGGCTGTTTGTTAGCTCGTGTCGAACGGAAGAGGGGGGAAGTTATTTTTATCGTTGTTTATTTAGGTCAGGGGCTCTTTGCGGGGACAGTTTGCTTCCTTGGTGGTTGTCTTTCAGTTGGACTGGCTTAGAGTTAGATGTACCAGTGGAAACGCGGTTATTGCCTGGTTTTCTGATGGCTATGGATTAGTGACATTGGTTTTGTCATTCTGTTTAATGTGATCCTTACTTACTATTATTGGAAGATATCTGCAGTAAGATGAAGAAAAGGGGCTGAGCAAGTCGGGGGTATAAGACGGGATTTCTGAGCGTCAAATATCGTGGGACATAAATTGTTAAATTCTACTAAGTGTACATCAGGTGTTATGCGAGGCGTTTGAATTAGTGGCGGGTGCGCGAGGAATAGGATGTTTTCTGTAAAGTATTTAAGTTTGTTCACATGAACTGTATCATCTTTTTATTTAGGGGTCGATTGGGTCTGTTAATTCGGACTACGTTCGGAGATATTATCTCTATAATTGTAAACGGACCTGTGAAGTATGGTGCCAGTTTTTCCGTATCGGGATGTTTATAATTTTTTATGAGGACTAGGTCACCAATCTCGGGGTTTGATGACCTTTATCATATCTTTGTTTGTCTCTTTCATGTTTAAGCTGTGTTCTGCTGAAGGCAAGTTGTCTAGCTTTCTGTACGTCGGGGAACGGGTTATAATGTTTTTTTTTTTTTTTGTTGTTCTGGTGGGATGCTATTAAACATCAAAAAGATCGGTGGGAAACCTGTGACGGTGTGCGGGGATTGATTATAGATTTGGACAACTTGCTTAATTAATTTGGTCCAGGATGTCTTCGGGTTTTCGAGATATAGTAACCTTAGCTTTCCAGTGATGGTGGCGTTCAATCGTTCTATTAATCCGTTAGCTTGCGTATGGTTGCTGGTGGTAAGTAGTGGTTGTATACCGCGAGGTGAATACGGGCGCTCTATCCGAAAGTAGGCGTTTTGGAGACCCTTGTTGTAGTACCTTTTTTAGGGTTTAGATGTACGTTAAGGTACTGGTAGATTTCGTTGGGAATGCCCAAGCGTATCTGGTCAAGTGATCCACTATAGCATGGAGATACGTCTTGGAGTGTCCGTATTTCGAAAATCCGGATATTGTATATATTTAATATTAAATCGAATGGTTGTTGTGGTGGGGGAATTTGTCCTAAGGTGCCATAAGGCTTACCTTTGGGTCTTTTGATGATTCGGCAGGTGTGACAGGAATTTACATATTTTTGTATGGATTTGGCCATACCTTTCCAGTAATACTGAGTAGAGATTAGGCAAGCCATTTGGGAGATACCAGGATGGTTGTATTCGCTGTGAACCTGGTTCATAAGCGAGTGTTGAAGAGCTACGGGTATTATTATTCTATTTGCACCTTTACGCCGTATGGTGTGTAGACCGTTGACGTCTACAGCGACACTGGTATCTGTGAGATTCGGTTGGTGTTTCTTAATAGTACGAGCACCGATAAATCCACAAAATGGATTGCGAGAAAGTAAGTCGGCCTCGTGTTGCTGTGTACCCTTGAGGTACTGTATTTCATAGTCGTAAGGGGATAGTCTTAAACTCCACCTAAAAAGTTGTCCTGAGGGGTTTCTAATAGTTTAAGCCTAGGGACATCGTATTTATTGGCGGCGAAAACGGGTGCAAATTGAGGCAGTACCTTGTGTAAATTATAGGGAAAGTGACCTAGGTTACTGGTGTCCAAAGCTATGCAAGAGGAGAACATAGATAGGTTGAAAATAGGATCAGGAACATTACAATAAGGCCAAATAAGAGCGTTGGAGTTCACCACGTGTGAGCAACCCGTTCCAGGAGGTAAATGTAGGACAGTTGGGGGGGCAGTTGTATTAACCTGTCCATGTGACACGTGTTGCTTGCACGAGGTGAATTTGTACAATGTAGTTGGCAGGGGTACATTATCTTGATACATGAGTAGCTGAGGACAGTTTATAATTAGTAGAAATCTTTTTATGGAGTTAAGGGATAATATGCCAAAAGGCAAGGGTGTACTATGTAATATTATACGGTGAATATTACTCTTTGAGGTGATTGATAAGTGTTGAGGTGGTGGCGTAGTCGTGGTGCTGAGTGCTAAGGTGTACACAACAGGGGAAATAAACCAGGATACTTGATGAGGTTGAAATAAGGCAACTGATCGGAGGAAAGAAAGGCTTGAGAAGGTGGAGCGGATTGTCTATTGGCTATCTATTCACATTGCGGTAAGATTGACTTAGCTGAAAGGATGAGCGGGGAAGGATCTCTAGAGTAGGTGTTACCTCGGTGGGAGCTAGCTAACTACTAACCTTTCTCTGTTCTCGATTTAACACGAAAACTCTTCTCCCTTCTCATTGGTTGACCTGTGTGACGTGGAAGTTCCCTATAGGCTCCAAGCTAAAAGGGGTGCTCTCTGATTGGCTCGTTCTAACTCTTTGTACTTGGACGTGTTCTGACCTGTCCCGGAAATACTGTGTCGTTGAACTCGAACTTTTATGAGTTCCGGGATAATAAAAACTGGTAATGATCATCTTTCTCTAGGCCTTCTTTCTCTCCAGATATTGCTAAGCCTTGTTCTTTATTGAAATTCAAAGCATACATTTTCATACATATTGGATTGGGTTGGCATCTAACTATGTACAAATTATGACATCTATGATATGGAATTTTACGTTCTGCGTTACGTTGCTTATTTTTAAGCTCAAAAATATATAACCTATGGTGAAAATATTGTTAGATATGTCGTTAATAGTTAAGTTAAATGGGTGGACAGGTATATTCTTTTGCAAACTGATTTCTATTATTTTAAAGGTATTCCGACTAATAATATCGATAGATGCTCCTGTAGCAAGTAGTAGAGGTAGGCGTACATTATTGGACAGTTCAGCTCGAACGAGCAATTGTTCAACGAAAATTATAGAAGAAGGAACCTACTGTTGTGCTGTCTTGTGGGGCAGGACAGGCCTGGTTTGGTGCCGTGGTCGGAGTACCCTAAGGACAGCTAGAGTTCACTGCTTGCGCTAGCCTTGTGGTTAAGAGATGGTCGGGGGAGCAGGTAACATACACTCCCGTATTGGTAACTCGGAGGGGTGCTTGCAGGAGGTTTGGTGGCTTTCTCAGTCTTTCGGTGTATTGTAGTTGGGCCCGATCTGCTTTGGCGTCGTAGTTGGTGAAGAAGCTCTGCGCCTCGTAGGAACTATCGTAGCGCGGTAGCTCCACATCTCGCGATAGTCTGGTCGCCGCGGACAGCTGATGTAGCGTCCTCGCCAAACTCCCCAGGACATCTGATACCACCGGCGGGGGCGTGGCGTCCTCCTGGCTGGGGGTGACTTCCTGCATCCTACCGATGGTGTTTTCTATTTTGAGAAAAGTGGTGTTTTCGCCAGTTTCATAGTCGGGATCGGACGCCATGTGCTCCTTTGAAACCTCCTCTCTTTCCTGTCCCATCTTTCTGTACAGACAGTGGTCTAGTTGCTTACTTGTACCTTGGCGTCCACAATCGTGTCGACTCTTTGGACAGGGGAGTCTGTGATATCTTGGGACCTCTGGGACCAGTGTTATCTGATGCTAGACGAACCTCGATGTCACCTCTACCGTGCAGTCGTGGTGGAAGGCGACACAGCTGGGCCAAAGGTGAAATAATCAAACAGAGATTCCACTAAGAAGCGTCTGAACGTCAAGAAGGAATGGGACGAGGAGGTTTCTGGTAGGAAAAGTTTGATTACCTCTATAGAAGCGGCCTGCGCGGAGGAATAAAAAAAAGACTAAAACAAAGGACTGAAGACTGAGGCTTGGGGCCTCCTTTTATTGCTTCAGGGTCCAGGCAGGTCACTGCACTTTTCTGACATAAACAGGGGGGGAAGTTACATCATCCAGGAGGGCCATGACCTCGTAAAAATTGGACTGGGCTCGTTAGGTCTACTTTCTTATTCTCACTTAGGCCTGATTAGTTTTAGCCTTAACTTTCTCCTGTTATTCTCCATTCCTTCCATCTGTAGAGTTTCTATACTTTATTAGATTCTTACGCGGTACAGATTGATGTTAGTTGATGCTTTCTATTTGCAGTAAATGACAAGTTATATACAGTCACGTGGTGAAATATGTGGTAGTAGATATCTGGATTATTTATAACAATTCCATGGTCTTAAACCATCACATACATATATATTTAGATCCAAAAATGGAACTAAAAATCACTTTCCCAAATTACCTTATATTTCAAAGATTTATGAAACAGAATCGAAAATTCTAACTATCAGCTTTCAATAGGAGGAATCACAGAATTTAATTTCTAAGAAGGGTTAAAAGCTAACAGCGACGAGATTCTTTATTAAAGATATACAAGTTTGGCAAGCTTTCAGGCACAACGTCTTTTAACAGGCTGTAATACGAATGCAAGAAACTATAGGAGATATGAATGATATATAAAACATCACAGTTAATTATAAAAAAACACACAGACCTCGCATACACCCATTTCACCTCAGTGAGTATGATAATTAGTATGTCCAAAAATGGTATGGTTTAAAATTTTCCAATTCTGCGTTGATAGAAATGTCTGGGTGATAATATTGTAAAGAGTGCAATATTTCTGTTTCACTGCTTTATAAACAAATGTAAAATACGTCATCTAAATACTTCCTCCAAATGACAATATCCTCCTTGTTCTTCTGGTTGATCTATCTGTACAAACCTGCCATAACAATCTCAGCCAGCACATTGGATAAGAGGCTATTCATAGGGTAGCGCTTTACTTGTTAGAAACACTCGTTGCTAAAGGAGAAGGTTTAAAGAGAAAATGGTCGCTTCTACCGTCAAAATAGATGTCAAAACTAGACGCCATCTATTTTGACGGGAGAAGCGACCATTTTCTCTTTAGATCAATATCCTTCCGACAAAATTTTATCTATAAAGGAGAAGGTGCTCTCATTTGGGAAAATAATTCATCTCAAATTGCCCAATTAGTCACAAAATAAACAAAGTAAAAACACTGACAAATGCTTATCCACACATTATTCCCTTCCTATTTTTGAATCCATTGAAAAATCAATATATGCATCCATTTAATGGTCATGTTTTGTCATGAACACTTCATTCATAGACACATCTTCCTCCCAAATATTCCCCAACGCCCCCAAATATACAGGTCTATCTTCTCACACACGTACAATCCCATACTCTTCAATCAACATTTCAATAGCTAGAACTCTCAAAAAGCATGGTATTTCAGTTTATTTAAATAATTGAAGAAATTTCTCCATTTAAACAGATACGTTAAAGTTGCAGTATCCGTGCGTGCGCGCAATATTTCAACAAATAAAATATTGTAGAATCCTTATTTGAGTCATGTACTCAATAAATCTTAGGGATTCTTTCAAGATGAATTAGCTTAAGTTGTCTACATATCAAATCTAACATTTTCCGAAATATGTCTCATTACTATGTCTAACTGAAGTATTTAACGTTCTTCTCTAGCATTTATAATGAAAATTTCACATCCTTGCTTTTGAAAATTTCCTACATGTTTGTCGCCTTTCCCCATAGAATCGATTTCGTAGTTTTTCTTCTACATTCCTTGAAGGTTATCTAAGATGCAGTATATTTGTTTTTGAAACTATGTTTTCTCTAGGTGTGAAGTGGGTATGATTTTCCTATCACAATCTAGTTTTGATATTTTTATACGGATATATTTGTGCTTAGAACCTTTTGATTCGAAGGCATTTTCTTCCCCAATGATTTGAATAATATTTTGACTTGAGATCGTATACCATCAATATTTCCACAGTTAATCGACAGTAGTAACTGGCGTGGGATGACGAGCCAGTTGTTCGGCAACCATTGATCAAACGTTTTCTATTGGTGAGAGAATAGGATAAAGTACTGACCAGAGCAGCCACTGAACATTTTCTGCGTGAAGAAGGGTTCTTGCAATAATGGAAACATGCAGTCGTGCATTATCTAGTTAAAACGTAGCGTTTCCTAGGGCTCGAATAAAAGATACTACCACGGGACCTAACACATCAGAAGCGTAAAGGGGACTGTTTAAAATGCCAGGAATGGGAACAAGAGGTGACAGAAACGTGTTTCCAATGGTACCCCATACTATCACGTCAGATCCCCGTATTGGGCACTTTTTTTCTGATTAAGAAAATGCTCCAATGGCCCCCGATTCTTGCAAAAGTCCAACCCCACCAGCCAGTGCAAGTAACCAAACGGGGCTCTGGCACATTTGTAAGTGTAAAATCGAACTGCTTTTTACATGTGTAGACATGTGGTGGACTTACAGTAAAAGCAGTCGCCTACTTCTACACACCATGATTATCATGGCTTGTACCACGTGTACTAGGGATAAGCAAAAAAAAATCTTCAGTTGATGGGTCAGTATGACGATGTCGAATGCACCACTGGCAATGTGCCTTTTCCAACATGGCGCCAAACACGGATGCGGCCATCATAGTGCTCTAAACACACCCTGGATTCGTCTGAAAACAATAAGTCACGACTTTCGTACAGGTTCGTCGTGGATCACACCATTGAAGGAGTTCCTGTTTGTGATTTTGCGTCAAGGATAACTGAAGCCATGTTCGTCAACTGACATACAATGTTATTGCGAAGATCATCGAACTTTTCGTGCGGGCACTTTTGACTTGAAAACATGACCACATTTTTAACTCATGGCTCTTGACCTGACTCTACGTACCATTAAGGTCATAGGGATAACATGTCAAATTTCTCGACTATTAATGTTATTGGACCGCTCAGATCCAGTTCATAGTTCCGTATGACCGTTCTGAACCCATCTTTATTACTTTGATTATTTAAATTCAAATTATAAAATTTGTAAATTGTTATTATTCAATAGGGAGAGAGAGAAAAAAAATCTTTACTTCTTACACATCATCCATATATACAAGGTGCGTTCATTAATTTCCAGGACTGCTCTGTATCTTTGATAATATAAAACAAATAAAAAAACTAATTTAATATTTTTCAAAATATGCCCCTCCTGCCTCAATACACCCGTTCCATCTTTTTTTCCAATTGTCGAAGCAGGAGATAAAATCACTTTTTGAGAGGTTCCTCAAGGTTGCCTTCGATTCAGCTTGTATCATATCAACGTTGTCAAATTTCCGTCCTTTCAAGTTCATTTTCAATTTAGGATAGAGGAAAAAGTCATTGGGGGCTAAGTCGGGGCAATAGGGTGGATGAGGGATCTGTATGGTTGAATGCTTGGCCAAGAACTGCAAAACAACATGGGCTGTGTGCGGCCGCGCAATACCGACGTGAAGTATCCATTCATTGTTTTGCCATCTTTCAGGTCTTTTAAGGCGCACTGCGTCCCTTAAGCACCTCATTATCCCCAAATAAACAGATAGTCCAGTCTCTGAAAATAATTCTTCTGTTAGATTTAATTAACTCCTTTATTTTGAGCTTGTTTTCCTCGCAACGAAATGATCTTGGACGCCCAGTAGGCTGCTCATCGTTTACCTTTTCCCGACCTTTTTGGAAGCGTGAAAATCATTCAAAAGTTCTTGAATGGGATAAAGCCGCATCGCCAAAAGCTTCTTTAATCAATTCATACGTCTCAGTAGCACTTTTTTCAATTCAAAACAAAACTTAATGCAGATTCTCTGCTCTTCGAAAATGGCCATTTTAAAATTAGAAATGCGAACCTTACAAGGAAGTTGTTTTGTTCTATTTTTAGATCGGCGCGTGCGCCACGAGACTCGTGCTTTCAGTCAGGTGTGGTCGAATGTCCAATATTCAACTCTGTAAAAAAAAATATTTTCTCTAGCTTTTTTATTTATTTTATTTTTTAACCAGTCCTGGAAATTAATGAACGCACCTTGTATTTATAATTAATAACAATAAAATTTAACAACGTAACGTCTTTTGCAATCGGCTGTTACACGTCATTTAGACATACTCTAATTTGTATATAGAATAATAGAAGTGAGAATATATTTAATAGTATAAATTTTAGAAGTTATAGAGAAAAGAGAGAAAGACAGAAACATGCACTTTTATTCAAACTATTCGTAAGAAAAAAAAAATTGTAAAGAAGGTAGATAAGATTGTTAGTATATATATATATATATATTTATAAATTTATATTTTATCCTTTTTTTTAATGATTTTTTATTTTTTTTATTTTATAATATGAATATATCTAGTTGTATTCAGTAATATATCTATAATATGAATTAACTTTTGTTATAAGTTTGGTTATTATGTTTTGAAACCCTAATGGTAGACATAATAACCAAACTTATAACAAAAGTTAATTCATATTATAGATATATTACTAAATACAACTAGATATATTCATATTATAAAATAAAATAAAAATTAAAAAATCATTAAAAAAAAGGATAAAATATAAAATTATAAATATATATATATATACTAACAATCTTATCTACCTTCTTTACAATTTTTTTTTTTCTTATTATTAGTTTGAATAAAAGTGCATGTTTCTGTCTTTCTCTCTTTTTTCTCTCTCTCTCTCTCTCTCTCTCTCTCTAACTACTAAATTTTATACTATTAAATATATTCTCACTTCTAATATTCTATATACAAATTAGAGTATGTCTAAATGACGTGTAACAGCCGATTGCAAAAGACGTTACGTTGTTAAATTTTATTGTAATTAATTATAAATATATACAGTGTGGCAAATAATTTTTAAGAATGGGTTTGTAAAATAAAAAAGAAACAAGCTAATTCAATTTCTACTATTTTTTTATTCAAAATAATCCCCTCCGGATTCAATACATATGTTACAACGATTTAATAAGGAATTAAATGCCTCTTGCAGGCCACTTTGAGGAATTGCCTCCAAAGTGCTCGTCGCAGCTGTCTGGATGGTCGGGATATCATAAAAAAGCAACCTTTTAACTTCAATTTTATTTTTGGGAATAAATAAAAGTCACATTGTGCTAAATCAGGCGAGTACGGAGGATGATTCAACACACAGACGTTAATTTTGGCCAAAAAGCGACGAACAGTGAGTGATGAGTGACTCGGTGCATTATCATGCAGCAAACACCAACTGTCTTCATCGCGATATTCTGCACGAATGCGACGATTTCTAGCAATCAAACGTTTCAAAACGTTTAAATAATACTCTCCAGTAATGGTTTGTCCAGCGGGAACAAATTCTTTGTGGATAATACCTCTACTATCGAAAAAGGTAATCAGCATTGTTTTGATTTTTGATGGCACTTTTCGCGTTTTTTTTGGCTTGTGGAGAGTTTTTCGACTTCTATTCGGCACTTTGGCGCTTTGTCTTTTGGTCATACTGAAAACACCATGTTTCATCACCCGCAACAATTGATTTCAGGAAGTTTGAATTATTTTCATAGGCAGAAATGATGTCCCTGCAATGTGCAATTCACACTGATTTCTGCTCGCCCGTTAAAGTGTGTGGAACAAATTTAGTACAGACTTTAGTTTTACCTAAATCTTCATGCAAAATGGTTCGAATCGTTTCTTTGTTGATGTGTAAAACCTCTGCCATCATTGTTTTCAACAAATTCTCGCACTTTTTCTATACTTTCTGTTGTCTTTGAAGAACTTGGTCGTCCAGTATGCTTATCATCTTCTAGCGTATTTCTTCCATCCGAAAAACGTTTGTGCCAAATGAAAACATTTGATTTACTCAAACATAACGTACCATAAACTTGCTTCATCAAAATATATGTTTCCGATGCACTTCTACCAAGTTTTGCATTAAATTTAATGACCGCTCTCTGTTCCATCTCAGAATTCCGACGAACAAAAATTTTTACTTTTCAAAAATCGCCTGTATGTTTTTAAAGAGTTAACCAAAATGGCTGAAACAAAGCCACGCGCTAGATAAGGCTTCGAATATATATACGCATGCGCAATTTCATAACTGGCTCTGCTATTGGCCTTTATCTAGCGCGAGTCTTAAAAATTATTTGCCGCACTGTATATATGGATGATGTGAAGAAGTAAAGAATTTTTTTTCTCTCTCCCTATTAAATAATAACAATTTACAAATTTAATAATTTGAATTTAAATAATCAAAGTAATAAAGATAATTTTAATACAAAACTAAACTATATAAAACTGAACAACTATTTATTTTTATAATTAATTTAGATTTAGCTTGCTAATCTAATCAAATCTACTTGATATAAATTATCATTCTTTTCAGTTTACTCTTTAAATTTTAAATATAGAATCACTTTTATATTTTTATTATATAGTTTTTACACTATATATATGTCGTATTAAGGTATGTCTTTGAATAATTATAAATTTAAAACTCTAAATTTGTATATAAGAAATAATAGACGCGACAAAAAGAAACGCAGCCATTTTCTCTTTGTTTATTATTCAACCTCCCTCTTACCCCCTCGGGTCGTTGGTCAAAAAATTATATACAAGCATTGGCTATTTACTCTTTGATTATAGATATTAAAATATATGGATATTAAAATAAAAAATGTGTTGACTATTTACAAGTAGTGTGGGAATTATATTGCAGTGAACCTGTGGGGGTGTGCGCAAGATGAAATTCGTAGCTGCACAGTCTAGATAAAATTTTTAATTTTCTCTGAATTGAAAATATCCTAACGAGGTTATGATATACTATTGATATTTTAAACTGTTATTTATTAAATCTTTATTATCTAATAAGTCGATAGGATTCGAACAGTGCGGGGTTAAAAAGCTAAGACTACGGATGGTAGATCTCTCGGCCACGACTGCTCACTTTGAATATGTTCATATCTTTCTTCATCCTACGATCCCTATTCCTGGCTTCTCCAGCTTTAAATATACTTAAACCATGTTCAGCCTTCTTCAACGGGGCCATATGTCATAATATATGCTCTTCCAGGAATAATAAAGTAAGCCTACAGTCGATCCAGAGAGAGACGGGACGGTGTCACGTTAGACAGCAGGACATTCCAAAGGGGGCTCCTGGGGGCCGTCACTTGGCACCTCGGGACTTTGGACAGTTGGTGATTGTGTTCGACGCGAGCGTCCGCCCGGCGACAGCCGGGTCCGCCATCTTGATAACGTTGTCTGTGTACTTTTTCCTATGATATACTCGCACATTGAGTTTACGACTTACTCAATGGAAGTACATAGGTCAAAGCACTACAACCAAAATTTACTTCTTTTTTAAAAAGGATGATCTCTAATTCGAACTAACATTTGAAGTGCACATCTTAGGATAGGTTTTACCGAACATCGATTTTCGAAACTAACCGATGGGGTTATACCATATCTTAGAGGATGATGTGTTTGAAAACCCCAAAATTTTCTTTTTTCTTTTAACCCTCGATAGTTTATCTTATAAAAACGCTTATACTAATCCTATAGTTGTTCTATCGTATTGCTATACGTAATTTAACTTATTACTATTGTCCTAAATATATCTGTAGGCCTTTACATCTTGTCTGTCCTACACCAGACAAAACGAACGGAGGTATGCGGGGTTGTTATACCCGACTAACGATAAGCATTTAAACATGGTTGTTTAAATTGTTAGGGACTATCCCTTTTAATAAATAGATGGGAGGAAATCCCGTCACTGTATGTGGAGTTAGATTGTAGATTCTGGTGACCCTTTCTATCTGTTTGGTCCATGTCTGTTTGGGGTGTTCTAAATGGAGTATCTTTAGTTTCCCTGTTATGGTTGCATTCAATCTCTCGCTCAGACCATTTGACTGTGGGTGATTTGCTGTGGTATACAAGGGTTTTATACCTTGTGAGATTAAAAACCTTTTAAATTGAGCGGATGTAAATGCAGGAGCTCGGTCTGTCAGTAGGTTTTTAGGAATACCTTCCTGTAAATAAGCTCGGTTACCACCATACTTAGTAAATCCGGCTACTGTGTCCATTGACATAAGTTCATAAGGTTCCTTCGCGAGTGGTAAGGTACCCATTTCTCCATATGTGGGTCCTTTCGGAGGTTTTACTATTTGGCAAATTTTGCATTTACGGACATAGTTATTTATATCTTTGGTCATACCATCCCAATAATACTGACTAGTGATTAACCTAGTGAGTTGTGTGATTCCTGGATGGTTATGCCATTCGTGTGCTTTCTGGAGTAACTTATTTCTTAGTGTATCAGGTACGACTACTCTGGGTACGCCCTTTTTAGTAATAATCGCAAGTCCATCAGTATTGATGAGTGATTGATATTTCTCAGGTACACGATGCTGGTGTCCCTCCAATTGTTGAGCCTCTAGAAAACCGCAAAATGGTTGTCTTGATAGCAAGTCTGCCTCGAGTTGTTTTTTACCTTTCAGATAGTGTATGTCAAAAGTGTATGGGCTGAGTCTCAAGGACCATCTAAATAACCTACCTGACGGATTTTTAATATTTTTCAAATAGACCAGAGCTTGGTGATCAGAATAAATGGTGAAATGTCTACCAAGCAGGTACACCCTGAAGTATTCTATAGACTCAATGATAGCTAAACACTCCAGCTCCGAGATGGAGTAGTTCTGTTCATACTTGCGTAGAGAGCGAGAGAAATATTGTACAGGATGTTCTTCTCCATTTTCATCCTTTTGCTTTAGAATTCCGGATATCCCTAATGTACTCGCGTCACAATATAAGAAGCAGGGTAAATCTTCTTTAAAGATATGTAAAACTGGTGATGCAGTTAGGCTGCTTTTCAAATCTTCAAATGCCTTCTGACATTCAAGAGTCCACTTAAAAGGAATATTCTTTTTAAGAAGTATATTTAAAGGCGATCTAAGCTGTGCATAATGGGGAATGAATTTATGATATACATTTACGACACCTAAAAATGACTGTAAAGTTTTAACATTAGTCGGAGGTTGGATGGTTCCTATTACCTGAGTGTTAGTTAGGTGAGGTTTATAAGTGCCCTGTGTGATTTCGTATCCTAGGAAGCTAATGGAGGTCTTACATAATTGACATTTGTTAAGGTTGAGGCGGATATTTTCTGCCCTGCATAGTTGGAAGAATAAACGAAGATGTTCTAAGTGTTCTTCAAAACTATCAGAAAAAATTATAAAATCATCATAGTAGTGTTCTAGAAATTGTAAGTTATATTTTCTAAGTATTTGTCCAATAGCTCTCTCGAAGATCTGTGGTGAGCTTCGTAGCCCGAAAGGTAATCTTTTAAACATGTACACTCCTGCGTGGGTGGTGAAGGTTAAATAAGGTCGAGAATCCGGATGGATAGGAACTGTCCAATAAGCGTTGCTCAATTCAAGGCTGGAAAAATACTTAGCTTTCGACAGTTTTTCTATCACTGATTCTATTAATGGTATAGGTTGGGGATCAACTGGAATGTGTTCATTTAATTTTCGAAAATCCACACACATTCTAAATGTTCCATTTTTCTTTTTTACTAGAGTAATGGGTGAAGCATATTCACCTATGGCCGGTTCTATTATATTATTTTTTAACATCTCATTGATTTGTATATCTATTTCTTTCCTATATGTAAATGGAATTCTATACGGTCGCAACCTGATTACTCTATCTGTATTTGGTTTAATCTGTACAGGTTGGATATGTAGGGTAGGAACTTTAAATGGGTCTGTAGGAAATATTTCAGCAAATTATTTCAATAACCTAATTAACTTAAGGTCTAATAAGTTGTTTATCTTATGATACTTATCAATTAAATCACTGGTTAACTTATTTTCCCCTGGAATGCTTGATTGAGTGGAAAGTGTCTGTTGTAAATGATTAACATAGAGTGGATTACTTCCTGAAGGTGCACAGTGATTATCTAAGATTTGTGTATTAACAATATGAAGGTGTTGGTTTATATTATATTTCCTATCTGGATTTATCACATTGTATGCATCATTTACATAAGCCAAATCTGTTTCAAAATAAAAAAGAGTAGCAGGAATATTTGTGCCTTGTTGACTCACTACATTTCTATTGAAGTCAATTCTAGTTTTTAATTTTTTTTAGAGTATATAATCCTATTAGTGCAATTTCATATGGTAGATTAAATATATAAAATTTTAAGCTAACTTTTCTTTTTAAAAAACTGACTGGTAAAATAACATAAAATATAGGTTGGATTGGTCCACTCAATGTATTAATTCTAGAATGCTTATTAACTGAATATTTAGTTATATTTCGAAATATATCTGATGGCAAAATTTTATGCAAATAATCAAAAGATATTAGGTTAATGGTAGAGCCAGTATCCACAAGAAATTTAACATTGAAGGTGAAAATAGATAAATTAAAGAATAGTCTTACATTATGCTGGTCCTTTCCTTGATGAGGGATCACATCCTTGTGATCTGGGTTGATGTCCGCTCGATGTGGCTGGTTCCCTGGGTTCCTTGGGCAGCGTGTTATCCGCGTAGTTGCGAAAGGCAAAACGTCCATCTCCAGGTCGACGAAAAGTTGCTAATTGCCCATATTGTGGCCGGTAATGACCTCGGCTAGGCGGGGGAGTGGATTCGGGTTGCCAGCGGTCGAGGCCACGCTGTGGTGTCGGTTGTCCTCGAGTTACTGGCCGCTTTTGGATGGTGTTTACATAGTCCAACCATTCTTCAGGCGTCTGTGGGTTCCTGGTGTATATCATTTTCTTCAAATCATACGTTACACCTGCCGTAAATGCTTCAACAATCTGTTGGTTTGGAAGTGAGTTCTCTAATGCACCCACAACCTTAAAATGGCAATAATCGTTAATTTTTTCTGGCTTTTCCAATTGGTGAGTGAATAATTCTTCCGACGTTGTCTTCTTCTTTGATATATATATTGTGGACAGTTTCTGTTTGATATTTAAATAAGTCTCTTGTTCTAAGCCCAATCGATAAAATATATTTTTAGCTTCTTCTTCTAAATTTAGAATAACTAAATTTTTTCTGTCTCGTTCATCGTTCGTTGCATCCTCAATGTTACGAAAGAAAATATTTATATCTTGATTGAGGCCAGAGAATTTACTTATATGATTTTTATTTGAGATCGTCTGTTGTTGTATAATTTGTGTTAGTAAATTAATTTGTTCTTTCATTAATTTAAATTCCATATTATCGTTTCTGTCAGAAAAATTAGTGTCGGTATCTGACTTCCTTTTTGGCATTTTTGTGGCGAATGGTTGTAGGCTAAAGGTTAAATCCAATAAAGTTTTAAAAAAGAAAAAACGTACCGGTTATTATATCCTGTCGGCTAAATACTGTCGTATTAAGGTATATCTTTGAATAATTATAAATTTAAAACTCTAAATTTGTATATAAGAAATAATAGACGCGACAAAAAGAAACGCAGCCATTTTCTCTTTGTTTCTTATTCAACCTCCCTCTTACCCCCTCGGGTCGTTGGTCAAAAAATTATATACAAGCATTGGCTATTTACTCTTTGATTATAGATATTAAAATATATGGATATTAAAATATATGGATATTAAAATAAAAAATGTGTTGACAATTTACAAGTAGTGTGGGAATTATATTGCATATATATATGTTATAATAAATATTATTTTGAGATAGAAATTAATTGCTGTTTCTTTTGAGTACATGAGTACCTAATGGTATCGTTTGCAGTCGTGTCATTTTGAAAGAAAAGCAGAAAAATAACTATTTACTATCAAGTAGTTTTTATAATAAATTACTTGAAGAAATTTACAATAAGACATTTTTCACAGTCATATAGAATTTATTAAATGAATTATATATTAGTGAATTTCGAAAATAGGTTAGATAACTACATATTTACAACAAGTATATAAAAGTCGGCGTGTTCTCTAAAACTATGGTCAAAAACAAGTAGAACTATCGATGAATGAAAATAAAATATATTTTTTTAAATTATAGAATATATTTTATATTTAGATTATATAATATTTTCCCCCTGTGAAAAACTTGAATTAACGGGTTCGGAGAAAAGTTAGAAAATATAATTAAGAGAGTGTGATTATGATATAAATGCAAATGACAAAAAAATATATATTGGTAGAGAGTGAAATTCAAAGTTTGGTAACCATTATCATATTGGCTTTTTCGTGAACCAATAGATTGGAAAAGACATGAAAAATAATACACATTATGATAAAAATGAGAAGGAAAATAAAATGAAAATTGAAAAGTATATAAATGAAAATATAAAGACGAGATAACATTGGCAACAATATAAAATTAATTACATTAGTAAAAGATTGGTGGAACATTAAAACATTGGATATTTTATGAAAAAGAGCATTTTTGAAAAAGCAATAAACATTAAGCAAAGGTTAGTTATTTACAAAGGCAAATGTGAAACAAGAAATGAACATGTAAAGATAAGGTAAAGATAAAAAGTAATGGTAAAGCATAAAAAATGATCATGTTGGATAACTGAATGCTACGACAGCTAGCGCCACACTGGACCTATCATCATCACAACTGTTTGTTTACTTTTCTTCTCTATACTTCAATAACTGTTCGCTACCATAACTTTGTCTTTCTTGCTAAATGGATAATAAAGATTATTATCATATAATCCTCAACGTCCTCATGCCTTCCTACAAGCTGTAAGTACCTAAATCTTACAACAATTAGATTATGAGACTGAATATTGCATGAAATTCAACTAACGAGTTAAGACAAAGAAAAAAGGCTTAGCAAAAATGGCGTCACTCCCGAGCCACGATGTAACCCTAAATAAGCTCGACGGCTATAACTACTCACTATGGTCTTTCAAAATTGAAATGCTCTTGCAAAAGGAAGATCTTTGGGAAGTTGTCACCGAAAATATTCCAGATGAACCTAAAATCGAATGGAGAAAGAAAGACTCAAAAGCTAGAGCTATCATTAATCTAAGCATCGCCGACTCACAAATAGTGCATGTCAAAAACCTACTAACAGCCAAAGCTACCTGGGACACTCTTAAAAATATCTATGAAAGAAAAACACTCTCAGGAAAAATTTATTTGCTAAGGAAACTATACAGCTTAAAACTCGAAGAAGACAAAGACACGCAACAGCACATCACTACCATGATGGAACTTGTTGACAAACTGCGAACCATTGGCGAAACACTAAAGGACTCTCACATCACGGCTATACTGCTTTGCTCGCTTCCAAAGAGCTACTCCAATCTCATCACGATGTTGGAATCAAGGCCTGATGACGAGCTAACGCTTGAATTTACCAAGAACAAACTCCTTGATGAACACACACGCAGAGTAGAAAGCTCGAAAGACGAAAGCACCGGATCAAAAGCCTTAAAAAGCCTCCACGGAGCTTCAAGCCAAAGAAGAGAAAAAGAGAAGAAATTCTGTTCTTTCTGCCACAAACCAAACCACTCCAAAGAAGAATGTTGGCACTATCAAAAGCGAAACAACAGCAACAAAGAGTACAAATATGAAAACTTCAGAAGAGGAAACGTACCAAAGTACACAAATCAGTCGAGTGTCACCCAAGAACAATCAACAAATCAGAGAACAACAAAAGGACCTAACCCAAAAGCTCTCAATTGCACTCAACGAGAAGCAAGTGTACACAACTGGTTCGTCGACTCTGGAGCCACATCTCATATGGCGTACGACGAAAGCTTATTCACTGAACTTAACAGAGAACAAACACAAAATGTTGTGGTTGCTAATGGCAATAAGCTGCAGGTCAAAGGGATAGGACAAGGAGAAATCAAAGTCATCACACCCCAAGGAAAGACTGACACCTTACTTCTCACAAAAGTTCTCTACATCCCGGAACTAACAGACAACCTTCTGTCAGTGAGTGCGGCCACCTCCAACGGATGTAAAGTAACGTTCAACAGAGATTGGTGTACCATCGAAAGAGACAACACAGCCCTCGCGAACGGTATACTTGACAATGGAATGTACCGACTCCACCTGGATGACAACCCCCAAACTCGCACTTTCAAAGCAAATGTTGCAAAACAAAACCACTGCAAGAACAAAAATTGCCTCATGCTCTGGCACGACAGACTAGGACACAGAAATATAGAATCAATTAAGAAGATTCGAAATGAGAACCTAGCAAGAGGACTAAGTCTAAATAACTGTTCGCACAGCACAGACTGCGTTCAGTGCATTCAAGGAAAACTCACCGAAACCCCATTTCCAAAGAAGACAGAGTACAGAGCAACTGAAACGCTTCAACTTGTCCACAGTGATATCTGCGGTCCATTACCAACTAACTCTCTCAGCGGTAAGAGATACTTCATCACCTTCACTGATGACTACAGCAGATACACGAAGATCTACCTCCTGAAAGGAAAAGACGAAGCCTACGAAAAAATAAAAGACTACGTCATCTCAGCACACACGGAATTTGGAAAAAATATCCAAACCATACGGACAGACAACGGTCGTGAGTATGTAAACCGACAAGTCGAAGATTTCCTGAACCAAAGCGGAATCAAACATCAGCTAACAGTCCCCTACTCACCAGCCCAGAACGGAGTAGCCGAAAGGAAAAATCGATCACTAATGGAGATGACAAGATGCATGCTGTTTGACTCAGGACTCCCACAGTCTCTATGGGCGGAAGCGGTTACCACAGCTAATTACCTACACAACCGAATACCCTCGAAAGCTACAGACAAGACTCCATTTGAACTATGGACCAACAGGAAGCCCAGTCTGAAGCATCTAAAAAGATTCGGATGTAAAGCCTATATTCCCAAGATAAAAAGAAACAAGTTGGATAGCAAAGTTATCGAAGGGATCTTTCTTGGATACGATGATCGAAGCAAAGGATACAGAATCCTGCACGACACAGACGACATCACAATCAGCAGATCCGTAAAATTTATAGAAAAAGAAAATGGGTTTCACCACGCTTCCACAAAAACAACTTCACCACAAGTACTAAGTACAGATCTAACTTCCTCCAATCATATTGGTAATGCAGAGGAAAGTCAGGAACCAGGAACACAACCCGAAAACCTTGAGGACTCAGAAACCGAGGATTACCTTCAACCCGGTACAAGCACAGGAACACAAGTGGTCACACAAAGAAGATCCACGAGACCAACAAAGGGAATACCTCCCATAAGAAATGACTACATGCTGTACAAAACTGAAGCTCAGGACATTCTGACCAAGCCGCTACCAAGGCCGACATTTGAGAAGTTACGCTACAACCTCGTGATGTCTCCACATTCATGCCGGGGATTTGTTGGATAACTGAATGCTACGATAGCTAGCGCCACACTGGACCTATCATCATCACAACTGTTTGTTTACTTTTCTTCTCTATACTTCAATAACTGTTCGCTACCATAACTTTGTCTTTCTTGCTAAATGGATAATAAAGATTATTATCATATAATCCTCAACGTCCTCATGCCTTCCTACAAGCTGTAAGTACCTAAATCTTACAACAGATCACATTTAAACAAAAGAATAAAGATGGAAAAATATAAACAAAAATAAAGTTTAAAATAAAATTGGTAACTAAAAAATATTTAAACGAAATCAAAATGTCTATAGAAATAATTACAAATTAAACAATAAAAATCAAAGTAAAGCTATTTTAAAAATAAACGAAAGAAAGTTTGTTTACAAATAATTTATATACTTAGAAAATATTATGATAAATGTGTATATATTCAATAATAATGATAGATTTATATATAAAATATTAGACGAATAAAAAGGCAATTAAAATATGAGTAATTATGTCATTATACTAGTTATATTTCAAAATATCAAAAGGCAGCAGAAAATGTTTATTTTTACGCAAATAATAACTCAAAATAAGTTGATTCTAAAATATTAACATTTAAAAGTATATGAAAATAATATATAATTGTTTTTGTTATAAATATTTGAATAATAAAATGATAATAGAGAGATATATGGAATGACATTAAGTATTTTTTGTAGACATAAGATTTGATGCTGATATTTAATAATTATTTGAAAAAGAAATATAACTATAAATTAATGAGCTATTGAAACTATTGAGAAACATGGATGAGGATCAGCAAAGTTGAAAATGGTAATTTGTGCAAAATGGTAGATACAATGTACCTTGAAAAGGATAAAGCTGGCTGGAGTTGATGATCTTGGAAAATGGTTGTAGCTGAAGAGAACTATGGTTGCTTGTTGAAAACCATTTTTGATTGAAGAAAACTATTGTTGATTGTAGATGAGAGTTGTTGCTTGTAGAAGACTATATTTGATTGGAGAGGGTTATGTTTGGTTGAGGTAAGCTATGTTTGATTGAGGTAGGCTATGTCTGATTGAGGTAGGCTATGTTGGTTTAGGTAGGCTATGTTTGGTTGAGGTAGGCTATGTTGGTTGTAGAAGGCTATGTTTGTTTGGAAATTGCTATGTTTGGAGATGAATATGGTTGGTTGAGGATTTTCATTTTTAAAAATAAGATATTTTCTCTTTTGGCATTTTGAACGAATAAACAGGTAAATATCCTGTCGGCTTCTGTTATAATAAATATTATTTTGAGATAGAAATTAATTACTGGTTCTTTTGAGTACATGAGTACCTAATGGTATCGTTTGCAGTCGTGTCATTTTGAAAGAAAAGCAGAAAAATAACTATTTACTATCAAGTAGTTTTTATATTAAATTACTTGAAGAAAATTACAATAAGACATTTTTCACAGTCATATAGAATTTATTAAATGAATTCTATATTAGTTAATTTCGAAAATAGGTTAGATAACTACATATTTACAACAAGTATATAAAAGTCGGTGTGTTCTCTAAAACTAGGGTCAAAAACAAGTAGAACTATCAATGAATGAAAATAAAATATATATATTTTTTTAAATTATAGAATATTTTTTATATTTAGATTATATAATATATATATATAAACCGCAATTCTAGTAGAATACAATTCTATCTTTCAAACTCAGAAACGCGTTGGAATTTCCCCTTACACGCGGTATCACGACAATTTTCACAACGAAGCAGCTACTCAAATTCAATTTCTATAGTCTCATTTTCTCTCTATAAGATTTTTACTTTTCAACACATTGTAGGCGCCATTACCGGTGCTTATTTTACCAAAATGTATTGAAAACATAATCATTTGGATATCATAGTACGAAGGTTGAGTGGAAAATTCTCGGCCTGACAATGAAGGACTCAGAATTTCAGTCTTGGGAACATTTTATTTTTCTTCATAATCTCCCTTGACTTCAACACAAATGGTCCACCTTTTCTCCAATATCAAGTTTCTTTCCCGGAAATGAGAGCCTGGAAAACTGTTAAAATATTCATCTACAACTTTCTCAACTTCTTCATTGAACACGATGAGTTCCAGAAACAAGGCGTCTGAGAGTGCCGAATCGGGAGAATAGGGGGGATGGCCAGGCAAATCGTACTTCAAATCCAAAAATATCCTTTGCCAACACACCTTTGTGAGCAGGTGAGTTGTCTTTATGGAAGATGATTTTTTTCTTCCTCAAGCCAGGCTTCTTCTAACGAATTTTAACATCCATCTGATCAAGAAGGTTAGAGTACTATTCACATGTAATAGTTCTATTTTTTCAAGGTAAAAAATTAGCAGGAACTCTTTGGCAGGATCCCAAAGCCTATCATTCGAAACACCATATTATACATCCTTTTCATAGTTTCCGGTGTAGTTGCAGTTCTTGGGCGTCCTTCACATGGATCATCTTCGAGAAACATGCGACCTCGTTCAAATTCAGCTGTCCACTGTTTCACTGTGTACTTAAAATACTCTTTTACACAAACTACTTATGCGAACAAGTTGAAACTTAAGTTTCCCAACGAACATGCGCGCGCAGGGAGAGGAAACGTAATACTTTGCCATTTGGAATTCCATCTCTGGTTCAAGGCCGAGAACTTTCACCTTACCCTCGGATCTTTTTCCTATCGTGTAAATTTGATCTCTCTAACGTGTTGCTTTCTTGGTGTAGCAAATTTAATGTTTAAAGTATTTGAGGATTCGAAATGTTTATGTGGAATAGATGACCACATACACACCAACTTCAAGACATCTGTTGATGGGCTGTCCAATATATAAATCAAGACTACAAACTTTAAAATGGAAAGAGAAAGATTGAGAGATTAGAATGTCCATATAATATTATATATGGTTGAATACAGAATAAATGTAAATATATATATAAATAAATGTAATATATAAAATTGAAAAAATACATATATATAAAATATATACAGTCTTCATTGGTGGCGACCACCGCGCGAAAGATTCCGCCACCGGTGGACTGCGAGAGTTCTCTCCCACAGAGTGGGCAGGTCGATGTGTTAGCTGGCATTTCCCCACTCAAGACCAAAAGGGTAGCCTTCGCTACACTTATGAATAACATTGACTCGGGATGGAGGCCGACGCCGAACAGTCAGGCCTGCAGATCCAGGGGCAAGTCACAGGAAGTGAACAACTTCTAGAGCAGGGGTCACACGACACGACAACTCCAGTACCTGTGGGTCAGCGATCCATCGCAGCGGTCCACCGCACAGCCAGCCCGGCAACAGGATGTGACTGCAGCTGTGCCGAGTCCAGTGCCCAACGCGCGCTCTGGCTGGTGAGGCGGGTAATGGGCGTAGCCGATCCCCGCAGGAAGATGGTTTCCGCCTCGTACTCCAAATAATAGCTAGAGCTGGAATTCTCCTGCAGGAGACAATGGAAAAAGACTCTCAAATGCTGCGCGTCCAGTAGCGCGGCCCGCGTTGAGCGCGTTAGGGCAAGGGCGCCATCATAGAAGTCACGGACGGTCGCCTGAAGCCAGCGCTCGGGAGCCAACAGGTCTGGCAGCCGCAGGAACCTGTTGTCGCCTCGAAGACGCAGGTACCTCAGGCTGACTGACCGCAGAGCCCGGTGGTTCAGCTCAAGGACGCTGGCCGCGGCCTCCCAAAGGCTCAGCAACCTTCTCCTCCTAGGGAAGAGTCAGACATCAGGAACCGGCGGTGTCAGCCACGCCCTGTATCGGACCATCCGAGAGTAGCCGTTGGCGGCGCCGCGCAGTGAAGCCTGGACCCCTTTCATGCAAGCGAGTCAAAGCTGGCCCGCGATGTCAATAGGCCGACCCCACCCTCGGAGACTGGACGAGACAGGGTAGGCCGGGAGTGCCATAAGACTAGGCTCGTACCCCACACGAACCGCGCTAGCCGCGCCTGCAGCCGGCCGATGGTGGTTTCAGGTGGAACGCAGCCGTGGAGGTGGTGCAAGATGGACTCCAGAATCAGGCTGTTTGCCTCGCGGGCACGGCCCACCGGCGAAAGGCCGCGGGTGAAGGGTGACCACAATGCGATGGCTCGCTCCAGCAGCCCCATCAGATGGAAGGCCTAGGAGGAGACCGTGTTACGGGCAAAAATTGTGTAGCTCACGACAGTCAGCGACTCGCACTACCAGGAGATTCCCAGAGGAGAATCAATCCGGTGCTTCCAGGAACCCCACCAGCTCTTCGGCTCTTGCTGAAGTTGACAGCCACCCGGGGGGCATGCAAAACTCTTCAAAGATCAGGGGCAGGAGCTCAAAATGAGCGTCGTACCTGATGAAGAATAAATTGTCATCCGCATAGGCAACCACGCTACCGCAGTCCAAGATCTCTTCGAGGCGGTGCAGCAGAGGTCCAACTCTGATGCTGAAGAGCGCGGCGCTGAGACGGCAGCCCTGCCTCACTCCGTTGAGAAGCGGGAAGGTCTTTGTGTAGACATCTCCGACCCGGATGAAGGGGTCTGCTTCCCCGTAGAGAACACCAATCCACCTGAGGAACGTAGATGAAAGGCCTAGCTTCTCCAACAGGGTGAACAGGTAGCTCCTGCTCAGGGTGTCAGACGCCGACTTCAGGTCCAGAGAGAAGACAGCCAGCGTCGTGTCATGTCTGGATGCTCCAGGCGGCTTCGTCAGACACTAGGGAAATGTTCCAGGAGAATTACCGTCCTGGAACGGCGTAGGTCTGACAGTCGGGTACCAGGTAGGCTGATTGGGCGGAATGCCTGTAGAATCGGACCACCGTACACTTTCGGCGGCGAGATGAACTTGCTGCACTTTGAAGATGGAGGCAAAGCCCCGCGGAGTCGAGAAGCCTCGAAGACCTTCCAAGAACTTCGGCAAAGAAATCTTCAATGGCTTTGACACACCTGCAGGGTAACACGTCCCATCCCGAGGCACGGCCGTTTTCCAGGCGGTGGATTGGCTGCCGCTATCTGGTTTTGGGAGATATCGACGATAAAGAGCTGGTCCCACTCGTCACTTCAGCACACAGGGGGTTACTTTAGCTAGGAAGTCGGTGATGGCTTCTTCCGAGCTTGGAACCTGGGAGACGCTACCACTTAAGCGCTTCAGAAGGAAACACCTTAGCATGACCCTGGAGATGGCGTTGCCGTCGTCGTCGGTGAAGGTAGAAGGAGAGCGACGTCTGTCTCGGAGGGAATGCCCGTGACGCCGATGCCAGTGACGTATCTCCGCGACCAGATTTGCATTGATCTTAGTTCATATTTTGAGAAATTATACGGATATTTAGTATATGATCTGTTTTCTTCTCAATTCGTCTATGAGATATTTCTAATGTTCAATTTTACTATATACTTTATTTTTCCATTTCTCATATAGCTGATTATTCATAATTATTCACTTTAATTCATCTCATGCCCGTTTTGTATGTATTTTGTCACTACCTTTTCAATTAATAGGAAAGGTCAGTAAGTTCTAGGAAAAAGACTATGAGCTATTTTTGTCAAAAAGAACTTAATATCCTCGTAAACACTTTTGTAGTAAACATTTGTTACCGCTGTTGTAGATTGGCGCCTTTGTAGCGCTTACCGCGCATGCGTAATACATAAAAAACAAATGCAGGCGACTATCGGAGAGCTGTCAAGCATTAAGCACCGATCTATCCGAATATTTTTAACCTAAGAAGATGTTTAACCTAACGGAATTTTAACAAGATAACAAGTACAGTATGGTGACGAATGCATTAGTAAGTCAACACTTTATTTAAAGCATGCTAAATTAATATCGGGATATGTAAGTGTTAGCGACACCGAGCGCCGCGGACGACCTTCAACTTCTACAGATGAGCACCATTGCACATTGATACATGAATCAATACAGAAGAATCGGCGAATGCAAATAAATATGAAATTTTGTTGCATCTGTTAGAAATACCATACAGAAAATTTTAAAATACCATAATGTGTCATCACGTTGGGTATCAAGACAATTGACCGATGATCAAAAACAAAAGCATGTGGGTGCTTTCACAAGTTCATTTATCGAAATTTCTAAGAGTAGGAAATGATTTTTATACAATATTATTACTTGTGATAAGACCTGGATTAATCATTTTGAACCAGAGTAAAATAAACGGTCAATCGAGTGGCGATATTCATCATCCCCATAGTCAAAAAAAGTATAAGACTCAAGCTTCAGGAGGCAAGTTTTAGCCACCTTTTTTGGGTCTCAAATGGAGTAATATATATTGATATTATTTGTAATAAAAACGTACAATATATTCATAATACTATTCTAATCTGCTTAAAGGTCCAGTCCGTGAAGCTATACGTCGGAATATACGAGGAAAGCTTTATACAAGGTGTCCTTTCATTATGACAACGCTAGTCCAAACACACTATGGGAACTTGGCTGGGAAGTTTTGGTACATCCTGCCTATAGTCCCAATCTCACTCCTTGTACTTTCATCTTTATACACACCTTAAATATGCTCTACTTGACAAAATTCTCGAATAATTTGGAGCTGGAAAAGTTTGCTCAAAATTGGTGTAGGGAACAACCACATTTTTTTTTCTCAGACATTATAACAAGCTAGTTGAAAGATAAAAAATATATATATATGCACCGAAAAGGACGGTGAATATGTAGAAAAATAAAAAAGGTAAGTCTATACTCCTTTATTTTTTTATGTGGACACTTTCATAAAACATATTGACTCACCCTCGTATTTAACGGTATAAGCATTTATGTACCATTAGTTGCTATTTACATCGAGAATATCCGTCGCCTTGAACACGATTATTTTGGGAAGGGGTAAGGCATTAGAAAAATTACTTCACGCACCTTGGGTGGCAGCCCGAAAGAGCTAGGACCTTTCATGTGCGTGCAGAGCATCGAGATCTTCTCCTACCTCGGCGGGTACATGGGGATGTGGCTGGGGATCTGCCTTCTTTCGGGCTTCGAGCTGATGGAGATCTTGTGGCTGGGAATTTGCCACTACCGCAATATGGCGGCCAGCATTCCGCCAGGTAGCCCTCGCCAGAAGACTGCCAACTTCAATAGGGATCAACGAGGCAACCAGGGTTCGACCAACTAACAATCGCCAACACGAACACTATCAGCATCTAGATTTGAAATAATAAAGTAGATAAATCATTAGAAATATATAATGGTCTCTTCTTCATATTTAAATTTTAATACATTTATTTTTGTCTCAAATGAAACAATTTTATTTAACAACATAATAAGCCTTTTTTATATTCTTTCTAGACGAATGACCCAACTATACCCGAGAATTCCCACGAGTGCAATTTCCTTCATACTGAAAGTACATCAATAATAAATAGTAGAAGTGCCATAGAATAGCAATACAAAAATAACCTAAACCACATGCGATGTGTGTAATGGAAAAAAATGTATTATATTAGTGTTTAGGTATTTCATTTGTGGGATGGTTGCGTGCGTGTTGGTGTGGCTTGTGGAAAGGCTGCTGATAAAATTATAATTATTTTTATAAAATAAAATAATTTATTTGTAGCCAGAAATGTAAAGAGAAAATAATTAACGGCCGAAGTAACGGCCGTTCGAAGCAAGCCTTGTTTACCACGCCAGTGGCTAGAATGTCCCGGATTGCCGCCCCGCGCGCATGCGTAGTCAGGTCGCCACACTACCGCTCTCGTATGTGTAGTGAAGCTTTGTGACAATTCGCGTTCACTGAAGCAAAGTGTGGTCGCCACACTACTCCCCCTCCTGTAGGATCCTTAAAGATCTTATGTAGTCGTAGAGGGAACTCTTTGTAGGGTGCCTTGTTGGCTTGGGATCTGATCTTGGGGGCTTGAGGGAGGCACCTGTTCTTTTTAAATGTTGGCCAGAAGTAATGGGTGGAGACCATCTTGTTAGCTTGCAGGGACACGATGGGTTGCTCAGCGATAGGTATAGTCGCTGTTAGTACCGGAGGAGCTATTGGTATTGGGGAAGTAGTGACTCTTGCTTCAATAGGAAGTGATGACTGTTGTAGAGAGTTTTGAGGTTGGAGAAGTTGTGGTACCGAAGTTTGGGCGGGCTGCAAATGAAGAGGAGTCCTTTCTCAGTCGCGTTATTGGTTTATTTTAGGAAGAGTGGATGCTTCTGCTCGCAGGATGGAGGCAAGGGCTCTTCATGAGACGGCGGTTGCTGGGGCAAGGGATTGTCACTGTGCGCTGGGGTGGAGAAAACAGTTGCAGGGGGGCGCGAGATGGTGTTTTAAGGAAGGTTGGAGCAGAACGATAAGGAGTCCAGGGATGAAGAGTTGCTCAGAGAGATGGTGTGAGAGGGCAAGCTGGAGCTTGAGTTGGTGTCTTTAACGTTCTGGACTGTAGTCACCGGGGCAGTTGTGGAACATTCATGTCACGGGGAAAAGTCGTCTTCTCCAGGTGTTGGAGGTAAGAGTACATGGACCACAGTGCTGATATGAAAGTTTTTTGGACAATTCAACCAAGATAATCGAGGGTCTCTGATCAGCAATGGGCTTTCTTTCTGAGACTTGAGCTGTTCGTACCTGGTGAGACCGGCCGAATCGTTGGAGAAGCCATTCTTTGAGCGCCGCATATTTTCCTGAAACTGGTGGGTGCTCTACAATGTCGTAGGCGCAGATGAGAGTTAGTATATCTAAATTAAAAACCGTTGCCTTATATTTGAATTCGTCGTCGCTGGCGATGTTTGCGAAAATAAAGGCAGCTTCCAGTTGGCTGAGCCACAATGGAATGTCGTTTGGCAAGAAGGGTGGAGCTCAAAAAAACAATTTTGATATTTGAGATGGGGTGAGTTCCATCGTGAATGTTTGAGCTTCCATTATTTGCAAAAATTTGCCCTTGACGTTGGCCGTTAATTCTTCATTCGAGTCGTTCGGCTCACAAATTTTTGTGGGATGGATTCGTGCGTGTTGGTGTGGCTTGTGGAAAGGCTGCTGATAAAATTATAATTATTTTTATAAATAATAAAATTAATTATTTAAATCCAGAAATGTAAAGAGAAGATAAGTAACGGCCGTTCGAAGCGAGCCTTGTTTACCACGCGAGTGGACAGAAAGTTCCGGATTGCCGCCCGGCGCGCATGCGTAGTCAGGTCGCCACACTACCGCCCGTATTAGAAGTGAAGCTTTGTCACAGTTTTCGCTAGCTGAAGCAAAGTGTGGTCGCCACAGATTCAATTATTTTTTGCAATCCATTTATTTGTTTCAAAATCAACATAATTTAAATAGATGGCAGATTTTCCACCCAACCCCCAAGGTACCCGCTCCAGCGCACTAACCCTTGAAATTGGCGGAGTTGAGTGAGTTACTGCAATGGATCTATAATGCGATGCCCATCTTCTCAGTAATAATAAAACAAAGGCCAGAACAAAATTACTAAAAATATGAAAACCATTATTTACATACAGTAACTCTAATTTTTTAAAGTTTTTTAAAATTGCATTGTGTGCACTTGCCGTTACTTAGTAATATAAATTTATCTCTTAATACTCATTAATTTTGTAAAAAAAAAGTAATACTCGTATAAAAAGATATTTCAAAAAAAGTACGCAAGAAACTTGAAAATAAAAAAAATGCAGAACGCTCATTGGTCTCTTACTTGGCCTGGTGTTGTTACTACTCGTATTTTCTCCGCGTAAAAAATGTTCTTCAAATGAAAAAAAAAAATAGCCAAAAATATTAATCAAAATGTAGCCGAAAATATTCCTATAATTCATATAATAAATAGCGATATGCAGAATTTGGTACAAATTGGTTCAGTAGTTTTGAGTTTACCGCGAAACAGACAACATACATTGACTTTTATATATTAGAAGAGAGAAGAATGAATGCTATAGAAAGGTCCATGTGTCTAGATTAAAATTGAAACGTCTAAATTTAAATAAAAAATGTCTAATTAAAAGTTAAAAACCTAAATATAGATTTATAAACGTAGATAAATATTGTTATATACGTTTAAATATATTTTTGAAACACATTTAATTATTTTGAAAACATTAAATTCTAAATGAAGGATAAGATGTTTTATTTTACGAAATTAGGCAAATAAAGAAAATATAGAAAAAAATATATAGAAAATTTGTTTAAAATAAAATTGAAATGTCCAAATATAGAATTAAAATGTTTAATTAAAAGTTAAATATATATATATAGATTTATAAACGTATATACATTTTATAGCCGAGTGGACAAGGCACCTGCCCGGTAAGCAGAAGGGTGTGGGTTCGATTCCCGCCCCTGGTATGTCCAGGGTAGCCGAGTGGACAAGGCACCTGCCCGGTAAGCAGAAGGGTGTGGGTTCGATTCCCGCCCCTGGACACTTTTTATTTTTCCGTTCGCCATTACTCTTCATGTTTCACCTTTCCATACCTCATCCTCAAAGTTAGAAATGTCGCTATTTCTCTTTGAAAATAAATTTCGATTTTTATAAAAGAAGCATTCGCGGTATAATTTCAATTTTCGTTTTACATTTTGTTATATACGTTTAAATATATTTTTGAAACATTTAATTTTTTTGAAAACATTTATTAAATTTAAATTAACGATAAGATGTTTTCTTTTGCGAAATTAGGCAAATAAAGAATATATAGAAAAGAATATATAGAAAATGTGTCTAAATAAAAATTGAAATGTCTAAATATAGATTAAAAATGTCTAATTAAAAGTTAAAAACCTGTGGCGACTACACTTTGCTTCAGCGAGCGCAAACTGGGACAAAGCTCCACTACACACAGGGGGCAGTGGACGGCATCGGCAACCGCGAGCGTCAACCTGACTACGCATGCGCGCGGGACGTCATCAGAGACTCTGGCCATTCAAGCGGTAAACATCTAGGCTTGCTCCAACGGCCGTTACTTCAACCGTTGCTTATTTTCTATTTTTATATTTCTGGCTTTAAATAAATTAATTTTAATTATGATTTTATCAGCAGCCTTTCCACAAGCCACACCAACACATCACGCAACAACCATACTACAAAATTGGTGAGCCGGACGTGATGCAAAAGTTATTTTAATTACACTTCTTTAATAATTATTATTATTATTTCATCCACGAAACTTTCAACAGCCCCAGAATGCAAGACGCAACTACGGAACAACCGGAAGGGCCAACATCCACGGCACCCTCCCAAATATCAAGATTGGCTTTCCGTGCACCACCATTCTGGCCCAACGACGTTGAACTGTGGATAAGCCAGCTAGAAGCCGCTTTCGGTCTAGCCGAGATCTCCCGCGACGAAACTAAATTCCAAGCAATGGTTGAAGTAACGGCCGTTGGAGCAAGCCTAGATGTTTACCGCGTGAATGGCCAGAGTCTCTGATGACGTCCCGCGCACATGCGTAGTCAGGATGACGCTCGCGGTTGCCGATGCCGTCCACTGCCCCCTGTGTGTAGTGGAGCTTTGTCCCAGTTCGCGCTCGCTGAAGCAAAGTGTAGTCGCCGCAAACCCATATATAGATTTATAAAAGAATATAAATATTGTTATTTTTGAAATACATTTAAATTTTTTGAATATATTTATTAAAATTTCAAATGAACTATAAAATGTTTTCTTTTGCGAAATTAGGCCAAAAAAGATTATATAGAAAATGTGTCTGAATTAAAATGAAAAATGTTTAAATTAAAATAGAAAATGTTTCAATTAAAATGGAAAATGCTCAAATTTAAATTGAAATGTATAATTTAGAATTTAAAATGTAGAAAGTATGCAAATAAAATCGCAACGAATATTTATATTACAAATCAAATTCAAACCAAAAATATTCCCGGTAATATAGTAAGCAATTTCCCAAAGTTTCACGGCGATTGGATGTATGTTTTTTAAATCTATCGAGTACAGACAGGCATTCAATTTTATATATGTAGATTTAAAGCTGCTATTTAAAACAAAACTAAATAAATGTATTTTTCACAAAAAAATATAATTATTCCTAACATAAACTAAACTTCTTTTTTCAGCATGCAATCCGTAAGCTCGTGGGTAAGCCTCGGAGAGTGCGCGCTCGCGCATGCGCCTCTGATACATCTGTATGAATGATGTATTCGACAGTTCAGTCTTTCTTAACGCGGTCGAACGGGATAAAAAGTATCTTATTTCCGTCTGCTGGTTGTAAGCTACCTCCCTACCAATTTTCATCCAAATCGGTTCAGCCGTTCTTGAGTTATAAATAGTGTAACAATTAGCACGACTTTCTTTTATATATATATATATAGATATCCTTACCGGGACACACAGCGCATTTGTTGTTATAGTTGAAAAGGTTTAATAGAAGCTTTTAATTAAAACATTCCGTTCCAGAGTCCAAGAAGGAAATAAAAAAAAAACAATGGTAGAAATGATCATTAAATATATTAAGTAATCCACTATAAACAGTCTCTGTGTAAAATGTGTGTCTTCTAATTTTTTTTTTTTCAGTTTTAACAATATTACCAGCTTTTGGGCTGAACTACAGAAAATTCAGTAAAAAAAAACCTCTTATCGGCCAACGAATCTTATATAAATTTTTAAATCATAACTTGCTGCGTTAATATACAAATAGAGCTGTAATCGACCACACATTGCCAAAACAAGGAATCATCTTGCAATTTTTATGATTTATTAAATAGAATAATTAATATAATGAACCCCCAAAAAATACATTTGTCGAATCATGTCGAATTGTGGGGTTGGGTGGATATGGGGTTGGATTGGTGGTTGGCGCAGTCTTGGTCGGATGATAGGTTGCACAGGAGAAGAACGAACACACCTGGATGGGGTAAAAAAGGACCTTTGTGATTGAGAGAAGAATGAGTTTGGAGGAGGCAGCTGGCCTTTCACATGATAGAACGTACACTACCTTAGTTGGAGCCTATGTTGAGCACACCTAGCTCGTAGCACGGTCACCTACCTTCCTTTTGTTTGTTGTCCGAGATAATCGTCATCGACTCTTTCGACTTCTCATTGGTTGAAATCCTTCCACGTGCTCTGTGATGATTCGCTATTTATTTGTCATGCTTAAATGTGATTGGTTGTTAATTTGTCATGCTTAAAGTTGATTGGATCAGTACCTCCATTGTCGCCATGATTGCAATCCTCCAGGAATAAGAAGGCCTTTGAACTTAAGTTTTATGGGGGTCCAGGGCACCTTTACTTCCTGGATGATGCAATCCTGTACTTTGTTCTTTCCCATCTCGCGAGGCCTAACCTTTATTAAAGGTTTAGACGACACAATATACATAGATTATGGTGGGCTTACATAATCCAATATACAGATTATCACAGATGCGTCCCCTGCATGTGAAGAATTCATAAAGGGGTGACCTGAATTGAATTCTGTGGAAGAAAAAGTGATTTTGTGGCTGAAAATTAATTAGGGAGCACTTGAGGCTATATACAAGTGTCAAAAGTGAAATCAAAAAAGGTGAAAGAGATTTTTGCTGGTGGGAAAAATTGTTGAGTGGTTGAAAAAATAGAATGGTGCCTATACAATTATTCAGACTTGTTGTATGTAAATTTACATCAAGGGAATTTTCTGTTAGGGCTTTGGGAAATCAAAATTGATAAGAGAAAAATAGTAAAAGTAAAAAGATAATTTAAAAAATAAAAGTGAATTCACGTTGGTGGAAAAATTTGTTGAGTGGTTGAGAGACAAAAAAAAAATAAAATGGTGCCTATACAATTATTTAGACTTGTTGTATGGAAAACTGCATCAAGGGAATTTTCTGTTAGGGCTTTGGGATATAAAAAAATGATTAAAAATAATAAGAGTAAAAAGATAATTAAAATAAATAAAAGTGAATTCGCGTTGGTGGAAAAAATTGTTGATTGGTTCAGAGAGAAAAAATAAAAATGTTGCCTATACAATTATTCAGACTTGATGTATGGAAAACTACATCAAGGGAATTTTCAGTTAGGGCTTTGGGATATCAAAAATGATAATTATAAAAATAATAAAAGTAAAAAGCTAATTAAAGGAGATAAAAGTGAATTCGCGTTGGTGGAAAAAATTGTTGAGTGGTTGAGAAAAAAAAATGGTGCCTATACAATATTCAGACTTGATGTATGGAAAACTACATCAAGGGAATTTTCTGTTAGGGCTTTGGGATATTAGAAAAAAAAATAATTAAAAAATAATAAGAGTAAAAAGATAATTAAAAGAAATAAAAGTGAATTCGCGTTGGTGGAAAAAATTGTTGAGTGGTTGAGAAAAAAAAATTGGTGCCTATACAATATTCAGACTTGATGTATGGAAAACTACATCAAGGGAATTTTCTGTTAGGGCTTTGGAAAATCAAAAATAATAAAAAATAAATAAAAATATAATTAAAATAGGTAAAAGTGATTTTGCGCTGGTAGAAAAATATTTGAGTGGTTGAGAAAAAAAAGTCATATAATGGGTGAATGATTTGATGAGGTGTGTTGTAAAAGAGAAGAACCAGGTTTATTAGTATGGGATAATCTATATGTACCTATATAGCATCTTTCTATGGGATAATCTATTTATACCTATATAGCATCTTTCAATGGGATAATCTATTTGTAATTTCATGGTTTCTCTCAATTGTTTATCTATTTGTACCTATATAGCTTTTTTCTATGGGATAATCTATTTGTTAAATTTTACACAAATAAATTTACTGGCAATGAGTTTATTTTAAATATCATCAGATATTATCTCTACAGACCTTACTGCAATGATATGAGTTATTGAATGAGAGGGCTTGGCTCATCAGTAGTGAACCCTCTCAGCGGTTTCGCCAAATTGAATTTAATAATCTATTTGTACCTATATAGCTTCTTTCTATGGGTTAATCTATTTGTACCTATATAGCTACTTCCTTTGGGTTAATAAATTTGTACCTTCATGGCTTCTTTCTATGGGTTAATCAATTTGTACTTATATAGCTTCTTTCTATGGGATATTCTATTTGTACCTATATAGCTTCTTTCTATGGGTTAATAAATTTGTACCTTCATGGCTTCTTTCTATGGGTTAATCTATTTGTACCTATATAGCTCCTTTCTATCGGTTAATCAAATTGTACTTATATAGCTTCTTTCTATGGGTTAATCTTTTTGTACCTATATAGCTTCTTTCTATGGGTTCATCTATTTCAACCTATATGTCTTCTTTCTATCTAGAAAGAAGCTATATTGGTACAATATAGTACATTTGTATTTGTATTGTACAATTGGTACAATTGTAACTATATATCTTCTTTTTATGGGTTATTCTATTGGTACCTATATAGCTTCTTTCTATGGGATAATATATTTGTACCTATATAGCTTCTTTCTATGGGTTAATCTATTTGTACCTTCAAGGTTTCTTTCTATGTGTTAATCTATTTGTTCCTATATAGCTTCTTTCTATGGGATAATCTATTTGTACCTATATAGCTTCTTTCAATGGGTTAATCTATTTGTACCTATATAGCTACTTCCTTTGGGTTGATAAATTTATACCTTCATGGTTACTTTCTATAGGTTAATCTATTTGTACCTTCATGGCTTCTTTCTATGGGTTAATCTATTTGTACCTATATAGCATCTTTCTATGGGATAATCTATTTGTACCTATATAGCTTCTTTCTATGGGATAATCTATTTGTACCTATATAGCTTCTTTCTATGGGTTTATCTATTTGTACCTATATAGCTTCTTTCTATGGATTATCTATTTGTATCTATATGTCTTATTTAGTAGAAATAGATTAACCCATAAAAAAGCTCTATAGGCACAAATAGATTATTAATAGAAAGAAGCTCTAAAGATACAAATAGATTAACCCATAGAAAGAAGCTATATAGGTACAAATAGAATATCCCATAGAAAGAAGCTATATAAGTACAAATTGATTAACCGATAGAAAGAAGCTATATAGGTACAAATAGATTAACCCATAGAAAGAAGTCATGAAGGTACAAATTTATTAACCCATAGAAAGAAGCTATATAGGTACAAATAGAATATCCCATAGAAAGAAGCTATATAAGTACAAATTGATTATCCCATAGAAAGATGCTATATAGGTACAAATAGATTAACCCATAGAAAGAAGCTATATAGGTACAAAAAGAATAACCCATAGAAAGAAGCTATAGAAGAACAAATAGATTAAGAGATAGAAAGAAACCTTGAAGTTACAAATAGATTATCCCATAGAAAGAAGCTATATAGGTACCAATAGAATAACCCATAAAAAGAAGCTATATAGGTGCAAAAAGATTAACCCATAGAAAGAAGCTATATAGGAACAAATAGATTAACAGATAGAAAGAAACCTTAAAACTACAAATAGATTATCCCATTTAAAGAAGCTATATAGGTACAAATAGATTATCCCATAGAAAGATGCTATAAAGGTACAAATATATTATCCCATAGAAAGATGCTATATAGGTACTGATTGATTAACTCATAGAGAGAAGCTATATAAGTACAAATAGATTTTACCATAGAAAGAAGCCATGAAGGTACAAATAGATTATCCCATAGAAAGAAGCCTTGAAGGTACAAATAGATTAACCCATAGAAAGAAGCTATTTAATTACAAATAGATTAACAAATAGAAAGAAGCTATATAGGTACAAATAGATTAACCCGAAGAAAGAAGCTATATAGGTACAAATAAATTAAACCATAGAAAGAAGCTATATAGGTACAAATAGATTAACCCATAGTAAGAAGCCATGAAGGTACAAATAGATTTACCCATAGAAAGAAGTCATATAGGTACAAATAGATTTACCCATAGAAAGAAGCCATATAGGAACAAATAGATTAACCCATAAAAAGCTATATAGGTACAAATAGATTAACACATAGGAAGATGCTATATAGGTACAAATAGATTAACCCATAGAAAGATGCTATATAGGTACCAAAAGATTAAACCATAGAAAGAAGCTATATAGGTATAAAAAGATTAACCCATAGAAAGAAGCTATATAGGAACAAATAGATCAACCCATAGAAATAACTATATAGGTACTAATCTATTTGTACTAATATAGCTTATTCCTATGGATTATCTATTTGTACCTATATAGCTCCTTTCTATGAGTTAATCTATTTGTATCTTTAGAGCTTTTTAGGTAAAAATAGATTAACCCATAGAAATAAGACATATAGATAATCTATTTGTACCTATATAGCTTCTTTCTATGGGATAATCTATTTGTAACTTCAAGGTTTCTTTCTATCTGTTAATCTATTTGTTCCTATATAGCTTCTTTCTATGGGTTAATCTTTTTGTACCTATATAGCTTCTTTCTATGGGTTCATCTATTTCAACCTATATGGCTTCTTTCTATGGGTAAATCTATTTGTACTTATATAGCTTATTTCTATGGGTTGATCTATTTGTAACTATATAGCTTCTTTTTATGGGTTATTCTATTGGTACCTATATAGCTTCTTTCTATGGGATAATCTATTTGTACCTATTTAGCTTCTTTCTATGGGTTAATCTATTTGTACCTTCAAGGTTTCTTTCTATGTGTTAATCTATTTGTTCCTATATAGCTTCTTTCTATGGGTTAATATATTTGTACCTTCAAGATTTCTTTCTATGGGTTAATCTATTTGTACCTATATAGCATCTTTTTATGGGATAATATTTTTGTACCTATATAGCTTCTTTCTATGGGTTAATCAATTTGTACTTATATAGCTTCTTTCTATGGGATATTCTATTTGTACCTATATGGCTTCTTTCTATGGGTTAATAAATTTGTACCTTCATGACTTCTTTCTATGGGTTAATCTATTTGTACCTATATAGCTTCTTTCTATCGGTTAATCAATTTGTACTTATATAGCTTCTTTCTATGGGTTAATCTATTTGTACCTATATAGCTTCTTTTTATGGGTTATTCTATTTGTAACTTCAAGGTTTCTTTCTATCTGTTAATCTATTTGTTCCTATATAGCTTCTTTCTATGGGTTAATCTTTTTGTACCTATATAGCTTCTTTCTATGGGTTCATCTATTTCAACCTATATGGCTTCTTTCTATCGGTAAATCTATTTGTACCTTCATGGCTTCTTATTATGGGTTAATCTATTTGTACTTATATAGCTTATTTCTATGGGTTGATCTATTTGTAACTATATAGCTTCTTTTTATGGGTTATTCTATTGGTACCTATATAGCTTCTTTCTATGGGATAATCTATTTGTACCTATATAGCTTCTTTCTATGGGTTAATCTATTTGTACCTTCAAGGTTTCTTTCTATGTGTTAATCTATTTGTTCCTATATAGCTTCTTTCTATGGGCTAATATATTTGTACCTTCAAGATTTCTTTCTATGGGTTAATCTATTTGTACCTATATAGCTACTCTCTATGGATTATCTTTTTGTTCCTATATGGCTTCTTTCTATGGGTTAATCTAATTTTACCTATATAGCATCTTTCTATGGGATAATATTTTTGTACCTATATAGCTTCTTTCTATGGGTTAATCAATTTGTACTTATATAGCTTCTTTCTATGGGATATTCTATTTGTACCTATATGGCTACTTTCTATGGGTTAATAAATTTGTACCTTCATGACTTCTTTCTATGGGTTAATCTATTTGTACCTATATAGCTTCTTTCTATCGGTTAATCAATTTGTACTTATATAGCTTCTTTCTATGGGTTAATCTATTTGTACCTATATAGCTTCTTTTTATGGGTTATTCTATTTGTACCTATATAGCTTCTTTCTATGGGTTAATCAATTTGTACCTATATAGCATCTTCCTATGTGTTAATCTATTTGTACCTATATAACTTTTTATGGGTTAATCTATTTGTACTTATATAGCTTTCTCTATGGGTTAATATATTTGTACCTTCAAGATTTCTTTCTATGGGTTAATCTATTTGTACCTATATAGCTTCTTTCTATGGGTTAATCTTTTTGTACCTATATAGCTTCTTTCTATGGGTTCATCTATTTCAACCTATATGGCTTCTTTCTATCGGTAAATCTATTTGTACCTTCATGGCTTCTTATTATGGGTTAATCTATTTGTACTTATATAGCTTATTTCTATGGGTTGATCTATTTGTAACTATATAGCTTCTTTTTATGGGTTATTCTATTGGTACCTATATAGCTTCTTTCTATGGGATAATCTATTTGTACCTATATAGCTTCTTTCTATGGGTTAATCTATTTGTACCTTCAAGGTTTCTTTCTATGTGTTAATCTATTTGTTCCTATATAGCTTCTTTCTATGGGCTAATATATTTGTACCTTCAAGATTTCTTTCTATGGGTTAATCTATTTGTACCTATATAGCTACTCTCTATGGATTATCTTTTTGTTCCTATATGGCTTCTTTCTATGGGTTAATCTAATTTTACCTATATAGCATCTTTCTATGGGATAATATTTTTGTACCTATATAGCTTCTTTCTATGGGTTAATCAATTTGTACTTATATAGCTTCTTTCTATGGGATATTCTATTTGTACCTATATGGCTACTTTCTATGGGTTAATAAATTTGTACCTTCATGACTTCTTTCTATGGGTTAATCTATTTGTACCTATATAGCTTCTTTCTATCGGTTAATCAATTTGTACTTATATAGCTTCTTTCTATGGGTTAATCTATTTGTACCTATATAGCTTCTTTTTATGGGTTATTCTATTTGTACCTATATAGCTTCTTTCTATGGGTTAATCAATTTGTACCTATATAGCATCTTCCTATGTGTTAATCTATTTGTACCTATATAACTTTTTATGGGTTAATCTATTTGTACTTATATAGCTTTCTCTATGGGTTAATATATTTGTACCTTCAAGATTTCTTTCTATGGGTTAATCTATTTGTACCTATATAGCTTCTTTCTATGGGTTAATGGGTCTTATTTCTATGGGTTAATCTATTTTTACCCAAAAAGCTCTAAAGATACAAATAGATTAACTCATAGAAAGGAGCTATAAGGTACAAATAGATAATCCATAGAAAGAAGCTATATTAGTACAAATAGATTAGTACCTATATAGCTTATTTCTATGGGTTGATCTATTTGTAACTATATAGCTTCTTTTTATGGGTTATTCTATTGGTACCTATATAGCTTCTTTCTATGGGATAATCTATTTGTACCTATATAGCTTCTTTCTATGGGTTAATCTATTTGTACCTTCAAGGTTTCTTTCTATGTGTTAATCTATTTGTTCCTATATAGCTTCTTTCTATGGGCTAATATATTTGTACCTTCAAGATTTCTTTCTATGGGTTAATCTATTTGTACCTATATAGCTACTCTCTATGGATTATCTTTTTGTTCCTATATGGCTTCTTTCTATGGGTTAATCTATTTTTACCTATATAGCATCTTTCTATGGGATAATATTTTTGTACCTATATAGCTTCTTTCTATGGGTTAATCAATTTGTACTTATATAGCTTCTTTCTATGGGATATTCTATTTGTACCTATATGGCTTCTTTCTATGGGTTAATAAATTTGTACCTTCATGACTTCTTTCTATGGGTTAATCTATTTGTACCTATATAGCTTCTTTCTATCGTTTAATCAATTTGTACTTATATAGCTTCTTTCTATGGGTTAATCTATTTGTACCTATATAGCTTCTTTTTATGGGTTATTCTATTTGTACCTATATAGCTTTTTTCTATGGGTTAATCAATTTGTACCTATATAGCATCTTCCTATGTGTTAATCTATTTGTACCTATATAGCTTTTTATGGGTTAATCTATTTGTACTTATATAGCTTTCTCTATGGGTTAATATATTTGTACCTTCAAGATTTCTTTCTATGGGTTAATCTATTTGTACCTATATAGCTTCTTTCTATGGGTTAATGGGTCTTATTTCTATGGGTTAATCTATTTTTACCCAGAAAGCTCTAAAGATACAAATAGATTAACTCATAGAAAGGAGCTATAAGGTACAAATAGATAATCCATAGAAAGAAGCTATATTAGTACAAATAGATTAGTACCTATATAGCTTATTTCTATGGGTTGATCTATTTGTAACTATATAGCTTCTTTATATGGGTTATTCTATTGGTACCTATAACTTCTTTCTATGGGATAATCTATTTGTACCTATATAGCTTCTTTCTATGGGTTAATCATTTGTAACTTCAAGGTTTCTTTCTATCTGTTAATCTATTTGTTCCTATATAGCTTCTTTCTATGGGTTAATCTTTTTGTACCTATATAGCTTCTTTCTATGGGTTAATCTATTTGTACCTATATAGCATCTTTATAAGGGATAATCTATATGTACCTATATAGCATCTTTCTATGGGATAATCTATTTGTACCTATATAGCATCTTTCAATGGGATAATCTATTTATAATTTCATGGTTTCTCTCAATTGTTTATTTATTTGTACCTATATAGCTTTTTTTCTATGGGATAATCTATTTGTACCTATATAGTTTCTTTCTATGGGTTAATCTATTTGTACCTTCATGTTTACTTTCTATGGGTTAATCTATTTGTACCTTAATGGCTTCTTTCTATGGGTTAATCTATTTGTACCTATATAGCTTCTTTCTATGGGATATTCTATTTGTACCTATATAGCTTCTTTCTATGGGTTAATCTATTTGTATCTTTAGAGCTTCTTTCTATTAATAATCTATTTGTGCCTATAGAGCTTTTTTATGGGTTAATCTATTTCTACATATATGGCTTCTTTCTATGGGTAAATCTATTTGTACCTTCATGGCTTCTTACTATGGGTTAATCTATTTGTACTTATATAGCTTCTTTCTATGGGTTAATCTAATTGTACCTTCATGGTTACTTTCTATGGGTTAATCTATTTGTACCTATATAGCTTCTTTCTATTGGTTATTCTATTTGTACCTATATAGCTTCTTTCTATTGGTTATTCTATTTGTACGTATATAGCTTCTTTCTATGGGTTAATCTATTTGTACCTATATAGCTTCTTCCTTTGGGTTAATCTACTTGTACCTTCATGTTTACTTTCTATGGGTTAATCTATTTGTACCTATATAGCTTCTTTCTATGGTTTAAATCATTTGTACCTATATAGCCTCTTTCTTCGGGTTAATCTATTTGTACCTATATAGCTTTTTTCTATTTGTTAATCTATTTGTAATTAAATAGCTTCTTTCTATGGGTTAATCTTTTTGTACCTATATAACTTCTTTCTATGGGATAATCTATATGTACCTATATAGTATCTTTCTATGGGATAATCTATTTGTACCTATATAGCATCTTTCAATGGGTTAATATATTTGTAATTTCATGGTTTCTCTCAATTGTTTATCTATTTGTGCCTATATAGCTTTTTTCTAAGGGATAATCTATTTGTACCTATATAGCTTCTTTCTATGGGTTAATCTATTTGTACCTATATAGCTACTTCCTTTGGGTTAATAAATTTGTACCTTCATGGCTTCTTTCTATGGGCTAATCTATTTGTACCTATTTAGCTTCTTTCTATGGGTTAATCAATTTGTACTTATATAGCTTCTTTCTATGGGATATTCTATTTGTACCTATAGAGCTTCTTTCTATGGGTTAATCTATTCGTATCTTTAGAGCTTCTTTCTATTAATAATCTATTTGTGCCTATAGAGCTTTTTTATGGGTTAATCTATTTCAACCTATATGGCTTCTTTCTATGGGTAAATCTATTTGTACCTTCATGGCTTCTTACTATGGGTTAATCTATTTGTACTTATATAGCTTCTTTCTATGGGTTAATATATTTGTACTTATATAGCTTCTTTCTATGGGTTGATCTATTTGTAACTATATAGCTTCTTTTTATGGGTTATTCTATTGGTACCTATATAGCATCTTTCTATGGGTTAATCTTTTTGTACCTATATAGCTTCTTTCTATGGGATAATCTATATGTACCTATATAGCATCTTTCTATGGGATAATCTATTTGTACCCATATAGCATCTTTCAATGGGATAATCTATTTGTAATTTCATGGTTTCTCTCAATTGTTTATCTATTTGTACCTATATAGCTTTTATCTATGGGTTAATCCATTTGTAAAATTTTACACAAATAAATTTACTGGCAATGAGTTTCTTTTAAATATCATCAGATATTATCTCTACAGACCTTACTGCAATGATATGAGTTATTGAATGAGAGGGCTTGGCTCATCAGTAGTGAACCCTCTTAGCGGTTTCGCCAAATTTAATTTAATAATCTATTTGTACCTATATAGCTTCTTTCTATGGGTTAATCTATTTGTACCTATATAGCTACTTCCTTTGGGTTAATAAATTTGTATTTTCATGGCTTCTTTCTATGGGTTAATCTATTTGTACCTATATAGCTTCTTTCTATGAGTTAATCAATTTGTACTTATGTAGCTTTTTTCTTTGGGATATTCTATTTGTACCTATATAGCTTCTTTCTATGGGTTAATAAATTTGTACCTTCATGGCTTCTTTATATGGGTTAATCTATTTGTACCTATATAGCTTCTTTCTATCGGATAATCAATTTGTACTTATATAGCTTCTTTCTATGGGATATTCTATTTGTACCTATATAGCTTCTTTCTATGGGTTAATCTATTTGTATCTTTAGAGCTTCTTTCTATTAATAATCTATTTGTGCCTATAGAGCTTTTTTATGGGTTAATCTATTTCTACATATATGGCTTCTTTCTATGGGTAAATCTATTTGTACCTTCATGGCTTCTTACTATGGGTTAATCTATTTGTACTTATATAGCTTCTTTCTATGGGTTAATCTATTTGTACCTTCATGGTTACTTTCTATGGGTTAATCTATTTGTACCTATATAGCATCTTTCTATTGGTTATTCTATTTGTACCTATATAGCTTTTTTCTATTGGTTATTCTATTTGTACCTATATAGCTTCTTTCTATGGGTTAATCTATTTGTACCTATATAGCTTCCTACTTTGGGTTAATCTATTTGTACCTTCATGTTTACTTTTATGGGTTAATCTATTTGTACCTTAATGGCTTCTTTCTATGGGTTAATCTATTTGTACCTATATAGCTTCTTTCTATGGGATAATCTATTTGTACCTATATAGCTTCTTTCTATGGGTTAATCTATTTGTACCTATATAGCTTCTTTCTATGGGATAATCTATTTGTACCTATATAGCTTCTTTCTATGTGTTAATCTATTTGTTCCTATATAGCTTCTTTCTATGGGTTAATCTTTTTGTACCTATATAGCTTCTTTCTATGGGATAATCTATATGTACCTATATAGCATCTTTCTATGGGATAATCTATTTGTACCCATATAGCATCTTTCAATGGGATAATCTATTTGTAATTTCATGGTTTCTCTCAATTGTTTATCTATTTGTACCTATATAGCTTTTATCTATGGGATAATCCATTTGTAAAATTTTACACAAATAAATTTACTGGCAATGAGTTTCTTTTAAATATCATCAGATATTATCTCTACAGACCTTACTGCAATGATATGAGTTATTGAATGAGAGGGCTTGGCTCATCAGTAGTGAACCCTCTTAGCGGTTTCGCCAAATTTAATTTAATAATCTATTTGTACCTATATAGCTTCTTTCTATGGGTTAATCTATTTGTACCTATATAGCTACTTCCTTTGGGTAATAAATTTGTATCTTCATGGCTTCTTTCTATGGGTTAATCTATTTGTACCTATATAGCTTCTTTCTATCGAATAATCAATTTGTACTTATATAGCTTCTTTCTATGGGTTAATCTATTTATACATATATGGCTTCTTTCTATGGGTAAATCCATTTGTACCTTCATGGCTTCTTACTATGTTTTAATCTATTTGTACTTATATAGCTTCTTTCTATGGGTTAATCTATTTGTACCTTCATGGTTACTTTCTATGGGTTAATCTATTTTTACCTATATAGCTTCTTTCTATTGGTTATTCTATTTGTACCTATATAGCTTCTTTCTATGGGTTAATCTATTTGTACCTATATAGCTTCTTCCTTTGGATTAATATATTTGTACCTTCATGTTTACTTTCTATGGGTTAATCTATTTGTACCTATATAGCTTCTTTCTATGGGATATTATATTTGTACCTATATAGCTTCTTTCTATGGGTTAATCTATTTGTACCTATATAGCTTCTTTCTATTGGATAATCTATTTGTACCTATATAGCTTCTTTCTATGGGTTTATCTATTTGTACCTATATAGCTTCTTTCTATGGATTATCTATTTGTATCTATATGTCTTATTTCTATGGGTTTTTCTATTTTTACCTAAAAAGCTCTAAAGATACAAATAGATTAACTCATAGAAAGGAGCTATATAGGTACAAATAGATAATCCATAGAAAGAAGCTATATTGGTACAAATATATTAGTACCTATATAGCTTCTTTCTATGGGTTGATCTATTTGTAACTATATAGCTTCTTTTTATGGGTTATTCTATTGGTACCTATATAGCTTCTTTCTATGGGACAATCTATTTGTACCTATATAGCTTCTTTCTATGGGTTAATCTATTTGTACCTTCAAGGTTTCTTTCTATGTGTTAATCTATTTGTTCCTATATAGCTCCTTTCTATGGGATAATCTATTTGTTCCTATATAGCTTCTTTCAATGGGTTAATCTATTTGTACCTATATAGCTACTTCCTCTGTGTTAATCAATTTGTACTTATATAGCTTATTTCTATGGAATATTCTATTTGTACCTATATTGCTTCTTTCTATGGGTAAATCTATTTGTACCTTCATTATTTCTTTCTATGGGTTAATCTATTTGTACCTTCATGGCTTCTTTCTATGGGTTAATCTATTTGTACCTATATAGCTTCTTCCTCTGTGTTAATCAATTTGTACTTATATAGCTTATTTCTATGGAATATTCTATTTGTACCTATATTGCTTCTTTCTATGGGTAAATCTATTTGTACCTTCATTATTTCTTTCTATGGGTTAATCTATTTGTACCTATATAGCTTCTTTCTATGGGATAATCTATTTGTACCTATATAACTTCTTTCTATGGGTTAATCTATTTGTACCTATATAGCTTCTTTCTATGGATTATATATTTGTATCTATATGTCTTATTTCTATGGGTTAATCTATTTTTACCTAAAAAGCACTAAAGATACAAATAGATTAACTCATAGAAAGGAGCTATATAGGTACAAATAGATAATCCATAGAAAGAAGCTATATTGGTACAAATAGATTAGTATCTATATAGCTTCTTTCTATGGGTTGATCTATTTGTAACTATATAGCTTCTTTTTATGGGTTATTCTATTGGTACCTATATAGCTTCTTTCTATGGGTTAATCTATTTGTACCTTCAAGGTTTCTTTCTATGTGTTAATCTATTTGTTCCTATATAGCTTCTTTCTGTGGGTTAATCTTTTTGTACCTATATAGCTTCTTTCTATGGGTTAATCTATTTGTACCTATATAGCATCTTTCTATGGGATAATCTATATGTAACTATATAGCATCTTTCTATGGGATAATCTATTTGTACCTATATAGCATCTTTCAATGGGATAATCTATTTGTAATTTCATGGTTTCTCTCAATTGTTTATCTATTTGTACCTATATAGCTTTTTTCTATGGGATAATCTATTTCTACCTATATAGCTTCTTTCTATGGGTTAATCAATTTTTACTTATATAGCTTCTTTCTATGGGATATTCTATTTGTACCTATATAGCTTCTTTCTATGGGTTAATCTATTTGTATCTTTAGAGCTTCTTTCTATTAATAATCTATTTGTGCCTATAGAGCTTTTTTATGGGTAAATCTATTTCTACTTATATGCCTTCTTTCTATGGGTAAATCTATTTGTACCTTCATGACTTCTTACTATGGGTTAATCTATTTGTATCTTTAGAGCTTCTTTCTATTAATAATCTATTTGTGCCTATAGAGCTTTTTTATGGGTTAATCTATTTCTACTTATATGGCTTCTTTCTATGGGTAAATCTATTTGTACCTTCATGGCTTCTTACTATGGGTTAATCTATTTGTACCTTATATAGCCTCTTTCTATGGGAAAATCTATATGTACCTATATAGCATCTTTCTATGGGATAATCTATTTGTACCTATATAGCATCTTTCAATGGGATAATCTATTTGTAATTTCATGGTTTCTCTCAATTGTTTATCTATTTGTACCTATATAGCTTTTTTCTATGGGGTAATCTATTTGTAAAATTTTACACAAATAAATTTACTGGCAATGAGTTTCTTTTAAATATCATCAGATATTATCTCTACAGACCTTACTGCAATGATATGAGTTATTGAATGAGAGGGCTTGGCTCATCAGTAGTGAACCCTCTCAGCGGTTTCGCCAAATTTAATTTAATAATCTATTTGTACCTATATAGCTTCTTTCGATGGGTTAATCTATTTGTACCTATATAGCTACTTCCTTTGGGTTAATAAATTTGTACCTTCATGGCTTCTTTCTATGGGTAAATCTATTTGTACCTTCATGGCTTCTTACTATGGGTTAATCTATTTGTACTTATATAGCTTCTGTCTATGGGTTAATCTATTTGTACCTTCATGGTTACTTTCTATGGGTTAATCTATTTGTACCTATATAGCTTCTTTCTATTGGTTATTCTATTTGTACCTATATAGCTTCTTTCTATTGGTTATTCTATTTGTACCTATATAGCTTCTTTCTATGGGTTAATCTATTTGTACCTATATAGCTTCTTCCTTTGGGTTAATCTATTTGTACCTTCATGTTTACTTTCTATGGGTTAATCTATTTGTACCTTCAAGGTTTCTTTTTATGTGTTAATCTATTTGTTCCTATATAGCTTCTTTCTATGGGATAATCTATTTGTACCTATATAGCTTCTTTCAATGGGTTAATCTATTTGTACCTATATAGCTACGTCCTTTGGGTTGATAAATTTATACCTTCATGGTTACTTTTTATAGGTTAATCTATTTGTACCTTCATGGCTTCTTTCTATGGGTTAATCTATTTGTACCTATATAGCTTCTTCCTCTGTTAATCAATTTGTACTTATATAGCTTATTTCCATGGAATATTCTATTTGTACCTATATTGCTTCTTTCTATGGGTTAATCTATTTGTACCTATATAGCTTCTTTCTATGGGTTAATCTATTTGTACCTATATAGCATCTTTCTATGGGATAATATTTTTGTACCTATATAGCATCTTTCTATGGCATAATCTATTTGTACCTATATAGCTTCTTTCTATGGGATAATCTATTTGTACCTATATAGCTTCTTTCTATAGGTTAATCTATTTGTACCTATATAGCTTCTTTCTATGGATTATCTATTTGTATCTCTATGTCTTATTTCTATGGGTTAATCTATTTTTACCTAAAAAGCTCTAAAGATACAAATAGATTAACTCATAGAAAGGAGCTATATAGGTACAAATAGATAATCCATAGAAATAAGCTATATTGGTACAAATAGATTAGTATCTATATAGCTTCTTTCTATGGGTTGATCTATTTGTAACTATATAGCTTCTTTTTATGGGTTATTCTATTGGTACCTATATAGCTTCTTTCTATGGGTTAATCTATTTGTACCTTCAAGGTTTATTTCTATGTGTTAATCTATTTGTTCCTATATAGCTTCTTTCTATGGGTTAATATTTTGTACCTATATAGCTTCTTTCTATGGGTTAATCTATTTGTACCTATATAGCATCTTTCTATGGGATAATCTATATGTAACTATATAGCATCTTTCTATGGGATAATCTATTTGTACCTTTATAGCATCTTTCAATGGGATAATCTATTTGTTATTTCATGGTTTCTCTCAATTGTTTATCTATTTGTACCTATATAGCTTTTTTCTATGGGATAATCTATTTCTACCTATATAGCTTCTTTCTATGGGTTAATCAATTTGTACTTATATAGCTTCTTTCTATGGGATATTCTATTTGTACCTATATAGCTTCTTTCTATGGGTTTATCTATTTGTACCTATATAGCTTCTTTCTATGGATTATCTATTTGTATCTATATGTCTTATTTCTATGGGTTTTTCTATTTTTACCTAAAAAGCTCTAAAGATACAAATAGATTAACTCATAGAAAGGAGCTATATAGGTACAAATAGATAATCCATAGAAAGAAGCTATATTGGTACAAATATATTAGTACCTATATAGCTTCTTTCTATGGGTTGATCTATTTGTAACTATATAGCTTCTTTTTATGGGTTATTCTATTGGTACCTATATAGCTTCTTTCTATGGGACAATCTATTTGTACCTATATAGCTTCTTTCTATTGGTTATTCTATTTGTACCTATATAGCTTCTTTCTATGGGTTAATCTATTTGTACCTATATAGCTTCTTCCTTTGGATTAATATATTTGTACCTTCATGTTTACTTTCTATGGGTTAATCTATTTGTACCTATATAACTTCTTTCTATGGGATAATATTTTTGTGCCTATATAGCTTCTTTCTATGGGATAATATTTTTGTACCTATATACCTTCTTTCTATGGGTTAATCTATTTGTACCTATATATCTTCTTTCTATGGTTTAATTTATTTGTACCTATATAGCTTCTTTCTTCGGGTTAATCTATTTGTACCTATATAGCTTCTTTCTATTTGTTAATCTATTTGTAATTAAATAGCTTCTTTCTATGGGTTAATCTATTTGTACCTTCATGGCTTCTTTCTATGGGATAATCTATTTGTACCTTCATGGCTTCTTACTATGGGTTAATCTATTTGTACCTATATAGCTTCTTTCTATGGTTTAATTTATTTGTACCTATATAGCTTCTTTCTTCGGGTTAATCTATTTGTACCTATATAGCTTCTTTCTATTTGTTAATCTATTTGTAATTAAATAGCTTCTTTCTATGGGTTAATCTATTTGTACCTTCATGGCTTCTTTCTATGGGATAATCTATTTGTAACTTCATGGCTTCTTTCTATGGTAAAATCTATTTGTACTTATATAGCTTCTCTCTATGGGTTAATCTATTTGTACCTATATAGCATCTTTCTATGGGATAATATTTTTGTACCTATATAGCATCTTTCTATGGGATAATCTATTTGTACCTATATAGCTTCTTTCTATGGGATAATCAATTTGTAACTTCAAGGTTTCTTTCAATCTTTTAATCTATTTGTTCCTATATAGCTTCTTTCTATGGGTTAATCTTTTTGTCCCTATATAGCTTCTTTCTATGGGTTAATCTATTTTTACCTAAAAAGCTCTAAAGATACAAATAGATTAACTCATAGAAAGGAGCTATATAGGTACAAATAGATAATCCATAGAAAGAAGCTATATTGGTACAAATAGATTAGTACCTATATAGCTTCTTTCTATGGTTTGATCTATTTGTAACTATATAGCTTCTTTTTATGGGTTATTCTATTGGTACCTATAGAGCTTCTTTCTATGGGATAATCTATTTGTAACTTCAAGGTTTCTTTCTATCTGTTTATCTATTTGTTCCTATATAGCTTCTTTCTATGGGTTAATCTTTTTGTACCTATATAGCTTCTTTCTATGGGATATTCTATTTGTACCTATATAGCTTCTTTCTATGGGTTAATAAATTTGTACCTTCATGACTTCTTTCTATGGGTTAATCTATTTGTACCTATATAGCTTCTTTCTATCGGTTAATCAATTTGTACTTATATAGCTTCTTTCTATGGGATATTCTATTTGTACCTATATAGCTTCTTTCTATGGGTTAATCTATTTGTTTCTTTAGAGATTCTTTCTATTAATAATCTATTTGTGCCTATAGAGCTTTTTTATGGGTTAATCTATTTCTACCTATATGGCTTCTTTCTATGGGTAAATCTATTTGTACATTCATGGCTTCTTTCTATGGGTTAATCTATTTGTACTTATATAGCTTCTTTTTATGGGTTATTCTATTTGTACCTATATAGCTTCTTTCTATGGGTTAATCTATTTGTACCTATATAGCATCTTCCTATGTGTTAATCTATTTGTACCTATATAGTTTTTTATGGGTTAATATATTTGTACCTTCAAGATTTCTTTCTATAGGATAATCTATTTGTACCTATATCGCTACTCTATATGGATTATATTTTTGTTCCTATATGGCTTCTTTCTATGGGATAATATTTTTGTACCTATATACCTTCTTTCGATGGGTTAATCTATTTGTACCTATATAGCATCTTTCTATGGGATAATATTTTTGTACCTATATAGCTTCTTTCTATGGGATAATATTTTCGTACCTATATTCCTTCTTTCAATGGGTTAATCTATTTGTACCTATATAGCATCTTTCTATGGGATAATAATTTTGTACCTATATAGCATCTTTCTATGGGATAATCTATTTGTACCTATATAGCTTCTTTCTATGGGATAATCAATTTGTAACTTCAAGGTTTCTTTCTATCTGCTAATCTATTTGTTCCTATATAGCTTCTTTCTATGGGTTAATCTTTTTGTACCTATATAACTTCTTTCTATGGGTTAATCTATTTTTACCTAAAAAGCTCTAAAGATACAAATAGATTAACTCATAGAAAGGAGCTATATAGGTACAAATTGATAATCCATAGAAAGAAGCTATATTGGTACAAATAGATTAGTACCTATATAGCTTCTTTCTATGGTTTGATCTATTTGTAACTATATAGCTTCTTTTTATGGGTTATTCTATTGGTACCTATAGAGCTTCTTTCTATGGGATAATATATTTGTAACTTCAAGGTTTCTTTCTATCTGTTTATCTATTTGTTCCTATATAGCTTCTTTCTATGGGTTAATCTTTTTGTACCTATATAGCTTCTTTCTATGGGTTAATCTATTTGTACCTATATAGCATCTTTTTATGGGATAATTAATTTGTACATATATAGCTCCTTTCTATGGGATATTCTATTTGTACCTATATAGCTTCTTTCTATCGGTTAATCAATTTGTACTTATATAGCTTCTTTCTATGGGATATTCTATTTGTACCTATATAGCTTCTTTCTATGGGATAATATTTTTGTACCTATATAGCTTCTTTCTATGGGATAATCTATTTGTACCTATATAGCTTCTTTCTATGGGATATTCTATTTGTACCTATATAGCTTCTTTCTATGGGTTAATCTATTTTTACCTATATAGCATCTTTCTATGGGATAATATTTTTGTACCTATATAGTTTCTTTCTATGGGATAATATTTTTGTACCTATATACCTTCTTTCTATGGGTTAATCTATTTGTACCTATATAGCTTCTTTCTATGGTTTAATTTATTTGTACCTATATAGCTTCTTTCTTCGGGTTAATCTATTTGTACCTATATAGCTTCTTTCTATTTGTTAATCTATTTGTATTTAAATAGCTTCTTTCTATGGGTTAATCTATTTGTACCTTCATGGCTTCTTTCTATGGGATAATCTATTTGTACCTTCATGGCTTCTTTCTATGGGTTAATCTATTTGTACCCTCATGACTTCTTTCTATGGGATAATCTATTTGTACCTTCATGGCTTCTTTCTATGGTAAAATCTATTTGTACTTATATAGCTTCTCTCTATGGGTTAATCTATTTGTACCTATATAGCATCTTTCTATGGGATAATATTTTTGTACCTATATAGCATCTTTCTATGGGATAATCTATTTGTACCTATATAGCTTATTTTTATGGGATAATCAATTTGTAACTTCAAGGTTTCTTTCTATCTGTTAATCTATTTGTTCCTATATAGCTTCTTTCTATGGGTTAATCTTTTTGTACCTATATAGCTTCTTTCTATGGGTTAAATTATTTTTACCTAAAAAGCTCTAAAGATACAAATAGATTAACTCATAGAAAGGAGCTATATAGGTACAAATAGATAATCCATAGAAAGAAGCTATATTGGTACAAATAGATTAGTACCTATATAGCTTCTTTCTATGGGTTAATCTTTTTGTACCTATATAACTTCTTTCTATGGGTTAATCTATTTTTACCTAAAAAGCTCTAAAGATACAAATAGATTAACTCATAGAAAGGAGCTATATAGGTACAAATTGATAATCCATAGAAAGAAGCTATATTGGTACAAATAGATTAGTACCTATATAGCTTCTTTCTATGGTTTGATCTATTTGTAACAATATAGCTTCTTTTTATGGGTTATTCTATTGGTACCTATAGAGCTTCTTTCTATGGGATAATATATTTGTAACTTCAAGGTTTCTTTCTATCTGTTTATCTATTTGTTCCTATATAGCTTCTTTCTATGGGTTAATCTTTTTATACCCATATAGCTTCTTTCTATGGGTTAATCTATTTGTACCTATATAGCATCTTTTTATGGGATAATTAATTTGTACATATATAGCTCCTTTCTATGGGATATTCTATTTGTACCTATATAGCTTCTTTCTATCGGTTAATCAATTTGTACTTATATAGCTTCTTTCTATGGGATATTCTATTTGTACCTATATAGCTTCTTTCAATGGGATAATATTTTTGTACCTATATAGCTTCTTTCTATGGGATAATCTATTTGTACCTATATAGCTTCTTTCTATGGGATATTCTATTTGTACCTATATAGCTTCTTTCTATGGGTTAATCTATTTGTACCTATATAGCATCTTCCTATGTGTTAATATATTTGTACCTATATAGTTTTTTATGGGTTAATCTATTTGTACTTATATAGCTTCTCTCTATGGGTTAATATATTTGTACCTTCAAGGTTTCTTTCTATGGGTTAATCTATTTGTACCTATATAGCTACTCTCTATGGATTATCTTTTTGTTCCTATATGACTTCTTTCTATGGGTTAATCTATTTTTACCTATATAGCATCTTTCTATGGGATAATATTTTTGTACCTATATAGTTTCTTTCTATGGGATAATATTTTTGTACCTATATACCTTCTTTCTATGGGTTAATCTATTTGTACCTATATAGCTTCTTTCTATGGTTTAATTTATTTGTACCTATATAGCTTTTTTCTTCGGGTTAATCTATTTGTACCTATATAGCTTCTTTCTATTTGTTAATCTATTTGTATTTAAATAGCTTCTTTCTATGGGTTAATCTATTTGTACCTTAATGGCTTCTTTCTATGGGATAATCTATTTGTACCTTCATGGCTTCTTACTATGGGTTAATCTATGTGTACCTATATAGCTTCTTTCTATGGTTTAATTTATGTGTACCTATATAGCTTCTTTCTTCGGGTTAATCTATTGGTACCTATATAGCTTCTTTCTATTTCTTAATCTATTTATAATAAAATAGCTTCTTTCTATGGGTTAATCTATTTGTACCTTCATGGCTTCTTTCTATGGGATAATCTATTTGTACCTTCATGGCTTCTTTCTATGGTAAAATCTATTTGTACTTATATAGCTTCTCTCTATGGGTTAATCTATTTGTACCTATATAGCATCTTTCTATGGGATAATATTTTTGTACCTATATAGCATCTTTCTATGGGATAATATATTTGTACCTATATAGCTTCTTTCTATGGGATAATCAATTTGTAACTTCAAGGTTTCTTTCTATCTGTTAATCTATTTGTTCCTATATAGCTTCTTTCTATGGGTTAATCTTTTTGTACCTATATAACTTCTTTCTATGGGTTAATCTATTTTTACCTAAAAAGCTCTAAAGATACAAATAGATTAACTCATAGAAAGGAGCTATATAGGTACAAATAGATAATCCATAGAAAGAAGCTATATTGGTACAAATAGATTAGTACCTATATAGCTTCTTTCTATGGTTTGATCTATTTGTAACTATATAGCTTCTTTTTATGGGTTATTCTATTGGTACCTATAGAGCTTCTTTCTATGGGATAATCTATTTGTAACTTCAAGGTTTCTTTCTATCTGTTAATCTATTTGTTCCTATATAGCTTCTTTCTATGGGTTAATCTTTTTGTACCTATATAGCTTCTGTCTATGGGTTAATCTATTTGTACCTATATAGCATCTTTCTATGGGATAATTAATTTGTACTTATATAGCTCCTTTCTATGGGATATTCTATTTGTACCTATATAGCTTCTTTCTATGGGTTAATAAATTTGTACCTTCATGACTTCTTTCTATGGGTTAATCTATTTGTACCTATATAGCTTCTTTCTATCGGTTAATTAATTTGTACTTATATAGCTTCTTTCTATTGGATATTCTATTTGTACCTATATAGCTTCTTTCTATGGGATAATATTTTTGTACCTATATAGCTTCTTTCTATGGGATAATCTATTTGTACCTATATAGCTTCTTTCTATGGGTTAATCTATTTGTACCTATATAGCTTCTTTCTATGGATTATCTATTTTTACCTATATATCTTATTTCTATGGGTTAATCTATTTTTACCCAAAAAGCTCTAAAGATACAAATAGATTAACTCAAAGAAAGGAGCTATATAGGTACAAATAGATAATCCATAGAAAGAAGCTATATTAGTACAAAGAGATTATTACCTATATAGCTTCTTTCTATGTGTTAATCTATTTTTACCTATATAGCTTTTTATGGGTTAATCTATTTGTACCTATATGGCTTCTTTCTATGGGTAAATCTATTTGTACCTATATGACTTCTTTCTATTGGTAAATCTATTTGTACCTATATAGTTTTTTATGGGTTAATCTATTTGTACTTATATAGCTTCTCTCTATGGGTTAATATATTTGTACCTTCAAGATTTCTTTCTATGGGGTAATCTATTTGTACCTATATAGCTACTCTATATGGATTATCTTTTTGTTCCTATATGGCTTCTTTCTATGGGATAATATTTTTGTACCTATATACCTTCTTTCTATGGGTTAATCTATTTGTACCTATATAGCATCTTTCTATGGGATAATATTTTTGTACCTATATAGCTTCTTTCTATGGGATAAAATTTTTGTACCTATATACCTTCTTTCAATGGGTTAATCTATTTGTACCTATATAGCATCTTTCTATGGGATAATAATTTTGTACCTATATAGCATCTTTCTATGGGATAATCTATTTGTACCTATATAGCTTCTTTCTATGGGATAATCAATTTGTAACTTCAAGGTTTCTTTCTATCTGCTAATCTATTTGTTCCTATATAGCTTCTTTCTATGGGTTAATCTTTTTGTACCTATATAACTTCTTTCTATGGGTTAATCTATTTTTACCTAAAAAGCTCTAAAGATACAAATAGATTAACTCATAGAAAGGAGCTATATAGGTACAAATAGATAATCCATAGAAAGAAGCTATATTGGTACAAATAGATTAGTACCTATATAGCTTCTTTCTATGGTTTGATCTATTTGTAACTATATAGCTTCTTTTTATGGGTTATTCTATTGGTACCTATAGAGCTTCTTTCTATGGGATAATCTATTTGTAACTTCAAGGTTTCTTTCTATCTGTTAATCTATTTGTTCCTATATAGCTTCTTTCTATGGGTTAATCTTTTTGTACCTATATAGCTTCTGTCTATGGGTTAATCTATTTGTACCTATATAGCATCTTTCTATGGGATAATTAATTTGTACTTATATAGCTCCTTTCTATGGGATATTCTATTTGCACCTATATAGCTTCTTTCTATGGGTTAATAAATTTGTACCTTCATGACTTCTTTCTATGGGTTAATCTATTTGTACCTATATAGCTTCTTTCTATCGGTTAAATAATTTGTACTTATATAGCTTCTTTCTATTGGATATTCTATTTGTACCTATATAGCTTCTTTCTATGGGATAATATTTTTGTACCTATATAGCTTCTTTCTATGGGATAATCTATTTGTACCTATATAGCTTCTTTCTATGGGTTAATCTATTTGTACCTATATAGCTTCTTTCTATGGATTATCTATTTTTACCTATATATCTTATTTCTATGGGTTAATCTATTTTTACCCAAAAAGCTCTAAAGATACAAATAGATTAACTCAAAGAAAGGAGCTATAAAGGTACAAATAGATAATCCATAGAAAGAAGCTATATTAGTACAAAGAGATTAGTACCTATATAGCTTCTTTCTATGTGTTAATCTATTTTTACCTATATATCTTTTTATGGGTTAATCTATTTGTACCTATATGGCTTCTTTCTATGGGTAAATCTATTTGTACCTATATGACTTCTTTCTATTGGTAAATCTATTTGTACCTATATAGTTTTTTATGGGTTAATCTATTTGTACTTATATAGCTTCTCTCTATGGGTTAATATATTTGTACCTTCAAGATTTCTTTCTATGGGATAATCTATTTGTACCTATATAGCTACTCTATATGGATTATCTTTTTGTTCCTATATGGCTTCTTTCTATGGGATAATATTTTTGTACCTATATACCTTCTTTCTATGGGTTAATCTATTTGTACCTATATAGCATCTTTCTATGGGATAATATTTTTGTACCTATATAGCTTCTTTCTATGGGATAATATTTTTGTACCTATATACCTTCTTTCAATGGGTTAATCTATTTGTACCTATATAGCATCTTTCTATGGGATAATAATTTTGTACCTATATAGCATCTTTCTATGGGATAATCTATTTGTACCTATATAGCTTCTTTCTATGGGATAATCAATTTGTAACTTCAAGGTTTCTTTCTATCTGCTAATCTATTTGTTCCTATATAGCTTCTTTCTATGGGTTAATCTTTTTGTACCTATATAACTTCGTTCTATGGGTTAATCTATTTTTACCTAAAAAGCTCTAAAGATACAAATAGATTAACTCATATAAAGGAGCTATATAGGTACAAATAGATAATCCATAGAAAGAAGCTATATTGGTACAAATAGATTAGTACCTATATAGCTTCTTTCTATGGTTTGATCTATTTGTAACTATATAGCTTCTTTTTATGGGTTATTCTATTGGTACCTATAGAGCTTCTTTCTATGGGATAATCTATTTGTAACTTCAAGGTTTCTTTCTATCTGTTAATCTATTTGTTCCTATATAGCTTCTTTCTATGGGTTAATCTTTTTGTACCTATATAGCTTCTGTCTATGGGTTAATCTATTTGTACCTATTTAGCATCTTTCTATGGGATAATTAATTTGTACTTATATAGCTCCTTTCTATGGGATATTCTATTTGTACCTATATAGCTTCTTTCTATGGGTTAATAAATTTGTACCTTCATGACTTCTTTCTATGGGTTAATCTATTTGTACCTATATAGCTTCTTTCTATCGGTTAATTAATTTGTACTTATATAGCTTCTTTCTATTGGATATTCTATTTGTACCTATATAGCTTCTTTCTATGGGATAATATTTTTGTACCTATATAGCTTCTTTCTATGGGATAATCTATTTGTACCTATATAGCTTCTTTCTATGGATTATCTATTTTTACCTATATATCTTATTTCTATGGGTTAATCTATTTTTACCCAAAAAGCTCTAAAGATACAAATAGATTAACTCAAAGAAAGGAGCTATATAGGTACAAATAGATAATCCATAGAAAGAAGCTATATTAGTACAAAGAGATTAGTACCTATATAGCTTCTTTCTATGTGTTAATCTATTTTTACCTATATAGCTTTTTATGGGTTAATCTATTTGTACCTATATGGCTTCTTTCTATGGGTAAATCTATTTGTACCTATATGACTTCTTTCTATTGGTAAATCTATTTGTACCTATATAGTTTTTTATGGGTTAATCTATTTGTACTTATATTGCTTCTCTCAATGGGTCAATATATTTGTACCTTCAAGATTTCTTTCTATGGGATAATCTATTTGTACCTATATAGCTACTCTATATGGATTATCTTTTTGTTCCTATATGGCTTCTTTCTATGGGATAATATTTTTGTACCTATATACCTTCTTTCTATGGGTTAATCTATTTGTACCTATATAGCATCTTTCTATGGGATAATATTTTTGTACCTATATAGCTTCTTTCTATGGGATAATATTTTTGTACCTATATACCTTCTTTCAATGGGTTAATCTATTTGTACCTATATAGCATCTTTCTATGGGATAATAATTTTGTACCTATATAGCATCTTTCTATGGGATAATCTATTTGTACCTATATAGCTTCTTTCTATGGGATAATCAATTTGTAACTTCAAGGTTTCTTTCTATCTGCTAATCTATTTGTTCCTATATAGCTTCTTCCTATGGGTTAATCTTTTTGTACCTATATAACTTCTTTCTATGGGTTAATCTATTTTTACCTAAAAAGCTCTAAAGATACAAATAGATTAACTCATAGAAAGGAGCTATATAGGTACAAATAGGTAATCCATAGAAAGAAGCTATATTGGTACAAATAGATTAGTACCTATATAGCTTCTTTCTATGGTTTGATCTATTTGTAACTATATAGCTTCTTTTTATGGGTTATTCTATTGGTACCTATAGAGCTTCTTTCTATGGGATAATCTATTTGTAACTTCAAGGTTTCTTTCTATCTGTTAATCTATTTGTTCCTATATAGCTTCTTTCTATGGGTTAATCTTTTTGTACCTATATAGCTTCTGTCTATGGGTTAATCTATTTGTACCTATATAGCATCTTTCTATGGAATAATTAATTTGTACTTATATAGCTCCTTTCTATGGGATATTCTATTTGTACCTATATAGCTTCTTTCTATGGGTTAATAAATTTGTACCTTCATGACTTCTTTCTATGGGTTAATCTATTTGTACCTATATAGCATCTTTCTATGGGATAATATTTTTGTACCTATATAGCTTCTTTCTATGGGATAATATTTTTGTACCTATATACCTTCTTTCAATGGGTTAATCTATTTGTACCTATATAGCATCTTTCTATGGGATAATAATTTTGTACCTATATAGCATCTTTCTATGGGATAATCTATTTGTACCTATATAGCTTCTTTCTATGGGATAATCAATTTGTAACTTCAAGGTTTCTTTCTATCTGCTAATCTATTTGTTCCTATATAGCTTCTTCCTATGGGTTAATCTTTTTGTACCTATATAACTTCTTTCTATGGGTTAATCTATTTTTACCTAAAAAGCTCTAAAGATACAAATAGATTAACTCATAGAAAGGAGCTATATAGGTACAAATAGGTAATCCATAGAAAGAAGCTATATTGGTACAAATAGATTAGTACCTATATAGCTTCTTTCTATGGTTTGATCTATTTGTAACTATATAGCTTCTTTTTATGGGTTATTCTATTGGTACCTATAGAGCTTCTTTCTATGGGATAATCTATTTGTAACTTCAAGGTTTCTTTCTATCTGTTAATCTATTTGTTCCTATATAGCTTCTTTCTATGGGTTAATCTTTTTGTACCTATATAGCTTCTGTCTATGGGTTAATCTATTTGCACCTATATAGCATCTTTCTATGGAATAATTAATTTGTACTTATATAGCTCCTTTCTATGGGATATTCTATTTGTACCTATATAGCTTCTTTCTATGGGTTAATAAATTTGTACCTTCATGACTTCTTTCTATGGGTTAATCTATTTGTACCTATATAGCTTCTTTCTATCGGTTAATTAATTTGTACTTATATAGCTTCTTTCTATTGGATATTCTATTTGTACCTATATAGCTTCTTTCTATGGGATAATATTTTTGTACCTATATAGCTTCTTTCTATGGGATAATCTATTTGTACCTATATAGCTTCTTTCTATGGGTTAATCTATTTGTACCTATATAGCTTCTTTCTATGGATTATCTATTTTTACCTATATATCTTATTTCTATGGGTTAATCTATTTTTACCCAAAAAGCTCTAAAGATACAAATAGATTAACTCAAAGAAAGGAGCTATATAGGTACAAATAGATAATCCATAGAAAGAAGCTATATTAGTACAAAGAGATTAGTACCTATATAGCTTCTTTCTATGTGTCAATCTATTTTTACCTATATAGCTTTTTATGGGTTAATCTATTTGTACCTATATGGCTACTTTCTATGGGTAAATCTATTTGTACCTATATGACTTCTTTCTATTGGTAAATCTATTTGTACCTATATAGTTTTTTATGGGTTAATCTATTTGTACTTATATAGCTTCTCTCTATGGGTTAATATATTTGTACCTTCAAGATTTCTTTCTATGGGATAATCTATTTGTACCTATATAGCTACTCTATATGGATTATCTTTTTGTTCCTATATGGCTTCTTTCTATGGGATAATATTTTTGTACCTATATACCTTCTTTCTATGGGTTAATCTATTTGTACCTATATAGCATCTTTCTATGGGATAATATTTTTGTACCTATATAGCTTCTTTTTATGGGATAATATTTTTGTACCTATATACCTTCTTTCAATGGGTTAATCTATTTGTACCTATATAGCATCTTTCTATGGGATAATAATTTTGTACCTATATAGCATCTTTCTATGGGATAATCTATTTGTACCTATATAGCTTCTTTCTATGGGATAATCAATTTGTAACTTCAAGGTTTCTTTTTATCTGCTAATCTATTTGTTCCTATATAGCTTCTTTCTATGGGTTAATCTTTTTGTACCTATATAACTTCTTTCTATGGGTTAATCTATTTTTACCTAAAAAGCTCTAAAGATACAAATAGATTAACTCATAGAAAGGAGCTATATAGGTACAAATAGATAATCCATAGAAAGAAGCTATATTGGTACAAATAGATTAGTACCTATATAGCTTCTTTCTATGGTTTGATCTATTTGTAACTATATAGCTTCTTTTTATGGGTTATTCTATTGGTACCTATAGAGCTTCTTTCTATGGGATAATCTATTTGTAACTTCAAGGTTTCTTTCTATCTGTTAATCTATTTGTTCCTATATAGCTTCTTTCTATGGGTTAATCTTTTTGTACCTATATAGCTTCTGTCTATGGGTTAATCTATTTGTACCTATTTAGCATCTTTCTATGGGATAATTAATTTGTACTTATATAGCTCCTTTCTATGGGATATTCTATTTGTACCTATATAGCTTCTTTCTATGGGTTAATAAATTTGTACCTTCATGACTTCTTTCTATGGGTTAATCTATTTGTACCTATATAGCTTCTTTCTATCGGTTAATTAATTTGTACTTATATAGCTTCTTTCTATTGGATATTCTATTTGTACCTATATAGCTTCTTTCTATGGGATAATATTTTTGTACCTATATAGCTTCTTTCTATGGGATAATCTATTTGTACCTATATAGCTTCTTTCTATGGATTATCTATTTTTACCTATATATCTTATTTCTATGGGTTAATCTATTTTTACCCAAAAAGCTCTAAAGATACAAATAGATTAACTCAAAGAAAGGAGCTATATAGGTACAAATAGATAATCCATAGAAAGAAGCTATATTAGTACAAAGAGATTAGTACCTATATAGCTTCTTTCTATGTGTTAATCTATTTTTACCTATATAGCTTTTTATGGGTTAATCTATTTGTACCTATATGGCTACTTTCTATGGGTAAATCTATTTGTACCTATATGACTTCTTTCTATTGGTAAATCTATTTGTACCTATATAGTTTTTTATGGGTTAATCTATTTGTACTTATATAGCTTCTCTCTATGGGTTAATATATTTGTACCTTCAAGATTTCTTTCTATGGGATAATCTATTTGTACCTATATAGCTACTCTATATGGATTATCTTTTTGTTCCTATATGGCTTCTTTCTATGGGATAATATTTTTGTACCTATATACCTTCTTTCTATGGGTTAATCTATTTGTACCTATATAGCATCTTTCTATGGGATAATATTTTTGTACCTATATAGCTTCTTTTTATGGGATAATATTTTTGTACCTATATACCTTCTTTCAATGGGTTAATCTATTTGTACCTATATAGAATCTTTCTATGGGATAATAATTTTGTACCTATATAGCATCTTTCTATGGGATAATCTATTTGTACCTATATAGCTTCTTTCTATGGGATAATCAATTTGTAACTTCAAGGTTTCTTTTTATCTGCTAATCTATTTGTTCCTATATAGCTTCTTTCTATGGGTTAATCTTTTTGTACCTATATAACTTCTTTCTATGGGTTAATCTATTTTTACCTAAAAAGCTCTAAAGATACAAATAGATTAACTCATAGAAAGGAGCTATATAGGTACAAATAGATAATCCATAGAAAGAAGCTATATTGGTACAAATAGATTAGTACCTATATAGCTTCTTTCTATGGTTTGATCTATTTGTAACTATATAGCTTCTTTTTATGGGTTATTCTATTGGTACCTATAGAGCTTCTTTCTATGGGATAATCTATTTGTAACTTCAAGGTTTCTTTCTATCTGTTAATCTATTTGTTCCTATATAGCTTCTTTCTATGGGTTAATCTTTTTGTACCTATATAGCTTCTGTCTATGGGTTAATCTATTTGTACCTATTTAGCATCTTTCTATGGGATAATTAATTTGTACTTATATAGCTCCTTTCTATGGGATATTCTATTTGTACCTATATAGCTTCTTTCTATGGGTTAATAAATTTGTACCTTCATGACTTCTTTCTATGGGTTAATCTATTTGTTCCTATATAGCTTCTTTCTATCGGTTAATTAATTTGTACTTATATAGCTTCTTTCTATTGGATATTCTATTTGTACCTATATAGCTTCTTTCTATGGGATAATATTTTTGTACCTATATAGCTTCTTTCTATGGGATAATCTATTTGTACCTATATAGCTTCTTTCTATGGATTATCTATTTTTACCTATATATCTTATTTCTATGGGTTAATCTATTTTTACCCAAAAAGCTCTAAAGATACAAATAGATTAACTCAAAGAAAGGAGCTATATAGGTACAAATAGATAATCCATAGAAAGAAGCTATATTAGTACAAAGAGATTAGTACCTATATAGCTTCTTTCTATGTGTTAATCTATTTTTACCTATATAGCTTTTTATGGGTTAATCTATTTGTACCTATATGGCTTCTTTCTATGGGTAAATCTATTTGTACCTATATGACTTCTTTCTATTGGTAAATCTATTTGTACCTATATAGTTTTTTATGGGTTAATCTATTTGTACCTATATAGCTACTCTATATGGATTATCTTTTTGTTCCTATATGGCTTCTTTCTATGGGATAATATTTTTGTACCTATATACCTTCTTTCTATGGGTTAATCTATTTGTACCTATATAGCATCTTTCTATGGGATAATATTTTTGTACCTATATACCTTCTTTCAATGGGTTAATCTATTTGTACCTATATAGCATCTTTCTATGGGATAATAATTTTGCACCTATATAGCATCTTTCTATGGGATAATCTATTTGTACCTATATAGCTTCTTTCTATGGGATAATCAATTTGTAACTTCAAGGTTTCTTTCTATCTGCTAATCTATTTGTTCCTATATAGCTTCTTTCTATGGGTTAATCTTTTTGTACCTATATAACTTCTTTCTATGGGTTAATCTATTTTTACCTAAAAAGCTCTAAAGATACAAATAGATTAACTCATAGAAAGGAGCTATATAGGTACAAATTGATAATCCATAGAAAGAAGCTATATTGGTACAAATAGATTAGTACCTATATAGCTTCTTTCTATGGTTTGATCTATTTGTAACAATATAGCTTCTTTTTATGGGTTATTCTATTGGTACCTATAGAGCTTCTTTCTATGGGATAATATATTTGTAACTTCAAGGTTTCTTTCTATCTGTTTATCTATTTGTTCCTATATAGCTTCTTTCTATGGGTTAATCTTTTTGTACCTATATAGCTTCTTTCTATGGGTTAATCTATTTGTACCTATATAGCATCTTTTTATGGGATAATTAATTTGTACATATATAGCTCCTTTCTATGGGATATTCTATTTGTACCTATATAGCTTCTTTCTATCGGTTAAATAATTTGTACTTATATAGCTCTTTTCTATTGGATATTCTATTTGTACCTATATAGCTTCTTTCAATGGGATAATATTTTTGTACCTATATAGCTTCTTTCTATGGGATAATCTATTTGTACCTATATAGCTTCTTTCTATGGGATATTCTATTTGTACCTATATAGCTTCTTTCTATGGGTTAATCTATTTGTACCTATATAGCATCTTCCTATGTGTTAATATATTTGTACCTATATAGTTTTTTATGGGTTAATCTATTTGTACTTATATAGCTTCTCTCTATGGGTTAATATATTTGTACCTTCAAGGTTTCTTTCTATGGGTTAATCTATTTGTACCTATATAGCTACTCTCTATGGATTATCTTTTTGTTCCTATATGACTTCTTTCTATGGGTTAATCTATTTTTACCTATATAGCATCTTTCTATGGGATAATATTTTTGTACCTATATAGTTTCTTTCTATGGGATAATATTTTTGTACCTATATACCTTCTTTCTATGGGTTAATCTATTTGTACCTATATAGCTTCTTTCTATGGTTTAATTTATTTGTACGTATATAGCTTCTTTCTTCGGGTTAATCTATTTGTACCTATATAGCTTCTTTCTATTTGTTAATCTATTTGTATTTAAATAGCTTCTTTCTATGGGTTAATCTATTTGTACCTTAATGGCTTCTTTCTATGGGATAATCTATTTGTACCTTCATGGCTTCTTACTATGGGTTAATCTATGTGTACTTATATAGCTTCTTTCTATGGTTTTAATTTATGTGTACCTATATAGCTTCTTTCTTCGGGTTAATCTATTGGTACCTATATAGCTTCTTTCTATTTCTTAATCTATTTGTAATAAAATAGCTTCTTTCTATGGGTTAATCTATTTGTACCTTCATGGATTCTTTCTATGGGATAATCTATTTGTACCTTCATGGCTTCTTTCTATGGTAAAATCTATTTGTACTTATATAGCTTCTCTCTATGGGTTAATCTATTTGTACCTATGTAGCATCTTTCTATGGGATAATATTTTTGTACCTATATAGCATCTTTCTATGGGATAATATATTTGTACCTATATAGCTTCTTTCTATGGGATAATCAATTTGTAACTTCAAGGTTTCTTTCTATCTGTTAATCTATTTGTTCCTATATAGCTTCTTTCTATGGGTTAATCTTTTTGTACCTATATAAATTCTTTCTATGGGTTAATCTATTTTTACCTAAAAAGCTCTAAAGATACAAATAGATTAACTCATAGAAAGGAGCTATATAGGTACAAATAGATAATCCATAGAAAGAAGCTATATTGGTACAAATAGATTAGTACCTATATAGCTTCTTTCTATGGTTTGATCTATTTGTAACTATATAGCTTCTTTTTATGGGTTATTCTATTGGTACCTATAGAGCTTCTTTCTATGGGATAATCTATTTGTAACTTCAAGGTTTCTTTCTATCTGTTAATCTATTTGTTCCTATATAGCTTCTTTCTATGGGTTAATCTTTTTGTACCTATATAGCTTCTGTCTATGGGTTAATCTATTTGTACCTATATAGCATCTTTCTATGGGATAATTAATTTGTACTTATATAGCTCCTTTCTATGGGATATTCTATTTGTACCTATATAGCTTCTTTCTATGGGTTAATAAATTTGTATCTTCATGACTTCTTTCTATGGGTTAATCTATTTGTACCTATATAGCTTCTTTCTATCGGTTAAATAATTTGTACTTATATAGCTTCTTTCTATTGGATATTCTATTTGTACCTATATAGCTTCTTTCTATGGGATAATATTTTTGTACCTATATAGCTTCTTTCTATGGGATAATCTATTTGTACCTATATAGCTTCTTTCTATGGGTTAATCTATTTGTACTTATATAGCTTCTCTCTATGGGTTAATATATTTGTACCTTCAAGATTTCTTTCTATGGGGTAATCTATTTTACCTATATAGCTACTCTATATGGATTATCTTTTTGTTCCTATATGGCTTCTTTCTATGGGATAATATTTTTGTACCTATATACCTTCTTTCTATGGGTTAATCTATTTGTACCTATATAGCATCTTTCTATGGGATAATATTTTTGTACCTATATAGCTTCTTTCTATGGGATAATATTTTTGTACCTATATACCTTCTTTCAATGGGTTAATCTATTTGTACCTATATAGCATCTTTCTATGGGATAATAATTTTGTACCTATATAGCATCTTTCTATGGGATAATCTATTTGTACCTATATAGCTTCTTTCTATGGGATAATCAATTTGTAACTTCAAGGTTTCTTTCTATCTGCTAATCTATTTGTTCCTATATAGCTTCTTTCTATGGGTTAATCTTTTTGTACCTATATAACTTCTTTCTATGGGTTAATCTATTTTTACCTAAAAAGCTCTAAAGATACAAATAGATTAACTCATAGAAAGGAGCTATATAGGTACAAATAGATAATCCATAGAAAGAAGCTATATTGGTACAAATAGATTAGTACCTATATAGCTTCTTTCTATGGTTTGATCTATTTGTAACTATATAGCTTCTTTTTATGGGTTATTCTATTGGTACCTATAGAGCTTCTTTCTATGGGATAATCTATTTGTAACTTCAAGGTTTCTTTCTATCTGTTAATATATTTGTTCCTATATAGCTTCTTTCTATGGGTTAATCTTTTTGTACCTATATAGCTTCTGTCTATGGGTTAATCTATTTGTACCTATATAGCATCTTTCTATGGGATAATTAATTTGTACTTATATAGCTCCTTTCTATGGGATATTCTATTTGTACCTATATAGCTTCTTTCTATGGGTTAATAAATTTGTACCTTCATGACTTCTTTCTATGGGTTAATCTATTTGTACCTATATAGCTTCTTTCTATCGGTTAATTAATTTGTACTTATATAACTTCTTTCTATTGGATATTCTATTTGTACCTATATAGCTTCTTTCTATGGGATAATATTTTTGTACCTATATAGCTTCTTTCTATGGGATAATCTATTTGTACCTATATAGCTTCTTTCTATGGGTTAATCTATTTGTACCTATATAGCTTCTTTCTATGGATTATCTATTTTTATCTATATATCTTATTTCTATGGGTTAATCTATTTTTACCCAAAAAGCTCTAAAGATACAAATAGATTAACTCAAAGAAAGGAGCTATAAAGGTACAAATAGATAATCCATAGAAAGAAGCTATATTAGTACAAAGAGATTAGTACCTATATAGCTTCTTTCTATGTGTTAATCTATTTTACCTATATAGCTTTTTATGGGTTAATCTATTTGTACCTATATGGCTTCTTTCTATGGGTAAATCTATTTGTACCCATATGACTTCTTTCTATTGGTAAATCTATTTGTACCTATATAGTTTTTTATGGGTTGATCTATTTGTACTTATATAGCTTCTCTCTATGGGTTAATATATTTGTACCTTCAAGATTTCTTTCTATGGGATAATCTATTTGTACCTATATAGCTACTCTATATGGATTATCTTTTTGTTCCTATATGGCTTCTTTCTATGGGATAATATTTTTGTACCTATATACCTTCTTTCTATGGGTTAATCTATTTGTACCTATATAGCATCTTTCTATGGGATAATATTTTTGTACCTATATAGCTTCTTTCTATGGGATAATATTTTTGTACCTATATACCTTCTTTCAATGGGTTAATCTATTTGTACCTATATAGCATCTTTCTATGGGATAATAATTTTGTACCTATATAGCATCTTTCTATGGGATAATATATTTGTACCTATATAGCTTCTTTCTATGGGATAATCAATTTGTAACTTCAAGGTTTCTTTCTATCTGCTAATCTATTTGTTCCTATATAGCTTCTTTCTATGGGTTAATCTTTTTGTACCTATATAACTTCGTTCTATGGGTTAATCTATTTTTACCTAAAAAGCTCTAAAGATACAAATAGATTAACTCATAGAAAGGAGCTATATAGGTACAAATAGATAATCCATAGAAAGAAGCTATATTGGTACAAATAGATTAGTACCTATATAGCTTCTTTCTATGGTTTGATCTATTTGTAACTATATAGCTTCTTTTTATGGGTTATTCTATTGGTACCTATAGAGCTTCTTTCTATGGGATAATCTATTTGTAACTTCAAGGTTTCTTTCTATCTGTTAATCTATTTGTTCCTATATAGCTTCTTTCTATGGGTTAATCTTTTTGTACCTATATAGCTTCTGTCTATGGGTTAATCTATTTGTACCTATATAGCATCTTTCTATGGGATAATAATTTTGTACCTATATAGCATCTTTCTATGGGATAATCTATTTGTACCTATATAGCT